>BSBM01000371.1:6377500-7577500 GCA_027924585.1 Larix kaempferi
TAACATCCCATACCACCATCCAATACCATCCTACTGAGTTCCTACATGCGATGTTGTAACTTTATATGTAGGGCATTCCCAATAGCTTTTAAGATTATATGAAAACATTATCACTAGATGTTGTTGTACATAATCAATTGCTACATCGAGCTTTAATAATCATGCACATCGAGTTTTAATATCTTGTTTGTTGTTCATTATTACAGGGGTCATATTTTTGTTTTTCCAAAAGCGCATTGAATATGGGAAACATACGTAATAATCAAAGAAAGTCTAGAAGGAGGCCGCTGCCCCCCTGAAAAGTCCCATGAGATAAGAGAAAAGGCCAGGTTGTACATGCAAAACCATAAAAATCAAAATGTTAGTGCCTTAGATCCATCAACAAGCAATGACGAAGTGGTTGAAGTCAATCAAATATTGCCTGATGTCGAGTATGAAGGGATGGATGTTCAACAAGTTCTTAACTGGAAACCACCCCAAGAAGAGCACCCACCTGGCGAACACATTCCATTGCAGGACCAATTACTGAACGAAGGGCCACAACAAACCGTTGATGAGACTCGTACTTCCTTGCCGACTCCCTTGCCTCAACTATCAACCAGACGACGAAGAACTCCCAAACGTATTCATGTGGATGAAAGTTCATTTTCAGGACTTGAAGGTAAGATGTCCAAATGCATTATTGATTTCCATTGTAACAAGATAATCAAAGATTTTTTTGAATCAAAATTGAAGCAGCAAAATGTCAATTGTTTCTTGCTTTGTTAAAATCACATTGTCTAGCTCATGTTTGGAGAATTTTGTGCATAAAGGTAGTTAGAAGTTCAGAGGCCAACAATCATGTTGTTAGAAATCTACAATCTGCATTTAATTTGATTAGAAAAACTTCTCGCACAAAAGATTTTAATGCGTCCCATCGTGTACTGTCGGAATCGATTGTAGACAAATACACAAGGCAACGTCGCCTACTATCACACACATGTAAAATCTTTAAAGTAGATAGAAAGACTCTTCAAAAGTATTATGCCATTAGAGAAAAACTTGAGACCCCAGGCCAAAAATATTGTTGGGCCTTTGTTGGTAGGTTACCTCGTTCAGACATGAAGCTCATTGATGCTGTTAAAGAACTAGTGCAAAACGTTTGGCATGATAACACTAGACCGTCATCGAATCAAAGAGATGTTTTAAAGTTGAGAAAAGGTGTTGGGGGGGGTGAACCCCATGTCAAGCACTTCCTTGACACCACACAAACAAAACTCTATGAGAGGTTCAAGAATGAGCACACAGAATTGAACTTGGGCCAAAGGTCCTTCAAAAAATGCAAACCCTGGTATGTTAAAATTTGCATTGATCGCAGTACATGTTGTTGTAGATACCATGTATAATTTGAGTACTATTATGATACATATAGACATATATTTTGTTGTTTGCATACTAACATTGTGCAGGATTGCCCTTTGTTACAACCACCGAATGCATCCAGAGAATTTATACATAGCATAATGTGTGGAAGGCATGAAGTACAAAAATATTATAAAAGATCATGTTTATATGGGACGTGTTCCAGTTGCAGTGGATTTGCATTATTGAGCCGATGCATCCACGCAACTGCGAAGCATGAATTTGGGAGGATGTCAGTAGAAATGCAGAACTTCTAGTACATAACATATCAAGTAGATAGTTCGAAGGAAAGCAAAAAAATTGCATTGGTGAAGTCACAGGTAATCTAAGTTTGCATGCTTTCATACTGTGCATGTTGAATTTGTACATATATATTCAGATTGAAAATGTCACATTGTATTAATGCCCTTGGTTTTGTGGCACCAGGTACAAATTTGTGATTTCATGAAGGAATTCTACCAAAAGACCGAGCATTATGTACATCACGTCCATGTAGCACGATGGTAGGTTGAACAGTACAGACAGTGCAGGGACACCTTTCCCAAGGGCACAATATTGTCGGTTATGGACTTTGCGGAAAACTATGCCCTATAGCCACAAAATGAGATTCAAAGTCAATACTACCATTTAGATCAAGTTAGCATAATGGTCCATATCACATACAAGCACGCGCTAGAGAGCAGCAACGACATGAGGATGATATTGAAAGAGCTTAACTTCTACATCAGTGACGATAGGTGCCACGACCTGCATTATGTGCAGCATTGCTTCAAAATTTTCTATGATCAGCTGAAGGAGAGAGGGATACATATGGATCAGCATTGGATATGGTCAGATGGTTGTGCAGGCCAGTTAAAAAATGCACGTGTTTTCCAGTGGTTGAGTATGTTGCACAAGACTTATGATGTGCTGCATGTATGGAACTATTTTGAGACTAGGCATGGAAAGGGAGAGCACGACGGGGCTGGAGCATGTCTCAAAATTGCCCTATGAAGGGAGGAGATGAGGTGCATGGGAGGCCCTCATATTCGGAATGTCGAATCCACAGTTCGATGGTGCAAAAAAAAAATGTCAGATCGAACCACGGAGCAACACATACCAACATGTAGAGGGCATGTTGTCAAAAATTTCTAGAATGTAGTTGATATAGATCGATCGCATTCTTATAGTTGTAGTACTGTGCAAGGTACTCATGGATTTCATTCGGTTCAAAGCTCAAACAATCCTTTATTTGAAATATGGACACGAAAACTTGCTTGCTTTTGTGGGTCTTGCAATAGTTGTGAGTGGGATGAGTGTAAATCAATGGATTGGGTTGATGAATGGGATCATGTATCACTTGCAGTGGACCCATGTGCAATTGCTGAAACAATCCAGTTAAAGGAATGCCAATCCTCTATTTCGAATGAATATGATCATATATTTGATCTTGTACAACTAGGTAAACATTTCTGCATGCATATCCCGGTTCCCTCCTTGTTTTTGTAATTATCCAAGTTATCAAACCACTGCTTGTTGGAATATGACCTTAAAATTCATTTTTGCAGGACACATCTATGCAGTTGTCACCCCGACAGACAGTGCAATTGGGACAAATTATTGGTTGGCACGATGCATCTAGGGGAAGCAAACCCTCCTCGCATCATTAATGGATAGTGAAGGCATTACCTTTCTGACTGGCTTGATGGTTGTTCAAGGGGAATATCTTACAGTAAATGGAAAGGGACCAAAGAGCAATGGCTACACATACACAGATTATAGACCAGGGTCGTGGGTGTATCACTTTACGCACTTGATTGTGGGTACAAACATCCAACTACAGACAATGTCAACGAATTCATCAAACAAGGTATGCTACTTACTACCTCATGCAGAGCATGAGAGGTTGTTCGAGACAATAAAAAACCGAGAGGATCCAGAAGGCCTAATTGACTGAGGTGCATAGTATAGCCATGTGATTGTTTATTCATGCACGGTTAATGTTATTCATGTTAGATGGTTTATTTGATATCGTTATCTTATATCATTTATTTGATGTCTAAGTTATGATTAAGTTATGATTTATAGCCATGTGATTGTTTATTCATGTATGATTAACCCTAGAAGCACTAATATAACCCTACAAACATAATCTAGCCCTAGAAATGTTAGAAAGATAAAGTAACCCTAGAAACACTAATCTAACCCTCAGAAACTAATCTAGAATCCTAGAAACATAATCTAGCCCTAGAAATCCTAGAAAGCTAAACTAACCCTAGAAACACTAATATAACCCTCAGAAACTAATCTAGAATCCTAGAAACATAATCTATCCCTAGAAATCCTAGAAAGCTAAACTAACCCTAGAAACACCAATCTAACCCTCAGAAACTAATATAGAATCCTAGAAACATAATCTAGCCCTAGAAATCCTAGAAAGCTAAACTAACCCTAGAAACACTAATCTAACCCTCAGAAACTAATCTAGAATCCTAGAAACATAATCTAGACCTAGAAATCCTAGAAAGCTAAACTAACCCTAGAAACTCTGGAAAATATTCCACCGGGTACTTAGGGCTAGCGTTCCCGACCGAAACCTACCTAGACACACCTGCAAGACTCCCTGGAACCCAGTTTTGTTGCACAGTTGGAGTTCTACGCCCCCGGCAGGTATCCAGCAGGTGTCCCTGAAGGCCTTTTGGATGTGAGATGGGACGAGACATAGAATGAAGACCGTGGCTCAGATCAATGAACCATTGACTCCATTGGATTTAGCATGCTGGGATAGTGCTAGGGGTGCCCCTCCCCTCTGGCCCGATGTCCCCACCCTCATCTTGTACGTCCATCTTGGAAACTAGGGTTTTGCTCAATGAGGTAGTGTGCAATTATTCCACACGGGGGTCAACTCTGGAAAATCATCCACTGGGCACTTGTGGCTAGCATTCACAGCTGGAACCTGCCTAGACACACCTGCAGGACTCCCTAGAACTCGATTTTGTTGCATGGTTGGTGTTCTACGCCCCCAGCAGGTATCCAGCATGTGTACCTAAAGGCCTTTTGAATGCGAGACGGGACAAGCCATAGAATGAAGATCGTCTCTCAAATCGATGAACCATCGACTCCATTGGATTCAGCACACCGGGATAGTGCTAGGGGTGACTCTCCCATCTGGGCCGATGGCCGCACCTTCATCTTGTACGTCCATATTGGAAACTAGGGTTTTGCTCAGTGAGGGAGTGTGCAATTTTTGCACATGAGGGTCAACTCTAGAAAATCATCCACCAGGCACTTATGGCTAGCGTTCCTAGCCAGAACCTACCTAGACACACCTGCAGGACTCCCCGGAATGTGATTTTGTTGCACGGTTGGAGTTTTATGCCCCCGGCAGGTATCCAGCAGGTGTCCCTGAAGGCCTTTTGGATGCGAGATGGGACGAGCCATTGAATGAAGACCGTGGCTTGGATCGATGAACCATCGACTCCATTGGATTCAACACGCCGGGATAGTGCTAGGAGTGCCCCTCCCCTTTGGCTCGGTGGCCCCGCCCTCATCTTGTATGTCCATCTTGGAAACTAGGGTTTTGCTCAGTGAGGGAGTGTGCAATTTTTGCACACGAGGGTCAACTCTGGAAAATATTCCACTGGGAAATTAGGGCTAGCGTTCCTGGCCAAAACCTGCCTAGACACACCTACAGGATTCCTCGAAACCCGGTTTTGTTGCACGGTTGGAGTTCTATGCCCCCGTCACGTATCCAGCAGGTGTCCCTGAAGGCCTTTTGGATGCGAGATGGGACGAGCCATAGAATGAAGACCGTGTCTCAGATCGACAAACTGTCAACTCCGTTAGATTCAGCATGCCAGTATAGTGCTACGGGTGCCCCTACCCTCCAGCCTAGTGGCCCCGCCCTCATCTTGTACGTCCATCTTGGAAACTAGGGTTTTGCTCAATGAGGGAGTGTGCAATTTTTGCACATGGGGGTCAACTCTGGAAAATCATCCACCGGGCACTTGTGGCTAGCGTTCCCATCTGGAACCTACCTAGACACACCTGTAGGACTCCCTGAAACCTAGTTTTGTTGCATGGTTGGAGTTCTACACCCCCGGCAAAAATCCAGCTGGTGTCCCTGAAGGAATTCTGGCAGCGAGATGGGATGAGCCATAGAATGAAGATTGTGGCTCGGATTGATGAACCATCAAATCCGTTGGATTCAACACACTGGGATAGTGCTAGGGGTGCCCCTCCCCTCCAGCCTGGTGGCCCCGCCCTCATCTTGTACGTCCATCTTGGAAACTAGGGTTTTGCTCAGTGAGGGAGTGTGAAATTTTTGCACACCGGGGTCAACTCTGGAAAATCATCCACCGAGCACTCATGGCTAGCATTCCCATCCAGAAACTGCCTAGACACACCTGCAGGACTCCCCGAAACCCAGTTTTGTTGCACGGTTGGAGTTCTACGCCCCCGGCAGGAATCCAGCAGGTGTCCCTAAAGGCCTTTTGGCAGCGATACAAGATGAGCCATAGAATGAATACTGTGGCTCGGATCGATGAACCATTGACTCCGTTGGATTCAACACATCGGGATAGTGCTAGGGGTTCCCCTCCCCTCCAGCCCGGTGGCCCCGCCCTCATCTTGTATGTCCATCTTGGAACTAGGGTTTTGCTCAGTGAGGGAGTGTGCAATTTTTGCACACGGGGGTCAACTCTGGAAAATCATCCACCGGGCACTTGTGGCTAGCGTTCTCGGCTGGAACCTGCCTAGACACACCTACAAGACTCCCCAAAACCCAATTTTGTTGCACAGTTGGAGTTCTACGCCCTCGGCAGGTATCCAGCAGGTGTCCCTAAAGGCCTTTTGGATGCGAGACAGGACGAGCCATAGAATGAAGACCGTGGCTCGAATCGACGAACCGTTGACTCCATTGGATTCAGCACGCCGGGGTAGTGCTAGGGGTGCCCCTCCCCTCCAGCCCGGTGGCCCCTCCCTCATCTTGTACGTCCATCTTGGAAACTAGGGTTTTGCTCAGTGAGGGAGTGTGCAATTTTTGCAAACGGGGGTCAACTCTAGAAAATCGTCCACCGGGCACTTGTGGCTAGCATTCCCGACCGAAACCTACCTAGAAACACCTTCAAGACTCCCCAGAACCTAATTTTGTTGCACGGTTGGAGTTCTACGCCCCTAGCTGGTATCCAGCAGGTGTCCTTGAAGGCCTTCTAGCAACGAGACAGGACGAGCCATAGAATGAAGACTGTGGCTCGGATCGACGAATCGTCGACTCCGTTGGATTCAACACACTGGGATAGTGCTAGAGGTACCCTTACCCTTTGGCCCGACGGCCCCACCCTCATCTTGTACGTCCATCTTGGAAACTAGGGTTTTGCTCAGTGAGGGAGTGTGCAATTTTTGCACATGGGGGTCAACTTTGGAAAATCATCCACCGGGCACGTATGATGATGATGATGGTGATGATGATGAAAAGGTTGACGGTGATGGTGATGGCAATGGCGATGGTCATGAAGATGATGATGATGGAGGATTTGATCAAGAACCTGGAGTTAGAGTTAGAGTTGGAGTTAGAGTTAGGGTTAGAGGTAGAGTCAATGATGATGATGGAGATGGTGGTGATGATGAAGACATTGATGGTGATGGTGATGGTGATGGTGAGGATGGAGAAGATGGCTTAGTGCTAGGGTTTGGGTGAGGGTTAGGGCTAGGGTTATAGAAGGAAATTGAATTAGGGTTAGAGGTAGATTCAATGATGATGATGGAGATGGTGGTGATGATGAAGACGTTGATGGTGATAGTGATGGTGATAGTGAGGATGGAGAAGATGGCTTAGTGTTAGGGTTTGGGTGAGGGTTAGGGCTAGGGTTATAGAAGGAAATTGAATTAGGGTTAGAGGTAGAGTCAATGATGATGATGGAGATGGTGGTGATGATGAAGATGTTGATGGTGATGGTGATGGTGATGGTGAGGATGGAGAAGATGGCTTAGTGCCAAGGTTTGGGTGAGGGTTAGGGCTAGGGTTATAGAAGGAAATTGAATTAGGGTTAGAGGTAGAGTCAATGATGATGATGGAGATGGTGGTGATGATGAAGGCGTTGATGGTGACGGTGATGGTGATGGTGAGGATGGAGAAGATGGCTTAGTGCTAGGGTTTGGGTGAGGGTTAGGGCTAGGGTTATAGAAGGAAATTGAATTAGGGTTAGAGGTAGAGTCAATGATGATGATGGAGATGGTGGTGATGATGAAGACGTTGATGGTGATGGTGATGGTGATGGTGATGGTGATGGTGAGGATGGAGAAGATGGCTTAGTGCTAGGGTTTGGTTGAGAGTTAGGGCTAGGGTTTGGGTGAGGTTGATGGTGATGGTGATGTTGATGGTGATGATGATGGTGATGGTGGTGAGGTTGATGGTGAGGGTGAGGGTGATGATGGAGATGGTGATGGTTCTGTCTCACATCCAAAAGATGGAGATGGTGATGATGATGAATATGGTGATGATAATGAAGATGGTGATGGTGGTGATGATGGTGATGGTGGTGATGATGGTGATGGTGATGGTTCCGTCTCGCATCCAAAAGATGGAGATGGTGATGGCGATGAAGATGGCGATGATGATGAAGATGGTGACGTTGATGATGATGGTGATGGTGGTGAGGTTGATGGTGATGATGATGGTGATGATGGAGATGGTGATGGTTCCGTCTTGCATCCAAAAGATGGAGATGGTGATGGTGATGAAGATGGCGATGATGATGAAGATGGTGACGTTGATGATGATGGTGATGGTGGTGAGGTTGATGGTGATGGTGACGGTGATGGTTCCGTCTCGCATCCAAAAGATGGAGATGGTGATGGTGATGAAGATGGTGATGATGATGAAGATGGTGACGTTGATGATGATGGTGATGGTGGTGAGGTTGATGGTGATGCTGATGGTGATGATGGAGATGGTGATGGTTCCGTCTCGCATCCAAAAGATGGAGATGGTGATGGTGATGGTGATGATGATGAAGATGGTGACGTTGATGATGATGGTGATGGTGGTGAGGTTGATGTTGATGGTGATGGTGATGATGGAGATGGTGATGGTTCCATCTCGCATCGAAAAGATGGAGATGGTGATGGTGATGAAGATGGTGATGATGACGAAGATGGTGACGTTGATGATGATGGTTATGGTGATGGTGATGGTGATGGTGATGATGAAGATGGTGATGGTTCCGTCTTGCATCCAAAAGATGGAGATGGTAATGATGACAAAGAGGGTGATGATGATGAAGATGGTGAAGTTGATGATGATGGTGATGGTGGTGGAGTTGATGGTCATGGTGATGATGATGATGATGATGAAGATGGTGATGGTTCCATCTCACATCCAAAAGATGGATATGGTGATGGTGATGAAGATGGTGATGATGATGAAGATGGTGACGTTGATGATGATGGTGATGGTGGTGAGGTTGATGGTGATGGTGATGGTGATGATGGAGATGGTGATGGTTCCATTTCGCATCCAAAAGATGGAGATGGTGATGGTGATGAAGATGGTGATGATGATGAAGATGGTGACGTTGATGATGATGGTGATGGTGGTGAGGTTGATGGTGATGGTGATGGTGAATATGGAGATGGTGATGGTTCCATCTTGCATCCAAAATATGGAGATGGTGATGGTGATGATGATGAAGATGGTGACGTTAATGAAGATGGTGATGGTGGTGAGGTTGATGGTGATGGTGATGGTTCCATATTGCATCCAAAAGATGGAGATGGTGATGATGACGAAGAGGGTGATGATGATGAAGATGGTGAAGTTGATGATGATGGTGATGGTGGTGGAGTTGATGGTCATGGTGATGGTGATGATGATGAAGATGGTGATGATGATGAAGGAGTTGATGATGATGGTTATGGTGATGAAGATGATGATGAAGATGATGGTGGCATTGGGGAATTTATTTATATCCAATGTATTTGACCCTAAGAACCTCTCATGTGTGATTATAAAAAAATCAAGATTCCCTCAACCCCCAAACATGCCCTTTCAAAGAATTTTTTACCTTTGAGTGTGGTATGGGTGCCAACATGAGGTTTTGTCTACTAAGGATGGATCTTGGCATCTTGACCATGGTTGGGGTGATGACAATGAGGTTCATATGACTCCAATGAATCTTCCATGGATCATGGGGTAAAATGATCTCTCAAGTATTATTGCATGTGAACTTGCACGTACCAAGCTACAACAAATCTTTCATAGGAGTGGATTTGTCTATGTGAATAGATAAGTGAAAAGATTTTAGCAACAAGACCTATCAATTTTAACTTGGAAGTATGGGAAATGTTCAAAGTGGTATTGAGAGGCTTGATGGTGATTGTAGTAGTGGGCATGGTATTGGTGAGAATGATGACATGATAGTGGAATTAAGCATTAATATGGTGACCCTAGAGCTTAGATCCTAGCCTAGAAACACGAGAGCCTAGCCTAAAAACCATAGTTGGTAGCATAAACCCTAGTTTGTATTCTAATCACAATGAAACCCTATTATGTATCCTAAGATCTAGCCCTAAATTATAATACACGTAAAGATTAAATCATTTTCATTGTACATATATATTCATCTGCATACATTTGAATCCAAACCATTATACACATATATGCATACATAAAATTAGATCGCTATCACATAATGATAAATTAAGGAAGTCCTAATTGTAAATGGTAGTGGATGTGATGGTCATCAAATCAAAGGTGGCTATCTCTATGAGTGAGAATTAATGAGATAGCTATACATCGTGCTCAAGGTTGTCCTATTTGTATGGTGACAATTGATTAAGAAATGATTCCATAACTTGGTTATTAATTTGTTGCATGATCTTAAGTGGACAAAATGGTCAAAATAAATACTAGTGACGACATTTCATTATGTAGAGTATGGCCTTTTTGGATCTCATTATGTAGAGCTATTAAAAATCATGTTGGATCTCATTTTAAACTTTTGACGACAATGGACATTTTCTATTTTTAAGTGTTCTTTTCCTAGTACTCAAGTTCCCAATATATATCTTATGTGCCATGAGGTGTGATTTGTCCATCCATTTATTCCGTTTGTTTTTAGATTAATTCTCACACATGATTTTGTTTGAGTTAGCCTATGTTTACAATGTTCTCTTAGCATAGATACCATTAGAAGCTTTTACATGTGGAAAGATAAACCAAGCTGAACTATGATATCCAACTTCTCTTCTAAGATCTAGGTAAAACCCAAATTTACACAACATCACATCATGATACACACAACATGAGACAACCACATTAGACAACGAGATATATAAATCACATAACTAAAAATCCATGTACATCGAGGCTACAAAACTCATCCAAACATATACAATTTCTGGCGAATAGTGGAACATGGTTCCCAATGTACATACAATGGCAACTCGTGCCCTACACAAAATGTGACAACTCATGCCGTAGATACAAAATACATGGAAACTTGTGCCGTAGATACAAAGTACATCAAAACTGGTGCACAAAAGTGCCACATCGTGGCTAATGTACATAACACGTGGTGTGTCAAGCATTGTGACCACCGCCATCACTCCCAGGTGCAGATCCAAAGTTGATCTTCCTACTCTTCGAGCTACTGGTGCCTCGGGTCTTGGTCCGTCTAGGAGTAGACCGTCTCTCCGGGCTCTGGAACAAATGATATAAGATACCGTCATTTTCAAGCATTTGCAACATTTACCACATTTATAAAACAAATGTAGAATTCGAATCTTAAATAAATCACCTTTGACATGGGTGGGAAATGTTGGGGATGTGTCCTGGATCTGCGGAGCCTCTCAACAATTCCATCCTACAACATTTAAAACAATCATTTCATTGAAAGGTCATAATTGCTTAAATTAATTTTTGTTAATGCATCAAAATATTTTCATAAATTAACTTGATTCTCAACGTGAACACCTCCAACGATGGACATGGCTGGCCTTCTGGGCTAACAGGTGGAGCAGATGGTCGGACAACCAACTCCGATGCAGTGATGGGGGGTGGTGTAGATGTAGTGACATCCACTACAGGTGCAACCACTAGAGATACTGATGAGGATATTGGAAGAGTAGATTCCACAATAGTGGCGGGAAGTGGGGATGGTATGGTGGGAGAATAAATGGTGGTATGGGGTGGAGGAGGACCATGTGGACTATGAACCCCTGCTGGCTATAGGATAGAGGGTATCAAACGGAAAGGGATACGGACGGTGTTGAGAGATGGTGCATGGGAGGGCAGTCCTGCATGGAGGGAGGGGGGTGGGAAAATGGGAGGTCGTGGACGAAGAGGGGAAAGTGGAAGGAAGGGGGGGCATGGACGAATGGGGGAGGATGGATAGACATGGGGGTGTGGATAAATTGGGGGGGATGTATGGACATAGGGGGGTGGGCGAGTGGGGGAGGATGGATGGAGGGGGGATTATGGCCAGAGAGGGGGGGATGGATGGAAGGGAGGGGGTGGACGTAGGGAGGGGTCTAGATGAAAGCAAGGGGGGGGGACTCATGGGAGAGGCTAGATACATAGGACTAAAATGTGGAGACATAGCTGCTGGTGGAACCTACATATACATTTGTAATATCACAATTTAGTAAACAAGCAATAAATTAAACTATAGTAAGTCGTAACAAATCAAATTAAAAGCATGCTCATAACTACACATTGTACCTGTGTATATGGTGATGTGCCAATTCCTAGCGGGGGTGGATGATCACCATAGTCATGAAACACCTGTGGACAACAAAATGCATCATGTTATGAACATGTTAAACAAGTCATTATCTAGGAAATCAAGATATTCTAAAACATTGTACGAACTATCAACATGTATGCCATAAATATAAATACTTGAGTAATATAAATGACATAAGTAATAACAAAATTGTGTTAGGTACTGAAAATACCTCTATGTGGGATGCTGCAATTTGAGTTTCAGCTGCCATTGCTGCATCCAGTTTGAGAGATTCTACGTTCTCCCATCTCGGTGTATCAGCTCTGAATAACTGTACATTGAAATAATAGTTTAGGTCAAACAAAAATACTTTCAAAATACTTTACAAGTTATAAAGTGATGATTGAAAACACATTAAAAAAATTGTTGACCTGATCCATATAACAACCCTCGGTCGGGCCAGGGCAAGTGTGCCCGAAATGGGGACAAAGATGTGGCATTGTCCCCATCGAACTGGAATGCCCAGCATGTCTACATCGGTCATGGGTCTATCTTGGTCCTGTCGTGAAGGCCCTGCACCTGGATCTCTATCAAGGTCACCCGACCTCTCCACTGTAGTCGCTGCTACAAAGGAGGCGTGTCTGAGGAGACCACATGCAACATTCCTCATTGCCACCTCGATCTGATCAAGCTTATGGGGCAACTGAGGTGGCTGGGGAGAGGGGTTGGGGTCGTACCTCAGAGTTGGTGGCCCTCTCAATGGGTTCCTCCTGGAAGCAGGTCGATCTTGGGCAGAGCCACGCCCAACACCCTGGAACTCGGTTATGTCAAATTAGTTGACATGTAAACCGAGGCAAAACTCAGCCCACAGTTGGCGAAGGAAGTACTGTGGAACCTCCCTATTATTGCAGGGAGGTTTATCGTACACCATGAACCACCTCTGCATCCAATTGTCCCTCCACGGTTGGTAATGACAACAATCCATGCAGACACGTGGCTTTGTAATGTTCAGTGGTTGGCCTGTTTTCGGATCAGTGAACATACTATATAATTGGGCTTTTGTAATGTTCAAATCTTTTATTGCTTCCTTGGAGATGCCCGTGGAGTAGTACTCCCGAATCCTAGCTCTAAATTGAGTCATGTCGGTCAATTGCTGGTGTGCATGTATGAGGGAGTCGATTGAGTTCTCAATTGACGTGGCAAGAGACAATAGAGATGGTTCACCCGAGTTTCTAAGTTCGTGAGTGTGCACTCGCATTTCATTTACATAGTGGTTAAGGTCATCTTGTTCAAAATTAGGTTGTGGGTTTTGGTTTTGTTCGGCATTTGGATTATGTTCACGGTTTTCTTCGGCATTGGGTCCAAGGTTTGGGTTTTCTTGTGTTCCACTGGACTCGGGGTTAACATCTTGTTCACTCATTGTCTCAGTTGCAATCTGCAGTTGAAAATTGGTTCATTGTTTTTAAAATTTGGGAATTACTTACAATTACATAAACCAAAAAAATACAAAAATTGACACAAACAATGCATAAAATTGAAGAAAAACGTGATATTTACCTATTAATCGAAGTGGTGACGAGTTTGTGGGTGTTGTTGGGTGGTTTTGGCCTTTTTTGGTAGTTGAATGGATGCGTACATGGAGGAAGAGGATGCGCTCGGCTGACCAAATAAAAAATGGGGAAATTGTCGACGGGTTTTTTTTAATATTTTTAACAGGGGCACGTGCGCTTCTTCTCTGCACGTACTCGTCAGCAACGCGCACATGCCATCAACGTGCATGCACCTCGGTTCGGTACTGAACCTAGAGGCGTGTGCGCGTCTCCTTAGGTGCGGTCGCACTATTTGTTTTTCTCCGCTAGCGTGCCCTTATTGCAACGAATTTGGGGAGCATCTTCGTGCACCCCCCCATTAGTTACCATGAGTTATTAAAAAGTTGGTAGGAAAACAAGAGAGATTTCAGAGCGAGGAATATTAGAGAATACTACACCAAGAAATTAAAAGCACCTTACAAAATAAAAGTAGTGAATGATTAATAGATTATATGGAGAAGCATATACTACTATTTTCAAAGAAGCATGGGTTCAATTGATTCACTAGATAACCCAGGATGGCATAATATTCAATTGGGCCACTATTCTCTTAATTTCTCTCACACAAGCCATATCCAAACTGAAGCATGCAGCTCCATGGAGTCCTCCAACATTTTATATGTTAACTTACTTGATGGATACCATATGTGCATCTAATAACTTCCCCAAAATGAATTGGCCCTAAAAACTTAGTGATCCCCTCGTACATGTGTATTTTCAGGTGTTATGGGAACATAGGTATAGAATTCACTATCACAAGATCTATGATTATTTCTTGGAATATGTCTGCAAATTGTTACTCCAAGAACTCGCTTAGTGCATGTTAGATAAGGATATGCAATCTTTAAGTGCTAGTAGAGATTGGTATATGTTACCACCTAGTATGTCACCACTAGGAGCTGGTGTATGAGGAGGGGTTCCACCTTTGGAAGGAGATCCCAATGTTTCATGGATACTAAGAGGGCATTGCATTGATCCCTTGGATGAGGGAAGACACTTGCATGCACCCCCCTTGAGGGGAGGAGGTGCTCAAATTATTCCTTTTTAAATTTTTGACCCCCTTAACCCCTTTTACATAGTTAATTATCAATTTTTTATCCCTAAGGGACCTAATAGGTCATGCATGTTGTTAGGTCCCTCCAAAGTGTCATAACATGAGTGGGTCACTCAGGTTCTCCAAGATTTCATGAGATCCTCCTCTAGATGTGGCACATATCTCCTTTATTTGCATGAGATATACCCCTAGATGTGGCACTTGGTGGCCTAGTTCACTCACCACTTGCTTGAGTGCCAACACCTAAATTTCGCACACATGCAATATTTTGGATAATCTTGCAGTAAGACATCATCAACATATAGCATGCATCCCATCAAAGACATCCTCATCAGATCCAAAAAGAAACATGGGTCCAAAAATACCAAAAGATAGTAAAAAACAGAGGTAGCATGGTTACTCCCATGATAGACCGCAATACAACATGTATTATCAGCTTTGTCTCTATGCTACACTAGTGTGGATTTCCCTTCAAAATCCATACAATTGTTTGAAAATAGCGGGACCACAACCACCCATGGTGGATTGAAGGCTCATCAAGGCTCAATCACCTCTAAGAATTCAAATTTGGTCTCCTTATGTACTTGGGTTCATTGAATGGCCCTCCTTTGTGTACTTTGGAGCCAAATCATGGATTTAATGAATCCACATTCTGATCTAGTTGTTTCTTGGCCAGTTCTTGGCCTATAAAAGGAGGCCATGGGCATGCATCTAGTAAGGACAAATTAGGGAAAGGTTATGCCATTGGAATTGTGTTGGAAATTCTTCCACCTCTTCCCATACCTCCAAGCATTCTTCAAGATCCCTTGCCACCTTCCTCTAAGGGGAAAGTGTTTCTCCCATTGCTCCCTCTCATGTTATTTGGCATTTAGTGTGGAAAACAAGGACCTCCCTAACTGATATTGTTGGCTTATCCCACACCTCCTAGGTGACACTTCTTTTAACAAGCTTGACCATTGGACAATCTAAATTGGTTCTTGCATTTTCTCTTTGTTGTGGTTTGCATCCTCTCACCCTTCTTTATTTTATTTCAAGTTATTCCATTTTTATTTTATTTTATTTTGCTTTGATTCACTAACAAGGGATTTTGGATCAATTTGGGGTCAATCACATTTGCTTTCTGTACTACAATACTGGGCCTTATTGATTTCATACAATCCTATGTGTATTTCTCTTCGACAGTCATGCTACCTGTGCATTTTAATAGAACCTCACCCACATGGTAATCCACTCTTTGTTTGTGCAACCTTGCTATGTTTTAATTGCACTGTCGCATGCCAGTGACTATATTTTATGCACTATGGTGCATCTATTTTTTTGTTTTCCGCACTACTGTCTTTTATTTTCTTTTTAATATTTTTCATACAATTTTGTAGTCCCAATGACTACTCACTAATGAACTAGATTAAAATGAACTTGCAATAGTTAGTTTTTCTTTAGTAATTAACCCACTTAGACCAAGATTCAGGAGTAAAGGATTCTTCTCTCTTGAAATCTACTTAGGTAACCAACTTTGGGGATTTCAACGGGCCTCATTGTTGTCACTAGTATTCAAAATATCTCATGGTATTTGTTTACTTTTCATGTTTTTAAGCTAAGTAGTGTAATCCACATTTGCACATAAGCAAGGACCTAAAGACTCTACTCTCCCTAGGTATGCTCTTCACCTCGCACTTCTTGTGAACTTGGTGAATCAGAAAAAGGGTGAGAAGTGTGAATTACCTCCATTGCACACTTTTAATTCATTAGCATTTTGTTTTGCAATCACCATTAGCATATTTAGATTTGAAGTTAGAATATCGATTTTCATTTACTTTAGCTCTCTAGTTAATTGCAACAATCAATTTACTTATCTCACATGTGTTTGCATCACTAGCACACACCAAGGGACCTAAAAGCTCTTTCATTATGAGTATGCTCTTCACCTCACACTTCTTGTGATCTTAGTGAATTAGAAAGGAAAGGAATTTTGAAATACCTCACTTACACTCCTTAAGTGAATTTAGACTCTTAAAGTCAACTATTTTTAAATGCCAACCAACTAAAATCCTCCACCAGAGGTCACAAAATAACATTTTAGTTAGGTAGGATTGATTGGGCTAGGCATCCATTAATTCCCACGAATCTAGTTTCTTTAAGTTTTTGAAACATAACATTGTTGACTTATAAGGTACTATTAAATCCTTCTATTGACAAGTGTACTTAAAATAAAACCCAGATAAGAAGTGCACGACGCCCAAGAAGGTCAAAGTGAAGGTATATTTTCCCTACCCTCTCCAAAGATCCACTCATCGTTTTGTGGAGGTGACACTATACTACCTAGGTTGAACCACTTATCCACACTTGATGCGGGTATCTTAGTGGCCAACTTAGGATATCACCAAGGAGCAATTTTGAGTGAAATTGATTCCTAAATTCAGATATTGTTGTTGGGAAGTGTTGCTAGTCCTTTCAGAGCATAACCCCATCATTGGTATAACTGAATCTTTGTTACCTTCACTAGGCGATTGGTGTGTGGATCCCATTGTCACCATCAACTGTTATTTTGGAAGGCCTGGTTACATTTGAGAGGAAGGAAGTTAGGCCTTGAAGGAATTTACACTTATTTTATTTTTAAATACAAGTTCACTAACTCATAATTAAAACGAATCTACACGTGGGAAATATTGCACTAAACCGGCATAGCACATATCACTCACTTTGCACCATTTTTTGCATATGTTGTGGTTGGAATATTTTTGCATTTGTTCAAATTGTGTTTATTTCCATCATGAATATTACTTGTTACTAAGATTCCACCATTTAGGAACAAAACCCCCCAATTAAATCTCGTCGACTACAAGGCCTTCCCCCTCTCTCGAGGGGTGTTTACCCACTTTCTCCCCATGGTTCATGCATGAGATACTCTAGATAGGGCCACTCCTAGGCCACATTGATAGGATCATATGGGATAGGACACTCCTTTATTGATTCATTTTCTCCCCTCAGAGAAGGTGTAGATCATTTTTCTTCATCCTTTCATGACGAGACAACCCTTACTTTTCTCCCTTAGGAGATACTTTGGATCCCTTTGGTTCTCCTTCTCATGGAATAGGCCACACTCGATATTCACGTCTCAGTATAAATACACCTATGTCTTCTCCCCTTTCGAGATGAGTGCATATAACATCCTCGTCTTCCCATCAAATATAGAGATCACCACCACATATACCCCAGTCTCCACCACACGGAAAACACACAACATATAATGACAGGACCTACTCCCAGCCTTCCTTTCATGTCTAGCCTAAATCTCCCCGATTTGGTCAAATTGATCAATGACCCTATAGCGCATGATCAATCATGGCCATTTATGCTAGATAAAATCCCCTATAATATCCCTAAGTTTGAAGGGAAACAAGGATATGATCCATCCAATCACATCATGTCATTCCACTTATGGTGTTCCTCTAACAACATAGTGGAAGACTTAGTGAGTCTTCACCTCTTTCAGTGAACCCTTACCAAAAACACAACCAAATGGTATGTGAACTTACTTGGAACTACCTATTACAACTTTGCAACATTGGCCGCCAAATTTCTCACATTCTTTCATCTTCATATATGCCACGAAGTTGGACTCAAAATTCTCATATAATTTCAATAGAACACATCTACCCACATGGTGGACCATATCCATGAGTGGTGTAGATGCCAAACTTTGTGTAAAATTGAAATATAACCTCAGTTCCTATTGGATTGGTTCATCAAATCACTCCAACCAGCTATTGCAAGGATGTGGCAACCTCCATGCCATAATATGAGGAAGATGTTAGGATATTTAGAAACTTAGGAGTTAGTTAAGATAAACTTGTGTAATATATCCGTTAGGGAAAGTGTGTTTCATTAGTATGCATTTGTAAATACTTAATCCGACAGTCACAATATGTTCCCGACATAGAGTGATCCGACGGCTCAACTTCTCTTAGATCATACCTACCCTTGATCCATGGCTTAACACCCGATTGGTCCATGATATCTATTTAAAGAGCATGGAGGGTCATTGGAAAGTTGATCGATTATGAGAAGCTCATTTGTAACTTTCTTTCTTTGCATAATAATTTGTCCCGTATAAGCTATTTGGCCGGGGTCATGGAGTGTTTCCCTCATGAGGGTTTAAACCACGTCAAAACATCGGTGTATCGATATGTGATCTGTTTGTGTGAAGTGGTTGCTCTAGGTGTTCAGTCTTTTGGGAGTACCCTGTGTACCCGAACATGGTATCAGAGCTTTTATGATGAGCCACTTCCAGTTATGATCTAGATCTTGAACTGTTGTTGCCAAAACTTGAAAGGGTTTCTGGTTCTGGTATTTCTGTGCATTTCTAGGCTATGGGAGGTGTTACATTGCATCTGGAGCATCGTTTCCATTGGGAAATAGTTTTTGTTTGATAGGAAACAGTTCTCGGTTGCTTCAAAAATGCGTATTTCATCAGATCTGAAGGTATACTGTTGCAGTGACGCATTTTTTTATTTTCTGTTTTTTTTTTAATCGCATATTTTATCAGTTTTTACTATTATATTTTTTTTGGTTTCGGATTGTTGCTTTCCTTATCTGCGTATGCTCTTTGCCGTGCACCTTGAGCAATCTCAGCAAATCAGAAACAGAAAAGGAAAGGGTTTTTCTTGCCTGCGTATGCTCTTTGCTGTGCACCTTGCGCGATCTCAGAAAATCAGAAACAGAGAGAAAACGTAGACTTTCTGGGCAAGCTAACGAGATCTAACTTCACAAGTGTGGAATTTTTTTTTTTGTTTCGGTTTGTGGTGTGATTTGCAGGAAAAAAGGAAAGCACGGAAACCAAGCAAAAAGAGTTAAAAAAAAAAACCCTTCCTCATTCCCATATTTTACATACCTTTTAATCTAGCTTACTTGGTTCAAAGTTTCTTTATTCTCTAATAGGTCCTGAGTTCAAGTCTTAGGAAGTTACTTTTAAAAGAAAAAGTGCATGCAATTTCTATTTTCAAGTTACTTTATTGTAAAAGTGCATCTCACTTAAATAATAAAAAATAAAAATAAAAAGTGAGTCAAAGTTCTTTTTTATTGTTGCACTATTTAAAAGTAACATCATTGTAAACGTGAAATCACTTATTTTATAAAAGTGATTCACTTAAAGCAACTTTTTTGTAAAGTGATTGTCAAAGGTTCATCGTGGGAAGAGGAGGGTCCTTTTTTTTAGCTGATCATTCTCTATGTGCCACGTCACTATTGGGGACATCTTCAACATTTTCTTTGTTCAAGCATAACTTCATCATCCGAAGTCAGTTTTTAGTGCCATTTTTTTTAAACCGCCTATTTTTTCAATCTCTTCGCATCCAAACTATTGGTTTCTACCTTTACAACCATTAATTTACAAATATGGCCGCCCCTTGTGATATTCTACTTACTAGTTCCAACTACTTCTCATGGAAATTTCGTATGGAGGATGTTCTACGAAGTAGGGGACTTTTCAGAATTACCTCAAGGAACGAAACAAAACCCACTGATGATGATAAGAAAATAAAATGGAAAAATAGATGTGACGAAGCTTGTGGATTGATTGGGATGTCAATCTCTACTGATTTGCGATTCCACATATCTAGAATTGATGAACTTGATGCTCCTTGGGACAAGCTGGAATCTGTGTTTGGTAAACACAATGAAATTCGAGGTCACCAACTCGAAAATGAGTTGATTTCTTTAAATCCCGGTGATTTTTCATGCATACAAGATTATTTATCTAAGTATAAAACTCTTAAACTCTTATGTGCAGAATGCAAGATTAAGAGGGAAGACAAACAATGCATTTATCATATTCTTTCCAAACTTGGACCTGCATATTTTGTTTTTGTATCTACATTTTACTCCATGAAAGAATCCTTGAATGCAGCTAGCTATCAAGAGCCTACTCTTGAATCCTTTTGTGATTCCTTGATTAGAGAACAAGATAAGCTCATCCATCTTGGAATAATCAACAATGCAGATACATCTGGGAAATCCTTATTGTCCCAATAGAAAGACAAGTCCAAGCCTCCCAAGAAACAAAATTTTCACAATAATAAGTCAAACAAGGGTCCAAAACCCTCTCAGTCAGCTCCTTCTTTAAAAAATGACAAAGGATCCAAGCCAAAAGGCAAGAAGACTGAGCGTCATTGCAACTACTGCAGGAAAGATAATCATGATGAATCTAAGTGTTTCAAGAAGATGGCAGCATTGGAAGCAGCAATGAAGAAGCACCATATCAGCCTAGATTCTCCTTCAGAATCTACCTCTCATGGACATGCACTTTGTGCTTTTGGTTTTTCTTATAATTCATCTTCTTCTTCTACTTCAAATGACTGGCTCATTGATTCTGGAGCATCTTATCATATGGCTAAGGATCAAGCCATCTTTTCTACTATGCATGAATGTAACACCAAACAAATATTTGTTGGTGATGATAGATCTCTAAGTGTTGTAAAAGCTAGAACAGTTCCAGTAGATAATGGTCATTTCAGTGATGTACTATGTGTTCCAAGAATTTCCTGCAATTTGATATCAGTCTATTAGATCACTCATTCTGGTGAAGGTAAAACTGTGACGTTTACACCTCACCAAGTTGTAATCAAGGATTTTAAAGATCCTCAATAGGTCCTAGCTACCAGAATTGTTGATGATATTACCAGTTTGTACAAGTTTAACAAATTTGGGTCATCACCTTTTCCTTCAGTTTTTGTTGCTCATAGTGATAACTTGAGCAAACTTTGGCATGAGTGATTTGGTCACTTAAATTATCGCTCATTACAACTACTATGCAAATACAATATGGTGATAGGTCTTTCGATGGTATCTTGCAGGAATGGTGTTTGTTCCGGTTGTGTACTCAGAAAACATCATCGGGACAGTTTTGACAAACGTGCCTCTTGGCACGCCTCGGTTCCCTTAGAGCTTGTGCATAGTGACTTGTGTGGTCCTCTTCCATCTGCTTCCTTTTCTAGTTTCAAGTATTTCTTAACTTTCATTGATGATTACACCAGACGCACTTAGGTTTATTTCCTAAAACTTAAGAGTGAAGTATTTAACATGTTCTTGGCCTACAAGGCCCTTGTTGAAAAATAATCTGATCATCAAATTATTAAGTTAAGATCTGACAATGGAGGAGAATATGTTAACAAAAATTTCACTACTTTCTGCACTGAACAAGGAATCCAACAACAACACACTGTTCCATATACACCACAACAAAATGGTGTAGCTGAACGGAAGAAACGCACTTTAATAGAAATGGTTAATTGTATGATCCAATCTAAGGGACTAAGTCTTCAATTTTGGGCTGAAGCCATTAATTGTGCAAATTACATAATTAATCGCACCCCCACTAAAGGTTTACAAGGTATCACATCGGAAGAAGCATGGAGTAAAATTAAACCAGATGTAAGTCACTTCCGTGTGTTTGGTAGTGAAGCATGGGCTGACATTCCGGATGAAAAACGGAAAGCATTGCAACCTAAAATTGAAAAGTGCATATTTGTTGGATATTCTGAAGATGTAAAAGGTTATAGACTTCTTAAACCACATTCTCATGATGTAATAATTAGAAGAGATGTTAAATTTGATGAAAATCTCTTGGCCTGCAAGCCTAACTCGGTGATTGTGCCATCTTTGGCCTGCGAGCCTGATTCAACAATTGTGCCTTCTTCTTCTTCTTCCAACTTCCTTGACAGGTTTCCAACTCTAGTTTATGATGATGACAGCAAGGATGAAAATCCATCTCCGCCTGCTCATGTTCCTCCAGTTTCACCAGCAAAAGTGCTTCCTCGATGGGTCCATTCAACATGTGAAGTAGCTGGTGATCTTGTCGGTGATCCTAGAGATCAACATCGAACACGTTCTCAGTTTCAACGAGCCTCTTCTCTTTTGTCTCAAGTTTCCGAGAATCATGATCCAGAAACCTTTGCAGAAGCTCCAGGAAATCCAAATTGGGATGCAGCTATGGATGAAGAATATCGTTCCTTAATGGCAAATGATACTTGGGATCTTGTACCTCTTCCAAAAGGAAGAAAACTTGTCAGATGTAAATGGGTCTACAGAACTAAGTATGCATCAGATGGAAGTGTTGAAAGACTTAAGGAAATGTTAGTTTCCAAAGGTTTTTCTCAAGTTGAAGGGATTGACTATAATGAAACCTTTGCTCCTGTCGCAAAAATGAAGTCCATCCACCTTGTTCTTTCCCTTGCAGCCTTACATAACTGGGAAGTCCATCAAATGGATGTCAAGTATGCCTTCTTACATGGTGATTTACAGGAGGAAATTTACATGGAACAACCTCCTGGATATGTTCAGAATATCTCTAGCCTTGTCTACCACCTTAATAAATCCTTATATGGTCTTAAGCAAGCTCCTAGAGATTGGTATGCCAAAATGGATAGCTTTCTCCTTGACACTGGTTTTTCTAGATGCCATTCTAACCCCAATGTCTATACCAAGAAAGTAGGAAACCATCTCATCATACTTGTTCTATATGTTGATGACCTTATTCTTACTGGTAGTGACCCTAAGCTTATAACCCATGTGAAATCCAATCTTAAGCAAAATTTTGAAATGTCAGACTTAGGACATTTGCATTATTTTCTTGGTCTCCAAGTCCTGCAAACCAAATAAGGAATATTTCTTTCTTAGTCTAAGTATGCTTGTGACCTTCTTCATCGCTTTCACATGGATGATTGTACACCTGCCCCTTCTCCCTTCCAGTCTGGAGTCAAACTTTCTGCCACTTGTACTTCACCTGAAGTCGATGCCACCATGTATCGTCAGCTTATTGGTAGTCTCTTATACTTGACTCATTCCCATCCTGACCTTTCCTTTGCCATTGGTCGTGTTGCCCGTTATATGCAGACACCTCATGAAAGTCATTGGAAAGCAGCTAAAAGAATACTTCGATATATTCGAGGCACAATTTAGTTTGGGATTGATTACAGTATAGGGGGGGAACCTTTGTTGGTTGGTTTCACTGATTTAGATTGGGCTGGTGATCCTGATGATCGAAATTCTTCTGCAGGTTATGTTTTCAGTCTGGGATCTGGACCTATTACTTGGGCTTGTAAGAAACAACAAGCTCTTTCTCTTTCTTCAGCAGAGGTAGAATATCGAGCCGCAGTTAATGCTAGTTAGGAAGCTTTATGGCTTCGACAGATCCTTTCAGAGTTTGGATTCGAACAGCAGCAGCCTACTCCACTTTGGTGTGATAATCAAAGTGCTATCAAGCTTGCCAAAGATCTAGTCCTACATCAACGCAGCAAACACATTGAGCTACATATGCACTTCATCAGAAATCTTGTTCATGATCGTGTTCTTGAAGTGCTCTTTTTCCCTACAAATGATCAAGTTGCAGACATCTTCACCAAGTCTCTTACAGAAGCGAAGTTTTCTAAACTTCGATCTATGTTAGGAGTTCAAGAACTTGTCATTAAGGGGCGATAGGCTTTAATGCCTCCTTCCTTCTCCTAATAGTGTCACTTTTGTAAATCCTTCAATCCTATCCCAAGTTGTTCTTAAGGGGGGATGTTAGAATATTTGTTAAATTTTTAGAATTTACTTCAATCTGATCTAGGATCTTAACTGAGAGAACAACATGTACAACAAATCTATAGCATATCAATCATGGCCACAATAATGGAAGCACACAAGAGACATAGAGTTTACTTAGGGAAAACCATAAAGGTGAAAAACCCCAATAACTTCCTCAGAGATAGATAGAGCAATGATATAACCAGAATACAAGAGATAGTCTTCTCCTAGCAGCAGAGCCTCCTCCTCCACAAGTGCGCCACTCTCCAAAGTGTGAGTGAGAGAATAGAATGTGTAAAATGAGAGAGACACACTCTCTATTTATACACTAACTTGACTTGACCTTTACTCAACTAGGTCGGCCTCAACTTAACCACTTAACATAATGTTGACTGGGCCGACCCCCACTAGGGTGGTCTAATAACCCTTTGACCCACATGGCCAACCCCCAATAGGGTGGTCTAGTAACCCTTTGACCCACATGACTTATATAGGTCCAACCCCAACAAGGTGGTCTAATAACCCATCAAGTAATATAAGTTACGACACTTACAATATAAATGACGACACTTCCATATAGAGGAATAATAACATCTCTATAGGAATACAATATACATATATGTGAAATACATTCCGAAGTTACATATACATAAACACTCCCTCTTAACTAGGAAGGTATTTCTCAACACAGGTCTTCTAGCACAAGTCTTCTTCTCTGGATCATTGTCACTGGATAATCGTCATCGAGTCATCATCATCATCACTGCTGCTGCTATCTCAATCAATCTCTGAATCTACTCGTCATAGGAAGTTCTACAGATCCAGTCCTTTTTCATATTGGATGTAGGCCCACCACCTGTAGGTCTTCATCATCACTGGCCATACTTTGGAATCCTTAGGACTTATTACGTGCATCACAAAACCTCGAAAGAGCATCCCAGGCTATTACGAGCACACGGATCTACCTATAGGATCTCCCAGGGCCATATTATATGTGACCTCACCAAAAAACCTCGCAAGAGCATCCTAGGATATTACGAGTACATAGCTCTACCTATAGGATCTCCTAGGGACAGATTATATGTGGTCACCACAAAACCTCGCAAGAGCATCCCAGGCTGTTACGAGCACACAGCTCTACCTATAGGATCTCCCAGGGACAGATTATATGTGGTCATGGAAAAACCTCGCAAGAGCATCCCAGGACTTATTACGGGCACACAGCCCAACCTATCGGATCTCCCAGGGACATATTATATGCCATAGGACAAAACCTCGAAAGAGCATCTACCAGATATCCCAGGGCCAGATTATATGCCATAGGAAAAACCTCGAAAGACTATCTGCAGATCTCCCAGGGCCAAATTATATGTCCTCCCAGAGAAAAACCTCGAAAGAGCATTTGCTAGATATCCCAGGTCCAAATTATATGCCATAGGTAAAATCTCGAAAGACTATCTGCAAATCTCCCAGGGCCAAATTATATCCTCATCTGCACAACCTGATCAACGGCCATAGAGTATCAACCTGATACTCACCATACATCATTCTGATGTATACATGATCATCCTGATCATCATCACTGCAACATCCTGCTGCAAGTCATCTAGAGCAACATCCTGAAGCTCGTCATCCATGATCATCCTGATCATATCATGCATCTACCCGATGCATACCAAGTATATACCTGATACATATCATCATACATGATCCACCTGATCATACAATGTATCCACCTGATACAAATACAAATACATGATCCACCTGATCATACATGATACATATCAACATACATGATCTACCTGATCATACAATGTATCCACCTAATACATATACGGATACATGGTCCAAGCATCCAACATGATGCATATACAAAATAAATACAAATAATCCAACCGATCATATCCAGCATCCAACATGATGCGTACATACATAAATGATCCAAATGATCATATACAGCATCCAACATGATGCATACATACATATACATATAAATGATCCAACTGATCATATCCAGCATCATCCTGATGCATATACAGAGTAGTAACTAGAGCATCGTCCTGATGCTCATCATCCAATGCTTACATCCATAGCCATGTGAAGGATCCTCCTTCCAACATGCTTGGAATGGCCTCTGCAAATGTGTCCATCACTTCTTCCTCAAAGTGTCATGAATCCGAAGAACACTAAGACTCTCTCTGAAGTAGTCGAACTTCACTTTGGCTAGTGGTTTCATCAGCACATCTGCAATCTGCTCATCCGTCGCAATGTACAGGAGCTTCACAGCTCCTCTCTGCACCATATCCCTGATATAGTGATATTTGATCTCTATGTGTTTCGACCTGTCATGAAACACTGGGTTCTCGGACAGCTTCACACAACTTTGGTTATCACAAAAGATACCAATAGCATCCAATGGGAGATCAAATAACTCAGACAGTAGCTTTCGTAGCCATACTGCCTCACAACTAGCTGAACAGGCTGCAACATACTTTGCCTCAGTTGTACTTAGTGCTATGCAGGACTGCTTCCTACTAAACCAAGAGATCACACCTGATCCCATACTGAAGCAGCATCCAGATGTGCTCTTCCTATCTGCAGCACTGCCAGCCCAATATGAATCAATATAACCCTGCAGGTTAAAGTTTTGATTCGCTTCATACTTGAGCCCATAATCCATTGTACCCTTCAGGTACCTCAGAACATGCTTTACAGCAACCAGGTGAACACTCCTCGGATCCATCAGGAACTGGCTCAATGTGTTCACTGCAAAGCAAATATCTGGTCTCATGTTCGTCAGGTACATCAAGGACCCAATCATCTGACGATACATAGAGACATCAACCAGCTCAGATGAAGCATCACAAAGAAGCTTCAAATTCGATGCCATAGGTGTGGCCATGGCCTTGCAATCCATCATCCCGAACCTCTTCAGGATCTCTATTGCATACTTCCCTTGTCCAAGGAAGATTCCATCTGCACTCTGCCACACCTCCATGCCAAAAACAAATAGTGCATCATCCCCAAGTTCTTCAACTCGAACTTGGTAGCAAGCTTTCGCTGCATGTCGACAATCAATCTATCCTCACCTATTACAAACAGGTCATCCATATAGTAGTATCACTGGATTGCCTTCCTCAACCTTGTAGTAAAGGTTGGAATCCGCTTTATTCTTGGTAAATCCCAAACTGGATAGAAAGTTGTCTATCCTACCATACCAAGTTCTGCACATATATGACTCCCTGTCATGTGTCTCAAAACCAAGTGGCTTCTCCACATATACTTCTTCTTCAACTACACCATTCAAGAAGGCTGTCTTGAAATCCATCTGGTGTATCTTCCACTTCATCACTGTAGCCAGAGCAAGTACGGATCTAATGGAAATGTATCTGGCTACAGGAGAAAAAGTCTCTATGCTACCACCTGCAACATGCTTGATCTTGTAGATCCTCTTGGAAGTCACTACAGACTACCCTTTGGGACTGCATCCCAAACATCTTCATGATCGAATGGTACTCCTCGATCATGGCATTCTTCCCAGATCCTGGGAACTTCAATATCTTCAATATTTTCAATAGATAACTTTTTTGCTGAACAAATGTTGTAGTCCTTCTTTTTGTAGGTGATGGTATACGATCTTTTGTACACAACAAGTTAAATTGCATGATTAGAAAACATCTCATAGTTTTCAGAAAAAATTCTTACACATAAAGAAATATGTCATACAGTCATGCAATTATCTTAGCCAATGCTTCAATACAACATTTATCCATATTCCGTAACTTTCTAGATGCATTCCAATCTCTACCAGAACATTGTTAAGAGTGTGCACAACTCCTAACATGTCAGCAAAGAGGTTTCATTCTAGATAAGTAGCAATGGAATGTTGTACATTGCCATAGGCCACTTACCCATGTATATTAGCAGTATACTTTTCATCAATGCAACTATTCGAATATGCATAATATACAACCTAATTCTAGGAACATAAGCATATACATCATTGAATAACATTATTTAAACAAACAACTATGTAAGAAATGACAATTCAAATACTTATTTTTGTTTGATTGTTGGGTTGACTCCCTCTCAGTCTTTGCTTCTTTTCTGCAACTCCATTCTGATGTGGATTGTGAGAAGTGGTAAACTCCCTTTGAATATCTGCATCCTTGCAGAAACTACTGGAGTGTGCTCCCTCTTGATCTTTGCTTCCTGGATTACCTGTCCTTGAACTTATATTCATTCTCGATCCCTGGATTAGCATGCTAGCTAGTTATGTCTAACATACCCGCATAATGTCTTATGGTTCTCTTTAATGACTTGTGCTAGTAACCTGCATGTCTCATAAGTTATCCATTATAGAACCAAGTTATACATACCTCATAAGTAGATTTTATAAGTGATCCATGACAATGGATGAATCTTTGTCTTCATGTCATCATGATCATATGTTCTTGAACTAGAACATGATTTGTCTTTCTTGGTGTACCTTTCATGTTAGCGAACAACATAAACCTCATACAACATCACACTGCATTAGTACAATCATAAGTGTCAAAACCTTAATTAATGAATATATTCTATTAAGGTAATACGACAAGTCTAGCAAATTAATCAAGATTGTACTGTAATGATATGAAGACAAACATATCATAAACTTAACTATGAACAGAATTCGAAACATACCTGTAAGCCATACTTGTCAATATTTCTTGTAATCTTCTTATGGAAGGCCTTAGCCTCATCTCCCTCTGAAACAGGAACTTCTTCACTTATGCAGGTGACCAATCCATCCTCTTCTAGGATTAACCCAATCCACTTGATTTGCAGGAACTAGATCTGGAGCTGTAATAGGGTTTGTCAGAGAAACCCCAAAAAATTCAAACTTTGAATTTCAAACTTCCGAAAGGATAGAAATATGCGCCTTGATGAGCTAATCAAGCTGGTATATTCAGAATTTGAAAACTGCAAAGTTTCACTCCTCAATTTTGCCTTTGAAACTTCCGGATTCACTGGATGTGACCCCGAACTGGGGTTTGATGAAGCCCACTCTTCTGCCCAATCAAAAGGTTTGATCCAAAGCTCTATGCTTCTTTTTTATGAGGAGCTTCCATCCGTGGTCACAGATTTCAAAAATTTCCATTTTTGCAGAAGCCATAATTTTTCACTTTTCTTATCAAAGTCCCGAACTAGGGTCTGATCAAGCCCAGCCTTCTGCCCAACAAAAAATTCTGATATTGGTCTCTAAATTTCGATTTTGATGAGTAGCATTCAGCCGTGGTCTCCGATTACAAAAATTCCAACTTTATCCGAAACCCTAAATTCCGGAAAGCATGAATGAAGGTGCTAAAAAATAATTCTGTTTTGACAGAAATATGTACCTGATTGTTTCTGGTGTAACTCTGAATTTTTCAATCCACAGGGTCTAAAAACTTTTCTTGAGCTAGCCTGACCTATCATCTTTCCATCCTGATAGGTCTGACCTCAATTGGATTCTTTGAGAGAGAGTTATGCCAAGTGTCATAACGTGACCTGTTTATGGGATAAAACAGGAGAGCGAAATTGTACGGCATGCCATGTGTCACTGGTTCAACTTCAGCCTCTAAAACATTTTCTTGAGATAGTACAGTCTGTGTACTACCTGTCAATTTTTTACAAAATTTCATTTGGAGATTCCTAGCCCAAGTTATGACCTTTTTTCAAAGGTCACCGGTTTTTGACTCAGATCTGGAAGAGGCAAAAACCCTATATTGTACACATCATAAATCACAAAGTACAACAAATTGAGGTTGTCCTTTCGATACAAGGTACATGGGGATCGGATATTCGACTTGTAAAAGTTTCAGACCTGAAAACTTCACCAAAACGGATTTATAGCGAAAGTGCTATGATGACTGGTTTTTGCTATATCAAGCCCTAGCATCGTAAGTGCACAAGTGTCATACATGCCATATCATGCCTTCTTTCAGGCTAGCTATGATACCATGTTAAATTTTCAGAATTTACTTCAATCTGATCTAGGATCTTAACTAATAGAACAACATGTACAACAAATCTACAGCATATAAATCATGGACACAATAATGCAAGCACACAAGAGACACAGAGTTTACTTGGGGAAAACCATAAAGGTGAAAAACCCCAATAAATTCCTCAGAGATAGATAGAGCAATGATAGAAACAGAATACAAGAGATAGTCTTCTCCTAGCAGCAGAGCCTCCTCCTCCACAAGTGTGCCACTCTCCAAAGTGTGAGTGAGAGAATAGAATGTGTAAAATGAGAGAGAGACACTCTCTATTTATACACTAACTTGACTTGACCTTTACTCAACTAGGTCGGCCTCAACTTAACCACTTAACATAATGATGACTGGGCTGACCCCCACTAGGGTGGTCTAATAACCCTTTGACCCACATGACTTATACAGGGCCGACCCCAACAAGGTGTTCTAATAACCCATCAAGTATAAGCTACGACACTTACAATATAAATGACGACACTTCCATATAGAGGAATAATAACATCTCTATAGGAATACAATATACATATATGTGAAATACATTTCGAAGTTACATATACATCAACAATATTTAGACACTTAGGAGTTAGTTAAGATCAACTTGTGTAATATATCCGTTAGGGAAAGTGTGTTTGTTACACAAAAATCTTCCACCCTGTGAGCATCAGCATTCTTTGGCCTGTAGGATCCATTTCAGTGACTCAGATCCATTTTCATCCTTCAATGATACCAGTTTTCCCTATTTTTGTTCCTACCCACATGTTGAATCACTATAGCATGCATACCCACGAGTTGCAGCACTATAGCCCGTGGGTATCAAGTAAAATGGTAAAAACCACTATTAATTACTTTTTACTCGCAAAAAGCGGTCATTGCGTTGCCTTTGGCTCTCCATCTTCCCAAGTAACATCTCGATGAGTCCTTTCACCTACCTTTGGGAGGACTATATATTGAGCACATATGGCTTATGGACGGGAGGAAGAAGAGAATAGTAAAGGCACTCTAGTGGATTTTTTCCCTATCTTGAGTCTGCACTCATTGATCCTTGTAGTTGTGAACCATTTATGTTCACCTTCCAAACTCCTCTCTAGTTTGAGTTTGCCATTCATGGAGGATTGAGGTGGAGGAGGCACAAGTGGATTGATCTAGATCTTGGTTCAGATTGGTTTCCGGCAAGAGGTCATATCACTTTGTACTTCTTCTTGTTCATTAATAGAACTACTCATATTCTCATCCATTCATGGTGTGAATGTTGTTTATTATACATTGGGTTACATTTGCTTATGATATTATGGACCATTTTTATCGATAATGTTAATTTCATTTATATATCACATGTACTTGTTAGATGTTGGCTATCAAGAATAATTTGCAGATTACAAGTGCTTGGATGTGCACGGATAGAAAGCCCCAACAGGGATCTACACCAAACATTGGATCGAGGTTGGTTACATTTCTCCATTATTTTAACATTGTCATTTATAATAGCATTGCTTTGAGAATTGAGTAGATTTCTGGTAGTCATATGTCTGTTGTGGTATTCCCAAGCCATAGTGAGTTTTCTCCAATATAGAAATGGCGACTCCACTGGGGAAAACATCCATGTTTGGGAAATGTTTTTAGCATTAGTACATAATTAGAGTCGTTGTTTATCGAAGCTCTGTGTCACTGATTGGCTGTTAAGATACACTGTAGAAAACTTGCTTTTTCTGAGCCTCTAGACTCTTTATTTGACCATTTGTTTTTCCTCACCCGCGGGATGGCTTAGTTCTGCCCGCGTATAACCGCCTCTGTTTACACTACTGCTCGCGGGTACTCGCAGGTATTCCTTCGACAATAGCGTGTAACTCTGGCTTTTGTTGGTTTATGGCTATTGGTTGTTGCTGGGTGAGTTTGGTTGGTCCCTGAGTCTTTGTTGGCCTCTCTCTTGATTGTTTCATGCCTTGGTTGTGACCAGATCTCTTTGCTTCTCTTGGTTGAGCCTTCTTGGTTTTTTTTACCAATCTTTGGTTATAGCCTCTTGGTTTCTTCCTTTTGAGCTCTTTCCTTTGGCTGAGTCTTGTTGTTTAGGATCTGCTAGGTTTTCTTAGTAATCTTCTCTGCAGTTTAGTGACTGAATAGTAGGATTTTGCTTGCATTTTTTCATTCCATATATATTGAAAAAATACAAAAATATTCATTTAGTTTTTTTTTTGCATTTTCCTTTCTGTTTATAAGAGAAAATACAAAAATATTTTATTTCCATGTACTGCATTTTGCATTGAGTGCTTGTTGCCTTCATTTTAGGTTCTGCTTGTGCATTGAAAAGATAAAAGTTTGCATATTTATTTCGGAATTGCTGGTTGATTTTGCATATTAGTGACATTGTTTTATTGGATGGCTAAGTCTAGGATTAGACTATGTTGCATACTATTGAGTCTACACATCACTAGTTTCACAACCATATCCCTTGAGTAATCACAGCCACTAAAATTAACGCTTAATCATAAAATTGATGAGACTGATTTTATTTATAGGGTACACCAACTAGCATAGGTTTAGAGTCTTGGAATAGATCATTGTGAGTTAAAAATCCAAGACTACTGAACGAAACATTAGGTGTCTAACTAGGGAGTGGAGCAATCCATGCTATAGATCGGTGTTCTCATGAAAGCTCTACTCAATCCAGAGTTAAGCACGAGGTCACGGGAGGTTGGTTGAGGAGATATCCCTCTGGTACCAGTTGAACGTCGGAGATATATCCAGGATTTGTTCATATCTAGGGGTACCAGAGGTTCGTCCTCTTGTGCTTCGGGATTAGCTACCCTGCCCATACGACAAGTCCCACCTGCGACTATCCCTCTGAGCATTGTTTATATTGTGGTGAACATAGTTTCCTTACCTAGGTACCGCACAGGGTACTTGCAATGGTTATGCTATTTGTGTCCTGAGTCATATAGGGATTGGACAGCACAGTTGTGTTCGTGCAATGGACTTGACACTGTCGACAAAGTGAAGCCTGGGTGTCTCTATAACTGATTATGTTACCTCCGGCTATAGTTTGGGAGTCTCAAGCCTCTCCTAGGCGAGACATGCCGACTCTAGTGTCGGGAGCTCATTTAGCCACTCTGTTTGTCTACTCTTGGCTGTAGTTTCTCTAGGTGTGTGCTTTTGATTTACTATTTTTTGATCGATAGTTGGACTTTAGGAGACGTTGTGTCTCTCTCCGGAGAGAACATGGCACGGAGCCCTACTCTCCGCCGGTCCCATCATTTGGCTGGTTTAAAGCCACTCGAGGTTACACGCAGTATTGCTAGGGGATGCCGGAGGGCTCCCTCTGAGTCTTCAGATTCATAAAAGACTTACGTTGAAGATTACATGGCTTCACATCCCGATATCGGGCAAGACCTTTCTGCTCCTTCAGGTAGATTTGAACATACTTCCGATCCCCAAACTCCTCATGAGGATTGGGGAGGTGATCCACTTGAGACTCAACCTGGTTCTATTTGGCCCAATCCACTTGATCGGGATCCGTTTGATCCTTCGAATCCGGATAATTATCTTTACGGGATGCCCGACCTACCCAAGGATGTAGAACAGGACGAGCCTTTTGTTCCTTCGTTTCCACGTGATTTTAGATATAGGAGGCCTAAGACTCATGATGATTTCGGCCCTATGGTCAACCCCACCGCACTCTCTTTTGGTATGCCTAGTCACAATACTGTCGAACCTTCCATTATGGTTGGTACTCATGCTGGCACTAGTAAAAGTGTTAGCCATACTATACCCACTGGGGGCACTACGTTGTCCACCCACTCACATAGTATGGGGACTTGTCAGATTCCTAACAATGCTTATGTTGGAGCATGACCACCTCCTAGGAATACCCAACCTAGTCGGAATGTTGTTCGAAACACGACTCGCCATCCACCACCTAATACACATGTCGCTACTCGTCAACCTAGGACTACTTTTGTACATGATACCATTCCTCCCAACCACGGGGGTGGACACATACCGCATACTTTTGCGTCCACTGCCGCCGCTAGTAATGCTAATGTAGGGGGTGGAAATATTTCCTATCCACATGGACATCACACCACCAACCTTGCTACTGGTCACACCCATATTGGACCTAGGAATACTTCTCATGCTTATGGCCACCACATGACTGCTCAAGCTAATCCTAATATTGGAGGTGGGAACATACCATACCATTACGGTCAATACAACATGGTTCCCACTATGAATAGTACATACATGCCCCATACTCATGGTGGCAACCCTTACTACAACACAGTCGGTGCTGGCCACCAGTATCACCCACCACCCCAATATGGTGCTCAAAATGCACATATACCTACTTACTCTCAAATGGGTCAAGCATGGGGAGGTTATCCATCTTATGGCCATGGGCATGCTTACGGGCCGTCAGGTCCTCATTATCAACAGTTTAATCCTCATGGTCAAGTTTTTGGTCCATCTTACAACACAATTCTATTTCACCAACCTTTTATGGGAGCTTATAATCAAGCTTTCCATCCGCAACTCCCGTTCCTTGCACGCTTGAATCTCCCGGATCTTTCGAAACTCACGAATGATCCGGTGTATCACGACCCTACTTGGCCCTCGGTCCCTACCAAGCTCTCTTCAGACATTCCAAAGTTTGAAGGGAAAGGTGGTGAGGACCCGGGAGATCCTGTCATGACGTTTCACCTTTGGTGCTCCTCCAACTCTTTGAATCATGATTCCATTCAATTATGACTACTTCAATGCACCCTCATGGGGGCAGCCGCAAAGTGGTATGTGGAGTTTCCTGGAAACACCTATAGGGGATTCAACGAAATTTCTTTGGTTTTCTTAGACCATTTCCAGTTGTTGGTTCATTATGATACTGGTACTGAGTTGTTGTCCACCTTCCGTCAGAATAAGGCCACACATATTTCTGACCACGTTCAAGAGTGGCATCGACGGAAGAGATTAGTGAAAGCCAACATTGCTCCAGAGTTCCTGTTGGAATGGTTCCTTAAGTCTTTACTCCCATACATTGCTAAGGATGTTTCAATGTCCGACATTGTGACTGACGAACAAGCTATCTTGAAAGTCCAGCAATTAGATCTACTTTATTCTCAGTCTGGCATTTTGTATGACATTATTCCTGATGCATTGAGAACAAGACATGATCCCATGTCAGTTCCTGGACCACATGCCAATGGCATCGTGGGGTCCACATGCACTTTCCCTATAGACTTGGCAGCTAATCAAATGCAAAATTTGTCGCTAAACTAGTCTGCTCTCGGATAGGTTCACACCTTATCCTCTTCCACTCCATCGTTTGATGTACATAATGTGCAATCAACGAAACCGTCAGGTAACCAGCAACCTGGTGGTAAGAAAAAGGGGAGAAACAATTGTAGGGGTAGAAACAATGGAAGTAACAACAATAACAATCGTAATACTCCTCGTAAAGAGAATTCCAACCCTCCTTGGGATGGCGGTAATGCTGGCGAGGATCGTAAACCTAAGCATAAGGTGAAATTCCCTTGCAAGCTCTGTGGGGAGGATCATCTTACTCACTTATGTCCTCGTATTGAAGAAGCATCGAATCATTTGGCACAGATCCCAGCTGTGTTGAAGGATCCCCTTCCTCATCATCAAAATATGGATTCGCATGCTCCCACCACTAGTTATGGTACTCATGAAACGGCGATGTCTTCTTCCAATACTAGTGGTTATGGATGTGTGAATATGGTTCAGTCGAAGGTTTGTGTTGCTACTCGTCAATGTGATTATGGTGCACCACAAGCGAATTTGAGGAATGAGCCTCCCCCTCCTCCTGATAATTCCTTGCATATCGAGAATCCTTCTATTGTGCCACGGATACCGAAAGGTGTTCTCAAGCACTCCACGCATAATCCTAATGCTCAAGCCGCTCAAAACTACTCCATCATAGAAGATTTGGGCCAACCCCCATGTGCCATGTTGGCTCTTGAAGTTTTGCAAGATTGTCCTTCTCAGAAGCATGCCCTTTTGAGTGCATTAGGAGTTCAGGATGGGGGAAGTCCTGGTGTTATCAAGTTCGATACTACTGATGTCCAACCTCGCTTGCCTTACCACATGGCTTTTCAAATCCAGGTGGTTTGCCTTAAGAGATTCGTGAATCGTACTATGGTTGATGAAGGTGCTTCCGCGTCAGTAATGTCATTGACTTGTTGGAAATCTCCTTGCTCTCCTCCTCGACTCGAGTCTAGAACTACACTCACTGCATTCGACGGTAGGTATTTTACGCCACATGGAATTATCCCTTCCCTTGTTGTCTCCTTGGGAGGTAAATTCGTGCCTATTGAAGTCTAAGTGGTTGATGTGCCCATCGAATACAACCTTTTACTGGGTTGGAACTATGAAGGATGTCGCGTCTACTGTATTTTGAGTTATTTGCTTTCCCCATGAAGGCAAGATTGTGATGATTGATCAGCTGGATTATGTTGGCACTCCTTCCACAGCATCCACGGGATTTGTAGTCCTGCAAGTTTCTGATTCTCAGTCGGCAACTGGGAACATAGGTGTTGGAATGTACCCCTCGTTGATGGGAACTTTTAACCATTCTGTACCTGTGAATTTTATTGGAACCATTTCTGACAGTGCGCCTCCTCGAATAGTATGCCATTCCAGACTTCCTATTGTGGTGATCCATGGATTTTGCCATCCATGGATTCTATGTCTGGAGACAGTGCACACATCGGGATGTCTATGCCTTTATCTATAGCAGAGCTCACTTATGATCACATCCAACAAACCATTGCAGATCTGGATCTCTCTTCTTCCCTAATAATTGAAGAATATCCCGTTACGCTGCCAGTTTGGGAAGCCAACTCATCTTGCTCTCACGATTGCCTTGATGATACTTTTCCATCCGATGAAGCTATCCTCGAAGCCATATGTGGTAGTGAGAGGCCTTGGGAAGATATGCACCATCGCTCTTATTTCCTTCCCAACCTCGAGCTCATTGAGCAGGAGGAGTTTAGGATGACTCTAGTTAAGATGGTTGGTCACCCTGTGGCTCTTTTGCAGTCGCATGATGTTTTCTTGGAGGGGAATATGGCCAATATTTCCCCAACCAGTTCAATCAACATCTCCCACACTCCCAGAAATATTGAGAATGTTTACGTCGGTGCAAATTGCACTCCTGAGGAGATTGCTATTTACACTGATTTGTTTATTGAAGTCTGGGAATCTTTTTCCTGGTCATATGACGAGATTCCAAGAATAGACCCCCGCATTGTTGAACACAAGATTAGAACGTATCCCGATGCTAAACCGGTTTGACAATGAGTACGTGCTGTGAACCCTAGGAAGGCAACTGTTATTAAGGCAGAGGTGGAGAAGTTGCTCAAAGCTGGTTTCATCTACCCCATTCCCCTTACCGAATGGGTGTCAAACCCCGTTCCTATGGATAAGAAGCAGGGAACGATCCATGTATGCAATGATTTCAGAGATTTGAACCATGCATGTCCGAAAGACAACTTCCCCACGCCATTCATTGATCAAATATTGGATGCTTGTGAGGGAAGTGAGATTTTTTTATTCATGGACGGATTCTCGGGTTATAATCAGATTCAAATCAAACGCATGGACCAACATAAAATGACATTTATTTGTCCACGGGGAAATTTTGCGTACCGGAAAATTCCGTTCGGCCTCAAAAACGCCGGAGCCACTTTTCAGTGAGCCATGACCTATGCCTTTCACGATCTTAAGATGATTATGGAAGTTTTCTTGGATGATCTTGCTAGCCATTCTTGTAAGAGAGTGCACCACCCCAAGCACCTCCGTATGATTCTCGAACGATGTATCCACTACAAAATTCGATTGAATCCAAACAAATGCATCTTTGCTGTTAGGACTGGTCGCCTTCTAGGATTCATAGTTTCGAAGGAGGGTATTAGAGTCCATCCTCTCAAAGTTGAGGCAATACTTCAGTTCCCTCCTCCATGTAATCTGTTTCAAATTCAGAGCCTCCAAGGGAGAGCTACTTTTCTGCGTCGGTTTATAGCTAACTATGCCAGTATTACTAAAGGTTTTGCATGCCTATTGAAGAAAGACACACCTTTTATCTGGGATGAGCGAGCCCAGCAATCTTTTGATGCCATTAAGAAATCTTTGGTATCGTCCCCTATGCTTAGTCCACCGGACTTTACACGAGATTTCATTCTTTATGTGGCCCTATCTCAAGAGACTATTGGCATGGTCTTGGTTCAGTTAGATGATGCGCTTGTCTAGCATGTTATCTATTATCTTAGTCGAAACTTAGTAGACGCTGAACTAAGGTACACCCATGTAGAAAAGTTGGCACTTGCAACTATTCATGCAGTCCAGCGGTTACGGCATTACATTTTGCTTCGAACAACCACTGTTGTAGCTCATATCAATCTGTTTCAGTTCGTGCTATCATGACGCCTTATTGGGTGTAAATATAATAAATGGATTGTGATCCTTCAGGAATTTGATCTCGAGTTTGCTTCTGCAAAATTGGTGAAATCATTGGTGTTCGCTGAGCTTATGTCGGACCTTACACAACTTGATGAGGATGTCATTCATGAAGATTCCTTTGTGGATGAACACTTATTTCTTATCTCGACCGAGGACCCTTGGTATGGGGATGTCATTAGATATCTCCAAACTTTAAATTTTCCTTCGCATTATTCACGAGACGAGCGACGGCGTGTGAGACATCACACTAAAGATTATACTATCATCGGTGACACTTTGTATCACCGAGGAAAGGATTCCATTCTCCGTTGTTTCTTAACTCACGAAGAAGCAGAGCGGGTACTTAATGATTTCCATGCGAGGGCGTGTGGCAGTCATTTATCCGGGCGTGCTATAGCCCAGCGTATTATGCGAGAGGGGTATTTTTGGCCTACTATCTTTAAAGATTGTATTAACGCTGTGAAGAGATGTCACCCTTGCTAGGTGTTTTCTCGAAACATACACTCGCATCTAGCACCCCACCATCCGGTCGTCACTGTTGGTCCCTTCACCAAGTGGGGGGTAGATTTCATGGATTGCAAACCAGCTTCAACTGGGGGGCATCACCATATTATCGTGGCCGTGGATTATTTTTCCAAATGGGATGAGGCCATGCCTACCATTAAATCCGATGGTGCTACTGCAGCCCATTTCGTGTTCAACCAGATTATCACTCGATTCAGTATCCCAAAAATGATTGTCAGTGACCATGGTAGTCACTTTCAAAATAAGATGATGGAGGATTTGTCTCTCAAGCTTGGGTTTCATCAGGAACACTCGTCTTCCTACTATCTTCAAGTGAATGGTCAAGTTGAAGCAGTAAATAAGTCTTTGAAGACCATTCTCCAACGTACCATCCAACAAAGCAAGACCAATTGGCATATAATGTTATATCCTGCTTTGTGGGCATATCAAATCGCAGTTAAGACTGCCACCGAGTTCTCACCATTCCAGTTAGTTCATGGTGTGGAGTCACTTTTACCGATTGAATGCGAGATCCCTTCGCTCAAGCTAGCCATATAGCTCCTCCCGGATACGACGAAGATTGAGCAACGTTTAGTACACCTCGAGCAACTTGGTGAGCACCGTCGAGATGTCGCTGTGTCCATTGATGTTAACAAGCATCGTGTCAAGGTTCAATATGATAGGTCTGTCCGTCCCCAGCAATATTTTGAAGGTGACTTGGTACTCTTGTATGACCAAGCTAAAGAACCCCTGGGGGTAGGCAAGTTCAATCCCATGTGGCACAGTCCTTACATTGTGAGGCGTGTCTTGGAAAAAGGAGCTTATGAGTTAGAAGATTATGAGGGAGTTGTCTTGAAGGAGCCTAGAAATGGGCTCTACCTCAAGCGGTATTATGCTTGAACCTCTGGTTCAGTCTGATACTTTTGTACACTATTGTATAGTTTTTCTGTACATAGTCTAGGTTTCCTTTTTGGTTGTCGGGTCTACTGATTAGCCTCTGTTTGATTGACAGATGTTAGCGGGATGTCCTACATTCTTAGGTTTTGCGGATGGTTCTAGACGACATACGCAGCAGCTTGCTTCTGTTGCTTGGGTATCTTTTCACCTAACCATCTAGTTGTGTCCTCAGGAGGTGCTTGTCTTGGTCCTACATCTAACAATGTGGCTGAGTAAAGTGCCATTGTTGAGCTACTTCGGGATTCCATTTCACATGACATCCAGTCTTTAGAAGTCCACCTGGATTCACAACTAGTAGTGTCTCAGCTGAATGGGCAGTACTGTGTACGAGACCCTACGTTACTATGGATTTTCCTTAAGGTATGACTCTTAGAGAGACATTTTGTTTCAATTACATATATTCACATTCCGAGAAGTCATAATTATATATATGATGCATGCGCTAACTATGTATTAGATTGGCATTTGTCACATTCATCAAGAAGCACATAAATACAAAGACATTCATACATTTGTACCATACACACATATAGTAGAACCGAGAACCAAAGTTGTATATATATATAAATATGTCCAAAAATGGTAGTGTTATACAAGACTGGAGCCCGTAGCCCTAAAAAATATACATATCGATACAAAAAGCGATGAGACCCTGGGATATCTATTCCCTCCGAGGAGGTCTAGCTACCGCCTTGATGGGATGTGTATCATAGTAGTACTGTGCTGTGTTGGCCATCCACAGCATCAACCACACCCACTCCTCGGGAACACCCACTACCCGGCACTGCATGGCCTCAGGTAGTTGGGCCACCTCTATCAGTGGAACTCGAGCAAACATCCATGATACATTGCACCACAACGTTTGGAGAGTGCGTCCTGCTGTGGCATTTGCTGCCACCTCATCTCTACCCCGACGACCATGTCTCGGGAAGCCCTCTGGTTAGGGTCCCACATCTCAATGATCCTCTACAATAGAAAATATGTAGATCAGAGTAAGGGTAACTTGAATAAATTCAATATCCATACATCCCGAACTGGTTAGGTGGCAACTAAATCCCCAACCACCTCACTCACCAAATCGTCATATTGGTTCTCTCGCCACTCAATGATGTGTTTCATATTTGTCTTTTCCAAACTCTTGCAAACACAAACAAGAATACATGAGTGTTTCTCTTGGCATCCAAAATACCAAGTGACCCTAAACCATCACATAGCATGACTTTGTTTGAATAACCTATGATGTTAGCACGACCACCCTGAGGAAAAAGAGGGCATAGTGCAACTATAGCAACGTCCCTCGCATGACTCCAATCATTCTAGACTCAATCTCTTCTGCCACACCTGTAGCAGTCATGATAGCGAGGATGAAAATCCACCTCCACCTGCTCATGTTCCTCCAATTGCACCAGCACAAGTGCTTCCTCGATGGGTCCGTTCAACATGTGAAGCAGCTGGTGATATTGCCGATGATCCTAGAGATCAACGTTGAACACGTTCTTAGTTTCAGCGAGCCTCTTCTCTTTTGGCTCAAGTTTCCGAGAATCACGATCCAGAAACCTTTGCAGAAGCTTCAGGAAATCCAGATTGGGATGCAGCTATGGTTGAAGAATATCGTTCCCTAATGGCGAATGATACTTGGGATCTGTACCTCTTCCAAAAGGAAGAAAACTTGTCAGATGTAAATGGGTCTACAGAACTAAGTATGAATCAGATGGAAGTGTTGAAAGACTTAAAGAAAGGTTAGTTGCCAAAGGTTTTTGTGATGAACCTGGAATAATTAATTAATGCAAATGCATGAGATATCAGAAATAATAGAACTCAGAATCACTTTTATATTGATCACGGGCCACTTCGAGGGGGCAACCTACTTTGAGCAAGCTCAATACAATTAACTTCACGGTGCCTTCAATGACCTCAACATACATTTATATACTAAGTCTATGCCCAATACTATGGGTCAAAACCATGGGACATATAATACTACGGGATGACTTACAAAGCATATGCGTCCAACAACAATATAGTAACATAGTAAAGAGAAGGGTTGACATGGGTTCCTAACATCCCCTCTCCCTTAGAAAAAGCTTTGTCCTCAAAGATTTGGTTGGAGAAATTGCTGCAGAATCTGAAGGAGTGGTTCCCCGGTAGCATCCTCGGGTTGCATTTCGAGCCACTGACGCCTTTGGAGTGTCAAGGAGGATTGCTTGGAAGTTTGTAGATGAAGAAGAACCCTATCATATGCGTGGAAAATGCACTCAGAACAGTGTTGATCAGCTTGTTGTTTCAGGCGAATTCTGGCCATGTGAAGATTGTCATGCAAAATGAGAAGAATCTGATTGCGGTTGCGAAGAACCGAGTCAATTTCCTGAACTGAGGAGCTGCTAAGGGTGTATGGAAGAAGAAATGGTGGTGTCTGTCCATAGAATTCTTCATATGGTGTCCTTTGAGATGTGGTATTGTACCACTAGAGCACTGCTAGGAAATCCATAGAAATAGTTTGCCAAAGTTGTGTAGGGATGGGCAAGGGTTTGAGCAATCCCGAAAGGAATGTCATTTCACCCTTGTTGACCTGGAAAGTATCACAGTCAGCCACCATCTGTTGAATTGTCATTTTCAGTCCCTGCCAAAAGAAGTTGCATTGTTCTCGGTCATACATTTTGAAGAACCTAGAGTGCCCTGCTGATGAAGAAGCATGGAGTTCATAGAAGAGATAGCCCTGTTGAACATATTGCAACCAATTTGGAACAAGCAGAGAAAGAGTTGTAAGAGAAATTGGGTCATCAATTGTGCAAGAAGGAGCATCTGCCACCATATTGTCCTTACCCTTCTTGTAAGTGATTGCATAGGGATAACCCATGAGTTGGATAACCCATTTCAGGTGTGTTGGGTAGGATACCCATTGTTCCAGAAAATTTTCTAGACTCTGGAGATCAGTCTTGATGCAGAAATAATTCCCTAATAGGTATGGCTGCCACTTCTGTACTGCATGCAAAATAGACATCAGTTCCTGCTGAGAGGTAGATGGGACTAAATTCTTACCGAAAAGGTCTCTTGAAGGCGGCAAGCTCATTAGTTCAGCAAAGACACCTGCATATATATCCAAGGAAGTAGTGGAGACCGTTGATGGGTGCATCTGAATGGAATGGAGCTAAGCGATGACACCATGTGAATTCTTCTTAAGTATTTTTTCCAGGCAATGTGAACTAATGATGCGGAGAGACCCTGGTTGTAAGCCTATTAATTTGTGTTGTGCCCCATTGACTAAAAACTGCATCCAAAGTTCCACAAAATCCCATAATATGGGGCCAAGTGTGCATAACCATTGAACACCCAAAACCACATCACATCCGCCTAAGGACAAGGAAAACATGTCAGAGCGCATATTATAATCTTCCACAGAGATACGCACATTGTGACACTTCCCCTAGCAAGGTAAGGTGCCCCCATTGGCAACCATGACTTCAAAGTTGGAGCAAGGATGGACAAAACAATCAGCCTGTTTGGCAATCCGAGGGTCAATGAAGTTATGAGTGCTACCAGAATCAATGAGTATGGTAAGAGGGAGATTCTTGAAGTATCCCCTGACTCGCATTGTTTGTGGGGTGGTGACACTGGTTACAGCATGGAGAGAGATCTCGAGTGGGTCATCCTAAGATGGGGTGTCAACAGGCGGGTGTTGAATGTAGACCTGATCATTTACTGTATCTGGAGCTTCTTCATCAAGTTCTGAGGTAGGTGGGGAATCCACATCCAAGAGATAGAGATTTTGTTGAACACATCTATGTCCCCGAGTGAATTTCTCATCACAATTATAACAAAGCCCTTTTTCTCGGCGTGCCTGCATCTCTGTTTCATACAAATGCTTGATAGGAGTTGGTTGAGGAGCAGGCGTGATGGGAGGTCGTTGGGAACCCATATTTCTAAAGGGAACAAAGGTGGGTTTGGAGCGTTGTTGAGCTGCAATCTTGTCCTCTGCCAACTTAGCCAACCCTAGGACTTCCATCATTGTGTTGGGATAGAACATTTTGACCTCTGAGCGGATTTCATCCTTGAGACCACTGATAAAACAACTCCTATAGAATTCATGAGACAATCCTTCTGTGTGATTGGCCAGTTTCTCAAATTTTGTCTGATACTCTCTCACTGTGCCAATTTGGTGAAGTTTAGTGAGTGCTCCGGTGAAGTCATCAAAAGCACTAGGACCAAATCGTGGCAAAAATCTGTCTAGTTTGGTTCGGGATGATCTTTGATGTACCAACGGTACCATTGAAGGGCTTCTTGTTCCAACTGAAAGGATGCAAGTGGAACTTTCTGGACATCAAAAGAATTATGCAGACTGAAATATTGTTCTGCTTGGTATATCCATCCAGTCGGATCGGTACCATTGAAGCGAGGAAAATCAAGCTTTGGCCCACGAAAATTGCTAGAAGAAGAGAACCCGGTGGCTGCAAAAGATTCTGGCTGTCGGTTATTGTTCATGGCTAAATGCTGAAGATGGAGGCTGAGAAATTTTTCATCCAAATCTTGGAATTTGGTTTGGATTGTTGCAAGTGCTTCCTCCATGGTGTTTGCTCCTGCGCGGGTGACAACCACAACCAAGAGCTTTTTTTTGGGGGGGTGGGGGGAATGGATAGAAAAACACAAACAAAAGCTTATTTAGAAAACGGAGATTTGGATTTGGGAAAAACTCGGATGGGTAATTGGGGTATGACTAGGTTTTGGACACTTTTTGATGGACAGAGAAGCAAAAAATGGGGATTTCAGAATGGGGGTGAAAGAATGAGAAAATTTGGTAGAGAGGCACAAAGAAGCAGAATTAGGAAAGGAAAACGGTGGTAAAATTTGAAGGCATTTGGGTGAAAATTGAAGGAGTTATGGGAAACCCTAAAAGTAGACAAATGTGGGATTTATGGTCTTGGGAAATGGAATTTGGGATAGGGTCTTCAGGAATGAAATATGCAAAATGGGATTGCAGGGATATCAGTGAAGTTTCAGGGAAAACAGAGTTGAAATAATTTTTTTTTTATTTTTTTTTCGACAACAGCAGTGTGGAAGGGATCTGCAACGGCATGGAAGGGATTGAAAATGAATAGATTTGAAATGGCGACTAGATCTAGAAAGACTTTCAGAATAGATCTGAAATGGCTGGATCTGGAGTGGAAGTGATTGGCAACAGTTCAACTGAAAATAGATATGGACCCCAGGTATGTGCGGCTTCCTATTGGTTCAGGGGATTCACTCGGCCACCAATGTTGTCTGACAGCTTGCATATTGGGGCAGTACCCCTCACTCCACGGCTCAGGTAAAATTGATAAATGCTTTGCCACAAACGATAGCTCTTGGTTTACCTCACGGGTGGGAACTAGACAATCAGGTAGGGATCGTTGCCCTTTTCGTTGGCAGGTCCTCTCAATGGGCCAGCTACTTTGGGGTTCCTGTGGTACTCCTCACAATGAATTTTAGGGCTTATGCCCAAGTAATTCCCACAGTTAAGCAGATAGGGGTTATCCCCATATCCAAATTTGCAACAGATGCAAAAAAAAATTTGGCGAAAATTCCACCCAATGAGCCCAAGAAAGTGCTCTGATACCAAACGTGATGAACCTACAATAATTAATTAATGCAAATACACGAGATATCAGAAATAATAGAACTCAGAATCACTTTTATATTGATCATGGGCCACCTCGAGGGGGAAACCTCCTTTGAGCAAGCTCAATACAATTAACTTCACGATGCCTTCAATGACCTCAACACACACTTATATACTAAGTCTATGCCCAATACTATGGGTCAAAACCATGGGACATATAATACTACGGGACGACTTACAAAGCATGCGTCCAATACTATGGGTCAATACTATGGGCTAATATAAACTCTGGATCAACAAATACTACGGATGACTTACAAAGCATATGCATCCAACAACAATATACTAACATAGTAAAGAGAAGGGTTGGCACGGGTTCCTAATAGTTTTTCTCAAGTTGAAGGGATTGACTATAATGAAACCTTTTCTCCTGTCGCAAAAATGAACTCCATCCACCTTGTTCTTTCCCTTGCAGCCTTACATAACTGGGAATTCCATCAAATGGATGTCAAGTCTGCCTTCTTACATGGTGATTTACAGGAGGAAATTTACATGGAACAACCTCTTGGATATGTTCAGAATAACTCTAGCCTTGTTTGTCACCTTAATAAATCCTTATATGGTCTTAAGCAAGCTTCTAGAGCTTGGTATTCCAAAATGGATAGCTTTCTCCTTGACACTGGCTTTTCTAGATGTTATTCTGACCCCAATGTCTATACCAAGAAAGTAGGAAACCATCTCATCATACTTGTTCTATATGTTGATGACCTTATTCTTACTGGTAGTGACCCTAAGCTTATAACCCATGTGAAATCCAGTCTTAAGCAAAATTTTGAAATGTCAGACTTAGGACATTTGCATTATTTTCTTAGTCTCCAAGTCTTGCAAACCAAAGAAGGAATATTTCTTTCTCAGTCTAAGTATGCTTGTGACCTTCTTCATTGCTTTCACATGGACAATTGTACACCAGCCCCTTCTCCCTTCCAGTCTGGAGTCAAACTTTCTGCCACTTGTACTTCACTTGAAGTCGATGCCACCTTGTATCGTCAGCTTGTTGGTAGTCTCTTATACTTGACTCATTCCCGTCTTGACCTTTCCTTTGTCGTTGGTCGTGTTGCCCGTTATATGCAGACACCTCATGAAAGTCACTGGAAAGAAGCTAAAAGAATACTTCGATATATTCGAGGCACAATTCAGTTTGGGATTCATTATAGTACAGGGGGGGAACCTTTGTTGGTTGGTTTTGACTGATTCAGATTGGGCCGGTGATCCTGATGATCGAAATTTTGCTGCAGGTTATGTTTTCAGTCTGGGATCTGGACCTATTACTTGGGCTTGTAAGAAACAACAAGCTCTTGCTCTTTCTTCAGCAGAGGTAGAATATCGAGCCGCAGTTAATGCTAGTTAGGAAGCTTTATGGCTTTGACAGATCCTTTCAAAGTTTGGATTCGAACAACAGCAGCCTACTCCACTTTGGTGCGACAATCAAAGTGCCATCAAGCTTGCCCAAGATCCAGTCCTACATCAATGCAGCAAACACATTGAGCTACATATGCACTTCATCAGAAATCTTGTTCATGATCGTGTTCTTGAAATGCTCTTTTGCCCTACAGATGATCAAGTTGCAGACATCTTCACCAAGTCTCTTATAGAATCGAAGTTTTCTAAACTTGGATCTATGTTAGGAGTTCAAGAACTTGTCATTAAGGGGGGATAGGCTCTAATGCCTCCTTCCTTCTCCTAATAGTGTCACTTTTGTAAATCCTTCAATCCTATCCCAAGTTGTTCTTAAGGTGATCCAGGTGGATATTGGTGGCCACCCACCTTTCCAACTGGCTCAAAACAGTTTTATGGCAACTTTGGTATTGTACTATTTTTAGCAGTTTTTCGGGTCCTGAACTTCCGGGGCCATTTTGAGGCCCTAAACGACCTCTTTTGGCAATTCGAGGGGCAAAATGGTTTCCCCCACCATACATTTGGCCCTAGTCGGAAGTTGTAAATCTCGGATAGACCTTTCCAACGGGCTACCGAGCGCCCCAAACGGAGATCGTATGCAAAAGTTACGACCCCGGGAAGTTGATGTACTAACTTACCCAAACGGGGCCCACATGACTTTTGGCGCTTCATCTCCTAGGGTTAGGTTTTTGGATGTCTAGGGTTTTTGACATTCCTGTTTATTGTAAAAGGCCTTGAGAGCCTCATTGTAACCATCTTCTTGCGAAATGAGCGCAGCCGTCACATCTCTTCTCAGAGATAAGCCGCCACCATTCCAGCAAGCTTGTTTTCCGCTGCATTTTACAATTCTAGTTTATTTCCTTATTGAATAGAAAACCAGTTTTACTGTATCTCTGTTATTTTGTGTTAAGCATCTGATAATAATCTGTATTCATTTCGTTCTGCTCATAAAATCCGGATCATAATGATCCGGATTTATGCGGGAACGAAACAAAAGATAGCATATACAGAATCATATACAGAGATATATTGCAAATAACACAGTGATACAGTAAACACATATTCTATTAAATAGCGGAAATCGAACAAACTGTAAAATACAATAGCTAGAATGGTGGTAGCTGTCTCTGAGAAGAGATGTGGCCGCTATGCTCATTCGTGCCAAGATGAATACAAAGAGAGGTCGAAAGGGCCTATTTATCATAAGCATGAGGGAAAGAATCCCAATCATCCAAAAACCTAACCCTAGAAGATGAATCGTCATAAATTTTGCGGCCCCAAGGTGGTTAGTTGAACAGTCAACTTCCCGGGGTCATAACGTTTGCATACGATCTCCATTTAGGGCGCTCGGTAGCCCGTTGGAAAGGTCTAACCGATATTTACAACTTTCGACTGGGCCCAAATGCATGCCGTTGGCAACCATTTGGTCCCCCAAATCGCCAAAAAATGTCGTTTAGGGCCTCAAAATGGCTCCGGAAGTTCAGGACCCGAAAAACTGCTAAAAATAGTAATTCACCAAAATTGCCAGAAGACTGTTTTGAGCCAGTTGGAAGAGGTGGGCTGCCACCGATATCCACCTGGATCAATCCTCCCTCCTTAGGAAGCAATGGTCTCCATTGCGTTAAATCCCTTATCATATGTCGAGCTGTGTGTCGAATTGAGCTCTTGGTGCGACATTTGCTGAAGTGGAAAGGTTGCCTTACTTTGACATCTTTAGAGGGTTGTAATTGTTGTTGGTGGATGCGCTGGGGCTGTTCAACAGTTTTTGTTGTTGTGGTATCCTTGGTATGCACCGGTGTGGATGGTTTCTTTTTGGAGGAGCACCTTGAATGCGTGGCCTTGCACTGTAGAGGTACTCGAATAGGCGATGCTGCACTAACTTTGTGTTTTTCTTGTTTCTGCTGAGTAGAAGGATAATCTGCAGAGGTTGTGGATGTCTCTGCGATCTGATGTTCACCTCTAGTGGCAATTGCGAATAGGGAAAACTTCCCAGTGTGGGAGATTATCTTCCTTCCCTGCTCATTTGGGGTAGGTGCAACTATCTCTGGTATCCGATAGAGTTGTCCTCCCAAAGTGACAATGACACTGCGAGGTCGTGATTCATATACAGCATGACGCTTCCACATATATGGTTGTCCTAAAAGAACATCACATACTTCAAGTGGGGCCACATCACACAATACCTCATCTTTGAAGGGCTTGATGCCATATGGTAGGCGACATTGGTGACTGACACGGATCCTTCGTCCTTGGCTTAGCCATCCAATGGTGTATGGTTGTGGGTGTGGCGTTATTGGTAGCTCCAATCTCTTGATGACTTCTTCTGAGATCAGGTTCTTCTGGCTGCCGCTGTCCACAACAAAGTGTAGGGGAATTCCCTTCACCCACATCTGTGAGTGGAAAAGGCGCTCCTCTGCCTCCGACTCTTCAGGCTCCTCTGGTTGAATCTGTGTGGTGGCAACAACGGCACTGGGTTCTGCATCAATGATCTGCTTCCCTTTTTGCGTGGCTGTGAAATTAGGTTCCGAGTCAGAATCGGAACTAGGATCTGATTCTGAAGCTTTGATCTCAGCCACCAATGACTGTTTTGAGCGACAATCATCAGTGTTGTGCCAGGGGCTTTTGTGGAACTCGCACCACTTCTCGGTGTCCTTCTTTGTCTTTTCTTTACCCTTCTTTGCCTGTGGTTGGGACTGGTTGTCCTTTTCCTGCCCCGTGTTCTGCGAGCCAGAGTTTCCCTTGCCCTGCTTCTGCGCAGGTCCGAAGTCACGTTTGTTCTTTTGCTGAACTTTCTGCTCAATTTTGACAGCATATCGATAGGCGGATCCGAGTGAAGAGATTTCCAGGAAATCCATCTCTGTTCGGATGTACCGGTGTAGGCCACTGCGATATTTCAGTACTAGGTGCCGCTCGGAGTCCCTGATACCTAGCTTTGTGCGCAAGGTATGAAATTTGTTGGTGTACTCCGACACCGTTTGGTCCCTCTCTTGATGTAGAATGGTCCATTTTGTGTACTGGTCATCATAGTTTCCAACAGGGTAATATTGTTCCTTGACGGCATCTATAAAAGAGGCCCAAGTGGGATTGGAATATTCAAACAATCCAGACTCGTCTGATGAGTTTTGCTCACAATAAGTTTCCCACCAATTTTTGACATGGGGGACGGCCTTAAGGAGCGCAAAGATGATCTTTTCCCTGTCGAAAAATTGGTGGACAGAGAAATACCCTTCTAGTAGATTCAACCATTTATCTAGGGCATCGGCATCGATTTGGCCTTCAAATAAAGGGATATCAAAATTAACTTGTACCTTGAAGGGAGTCGTATCTCCGAAATGGCTGCTCGTTGAGGGTGCATTTGCCACTGTTGGCATGCGTTGAAGGATCTGGGCAAAATTATCCATCATCTCGTTCCTCTGTCGCGCAAGGGCTTCCTCGAGCAACAACTTGATAGGATCTACTGCTCTGTCGTCTCTCTTTTCTTCCGCCATGGGAGGCCGTTTGGGGCGGCGAGAGTGGTCTTCCCCAAGTGAAACTAGTTCGAGACCCAACTCCCTGTATCCTGACCTCGTCGGGGACATGCACCGAGAAACAATCAAAGAGCAGACCGCTCTGATACCACTGATCCGGATTTATGCGGGAACGAAACAAAAGATAGCATATACAGAATCATATACAGAGATATATTGCAAATAACATAGTGATACAGTAAACACATATTCTATTAAGTAGCGGAAATAGAACAGACTGTAAAATACAATAGCTAGAATGGTGGTAGCTGTCTCTGAGAAGAGATGTGGCCGCTATGCTCATTCGTGCCAAGATGAATAGAAAGAGAGGCCGAAAGGGCCTATTTATCATAAGCATGAGGGAAAGAATCCCAATCATCCAAAAATCTAACCCTAGAAGATGAACTGTCATAAAGTTTGCGGCCCCAAGGTGGTTAGTTGAACAGTCAACTTCCTGGGGTCATAACGTTTGCATACAATCTCCATTTAGGGCGCTCGGTAGCCCGTTGGAAAGGTCTAACCGATATTTACAACTTTCGACTGGGCCCAAATGTATGCCGTTGGCAATCATTTGGTCCCCCAAATCGCCAAAAAATGTCGTTTAGGGCCTCAAAATGGCTCCGGAAGTTCAGGACCCGAAAAACTGCTAAAAATAGTAATTCACCAAAATTGCCAGAAGACTGTTTTGAGCCAGTTGGAAGAGGTGGGCTGCCACCGATATCCACCTGGATCACATAAGGGGGGATGTTAGTATATTTAGACACTTAGGAGTTAGTTAAGATCAACTTGTGTAATATATCCATTAGGGAAACTATGTTTGTTACATAGAAATCTTCCACCGTGTGAGCATCAGCATTCTTTGGCCTGTAGGATCCATTTCAGTGACTCAGATCCATTTTTATCCTTCAATGATACCAATTTGCCCTATTTTTGTTCCTACCCGCATGTTGCATCACTATAGCATGCGTACCCGCGAGTTGTAGCACTATAGCCTGCAGGTATCAAGTAAAATGGTAAAAACCACTATTAATTACTTTTTACTCCCAAAAAGCGGTCATTGGGTGACCTTTGGCTCTCCATCTTCCCAAGTAACGTCTCAATGAGTCTTTTCAACTACCTTTGGGAGGACTATATATTGAGCACATATGGTTTATGGATGGGAGGAAGAAGAGAATAGTAAAGGCACTCTAGTGGATTTTTGCCTTATCTTGAGTCTGCACTCATTGATCCTTGTAGTTGTGAACCATTTATGTTCACCTTCCAAACTCCTCTCTAGTTTGAGTTTGCCATTCATGGAGGATTGAGGTGGTGGAGGCACAAGTGGATTGATCTAGATCTTGGTTCAGATTGGTTGCCGGCAAAAGGTCGTATCACTTTGTACTTATTCTTGTTCATTAATAGAAATACTCATATTCTCGTCCATTCATGGTGTGAATGTTGTTTATTATACATTGGGTTACATTTGCTTATGATATTATGGACCATTGTTATTGATAATGTTAATTTCATTTATATATCAGATGTACTTGTTAGATGTTGGCTGTCAAGACTAATTTGCAGATTACAAGTGCTTGGATGTGCGCAGATTGAAAGCTCCAACGGGGATCTACACCAAACGTTGGATCGAGGTTGGTTACATTTCTCCATTATTTTAACATTGTCATTTATAATAACATTGCTTTGAGAATTGAGTAGATTTCTGGTAGTCATCTGTCTGTTGTGGTATTCCCAAGCCATAGTGAGTTTTCTCCAATACAGAAATGGCGACTCCACTGGGGAAAACATCCATGTTTGGGAAAAATTTTGAGCATTAGTCCATAATTAGAGTTGTTGTTTATCGAAGCTTTGTGTCACTGATTGGCCATTAAGATACACTGTAGAAAAATTGCTTTTTCTGATTCTCTGGACTCTTTATTTGACCATTTGTTTTTCCTCACCCGTGGGCTAGCTTAGTTCTGCCCATGTATAACCGCCTCTATTTACATTACTGCTCGTGGTTACCCGAAGGTATTCCTTCAACATTAGCGTGTAACTCCAGCTTTTGTTGGTTTATGGCTATTGGTTGTTGCTGGGTGAGTTTGGTTGGTTCCTAAGTCTTTGTTGGCCTCTCTCTTGACTGTTTCATGCCTTGGTTGTGACCAGATCTCTTCGCTTCTCTTGGTCGAGCCTTCTTGGTTTTTTATACCAATATTTGGTTTTAGCCTCTTGGTTTCTTCCTTTTGAGCTCTTTCCTTTGGCTGAGTCTTGCTGTTTAGGATCTGCTGGGTTGTCTTAGTGATCTTCTCAGCACTTCAGTGACTGAATAGTAGGATTTTGCTTGCATTTTTTCATTCCATATATATTGGAAAAATACAAAAATATTCATTTAATTTTTTTTTGCATTTTCCTTTCTGTTTATAAGAGAAAATACAAAAATATTTTATTTCCATGTACTGCATTTTGCATTGAGTGCTTGTTGCCTTCATTTTAGGTTCTGCTTGTGCATTGAAAAGATAAAAGTTTGCATATTTATTTCGGAATTGTTGGTTTATTTTGCATATTAGTGACATTGTTTTATTGGATAAATGAGTCTAGGATTTGACGATGTTACATACTATTGAGTCTACACATCACTAGTTTCATGACCATATCCCTTGAGTAATCACAGCCACTAAAATTAATGCTTAATCATAAAATTGATTAGACTAATTTTATTTAGAGGGTACACCAGCTAGCATAGGTTTAGAATCTTGGAATAGATCATTGTGAGTTAACAATCCAAGACTACTGAACGAAACATTAGGTGTCTGACCAGGGAGTGGAGGAATCCATGGTATAGATCGGTGTTCTCAGGAAAACTCTACTCAATCCAAATTTAAGCATGAGGTCATGGGAGGTTGGTTGAGGAGATATCCCTCTGATACCGGTTGAACGTGGGAGATATATACAGGAGGTACTGGAGGTTCGTCCTCTTGTGCTTCGGGCTTAGATACCCTGCCCATACGACGGGTCCCACCTGTGACTATCCCCCTGAGCATTGGTTATATTGCGGTGAACATAGTTTCCTTACCTAGGTACCGCATAGGGTACTTGTAGTGGTTATGTTGTTTGTGTCCTGAGTCAGATAGGGATTGGACAGCATAGTTGTGTTCATGCAGTGGACTTGAAACTGTCGACACAGTGAAGCCTGGGTATCTCTATAACTGATTATGTTACCTTCATCTATAGTTTGGGAGTCTCAAGCCTCTCCTAGGCGAGACATACCGGCTCTAGTGTCAGGAGCTCATTTAGCCACTCTGTTTGTCTGCTCTTGGCTATAGTTTCTCTAGGTGTGTGCTTTTGATTTACTTTTTTTTATCGATAGTTTTCCTTTAGGAGACGTTGTGTCTCTCTCCAGAGAGAACGTGGCGCGAAGCCCTACTCTTCGTCGGTCCCATCGTTTGGTTGGTTTAAAGCCACTCGAGGTTACACACAGTATTGCTAGGGGACGCCGGAGGGCTCCCTCTGAGTCTTCGGATTCATATGAGACTTACGTTGAATATTACATGGCTGCACATCCCGATATCGGGAAAGACCTTTCTACTCCTTCGGGTAGAGTTGAACATACTTCCGATCCCCAAACTCCTCGTGAGGATTGGGGAGGTGATCCACCTGAGACTCAACCTGGTTCTATTTGGCCTAATCCACTTGACCAGGATCTTTTTGATCCTTCGAATCCGGATAATTATCTTTACGGGATGCCCGACCTACCCAAGGATGTAGAACAGGATGAGCCTTTCGTTCCTTCGTTTCCATGTGATTTTAGATATGGGAGGCCTGAGACTCATGATGATTTTGGCCCTATGGTCAACCCCACCACACTCTCTTTTGGTATGCCTAGTCACAATACTGTCGAACCTTCCACTATGGTTAGTACTCATGCTGGCACTATTCAAAGTGTTAGCCATACTAGACCCACTGGGGGCACTACCCTAGTTTGGGGAACTACGTTGTCCACCCACTCACATAGTATGGGAACTGGTCAGATTCCTAACAATGCTTATGTTGGAGCACGACCACCTCCTAGGAGTACCCAACCTAGTCAGAATGTTGTTCGAAACACGACTCACCATCCACCACCTAATACACATGTCACTACTCGTCAACCAAGGACTACTTTTGCACATGATACCATTCCTCCCAACCACGGGGGTGGACACATACCGCATACTTTTGCATCCACTGCCGCCGCTAGTAATGCTAATGTAGGGGGTGGGAATATTTCCTATCCACATGGACATCACAACACCAACCCATCTACTGGTCACACCCATATTGGACCTGGGAATACTTCTCATGCTTATGGCCACCACACAACTGCTCAAGCTAATCCTAATATTGGAGGTGGGAACATACCATACCATTACAGTTAATACAACACAGTTCCCACTATGAATAGTACATACATGCCCCATACTCATGGTGGAAACCCTTACTACAACACAGTCGGTGCTGGCCACCAGTATCACCCACCACCCCAATATGGTGCTCAAAATGCGCATATACCTGCTTACTCTCAAATGGGTCAGGCAGGGGGAGGTTATCCATCTTATGGCCATTGGAAAGCTTACGGGCCGTCAGGTCCTCATTATCAGCAGTTTAATCCTCATGGTCAAGATTTTGGTCCATCTTACAACACAGTTCTGTTTCACCAACCTTTTATGGGAGCTTATAATCAAGCTTTCCATCCGCAGCTCCCGTTCCTTGCACTCTTGAATCTCCCAGATCTTTCAAAGCTCACGAATGATCTGGTGTGTCACAACACTACTTGGCCCCCGGTCCCTGCCAATCTCCCTTTGAACATTCCAAAGTTTGAAGGGAAAGGTGGTGAGGACCCGGGAGATCATGTCACGACGTTTCACCTTTGGTGCTCCTCCAACTCTTTGAATCATGATTCCATTCAATTACAACTATTTCAATGCACCCTCATGGGGGCAGCCGCGAAGTGGTATGTGGAGTTTCCTGGAAACAACTATAGGGGATTCAACGAGATTGATTTTGTTTTCTTAGACCATTTCCAGTTGCCGGTTCGTTATGATACTGGTACTGAGTTGTTGTCCACCTTCCGTCAGAATAAGGCCATACATATTTCTGACCACGTTCAAGAGTGCCATTGGTGGAAGAGACTAGTGAAAGCCAACATTGCTCCAGAGTTCCTGTTGGAATGGTTCCTTAAGTCGTTACTCCCATACATTGCTAAGGATGTTTCGATGTCCAGCATTGTGACTGAGGAACAAGCTATCTTGAAAGTCCAGCAGTTAGATCTACTTTATTCTCAGTCTGGCATTTTGTATGACATTATTCCTGATGCACCGACAACAAGACATGAGCCCATGTCAATTCCTGGACCACATGCCAATGGCATCGTGGGGTCCGCATGCACTCGCCCTGTAGACTAGGTAGCTAATCAAATGCAAAATTTGTCGCTAAACCAGTCTGCTCCCGGATAGGTTCACACCTTGTCCACTTCCACTCCATCGTCTGATGTACACAATGTTCAATCAATGAAACCGTCGGGTAACCAGCAATTTGGTTGTACGAAAAAGGGGAGAAACAATCGTAGGGGTAGAAACAATGGAAGTAACAACAATAGCAATTGTAATACTCCTTGTAAAGAGAATGCCAACCCTCCTCGGGAAGGCGGTAATGCTGGCGAGGATCGTAAACCTAAGCGTAAGGTGAAATTCCCTTGCAAGCTTTGTGGGGAGGATAATCTTACTCACTTATGTCCTCGTATTGAAGAAGCATTGAAGCATTTGGCACAGAGCCCAGCTGTGTTGAAGGATCCCCTTCATCATCATCAAAATATGTCTTCGCATGCTCCCACCACTAGTTATGGTACTCATGAAACGGAAACGTCTTCTTCCCATACTAGTGGTTATGGATGTGTGAATATGGTTCAGTCAAAGGTTTGTGTTGCTACTCGTCAACGTGATTATGGTGCACCACAACCGAATTTTGGGAATGAGACTCCCCCTCCTCCTGATAATTCCTTGCATATCGAGAAGCCTTCTATTATGCCGCGGATACCGAAAGGTGTTCTCAAGCACTCCATGCATAATCCTAATGATCGAATCGCCTAGAACTACTCCATCGTAGAATATTTGGGCCAAACCCCGTGTGCCATGTCGGCTCTTGAAGTTTTGCAAGCTTGTCCTTCTCAGAAGCATGCCCTTCTGAGTGAGTTAGGAGTTCAGGATAGGGAAAGTCCTAGTGTTATCAAGTTCGATACTACTGATGTCCAACCTCGCTTGCCTTACCACGTGGCTTTTCAAATCCAGGTGGTTTTCCTTAAGAGCTTTGTCAATCGTACTATGGTTAATGAAGGTGCTTCTGCGTTAGTAATGTCGTTGAATTGTTGGAAAGCTCTTGGCTCTCCTCCTCTACTCGCGTCTAGAACTACACTCACTGCATTCGACGATAGGTCTTTTACGCCACATGGAATTATCCCTTCCCTTGTTGTCTCCTTGGGAGGTAAATCCATGCCTATTGAAGTCGAAGTGGTTGATGCGCCCATCGACTACAACCTTTAACTGGGTCAAAACTGGACATACGCTATGAAAGATGTTGCGTCTACTGTATTTCGAGTTATTTGCTTTCCCCATGAAGGCAAGATTGTGACGATCGATAAGCTGGATTATGTTGGAACTCCTTCCATAGCATCCACAGGATCTATAGTCCCGCAAGTTTTTGATTCTCAATCGGCAACTGGGAACATAGGTGTTGGAATGTACCTCTCGTTGATGGGAAATTTTAACCATTCTGAACCTGTGAATTTTATTGGAACCATTTCCGACAGTGCGCCTCCTCCTTCGAATAGTATTCCATTCCGGACTTCCTATTGTGGTGATCCATGGATTTTTCCATCCGTGGATTCTATGTTTGGAGACATTGTGCATGTCGGGATGTCTATGCCTTTATCTGTAGCAGAGCTCACTTATGATCACATCCAACAAAGCACTGCAGATCCCGATCTCTCTTCTTCCTGGACAGTTGAAGAAGATCCCGTTACGCTGCCAGTTTGGGCAACCAACTCATCTTGCTCTCATGATTGCCTCGATGATACTTTGCCATCCGATGAATCTATCCTCGAAGCCATGTGTGGTAGTGAGAGGCCTTTGGAAGATATGCACCATCGCTCTTATTTCCTTCCCAACCTCGAGCTCATTGAGCAGGAGGATTTTAGGATGACTCTAGCTGAGATGGTTGGTCACCCCGTGGCTCTTTTGCAGTCACATGATGTTTTCTTGGAGGGGAATATGGCCAGTATTTCCCCAACCAGTTCGATCAATATCCCCCACACTCCCAGAAAGATTGAGAATGTTTACGTCAATGCCAATTGCACTCCTGAGGAGATTGCTATTCACACTGATTTATTTACTGAACTCCGGGAAGCTTTCGCCTGGTCATATGAGGAGATGCCAGGAATAGACCCCCACATTGTTGAACACGAGATTAGAACGTATCCCGATGCTAAACCGGTTCGACAACGCTTACGTCCTGTGAACCCTAGGAAGGTAGCTGCTATTAAGGTAGAGGTGGAGAAGCTGCTCAAAGCTAGTTTCATCTACCCCGTTCCCCTTACCGAATGGGTGTCAAACCCCGTTCCTGTGGATAAGAAGCAGGGAACAATCTGTGTATGCATTGATTTTAGAGATTTGAACCGTGCATGTACGAAAGACAACTTCCCCATGCCATTCATTGATCAAATATTGGATGCTTGTGCGAGAAGTGAGATTTTTTCATTCATGGACAGATTCTCGGGTTATAATCAGATTCAAATCAAACCCGTGGACCAACATAAAATGGAATTTATTTGTCCATGGGGAACTTTTGCGTACCAGAAAATTCCCTTCGGCCTCAAAAATGCCGGAGCCACTTTTCAGCGAGCCATGACCTATGCCTTTCACGATCTTAAGATGATTATGGAAGTTTTCTTGGATGATCTTGCTAGCCATTCTCGTAAGAGAGTGGACCACCCCAAGCACCTCCGTATGATTCTCGAACGATGTATCCACTACAAAATTGGATTGAATCCAAACAAATGCATCTTCGCTGTTAGGACTAGTCGCCTTCTAGGATTCATAGTTTCGAAGGAGGGTATTAGTGTCGATCCTCTCCAAGTTGAGGCAATACTTCAGTTGCCTCCTCCGCGTAATCTGTTTCAACTTCAGAGTCTCCAAGGAAGAGCTACTTTTCTGCATCGATTTATAGCTAACTATGCCAGTATTACTAAAGGTTTCGCACGCCTATTGAAGAAAGACACACCTTTTATCTGGGATGAGCGAGCCCAGCAGTCTTTCGATGCCATTAAGAAATCTTTGCTATCGGCCCCTATGCTTAGTCCACCAGACTTTACACGAGATTTCACTCTTTATGTGGCTGAATCTCAAGAGACTATTGGCATGGTCTTGGTTCAGTTAGATGATGCGCTTGTCGAGCATGTTATCTATTATCTTAGTCGAAACTTAGTAGATGCTGAACTAAGGTACACCCACATAGAAAAGTTGGCACTTGCGACTGTTCATGCAGTCTAGCGGTTACGGCATTACATTTTGCTTCGAACAACCATTTTTGTAGCTCATATCAATCCGTTTCAGTTCGTGCTATCACGATGCCTTATCGGGGGTAAATATAATAAATGCATTGTGATCCTTCAGGAATTTGATCTCAAGTTTGCTTCTGCAAAAACGGTTAAATCATTGGTGTTCACTAAGATTATGTCGAACCTTCCACGGCTTGATGAGGATGTCATTAATGAAGATTCCTTTGTGGATGAACACTTATTTCTTATCTCGACCGAGGACCCTTGGTATGGGGATGTCATTAGATATCTCCAAACTTTGAAGTTTCTTCCGCATTATTCACGAGACGAGCGACGACGTGTGAGACATCACTCTAAATATTATACTATCGTCGGTGACACTTTGTATCACCGAGGAAAGGATTCCATTCTCCGTCGTTGCTTAACTCACGAAGAAGCGAAGTGGGTACTTAATGATTGCCATGCGGGGGCATGTGGCGGTCATTTATCTGGGCTTGCTACAGCTCAGCGTATTATGCGAGCGGGGTATTTTTGGCCTACTATCTTTAAAGATTGTATTAACGTTGTGAAGAGATATCACCCTTGCCAGGTGTTTTCTCAGAACATACACTTGCATCCAGTGCCCCTCCATCCGGTCGTCACTATTGGTCCCTTCACCAAGTGGGGGGTAGATTTCATGGATTTCAAACTAGCTTCAGCTGGGGGGCATCACCATATTATTGTGGCCGTGGATTATTTTTCCAAATGGGATGAGGCCATGCCTACTGTTAAAGCTGATGGTGCTACTGCATCCCATTTCGTGTTCAACCAGATTATCACTCGATTTGGTATCCCGAAGAAGATTGTCACTGACCATGGTAGTCACTTTCAAAATAAGATGATGGAGGATTTGTCTCTCAAGCTTGGATTTCGTCAGGAACACTCATCTTCCTACTATCCTCAAGCAAATGGTCAGGTTGAAGTAGTAAATAAGTCTTTGAAGACCATTCTCCAACGTACCATCCAACAAAGCAAGACCAATTGGCATATAATGTTATATCCTACTTTGTGGGCATATCAAACCGCAGTTAAGACTTCCACCAGGTTCTCACCATTCCAGTTAGTTCATGGTGTGGAGTCACTTTTACTGATTGAATGCGAGATCCCTTCGCTCAAGCTGGCCATAGAGCTCCTCCCAGATACGACGGAGATTGAGCAATGTTTAGTACACCTCGAGCAACTTGACGAGCACCGTCGAGATGCTGTTGTGGCCATTGATGTTAACAAGCGTCGTGTCAAGGTTCAATATGATAGGTCTATCTGTCCCCAACAATATGTTGAAGGTGACTTGGTACTCTTGTATGACCAAGATAAAGAGCCCCTGGGGTCAGGCAAGTTCAATCCCATGTAGCACAGTCCTTACATTGTGAGGCGTGTCTTGGAAAAAGGATCTTATGAGTTAGAATATTACAAGGGAGTTGTCTTGAAGGAGCCTAGAAATGGGCTCTACCTCAAGCGGTATTACGCTTGAACCTCTGGTTCAGGTTGATACTTTTGTACACTATTGTATAGTTTTTAAGTACATAGTCTAGGTTTCCTTTTTGGTTGTCGAGTCTGCTGATTAGCCTCTGTTTGATTGACAGATGTCAGCGGGATGTCCTACATTCTTAGGTTTCATGGATGGTGCTAGCCGACATACACAGCAGCTTGCTTCTGCTGCCTGGGTTATCTTTTCACCTGACCATCTAGTTGTGTCCTCAGGAGGTGCTTGTCTCGGTCCTACATCTAACAATGTGGCTGAGTACCATTGTTGAGATACTTTGAGATGCCATTTCACATGACATCCAGTCTTTAGAAGTCCGCCTGGATTCACAACTAGTAGGGTCTCAGCTGAATGGGCAGTACCGTGTACGAGACCCTACGTTACTACGGATTTTCCTTAAGGTATGACTCTTGGAGAGACATTTTGTTTCAATTACATATATTCACATTCCGAGAAGTCATAATTATATATCTGATGCATACGCTAACTATGTATTAGATTGGCATTTGTCACATTCATGATGAAGCACATAAATACAAAGACATTCATACATTTGTACCATACACACATATAGTAGAACCGAGAACCAAAGTTGCATATATATATAAATATGTCCAAAAATGGTAGTGTTATACAAGACTGGAGCCCGTAGCCCTAAACAATATACATATCGATACAAAAAATGATGAGACCTTGGGATATCTATTCCCTCAGAGGAGGTCTAGCTACCGCCTCGATGGGATGTGTCTCATAGTAGTACTGTGCTGTGTTGGCCATCCACTGCAGCAAACGCACCCACTCCCTGGGAACATCCACTACCTGGAGTTGCATGGCCTCAGGTAGTCGGGCCACCTCTATCAGTGGAAATCGAGCAAACATCCGTGATACGTTGCGCCGCAACGTCTGGAGAGTGTGCCCTGCTGCAACATTTGCTGCCACCTCATCTCTACACCGACGACCATGTATCGGGAAGCCCTTTGGTCTCACTGGGCCTTTGTCTGCGAGAAAACAGTCACCCATTAGCACATGACATTACCACCAAAAATATTTTTTGCATTTCAACTATGATAAAAAAATCCATAAAAATTTAAAAACACAAAAACAAAAGAGTACTCACCGATGTCTTCGAAAGATGCACCTGGTGGGAGCGACATGTCACGATCCTGTCTGAAGTTAATCCCCGCATAGGGATAGTTCTCTATAGTGATCACCTGCTGGTTCCACTAGCGGAAGAACTCCTCAGTATATGGTGATGCCAAACGGCCACCACCCTGTTGTGTTAGTATCTCATCCCACCGGGTCAGGGCTGGATCTCGGAGACTGTGAGGAGAGACATCCACCCTTGGGCTAAGTCCCGGAACTCTCTCAAAGAAGAAACTGCAGAGGATGCTTCCATACCCAAAGTTTTTGGCATTCCCCTCTTTGCATTCCGTCAGTTGTGTCTTCATAGACACTAGCAGAGTAGTACACTAGTCGAATATAGTAGGTTGCAAGCATTGTGATGCGTAGAACATCACCGGTCTGGATGACTGATGCAGTGCTTTGGATCCCATAATCTACACTAGAGTAGCCACAATGATCTTTGTACTCAAATCCGTTATGAGGTTAACTGGCACTTGACTTCCCACTAGTCATGTGTTGGTGGGACAATACCGTACTATGTAGTCTTGCACAGTGATCCCACCACCCATGGTCTGTGACCGAAGACTAGCCACTTCCCCTCTATGGGATAAACCGGTAATAAAATAGATATCCTCTACATCTAGTGTCAGTGTTTTCCCGTTGAGAATGAAGTGTTGAGCATTTACATCCCAGTAGTTGATCAGATGACGGAGTAGTAGTTTTTGGGCCCTTAAGCCACCGAGACTCCAGTATTTATATAAGCCACATGCTTGCAATGCTTATTGTGCTTGCAAATCGTTGCATACGGCCTCATCTACCTTTTCATGCTCTCTTTACCTCCACTCTAGAACCATCCTGGAGTGCAAAGCAAGAAATTTTTAGTCAATATCATGTTTAAAAACTTCTTCACGGTCGTACCCACGGGCTAGATTGTAGACAATTGCGGTTAAATGCAGGCAGTCAGTTTTTTGACTGTGTGTTTGATGCCCTACCCGCGACCTGCACACTTATAGCCCGCGGGTAGCGCCAAAGCCATTTAGGGCTTGTCCAAACAAAAAATCCCACCGACCAAAATTGAAATTAAAACACTTAAATGAAAGGTATGGCAGTGACCACTAACCTACTCCAGACGGTTTGCTGAATGGTTGCTTGTAGCTCCCACGATCGACACTCGAAGTTTCAGGTGAAAACTTACCACTAAACTCCAAATTGGTGAATAGTGCAAATGAATTGAAAATTACAAATTTTTATTACTATTTATAATTTTCTGGACCCACTTTTCTATAGTTTTTTCCGTTATGAATTAATATCGTGTCATGGAGTAGTGTTTTTTCAACAGATTTCCTCGGCGAGAATTGGTCTAAACCATTCCACCCCTACAACAAGTATGTTTCACAACTGGCATATAGGTTAGATGCCATTTTCACATGCATCGTGCATTTGACCTGTTGACCATTTTTTCATAAACCCTAGGTGCGACCCCACTTCGTGACTAACATGGAACCTTCACATTGTTATAGAAGTGTCGTCATGTGGCGGTAGGGCTTTCTCGAACATGGGTACCCTAGTTAGAACCCCATTATGCTTTTGGTGCCCATGCCATTGTTTGTCCTCAGGATTGGGAGTCCTTTGTAGTCACGCCATGACGTTGCGATGAAGACTCATACTCTACTTTGTCTTATTCTAGCCATCTCGCTTAAGGACCCCCCTCAGTTATATCATGTTGTGATTGCATTGCATCATCCTGCTTGCCGCTTGAGCCTTGTGTCGGCTCCCGCTTTCTCAATTGTTAGCCTGGTGCCTGAGCACTTTTCCTGTCGAGCCCTACAGAGCTTATATATTTTCCCTTCACAATTTGATGACCCTTTGACCCTGAGGGAACAAACCCCCGAGTGTCCACATCCTGCACGCACTTCCTTACATTGAGCATAGGCATGTTCCACTGCTTGGGACTAGTCTGCTAGCTATTTGACACTTGTTCCCTCACTTGTTGTACTATAAGCAGTTTTATTCTTTTTCAAGCTTTTCCCAAATATGAAAAATACCAAAAAAATTAAATATTCCAAAAAGCCAGATGGGATTATGGTCATTTTTGCTTGTTGGCAGCTGTTGTGTCACCTTCGAACAGAGCATTCATTCCACTACGTACATTATGAGTCGGGACTATAGTTGGGCCTTAGGAGCTGTACTTGTTTCTCAGTTTTCTCCACCGATTGGTTAAGCTTCCAATCATTATGGAGCCCCTTGTAATGCCTCCTGCATTGCACACTTTATGTCAAGCTTATGCTGCCTGAGTCTATACATCTGCTCATCCTCTTGTTCAAAGGAAGTCATGAAACTAGTGTCGGCCACTCCTCATATCTCTTGACTATTGCATGTCGGCCATCCTTATTGAGTCAGTCTGTTTCACCTGATATCTTCCAAATCTTTCAGCATTACTAGTACCTCGTGCTGGTTGATGGGGGATGCCTTAATGCCCTCCCTCCAGCGAGTCGTGTTCCGTCGACTTCAACTCATTTATTTCGGGACTTGAGGCTTAGAGTTCGGTTGAGTACCTCGAGGCTTGCTGTCATTAGTGGTAGGTTCTCTCACCATCGACAGTTTTGGGAATACATCAATGTCCCCTGATCGATGGATTCATCCTAGTGTTCGACTTCAACCCATTTATTCACACTTTGATGATTTTGCTCTGTGCCTTGATGCCCATTTTCATTATTGGTGGGTCATCTCGCCTCTGTTAACGGTATACATCAATGACTGGTAATTAGATGATGTCTCATCAGGTTCGACCCCAACTCCTTTATTCACTTGATGGGACTTGCACCGTCAAAGACTTGTGTAGAAGACCCCAGGCGATTGTGGCATTCAGTATGCTACATATGACTTTGAATTTACATCTGAGATATCACGTCTCAGATTTCAGCAGTTTGTACATCCAGTTTTGCACCAGTTGTCTTCTTTTTAGCAGAAGACCATATCTTACTGTAGAGGGATCATGGCTATGATCACTTATGACATGTATTTACTTATGTACTACCTATTCATGGTCATTGTATCAGATTGTTGTAATATACCGACATGTATTCAGAGATATTATTGTATTATGATGAGTGAACCGTTCTTTCCACTTGTGTCTCCATCACTCCACTTCTGAGTTTTATAATGTATTTCAGCCATCGTAGCACTTTCAGTCTCTGACCTCACACATTAGGGGGCATCTGTTACACAGAAATATTCCACCCTATGGGCATCAACATTCTTTGGCCTGTAGGATCCATTTCAGTGACTCAGATCCATTTTTAACCTTCAATGATACCAGTTTGCCCTATTTTTGTTCCTACCCGCATGTTGCATCACTATAGCATGCGTACCCATGAGTTGCAGCAGTATAGCCCACGGGTATCAAGTTAAATGGTAAAAACCACTATTAATTACTTTTTACTCCCAAAAAGCAGTCATTGGGTGACCTTTGGCTCTCCATCTGCCCAAGTAACGTCTCGATGAGTCCTTTCACCTACCTTTGGGAGGACTATATATTGAGCACATATGGCTTATGGACGGGAGGAGGAAGAGAATAGTAAAGGCACTCTAGTGGATTTTTGCCCTATCTTGAGTCTGCACTCATTGATCCTTGTAGTTGTGAACCATTTATGTTCACCTTCCAAACTCCTCTCTAGTTTGAGTTTGCCATTCATGGAGGATTGAGGTGGTGGAGGCACAAGTGGATTGATCTAGATCTTGGTTTAGATTGGTTGCCGAAAAGAGGTCGTATCACTTTGTACTTCTTCTTGTTCATTAATAGAAATACTCATATTCTCATCCATTCATGGTGTGAATGTTGTTTATTATACATTGGGTTACATTTGTTTATGATATTATCTACCATTGTTATTGATAATGTTAATGTCATTTATATATCACATGTACTTGTTAGATGTTGGCTGTCAAGACTAATTTGCAGATTAAAAGTGCTTGGATGTGCGCGGATTGAAAGCTCCAACGGGGATCTACACCAAACATTGGATCGAGGTTGGTTACATTTCTCCATTATTTTAACATTGTCATTTATAATAGCATTGCTTTGAGAATTGAGTAGATTTCTAGTAGCCATCTATCTGTTGTGGTATTCCCAAGCCATAGTGAGTTTTCTCCAATACAGTGTTTCTTTAGTATGCATTTGTAAATACTTAATCCGACGGTCACAATATGTTCCCGACATAGAGTGATCCGACGGCTCAACTTCTCTTAGATCATACCTACCCTTGATCCGTGGCTTAACACCCGATTGGTCCATGATCTCTATTTAAAGAGCATGGAGGGTCATTGGAAAGTTGATCGATTATGGGAAGCTCATTTGTAACTTTCTTTCTTTGCATAATAAATTGTCCCATAGAAGCTATTTGGCTGGGGCCGTGGAGTGTTTCCCTCAGGAGGGTTTAATCCAAGTCAAAACATCGGTGTATTGATCTGTGATCTGTTTGTGTGAAGTGGTTTCTCTAGGTGTTCGGTCTTTTGGGAGTACCCTGTGTACCCGAACAGAAGAGGCCATTTTGAAGTCCCAACATTTTGATATTATCTATTCCCAATATGACTACCTATACACCATCCTACCTAATGCACCTTCACATCGGTCATTAGATCCTACACCTGCGGGATCATCACACTCAACGGATGGGATTATTAGGTCTATTTACCAACATGAAATGTTCCTCCTCCTCCTACTCCTGCACCATTTTACATGGCACTGTAGTACCCACCCATCTCTCCTATTTCAGTACCCCGAGTTCTTGTACCAAATCCTCCATTTGATCAGTTATAGTATGGAACTTACAGTCCTACTTATCTTAATCCAAGCCAAGCATCACCAATAGCTCCATCGCAAATGGCACAAGATGCCCCTACGTCCACATCCTATTGGGAACAAACCTTGTTTATCCTGCCAATGAGGTATAATCCTTATTTCTCGTTCCCATGTACTCCTAATTTTACCTCCATGCTGCATTTGGGGGTTAATTTAGTCCAACCTTATTTCACTCAACAAACTCAACAGTTTGAGCAACTAAACACTGCCAATCCCTATAATACACAAAATCATGGGAAGAAGAAAGGTAAAAGCAAACTGAACCTGCAATAGGGGAAAGGGGGAAACTTGCTTCCCTAGCATAATCATAACTCAATTAACCAACCTGTGGGGGCTAATAAGCCCCCCAAGCAAGGAATTAATGCTAACCTAAGGAAAAATTATTCCTGCTCCATTTACGAAGAATATGGCCATTACATGCACCGTTTTCCTCTCATCCCTGATTATCAACAGTTGGTGGAAGCTAAGAAGAATATAGTTGTGAACACTCCTCAGGATCCCAAACCTACACAACCTCAAACCAATATCTTACAACAACCCTTTTCCAATCAAGGGGTCATGACTCAGCACCAAGAATCCCTCCCCTTGTGTGATGGGTCCTTCCAAAATATCTACATGAAGATGACAAATATTAACCTTCATACTCGAGCCAGACGCTATGATGGGATTGAATACCCCTAAGTAGAGGATGTACCTAACCCTTCTAGAGGTCCTTTGAAAATACCACACCTTAGTGGTGAGAAGATCCCATGGATCCCTAATGTGCCACTTTGACGAACCCCCCATAACCCCCATATGAAATCCACCCGCAATTATAGTATTTTGGATGACTTGTCTCAATCAGGAGCTACCATGTCCACATGATAGGTGCTACAGTATTTTCCAAACTAACGAAAGGAATTACTTAATGCACTTGGTGCAATCAACCCTTCCAACTTGTGCCTTATGAAATTTGATATTTACAAAGGTGAACCTGACTGCCCTCCTCAGTCACATTCCAAGTCTCTGTTACAGTGAAAAATATTATGATTCACCAATGTAATATTGACGATGGTGCATCCAAATGTGTCATGTCCTCTAATGTTTGGAAATGATTGGGATCACTTGAGTTATTCCCCTCATCAATTGGTCTTCGTGTATATGACAAGAGACTATATCAACTATGGGGAATGTTCTAGAATGTCCCCATCGATCTAGTCGTGATCTATATTGAAGTATTTTATGCAAAACTTGACCACAATATACTCTTGGGTCATAGTTACATGTACACCATGAAGGAAGTCACCTCCTCGGTCTTCCGCATCATGATGTTTCAATTTAATGGGAAAATATTCACCCTTGACCAAATCAACTACTACAACCCTAATACCAACACCAACCCCGACAATGGCCTTCCCACAGTCATTGAGACTAATCAACCCCCTTACGTTGTTATTAGACCAAATGTGTATAAGGATTCTAACTTTATATGGGTATACTCAGGTCTGCCACCTGAAATCCTTACATCTACTGATGTCCTTATGTGCACCATTTTCACCTTTGAAAATGTGCCCATCTCTCCCTTGGAATATTTATCAACACCTCCCATGATCCATGTCATTGAACATATTTTGAGTCCATAAGTTCCTCCAATATTCCAAATACCATTCTTGTACCCCCCCATGGGAATACAAGGAACGTGGATTACTGCTCAAATGAATTTACCAATGCTCACTTTGGGTATACCTATGTGGTACCTTACACCACCCTACCCCAATATTGATTCAAAACATGTATCCCATTATTAGTTTGTACCTATCTTATTTGTTACACCTTCTAGGCCGATTACACGATTAGTACCACAAGCCCATCTTGCAACACATGTGACTTAGCCACCATTGGTGGTCACTAAAATTACTAATGGGGGAATTATACTACCTAAGTTGGAATCCCCCCTCATACGAAACCCTCCTCCCAAATCATCATCAAGGGATTCCAATCCTAAAGCATGGGACATAACCCAACAACGGTTAATCTCCCCATTAATGACCACCACTACTCCTATTGCAAGGGTCACCCCACCATGTTTCCTATGCGAGAAACAAGGCCATGTGAACAACCTATGCCCCATCTTACCGGTGCTTAGGAATATTCTTTATACCCATGTTAGTGTGACACACACTTCACCTTTAGTAGCAGGGGGAACCTCTCATTTTCCCAACTCAATACCTAAGTCCAAGTCATTATGTACCAATCACGCATGTTTGATTTGATCATAGTTTTGGCATTACACACACCGTTGTACTGACCTCCCTCGATTTCAAGATGCTTTGGAGACCATTCACATCACCCAAACTTTGGTTCAGAATCCTTCCCCTCGACCAATGGAAATAAGTTAGATAAATGTTGTCACTGCATCGTAAACAATGCCCATTGCACCTATATCAGAACCAATTGTTACGATAGTTCCCACTATTGAGCCTACGATGCCACAATACCCCCCCAATAGATCTCATGATGACAACACAACATAAAGAATGCACATCCTACAAGAATCACACTCACATGATCCCCATCGAGGAAATCACATCCATTCTTGATCACACCAACCCACCTTTGACATAGACCTCCAGCTGTGATAGGGTTCCATGCCCATGCCGATTATGTGGTACCACTTCTCACTTTTCGTTTCAGTGTCCCATTTTACGTTTCGAACGAGAATCTTTCCTCAAATTGATGAGGCTCCAAGATCAACTCTCCTACCTAAGAACGTTATCACAAAGATTCCCCACTAAGGAAGTTGTTCCCCCTCCACCGTATACCATCAATACCACATCATACTTGGCCGGTTTACTTACTAGTGATGACTCATCATCTTCTGTCGAAGAAATATATCATCTGCAGCCCTCACCTAGTGCCTGAAAACATTAGGGGATATCCTTTCAAATATTGGATACCCACACAAGTACGCTACCACCTAGATATTGCTCAAGGTTCTAAAATTCAAAGGTCCCTACCACTAGAAGGATGAAACCATCTTTTACCCTTTACATTGTCCAATTTAAGCAATGTATCATTTTATGTTTAGGATTTTCAACCTCTTTGATTGAGAATAATACCATATTTTGTTTATGCAAATGATCCCCAGCTCAAACAGTTATTACGACTTCTCAAATGGTAGAAGTCGTTGGTCAATGAATCAAGCCTCAGCTGCTTGGGCAATTTATACCACCTCCCAAACTCTCTACCACACCGACGGAGTTTTCCTAAAAGCACTTACAAACAACCAAGCAGAATATGATGTCGTTATCGCTATTTTAAGTGATTCCATCCATCGGTATTTTGTCTCTCAGCTCAATAATTTCTTCCAGGTATTTAGCCCACTCCTCTTTCATAAATTTTTACGAGTGCACCTCCTAGTGCAATAGTTTGGAACCATCATATTCACACATATCCCTGGGAAAACCAATGCATTTGCAGACCATGTCACAAATGAGGTGTTGGAATGGCATCTGATACACCAACCATATATCTCACCCCACATACACAAAAAAAGCATGTATATATGTGTTTCATTCATCATACAAATCATATGCAAGTACCTACAACTACGCATATACAACATCAAAATACATATATAAATATCATCATCATCTACATAAAAAATCAACACATTACATGCATACAAGAGACCATACATGTGTTTCCATAATGGTATATATATATATATATATATATATATATATATATCACCAAAAAATTGTGTATGGCATGTACAAAATGTGGCCTCAAGGGCCATATACAAAAAGAATCAGACGACTTATGGGGGATACATCACAATCGGCCTCCCATAGGCTCTATCTACACAAAAATACAAAATGGGGATCAAATTCCCTATACAAATTATAGACTTCTGAAGCACTCACATCTAACTCTAAGGCCTTGGCTGGTCAAACCCCAAGATCACCATAGGCGACACTTCCTATGACTCTGCCTCGCCTTCTCACGTAGTCTCCCTAGGATAGCTCATTGGGGCCACTCTACACCTCTAACAGGCTCTCTCCTCAGCTGCAAGAGCCAGACCATGACCCCCTCACACTGCTCATACCTAGTGACCCACTATGGAAACCCTCCTCATCAATTGGCACCAACCAGCCCCTAGCTCTACTAGTAACTGAAGAGTAGGGGCCAGCTCATCGTCGTCCATCTCAGCTAAATATCTGTCATCCATACCCTTCACCATCTCCCCAATCCACATAGCTAGGTCATCTAGGGCCACCTTGCCATGATCACCTAAGGTTGTGCCACCAATAAGAGCCCCACGAACTACAACTCTACCCGTTGCACCAATAATAACACCAACACCTCTTGCAAGTCCCACCCCCTCATCTCGCACATGACAACATCCTGTGACCCGTGAGGGTATAACTAGTCTCACATTTGCATTAAATATAAGAACCCATAGTCAATATCCAATATACATGATAAATATGTGCATAATACAAAACTATGTACAAAAAATATCTATGTAAACACATAAATGCATAAAAAAATGTCATTCCTATGAGGTTCCACCCATGATCCAAAGTCAGTAATTCTATGTCACCCTAGTAATCCATGCCACTCCAATGGTACCTCTCCATATGGCCTTTTCTATGTTCCCATACATCCAGATAGTTTAGGGTGAAGACATGGCCTTCTATCCCCTACCAACATGGGGCATTGCTTGCCCCTATTACATCATCTGAGGCTCCTAAGGCCCCCTTGCATCCACCACCAACTATGGTCTCAATGTGGGAAAACACTAAAAAAAGTACAAGCACAACACACTACCATACAAAAAGGTCCTCTCCCCTCTCCCATGCCAGGATTCTATCAGTTGTGTCGTCAACCCCCTTAGTAACATCTACCCCTAGGCTAATTGGTGCCCCACTATCACCCTCTCAACCAACTCTAACTTTCCCCAGTAATCTTGTGCGGGGAAGATACTTCCAACACTTGCAATACGATATTTTCTACTACCCAAACTTGAGGGATTTGAATATGACCCATGAGGATCTGTCCTGAGCTCCACTATAGCATCCCCCCCACAGTATTGATCCACTAAACCAATGATACTCTAGTTCACCCCACATCTGTAGTGGGATCCCTTCATTATCCCCACGAGGAGACAAACCTATCATGAATTAAATATCCTACTCTGTAATGTTGATATCCATATCTCCTACTCAGAAGATCTCTTGGTTAGGGTCCCACATCTCGATGATCCTCTACAATAGAAAATATGCAGATCAGAGTAAGGGGAACTTGAATAAATTCAATATCCATACATCCCGAACTGGTTGGGTGGCCACTAAATCCCTAACCACCTCACCCACCAAATCGTCATATTGGTTCTCTCGCCACTCAATGATGTGTTCCATCTTTGTCTTTCCCAAACTCTTGAAAACACAAACAATAATACAGGAGTGTTTCTCTTGGCATCCAAAATACCAAGTGACCCTAAACACTCACATAGCATGACTTTGTTTGAATAACCTATGATGTTAGCACGACCACCCTGAGGAAAAAGAGGGCGTAGTGCAACTATAGAAACATCCATCACGTGACTCCAATCATTCTAGACTCAATCACTTCCACCACACTTGTAGCAGTCATGTCCAACTGTCGAACGGGGTCCAACATCTCGATGATCTTCTGTAGTATAAAGTCTGTAGAGTAGAGTAGGGGGCACTTGAATAACTTCAAGAGCCCTACATCCCAAAGTGTCTGAGTGGGCACTAAATCCCCAACCACCTCACCCACCAAATCATCATAGTAGTGCTCTCGCCAATCAACGACATGTTCCATATTGGTCATTCCCAAACTCCTCCAAGCACAAACAACAATACATCCGGGTTTCTCTTGGCATCCAAAATACCATGTGAGCCTAAACCATCACATAGCATGAATTTGTATGAATAACCTACGTTGTTAGTGCAACCAAACTTGGAAAATGAGAATGTAGTGAAATTGTAGCAACGTCCCTCATGTGACTCTATTCGTGCTGGCCTCACTCACTTCATTTGTGTTTGTACCACGATTGTCGAAGTGATAGTCACATTGATTCAATGCATGGTTGAGTATTATTTCCCCCATGCGGGGCACTGCAAAATATTCTTGAAAATCATGCATAGTATATTGCACACAATTTTGAGTTATTGCACGTTGCAATGCAAGAAAATTTGAAATTGCGTGTTGTCTCCCTATGGACACTAAAAAGGGTCATACATCCCCAGGGACTCCCAGACCTAAAACTAACCTACCTGAAATGACTGGGATAAGGTTTAGTCTTACTTGGATCTCACGACTTAGAAATTAGATGCTTGGATTGCTCAAAATCACCACCAACAACTCCATTTCACCAAAGATGAACAAAGTACAAATGACCTCGAAAAATGGGCCCCACCCCTTTTATAGAGTTTTGAACCAATCTTCAAACCTTCGCCACGACCAAACCGTAGGTCCATTTGATAAACCATTCACACCACTAGAATCAACAATTCGAGACCTCCATTGTGTCTACACTCGTATTTCCATCTCAAAAATATCTTTTGCAAGTCATTTTCACACACACTCCTCAGGCGTGTTACGGTTTTGGTCATTAATTCTGCATCTGCAATACCTTTACTATGTTCTTTATTACACATGGGTATTTTTTTCGAGTATGCGGGATCATGACCAAGAGACAACTACTTCTTATTTTTCCATTATATGAACAAGACTCCATCCCTCAGCAATGGCATCATACCTCTATCATAGGTATCATCTCAACACTGGCATATATGCAATGCCTTCTCTTTGCTTGCAATGCATTTACTAGATATTCCCACTCATAACCTTAGGGTCCTCATCCCCTGTAATGATGTGCCATCAATATCACTACTGAGGGTAGTATATTTCCCCCATGGGTGTGTGCACCATTGCATCCCAGTCATTATTTGGAACCCATGATGTCAAACCCCCCATAAGCTCGAGGAATCTGATTATTCTTGAAATGATTAACCCATAGTTCATCAATTTATAGTTGCATACTTACTCCCCTACTTTCTGCAGTTGATATTATCAGATTCCTCAACACATGTTACAATCAAGAACCATACTTGATCACTCATACCTCCATGAGAAATCTACTACCTGCAATTTTCTTCATATCATCACCCTTGCAAAGGAAACAATGGGGCCTCCACCCTCCGTAGAAACCAATTCTATTCAGTTATTCCCACAGGAACAATCTGCATGGAATTGATTCATGGGGAACCCGTCTTCGCATTTGCAAAAAAACCCTCACCTCATCATGGAACAAGTTTCCCGACTCACTCAAAACTATGGGAACTTCACCCATCATTAAATTGATTCCCCGATTCACCCAAAACTGTGGGAATCCCACCCATCATCAGACCCTTCCCTCGACACCCCTAAAATTGTGGGGACCATAGAGAAATAACAATGAACAAAAATGCAAATATAATCACACACACATTACAAGAGAGACATAGATATATCGTGGTTCACCCAACTTGGGCTATGTCCACACTGAAGTTTCCAGTCCTTATTATTATTCCATCCAGCAAAGTGAAGGGATACAACCTACAACACAATCGTTGCACTTCCTCTTCACTATCTCACAGTATCTCTTCTGATCTCATAGATATTTACAATGCATAAAACCTAATACATCAACCCTAGCCGTATTACAATGTCTTTCTTTTATAAGGGAAATACAATGGGAAAATACCACGGGTTACCCAAAACCATGGACCTGAAAAATGTTGGCGAAAATAGCCCTAAAAAATTTTCTAGGGAGCATTGCCCCCAAACCCCCATTTCTCGGGGGTGCTGCCCCCGAACCCCCGTAACTTGTGGGCATTTCCCCTAAACTCCAAGGTTGGGACATGAGTGTACAGTCCTCTGGGGTGCACGACTAAGACAATATCATCTATGACACTGGAATATCTGGATCCACAACCAGCACCCACCAATTATTATTTATGTACAAACTCTTCCCCAATCCACTTAAAACAGTGGGAAAACTATTATTCTTTTGGAATCTACCCCTAGTCATCTTTGATCGATGTCGTCAAGTCTCCCTATTCCTAGCATCATCAGTTTTTTTTTTCAGTCACCATCAACCTCAGTGTCATGAATCCATCAAAACCCTTCATCTGTAGTTTGTATCCTTTCGATACACCCTATTCCTTTATTTATAGAATGATGCCATCAGTTACTCCCAAAGTTGACATCAATCAAAGGAAGTTATGAGCCCCATGCTTACAATCCAACCTTCTGTCGGTCTTACGATTGGTTACAAAATGATCTTGATCATTAGGATAAGACCCTTGTCTTATCATGTACTTAAGCTCTCATCGACACCAAATTCTCATATTATGAGAGTTGTAGTAGTTTCATTTGTATCTTGGGGTACCTTTCAATCAACATAAGGGATCACCTCAAACTAGGTAGCGAGATTTATTAGTTCTCCTTAACTTAGTGGTCTCTCCTATGCTCATTGTCAACACATCTAAAGCATCAGGGGGCGTCATACATTTTGAAGGTAGCAATGTTCACATTTACAAATCATGGTAGTAGTAGTATAGTGAGGTCCTATCTCCAACAACCTCACTAGTATTTCAATCCCCCACCCTTGTGGGTTTATCATGGTTATCGACAGTTTGCTTCTTCGACACTTGTAACAACATTTCCAAGTTTAATTACTCTTACATGGATTGAAGCCGCCTCTGTCGATGTGCCAGCAATATGTTTAGTTGACCCCTTGGTATCCTCTTATTGTAATGATCTTGACAAATTTTTCAAAAGAATGCATATGCTCGCCTCATTTGTATAAAACATTATTCTTTGTTACAACTTAATTGGTTATCACCATCAATATTCCCCCAAGGGAACCTTCCATAAACACTTCCTTTAGAACTTTCGAGGACATGGGAAAACACAAAAAAATAAATGATTATGCATTATCGACTCTACACTACCTTCCAACCCCATACATCAAGGGGCATTTGTTAATGCCTAAATTTTGCACAAATGCAACATTTTGGATAATCTTGCAGTAAGAAGTCATCAAAATATATCATGCAGCTCACTGAAGACATCCTCATCAAATCTAGAAAGCAACATGAGTCCAAAAATTCCAAAATAAAATTAAAAACAATGGTAGCACGGTTACTTCCATGATAGACTGCGCTACTATGCATATTATCAGCTTTGTCTCTGCACTACACTAGTGCAGATTTCCCTCTGAAATCTATGTGACTGTAAAAAATGGTGGGACCACAACCACCCACCATGCATTGAAGTCTCATAAATCCTCCATCACGTACAATAAGTCAAATTTGGTCTCCCTATGTACTTAGGTTCATTGAATGCCCCCCCTTTGTGTACTTTGGATCTAAATCATGGAGTTAATGAGTCCACATTTGGATCTAGTTGTTTCTTGGCCACTTCTTGGACTATAAAAGGAGGCCATGGGCATGCATCTAGTAAGGATAAATTAGAGCAAGGTTATGTTGTTGGAATTATGTTGGAACTTCTTCCACCTCTTCCCATACCTACAAGCATTCTTCAAGCTCCCTTGCCACCTTCCTCTAAGGGGAAAGTACTACTCCCATTTCTCCATCTCAAGTTATTTAGCATTTAGTGTGGAAAAAAAGGACCTAAGCGAGATTATTGGCTTCCCTTTGAATCCCACACATCCTAGGTGACACTTCTTGTAAAAATATTGACCATTGAGTAATCTAAATTGGTTCTTCCATTTTCTCTTGTTGTGGTTTGCATCCTCTCACCCTTATTTATTTTATTTCAAGTTATTCCAAAAATTTTCCTTTTATTTGTGTTTGGTTCACTAAAAGGGGCTTATAGGATAAATTTGGGGTCCATCACATTTTATTTCTATACTACAATAATGGGCCTTATTGACAACCTCATAGGCTTTATCCAAAGTGGGAAGTGTTGCAATCCTCTTGTGCATATGTTCCCACAACATTGAGTTCTCCTCTAGGTGACGCATTAGGGTTTTGGAGTTCTCAATTAGGGTTTTGTGTCATGTCCCCATTCAAATAATTGCTTAGAAGGACAATCCCATCAATCCTACCAGTTCCCTAGGTTGGATGGGTACATTGGGAAGTGTAATAAGGGAGCAAATAAATAATGTGTATCCATTATAATAGTTCAATTATTTAATAAAAAAATTTGAATAAATAAATTCAAGAGAAATTCTAAGTGGCAATTGGTTTTGAAGACATATGGAAGATGTGGGACCCACACTAGCTTGATTTCTCACTGCCACATGGCATCTCTCTCTTGCCATTTCGAATCCATGAGAAGGAAAACATTATTGGGTGAGTTGTTAAGTTCATACACATGGCATTGAGCATCTTAGGTCTAATTGGGATGGAATGGTAACCTCCATGGAAGGGAAAGAGTCAAATTAGAAGTTTATGGACACTTGGGCTAGATTCCCTAGCCCCTATGACAACAATGATGAAGAATCTATGAAATCTATGACAAATTTCAGATCTGAATTCTGACATCTGACCATTATGACATGTCAGCCCCAAAAATTGGCTCCAAGATGGCGCTTATGGGAGTTGGAGAAGCCAAAGAGACTCCCACTCGAATTGGGAGAAGATGGAAGGTTGGGAACTAGGGAGACAAGTGGAAAATGTGGAATCTCTCCTAAGTGGAAATATCTAGAAGCTAATGGGAGGAATTAAAACCATAGGAGGCTAAGGTTGGTTATAAAATATAGAAATCAAGTATGAGAATGGATTTTGATCATTTGAGAAAAGTTGCATTTGTGAAGAGAGAGCTAGTGGATGACTAGTTTCTTGCCTTAGCCAATTTCGAGGGTGAAAGAGTCCCATCCAAGTTGGTGTTTGGAGAGGCCACTCAAGTATTTCATGAATATTTAATGGAATTTGTATTTGTAGGTGTAAGCTACAGGGAAGCTCGTGGTTTCTTCTAGTGCAACACTAGTGGCACGGGATAGATCCGTGAGAAGTGCGGAAGCCGACAGGTGTGAAAGGGTCATTCCGCGAAAGAAGGATCATTCGTGGTATCCGCGGGAGCACAAGAATGGTTAGATTAGTTAAGTCAGTCATGTAGACCATTTTGTAATAAAATAGAAGCATATAAATAGAGTAGGATTGTAATCCTAAGGGCAGCCAGTTTTGGATGATTGATTCTATCTTTTGGCTTCGGTTTTGTATCCGCAACATGATGTATTGACAGTTTCTACAAGGTTCATTCCGCAGGGTTGGTGAATGAATGAAGATGTTTGCTTATGAGTAATCTTTGTCTTTAGTCTTATGCAATGACGTGATGATGAATAATGTGTTATGTGAATATTGACTAATGTGAATATGTTGTTAATCTAAATAAGTATGTCAAATATGTTCCGAATGTTTGTTGAACTCTGCGAATGACTTAAGATGCAAATGATAAGTTAATAGTATGTAGTGAATATTATAATCTCTAGTTAGTGCGAAGGAAATGTGTGCATGTCCTCAACTTTACTGCAGAAACTTGGTTCCAGCAGCCCCCTTATCCATCTCGGGTGAGACTGCACTTGCTCCACAAGTGTTGTTGGTAAGGGTTACACCTTTCCGGACCGGTGTATAAGGGTGTTTGGGTTGGTAGTTTGTTGGCGATAGTACGAAGTGAACCCCTGTCGATAGATGCTGCATCAACAAATGGTTCCGTTGCTGAGACCTTAAGAAAGAAAAGAATACGATATGTTGTGGCATCCGACAAAACTAGAGATCCAAGAGTGGTTCGATAAGAAGGCAGAGGAATTCACTAAAAGCGAGAAGCGAGATCCTACATAGACAAAAACCAATTGGCTACAAAGATACATCTACTCAAACATCCATGAAATATTCTTCTGTGAACTCCGGATGTTGTTGCATGAGTGGCTAGCACAGTTGATGTTCCAAAAGAACCACTACTAGAAGATTGAACCTGACTATTGGACACAGAGTTGGTTCAACAGCTGAAGCAAGTCAATAACAAGGTATCGCAAGTTGTTTATTTTTGGGTAGACAAGATCCTTGAAGGATACATGACTGAGTTCGCAGTAGATACTATCAAGTCGTACAGTGACACCGAAAGGAGCTTCTTCAAGGGGACAAGAGGAATATTCTTGTCATCATTAAAACTGTGGATTAAGATGCTTTTCTGCGAAAAAGGAATATTGAGGATGTCTTCTGATGAGTAGAAAAATCGGTGTGTGGAGGGCGAAGGTATCGCGTAAATGTGAGTCTGACGGAAAGATGTGGTAGATGGACATGAGCGACGATGAGTTTCTAAGGGAAGCTGACAAAGAGTGTGGTACCTTGAGGAGTGGAGCAATATTCCGACGTCTTGAGAAGAAGAGGAGGACTGAGAGAGAGTCTCCTGAGAGGACTAGAATAGAGAAATGCGAAATAGGACCACAAGGGAGGAAGAGACCTTATTGTGAAGGAGACGTCGACCAGGCTACCCCAAAAGCAGAAGGAGGTCAAATCGTAAGTTACCACATACCTTCAACCCCATGCACTACTCCAAATTTTATAGGAAGAAATCCAAACTACTAGTGGAGTTTCCCTACGTGCAACGGTAAGAGTAGCACTTCAATAAACAACAATACCAACAATGTTAGGATGGCAGATGAGTAGAAGATGCCCACCTTCCATGGGAATGGGACCGAGGATCCCAAACAATATTGGTTTATATGCGAAGCATTCTGGACTCTGAAGAAGGTTCAGGATGACTCTATAAATATGGGACAGCTAACGACGACCCTTAGGGGTCGGGCATTAGACTAGTACATGAAGTTTGTAAAGGTTTCAGTAGGAACAACAGCCAAGACATTGGCGCAGGTTAGGACAACGATGATTGATGAATTTAAAAAACCAAAATCTGAGTGATAGTACATCATAGAGATTAAGGAGATTAAGAAATTCCCGAATGATTCAATATGGGAAGTCGATCAGTGGTACAAGACGCTGATAGCGAAAGTGAGATTTCCAATAAATGAGTTGCAGCATAAAGAATGGTTCATCACAGGACTGGTACCACATATCTAAGATCCACTGATGCAACAAAAAGTCACGACACAAACAAAAGCATTGGATATTGCAATGAAGCTGGAGGCTTCACCAATCGGCGAAGCAAGGATGGGAATGGACAGAGTCTAGGTGTAGTTGGCCAACTTAACACTTCAAATGGAGGATATCAAGAAGGGAAAGGAAACCCGCGGAGACATATGGTGCACCAGATGTAGAAGTGAGGGGCATCATGAGGACAATTGCCCAGAATTCCATGAGTATTTGCAGTCGGGGGCACCAAACCCCCTTTTCCAAGGAGGCATGCCATGGTGTCCTGTCTTTCAGACCAGAGGGCATCAACCGGAGGAAAGTGTATATCTGTAAAAGATGGTATCAAAGCCAACAAACTTATGTTGTAAGTTCTGTCGATCAGTTGGCCATGATGAGAAGGACTACAAGGCCTATGACCTGCTGCAAGATCGGACAGCTGACACGTATTTTATGAACAGAAAAGAGCCATAGGTGGTGCAACAACAACCGCATTATAGTCAGCTACAATTTAACCAACCGCAATAGTACGACCAAGGGCAATATGGGCAGCCGCAGTATGGGAAACAATAGTATCAGCAACCACAGTATCAATCATATGGACCACCACATGGAGGTTTCATGGGAGGATTCGACGGAGGCTGAGGCGTCGGTATGGGATGTCAAGGAGCTGTTAGACGAGGAAGAGGACCAATCATCTGTTACAATTGTGGATAGCAGGGGCACTACTAGAGGGATTGTACAAACCCTACGCCATAGTGTACATACTGCAGTGTTGTAGATCATAGTGTAGAAGAATGCCCTCAGCTCATTGCGAAATGGCAGACTAATAAACCACCCCAAAACTAAAACCAAAATAATCAGAATGTGCCATCAGTGGTGCAGATGATATCGACAGAAGCTAGGAGTGGGAATGCGACGGTTGGAATAGTGACACGAGGAGGGGCAGTGACAGGTGGTGATAGGTCACACACCCATGTCATACCAACAAAAACACAACAGAATCAGGTCACCTTCGATGTAGAAGAAGAAAGGGAAATATTTTTAAAAGCACGAGATGTAATGAGGAATAGGAGGTAGCTACCTCTTGAGGAAGAAATCTATGACATGCCACCGACGTTCGACTCGATGAAGTCGCGAAGGAAGGAAAACACACTAAAATCCTTCTTGGAAATTTTCCTGGACTTGGAAAAGGACCCAGATGCATTGGAAGAAATAGCTAGTCTACTATAATGACGAGGAGGTGCACGACTGGAACAGAGATTTAATCGCATACATAAAAGGAGGACAGGCAGGGAGATGCGGATGTGATCATAGATCGGAGAATTTGATGTCGACTCTATAATTTTGGATTTGGGTTTGGATGTGAATATTCTAACTAAAAATATGTGGGAGACAGTGGGAAAGCCGCGAATGACTTGGTCACTAGTACAGCTACAACTGGAGAACCAGAGCAAGGTCACCCTGCTCGTTCGGGTATGTCAGCTTCCAGTTGAAATTGAAGGGCTCATAACGTATCCTGATTTTGATGTCATTGAAATTGTGGATAACACCAGTCCCTATCCGGTACTGCTGGGGATAAACTGGGCCATGGAGAATCAAGCAATTATCAACTTTAAGAAAAGGATAATGTCATTTGAGAATCAAGAAATGAGAGACATCGCACCACTGGATTCTACGGAAGGGCTGCGCTATACGGAGCCAGCTAGAGACGAGTTTGTGGAAGGGTGGGACAATTTGTACAATATTTCTGAGGATTATGTTAGTCCTACCATGGATGGAGAATTAGGTTGGCGCAGCGCCAGCTCAACATCCTCAGATTCAGATGAGGCCCTTGAGAATTGGCAAAACCAGTTGCACGAAGTGTCCTATAGAAGATGCGCACAGATAACGCAGTCCTTGCGAAGGGTAGCCATGGAGGAGTATGTGTTACCTACATATGTAGGATTTCCCAACTTGGAAAAGTTTCTCACGGACTTCGAAGAAAAATTGGCAGAACCGCAGCGTCTATTGTTCCTGGACGAAGCCTTGAAGACTACTCCTGCGCAATGGTGGGAAAAGCATAAACCAAACATCACAACTTGGGCACTATGTCGACACCTCATGGAGGTTCGGTTTGGCGAAGCTGTGGAGTACGAACAACTGAAATATGATGGAAGAAGCGACCCGAAGGAGCATATGAACGCCTGCCAACACCAATGGGGATCGAGAGCAAGACAGGAGTGGGTACATGCATTCAAACACAAGTTGGATGAGGTACCACAGAGCTAGTATGTTGCAGTAGAACTGCGATGTGGGATGACATCTTGGGAACAACTTACCATTGGCTTCAGCCACTCATTCTCACTCTCAGACAAAAATCCCTTGATCCACACCGTGCTACAGGCGATCTGCGGAAAGATATTTGAGGAGGCACCAACAAGACAACCGATGGCACTTCAATGGACTGTGACACTAGAGATGTCGATGGAGTGTTACAACGTCACTGAAGATCCCGACGATGATGATCCCTGGGCCACATATGTGCCAGAATCAGAGGGTAGTCGCAGTGTTGCGGCACCAGACGTACCGATGGACAAATTCCAGCAACCACTGAAGATTAAGAAGGTGAACATTGGGTCGGAGGAAAACCTAAATTTCACAATCAATGGTGACTACTGGGATGAGTCGACCATTGCGAAGATGACTGACTTGCTACATGAGTTTTAGGATTTGTTGTTGCACCGACCACATCGAAGATACCAGCCACAAACATAAGATGCAATCGACAGAACGATCAAGGCAGAACCACCGACAGATGAATTTGAGAATTACACAGTAGCAACTCGAATAAATCGACAGAGATTGGTAACAATCAAGAAATAGAAGAAACATCGCAGTATCACCATAGCAGTGCTCATTGTGCCGATAAGGTAAGGTAAAAAAAGAAAGATCTTTCGACACATTGTAACCCAATAGGAAGTTGCCACGATGCATGAAGGTTTAATCTGGAAATAAAGACAATAAATGCTGCAGTTACACCACAACGGACAACGAAAAAATTGAGAACATCGAAAGTTAATAACCAACGCACGCGATGGATTTGGAAGATCCTGGTTAGATTTGGTAATCATGACCCACGATCGAATGGAGCATACCCACCAGTGTTATAAATATCAAAGGAGCCAACAGGGAAACACACTAGCTACCTTAGTATCCATAGAGCCGAATGGAAGTGTATGTCTCCAGCACTAGCACTGAAATACCAAAAACCACACCATTTGTGCAGGAGCAGCCAGAAGTTATGTCTATAGTCCCACACAAGAAGAAGAGGAGTGGGACTCGACTCGCAGACCCTGGTTGGGAAACAAAGAAAGGCACCCGGGCATCAGCAAGGATTACGAACGATGGTGCAGGCCCTTCAACTGTTGAAGCAGTGCGAGACAGATATGATGGTCCCATGATTTCCCTGTATGTTCCACCACGTAGGGTAGGGGCACCTGTGCCACGGATCAACAAGAATGACAAATACCCCATTGCGATTGCATTGGTACCACCAAAGGTTGCGGAAGTTAGGGATATTACCGCCAAATTGTAGCGGTTATAGTACACTGACCATGAGCTAGAAAAATTCAAAGAATACGTAGAGGCTTATGAGGATGTCCCTCATGCAAGCGGCCCAACTATGAAGGAACCTAAGAAGTGGGCATTGGGACTAACACAAACAGGATTACTCAGTATCACCCTCCTACTGCATTTTGGGCACTTGGCACAGGTCAACGCATGCATCAAGAAACTTCTCGCATGCTTCCATGATGGATCGCTCTAGCTGCACATGAGAATCCAAGTCACCATTGACCTAATTGCTAGAATCACCGACCTACCTCAAGAAGGAGCCGACCCTTCCTAGTTTTTCCAGGGTAAGGACAATGACAAGAAATTAGCGGAACAGTGGTCGACAAAGTATGTTGTAGAGAAAGATTCTAGAGGCTACTTGATCAGACCAATTAACAACCAGGAAGTTTGAGTAGGGGGAAAGATACTAATGGTCAAGGTAACAGGCAAAAACCATCCCCTGCAATGTAATTCAGGTGTCATTGTAGCGGCAGAACGGTGCGTCGCAGGAGAACATGTGAATTGGGCTCAGTTCCTGCTACATGAATTGACTGCGGATGTGTATGGTGCACAGGAGTATGGGGGGCCATTCACATATTCATGGCTACTTCTTCTGATTGCTTTAAAAGCATGGACGGAACCATATGACTATCGGGGGGTGGATCCCATGGGCCCCCAAGTATGCGATCGTGCACGGTACCAGAACCTATGGGAAACCACTGATAAATAACAACAGAAAGAAAACATCATACAGTTCTATATATGGCTCAAAATATGCGAACGGATGTCCAGATGATATCGCGAATAACAGTACAAGCTACAATGAAGTATCATTCCATCACCAAGCTATCCATCGAAGAACACAAGATTTACCTCCAGGATCAGGAGGATCCGACAAAGCAATGGTTGAGAACAAAGTACAAGCTCACTGAGGGCGATCTTGACAACATCATCGCTAAATGGCCAACAATATGGAAGGTCCCTGCCAATCCGAAGGATATGACAAATGAGCAGGAACCAAGGCGATGCGACCAGGCCAGGGAAGACATAGCTTTAGCCAACCGGAAGGAAAGTGCAGAATAGGAGGTGGATGCACAGGACTAGATGATAGATTCTGGCCGCGATGGGGCATCCATAGCCAACACCCTAATAGATTTCAAACTAGAAATCCAACAGGAAGAACAAAGGACAAAGAAAAGGATAGACCATGCTGGAAGTAGCACACAGGAAGGGCTCACTACAACACAGGCCGACATATTCTTGGATAGTATTAAAAAAATTGTGGAGATTAACCGCCGAAAGGTTACACAGCATTCAGTGGAGAATAGTATATAGGGGATCTATTAAACACCCTGGAAAACACAATAATCAACACAAGTGTACCACACAGGGACATCCAACAAAATATGTCGACTCCCAGAGTTGAGGTAGAAGTGGGAAACCAACAATGCATAGTCCAATTCAAGACCTAGGCCATTTTGACAGGGGATAATACCTTGGACCTTGAGGTTCATAAGGCTAACCTGGAAATGGTTAATTTCAACCTAATCCCAATGTTGACACTACATCCATTCCAAGCGGTAGCAAGTGCAGAGATCCGCGACCGTGAGGTTGCGGTGCACAATAAGATGGTTGAATACAAGAAGCAATTGCAAAACAACGAGATGGAGGCACAACACCTTCGATCTGAACAAGCCGCGGTACTGGCTGTGAAAGTATAAGCTATAGAGGAGAAGGATCAATTATAAGAAGCACTGGTTGGGAAAGAGAAGATCATAGAGGAACAGACTATAGCACTTCCTGCAAAGGAAAAGGTTGTAGAGGAGCGAACGAGGTTAGAAAGAGCACATGCAAAGGCATGCAAAACGACGGCGCTAGATCCGGATGTTGCCCTGGAAGCTCAAGCTATTATGTTAGGAGTCGCCATTACCAAGCTTATAAAGGAAAATACAGAAATCCATACTCGAGTAACACCCAGCACACCACCAGCACAACTTCAAAGTCGGCAGACGGCGATAGAGGAAGCAGTGGTAGAAATTTAGGAGATGGAACAGGCAGCACAAAAAATTACGGTAGGCCTTACAGAGTTTTGGGACAAGTTGGTTTAGGATGACCAGTTGTCCATGTTGAAGTGAACACTCCGTGAAGCAGAAGAGAAGTTGGAAACATTTAAAGGGTTGTTCAAACGATGCCCACAATGACGCGAATGGTAAAGGCCATGGAACTGCAAAGTCTAAAGCAGCGGGCTGAAAAGGCCAATGAAAGGAAGTAATGACGAGCTGCTTGTGATGTACCTGCAATAATTAATTAATGCAAATACATGAGATATCAGAAATAATAGAACATAATCGCTTTTATATTGATCACGGGCCACTTCGAGGGGGAAACCTCCTTTGAGCAAGCTCAATACAATTAACTTCACGGTGCCTTCAATGACCTCAACACACATTTATATACTAAGTCTATGCCCAATACTATGAGTCAAAACCATGGGACATATAATACTACAGGACGACTTACAAAGCATATGCGTCCAATACTATGGGTCAATACTATGGGCTAATATAAACTACGGATCAACAAATACCATGGGATGACTTACAAAGCATATGCGTCCAACAACAATATACTAACATAGTAAAGAGAAGGGTTGACATAGGTTCCTAACATCCCCTCTCCTTTAGAAAAAGCTTTGTCCTCAAAGCTTTGGTTGGAGAAATTGCTGCAGAATCTGAAGGAGTGGTTCCCGGGTAGCATCCTTGGTTTGCATTTCGGGCCATTGACGCCTTTGGAGTGTCAAGGAGGATTGCTTGGAAGGCTGTATATGAAGAAGAACCCTGTGAGCTGCGTGGAAAATGCGCTCAGAATGGTGCTGATCAGCTTGTTGTTTCAGGCGAATTCTGGCCATGTGAATATTGTCCTGCAGAATGAGAAGAATCTGATTGCGGTTTCGAAGAACCGAGTCAATTCGTGAACTGGGGAGCTGCTAAGGGTGTATGGAAGAAGAACTGGCGGTGTTTATCCATAGACTGCTTCATATGGTGTCCTTTGAGATGTGTTATTGTACCACCAGAGTGCTGCTAGGAAATCCATAGAAATAGTTGGCCAAAGCTGTGTAGTGATGGGCAAGGGTTTGATCAATCCCAAAAGGAGTGTCGGTTCCCCCTTGTTGACTTGGAAAGTATCATCGTTAGCCACCAGTTGTTGAATTGTCATTTTTAGTCCCAGCCAAAAGAAGTTACATTGTTCCTGGTCATACATTTTGCAGAACCCAGAGTGCCCTGTTGATGAAGAAGCATGGAGATCATAGAAGAGATAGCCCTGTTGAACTTATGGCAACCAATTTGGAACAAGCAGAGAAAGAGCTGTAAGAGAAACTAGGTCATCAATTGTGCGAGAAGGAGCATCTTCCACCATATTGTCCTTACCCTTCTTGTAAGTGATCACATAAGGATAACCCATGAGTTGGATAACCCATTGCAGGTGTGTTGGGGAGGAGACCCATTGTTCCAGAAAATTTTCCAGACTCGGGAGATCAGTCTTGATGCAGAAATAATTGCCTAATAGGTATCGCTGCCACTTCTATACTGCATGCAAAATAGCCATGATTTCCTGCTGAGAGGTAGATGTGGTTACATTCTTACCGAAAAGGTCTCTTGAAGGCAGCAAGCTCATTGGTTCAGCAAAGATACCTGCATATCTATCCAAGGAAGTAGTGGAGACTGTTGATGGGTGCATCTGAATGGAATTGAGCTGAGCGATGACACCATGTGAATTATTCTTAAGGATTTTTTCCAGGCGATGTGAACTGATGATGCAGAGAGACCCTGGTTGTAAGCCCCGAAATTTGTGTTGTGCCCCATTGACGTTAAACTGCATCCAGAGTTCAACAAAATCCCATAAGATGGGGCCAAGTGTGCGTAACCATTGAACGCCCAAAACCACATCACATCCGCCTAAGGACAAGGCAAACATGTCGAAGCGTAGGTTATAATCTTCCATAGAGATACGCACATTGTGACACTTCCCCTTGCAAGGTAAGGTGCCCCCATTGGCAACCATGACTTCAAAGTTGGAGCAAGGATGGACAAAACAATCAGCCTGTTTGGCAATTCGAGGGTCAATGAAGTTATGAGTGCTACCAGAATCAATGAGTATGGTAAGAGGGAGCTTCTTGAAGTATCCCCTGACCCGCATTGTTTGTGGGGTGGTGACGCCGGTTACAGCATGGAGAGAGATCTCGGGTGGGTCGTCCTGAGATGGGGTGTCAATAGGCGGGTGTTGCATGTTGACCGGATCATCTACTGTATCTGTAGTTTCTTCACCAAGTTCTAAGGCAAGCGGAGAATCCACATCCAAGATATAGAGCTTTTGTTGAACACATCTATGTCCCCGAGTGAATTTCTCATCACAATTATAGCAAAGCCCTTTTTCTCGGCGTGCCTGCATTTCTATTTCAGAAAAATGCTTGATAGGAGTTGGTTGAGGAGCAGGCGTGATGGGAGGTCATTGGGAACCCATATTTATGAAGGGAACAAAGGTGGGTTTGGAGCGTTGTTGAGCTGCGATCTTGTCCTCGGCCAACTTAGCCAACCCTAGGACTTCCATCATTGTGTTGAGACAAAACATTTTGACCTCTGAGCGGATTTCATCTTTGAGACCACTGATAAAACAACTCTGTAGAATTCATCAGAAAATCCTTCTGTGTGATTGGCTAGTTTCTCAAATTCCATCTGATACTCTCTCACTGTGCCAGTTTGGTGAAGTTTAGTGATTGCTCTTGTGAAGTCGTCAAAAGTACTAGGACCAAATCGTGGCAAAATGAGTTGACAAAAATCTGTCCAGTTTGGCTCGAGAGGAGCTTTGATGTACCAACGGTACCATTGAAGGGCTTCCTGTTCCAAATGAAAGGATGCAAGTGGAACTTTCTGAACATCAAAAGTATTATGTAGACTGAAATATTGTTCTGCTCGGTATATCCATCCAGTCGGATCAGTACCATTGAAGCGAGGAAAATCAAGCTTCGGCCCACGAAAATTGCTAGAAGCAGAGAACCCGATGGCTGCAAAAGATTATGGCTGTCTGGTATTGTTCATGGCTGAATGCTGAAGATGGAGGATGAGAAATTTTTCATCCAGATCTTGGAGTTTGGTTTGGATCACTGCAAGTGCTTCCTCCATGGTGTGTGCTCCTGCACGGGTGACAACCATAACCAGGTTTTTTTTTTTTTTGTTGACTGGGTAGGAAAACAAAAACAGGAACTACTTCAGTAAGGGAAAATTTGGATTTGGGAAAAAATCATAAGGGTAATTGGGGTTTGACTAGGTTTTGGACACTGTTGGATAGACAAGGAAGCAAAAATGAGGATTTCAGAAGCGGGGTGAAAGAATGGGAAAATTTGGCAGAGGGGAACAAAGAAGCAGAATTCAGAAAGGAACTCTGTGGTAAAATTTGAAGGTGATTGGGTGAAATCTGAGGAAGTTATGGCAAACCCTAAAAATCGACAAATGTGAGATTTCGGGCTGTAGGAAGGGGAATTGAGGATAGGGTCCTCAGGAATGAAATATGCAAAATGGAATGATAGGGGTTCCCTGAAAATTTCAAGGGAAACAGAGGTAAAACAAGGGAGATATGGAGAAAAACTGTTTTTTTTTTTTTTTTTTCCAGACTGGAGCGGCTACGGCTCAGATTTTTTTTTTTTTTTTTTTTACAGACTAGAGCGGTTACGGCTCAGAAGGAATCTGGAACAACGCCGAACGGCTGGATCTGGAACGGCTTGCAAAATGGATCTGAAACGGCGCAGCAGTGATCGGCAATAGTTCAGCTGAAAGTAGATATGGACTCCAGGTATGTGCGGCTTCCTAACATTTCAGGGTTTTCACTCGGCCACCAATGTTGTCTGACGGCTTGCGTATTGGGGCAGTACCCCTCACTCCACGGCTCAGGTAAAACTGACAACCGCTTTGCCACAAACGACAGCTCTTGGTTTACCTCACGGGTGGGAACTAGTCAATTAGGTAGGGGTCGTTGCCCTTTTCGCTTGGCAGGTCCTCTCAATGGCCAGCTACTTCGGGGTTCCTGCGGTACTCCTCACAATGATTTTTAGGGCTTATGCCCAAGTACTTCCCACAGTTAAGCGGATAGGGATTATTCCCAGATCTGAACCTGCAACAGAAAAAAATTTGGGCTAAAATTCCACCCAATGTTCAAAAACCGGATCTATATTGCTCAGAATCGCTATTATAGCATATTTCTGGAACTGGAACAACCACTATGCTTCTACCCATGAAAGCAAAATAGAAATCTGGGCACTCGGTCAAAAGATTTTCTCGCCGCAATTTCCACGGCCGTCACCGAAATTCTGAAAAATTGCTGATTTTAAATCCGCGATATCTCCACTTTTAGAACTCCAAATGAGATGATTGTTTTTTTGAAACTGCGTATTTTTGAAAGAGGAATTCATATATGCAATTGGTTTCTTCTGATTTTATGCAAAAAGTTTCAGAAATTGATCTGAAAGTCGTCGCCCAAAAAAAAAAAGAAAAAAAATTTCCCACTTGTGCCAGGGAAAGTGCTCTGATACCAGATGTGATGTACCTGCAATAATTAATTTATGCAAATACACGAGATATCAGAAATAATATAACAGAATCGCTTTTATATTGATCACGGGCCACTTCGAGGGGGCAACCTCCTTTGAGCAAGCTCAATACAATTAACTTCACGGTGCCTTCAATGACCTCAACACACACTTATATACTAAGTCTATGCCCAATACTATGAGTCAAAACCATGGGACATATAATACTACAGGACGACTTACAAAGCATATGTGTCCAATACTATGGATCAATACTATGGGCTACTATAAACTACAGATCAACAAATACTACGGGATGACTTACAAAGCATATGCGTCCAACAACAATATACTAACATAGTAAAGAGAAGGGTTGACATAGGTTCCTAACACTGCTAAAGCCCTCATAGCATGAGTAGTACCAATGATGAAACAAGTACAAGATCAATTTCGGGAGGTACGACAAAAAGTATGCGACCACCCAACGAAGCAGTAGGTGATAGAGAGTGCGCAACTCCGAGCATCAATAAAAGAGGTAGTCGACCAGATCCGAACCACTTACGATGACTTCCAACAACAGTACAACAAACCAGCAATGTCCAGCTGAGGTGGCTCGAGACAAGCCATAAGTTTGTGTTGGGGGCCTGTTGGCACGGGATAGATCCGCAGGAAGTGCAGAAGCCGACAGATGCGAAAGGGTCATTCCGCGAAAGAAGGATCATTCGCAGTATCCGTGGGAGTACAAGCATGGTTAGATTAGTTAATTCGGTCATGTGGACCACTTTGTAGTAAAATAGAAGCATATAAATAGAGTAGGATTGTAAGCCTAAGGGCAGCCAGTTTTGGATGATTGATCCTATATTTTAGATTCGGTTTTGTATCCGTAACATGATGTATTGATAGTTTCTGCAAGGTTCATTCCACAGGGTTGGTGAATGAATGGAGATGTTTGCTTATGATGTAATCTCTGTCTTTAGTCTTATGCAATGACATGATGATGAATAATGTGTTATGTGAATATTTAGAATATTGATTGATGTGAATATGTTGTTAATCTGAATAAGTATGTCAAATATGTTCTAAATGTTTGTTGAACTCTCTGAATGACTTAAGATGCGAATGATAAGTTAATAGTATGTTGTGAATATTATAATATCTAGTTAGTGTGAAGGCAATGTGTGCATATCCTCAACTTTACTGCGGAAACTTGGTTCCAATAGCCCCCTTATCCATCTCGGGTGAGACTACACTTGCTCTGCAAGTGTTGCTAGGAAGGGTTACACCTTTCCGAGCCGGTGTATAAGGGTTCTTGGGTAGGTAGTTTGTTGGAAATAGTACAAAGTGAACCCCTGTCGATAGACGCTGCATCAAAAAGCACTTTCTCTCAACCATTTCTGGTTTTGATGGCATATTCTTGCTCCTTGAGGGATTGCGCTTTGGGTGAGCTCTTGTACTTCTTGGGAGAGCTTCTCATGATAAATTTTTTATTGTAATAAGCTTGATATACTTTATTATTCATATTCATAAATTCTCAGGTCGAAATACCAAGTGGTTGTATGTAAAAATGATGATTAATGAGCAAACCATGACAACTTCCCCACTACATTAATGTATGCCATTGTAATGCTAATGATTTAGAATGAAAGAATTTTTATATGATATATTTATGATTAATGGGATTCCATTGATGATTATTACAAGTTTCATATTCATCACTTAAGCATTTAAAGTCATTTTACTTAGTTTATTTGCATTTGGAGAAGATTTGGTGCCATTTCCCCAAGGGTCGAACTAGTTATTTTTGTTGCTATTTGGGAGAAGGTTAGAACAGACTTAATAACTGATTAGTGGTGTACATGATACCTAAATAATTTACCTTAGACATCCCCTACCTATTTTCATAATTTCGAATGGTTTTGGAGGCATTTGGAGAGCCATTTTCAGGTCTTACCCTGGGGGGATTTGAACCTCAAATTGCTAGTTAAATGCCATACTTTTTCCATCATCTAAAACCAATGTGCATAATTCTTTGGAGGGCCATAATTCATACCTGAACATCATATTCAAGTATTAATATTAGTCACATACCTTGTCAGAATATTTGGGAGCATTTGGGTTAATTTGGAGACTTAGGCATCAAAACTAGTCAAAGGTCCAAAAAGAGAAAAAAGTGAAAAATTGGTCATTTTAATAAAATTTATTAAAAGGGACATTACAAGTGGTATCAGAGAATGGTCTTGGCACCTGATGGTATTAAAAAGGATCCAAATTAATAATTCAACACCCTTCGAACCTGAAGTTGAAGAGATTGTTGTTGAAGAGGAAGTAATAGGGGAAGAAGAGCAATTTTTTAAAGAAATCATGACTAGGGATGAAAGGGGAAACTCAGAAAATAAGGAGGAATTTATTTCACTCCTAAAACCTTTCTTTGAAGAAATGAAAAAAAATATGATGAAGGGATTTGAATTAATGGCTAGTCAACTAGCAGGCCTTAAAGGAGTAGTAGGAGGCAACATTAGTACACAATCAGAAGAAAAGAAGACACATGGTGAGCATATCTTTTCAAGCACCGGACCCCATAATAGACCTAATGAATTTTAGAGCACACCAAGGTCTACTGCACCTAAATTTATTATACCCAAAGAAGAACCTAACACTCAATCTGAACTTGAATAATTGACAACAGATTATGAGAAATTGGATGAAAATTATAGGATAAGTCTACCATTTGAACAGTACTTTATTGTTGTAATCAAACTCAAAAAGAGGGAGGACAATAGGGATCTACTCCAAAAAAAAGAATTAAATGGTGCTATTGGTAAAATTTCACTCCCCACTTTTGATGGTTCTCCTCAAAATTCTGCTAACACTTGAGTGCAAAAACTAGATGTGTATTTTCAGCTGAATCCAATGGTGGAAGAAAATGCTTTAAAAATGGCCATTTTGCACTTGGAGGGAGATTCCAATGAATGGTGGTTTCATGGACTGAAAACTTTGGGTCATGATCAAGTTAATACATATGGAGAATTTGTTGATAGGGTACTAGAGAGATTTGAGCAAAAAGATCCAGAATTGTCTTTCAAGGAACTAGCTCAATTGAAGCAAGTGGGAACCCCTGCTGATTACATGATGGATTTTCAAAAATTATCAGTCAAGGTGGCTGATATATCTATGGGAAGGTTAGTATTTCTATTCACTGAAGGTTTTTCTGAATGCTTAAGAGGCTTGGTCAAATCCCACAAGCCCACTACATTAAGAGATGCAATGATCTTAACTAGAGATCTCCAAAATGTACTTCCTAGAACAAGATTTCCTTCCAAGCCTAACTTCAAATTTGAAAAGAAACCTTGGAAAAAAGATGCATATGATAAGAATACTTAGCAAAGAGATGCATATGATAAGAATCCTTGGAAAAGATATTTTTTTGAAAAGAATAAAAAATAAGGGTTAAACAGGGATGAACTTCGAAGGAAAAAAATTGTGCTTCACATGCTTTCAACCATGGACACCAAGGCACAAATGTACTAAAGGAAAAGCTCAATACATAGAAGTATTTTTTGATAATGATGAATATGATGGGGGCATGGATGAATATGGACATATTTCAGATCAAGAGGAGGCATATGATACAGCAGTTGAAGAAGAAAGACAAGAAGAAAATCAGACTTCATCGGACAAAGCAAGAATGGCAGTATTTTCAGCAGTACCTCGCTATCATACTATTCGATGGAAGGGTGTGGTACTAGGACAAAGAGCTTCAGTTTTGGTAGATGGAGGAGCCACACATAACTTCATTTATGTAGAGATGGTGGAGAGAAGGAATATACCTATTGAACCATTCGATGGCTTCACAGTTGTCATTCCCGGTCACAACACAATGTAGTGCAAAACATGGGTTCCAAAGCTGCAAGTCACCGTAGATAACTATACTTTTGTTGATAGTTTTTATGTGGTTGATGTTGCTGATACTAATGTGGTTTTGGGAGTGCAATGGTTGTATTATATAGGAGAGCATATAGTAAATTATCAAATTCCTGAGATGAAATTTCAAGATTCGAAAGGTGTACTAAGGGTTGTGAGAGGGCAGCACACTTACCCAAATCAAGTAGTAACTTGCAATAGTATGAGATCTATATTGAGGCATGGGGACATAGAATGGGTTGCTGAATGTCATATCACATCTCCCAAGCCAAACATAAAGGTTGTTGAACACCCAAAGGAGATAGAGAGACTCTTGCAAAAGTATTAAAAAGTTTTTAGAGATCTTCCACATGGTAGACCACCAGATAGGGGGGTTGAGCACAACATTGTTTTGGAGGAGGGTATCTCAACCATTCAAATACCACCTTATAGAAATCCCAAGAAATTCAAATATGAGATTGATAAGGCCATCCAAGAAATTTTATAGTTGGGACTCATTAGACCAAGCTCTAGCCCTTATGCTTATTCAGTAGTGTTGGTAAAGAAAAAAGATGGAACCTTGAGGATGTGTATAGATTTTAGATCCTTGAACAAGAAGACCATCAAGAATAGGTATCCTATTCCTAGGATTGATGAGCTCATGGATGATCTATTTGGAGCCAAATATTTCTCCAAAATTGACCTTAGATTAGGTTATCACCAAATTCGAATGAAGGAAGAAGATGTGCAAAAGACTGCTTTTCGATGTCATTATGGTCATTTTGAGTTTGTTGTTATGCCATTTGGATTGACTAATGCTCTAGCCACATTTCAAGCATGCATGAATAGAATCTTTTGCAAGCAGCTTAGAAGGTTTTTTTTGGTCTTCTTTGATGATATTCTCATTTATAGTAAAACTTGGGAAGAGCACTTGCAACATCTAGAGATTGTGTTGAAAACTTTGCAAGAACAGTCCTTGTTTGCTAAGATGTCTAAATGTGAATTTGGGATGAAGGAATTATTGTATCTTGGGAACATTATTGGGAAAGAAGGAGTGAAGGTACAAATGGAAAAAATCAGGGCTATCTAAGAATGGGCATCACCAAAAAATATTACAGAATTAAGAGATTCATTGGGATATGCACCTATAACAGAAAATTTGTGAAAGGGTTTTCCAAGTTGACTTCTCCACTCACTGATTTTACTAAGAAGGATGCCTTCAAGTGGGATGAAGAGGATGAAAAGGCCTTCCAAAAAATGAAAGAGGTAATGAGTAGTTTTTCCATACTTGCACTTCTTGATTTTACTAAACCTTTTGTTGTGGAATGTGATGCTTCAAGTGGAGGAATAGGGGCTGTCCTAAAGCAAGGCCAACACCCAATAGCCTTTGAGAGAAAAAATTTGCAGCCTCATGAAAAAAATTACTCCATCTATGACAAAGAAATGCTGGCCATTATGCATGCATTGGCCAAATTCAGACAATACTTGGTGGGCAACAAGTTTGTGGTGAAAACTGACCACAATAGTCTAAGACACTTTCTCACCCAAAAATATCTAAATGAAAGGCAACAAAAGTAGGTAAGAAATATTCAAGATTATGATTTTGATACTGAATATGTCAAAGGAAAGAATAATATAGTAGCAGATGCTTTATCTAGAATACCTTCTTTTTCTCTCATGGACATTGCCAAGGATTGGAAAAACATGCTACTAGTTGAATATGCCAAAGACAAATTTGCTTGTGATGTGTTAGATGGAATCAAAGGGGATGATAACTACAGGTTTTTGAATGAGATGATATATTATAAGGGCATAATTTATTTGGTTCAAGATTCAAAACTCAAGTACAAAATTTTGCAAGAAGCACATGATTCCCCATTAGCTGGCCATCCGGGGATCTTCAAAACATATAGGCAATTAAGGAAAAGATTATTTTGGAAGGGGTTGAAGGAATATGTTTAGAAATATGTGAATGAATGTAAGGTATTTCAGCAAAACAAATCAGAACTTACATGCCCAGCTGGCTTATTGCAACCATTTCCCATTCCGGAGAAAAAATGGGACAGTATTTCAATGGACTTCATCACTGGTTTGCCCAAATATTTGGGTAAGGATTGCAGATATGTGGTATTGGATAGGCTGAAAAAATGTGCTCATTTATTTTCCGTTACATCATCTTTTAGTGCTGCACAAGTGGCTGATATTTTTTATAAAGAAATCTTCAGATTGCATGGGCTCCCCAAGAGCATTGTAAGTGATAGAGATAGCCGATTCATGGGTGCTTTTTGGAAAGAACTTTTTAGATTGGTGGGAACTCAATTGAATCCAAGTACAAGCTATCATCTACAAACTGATGGAAAAACAAAGAGGATGAATCAATGGTTGGAAGGGTACCTAAGAAACTATGTGGGAGAGTAGCAAAAAGCATGGGCAAAATGGCTACACTTGGGTGAGTTTTGCTACAACACCACTTATCATATGTCAATAGGGATGTCTCCTTTCAAATCAATATATGGTTATGATGCACTTGAATTTTCTCAAATTATCTTTGGTGATAGTAGATCCCCAAAGGCTAAAGATTGGGTGGAAGAAAGCCAAGAAATTTTAAAGCTTTTGAAAGGCAATTTGCAGGTTGCTCAAAATCAGCAAAAACAATATGTTGATAGACATAGAGAAGAAAGGACCTTTTAGGTTAATGATTTAATATATTTGAGATTGCAGCCTTATAAACAAACATCTCTCAAAAGAATGGAGCAGAAAAGATAAAACCAAGGTACTATGGGCCATACAACGTAGTTCGGAAGGTTGGAGAAGTAGCATATGAATTAGAACTTCCGGAAGGGAGTAAAATCCATTATGTATTTCATGTTTCTTGTCTCAAGAAATCTCTTGGTCAGCAAATTGTCACTTCAGAAATACTTCCTCCTTTGGATGAAGAAGGTCAGCTCACACTTGTTCCATAAAATATTTTGAAGACAAGGGAAAGGAGATTGAGGAGCAGAATTATCAAGGAATACTTAGTGCAATGGAAGGATTTACCAAGTGAAGATGCCACATGGGAAGAGGAGAATATTTTGCAGTATCCAAATATGAAATTGCTTGAGTACAAGCAATATTGGGTGGGGAGTACTATCATGTCCCCATTCAAATAATTGCATAGCGGGACAATCCCATCAATCCTACCAGTTCCCTAGGTTGGATGGGTACATTGGGAATTGTAATAAGGGAGAAATGAATAATGTTTATACATTATAATAGTTCAAGTATTTAATAAAAAGGTTGAATAAATCAATTCAAGAGAAATTCTAAGTGGCAATTGGTTTTGAAAACATATGGAGAATGTGGGACCCACACTAGCTTGATTTCTCACTGCCACATGGCATCTCTCTCTTGCCATTTCGAATCCATGAGAAGGAAAACATTATTGGGTGAGTTGGTAAGTTCATACACATGGCATTGATAATTTTAGGTTGAATTGGGATGGAATGGTAACCTCCATGGAAGGGAAAGAGTCAAATTAGAAGTTTGTGGACACTTGGGCTAGATTCCCTAGCCCCTATGACAACAATGATGAAGCATCTATGACATCTATGACAAATTTCAGATCTTACTTCTGACATTTGACCATTATGACATGTCAGCCCCAAAAATAGGCTCCAAGATGGTGCTCATGGGAGTTGGAGAAGCCAAAGAGACTCCCACTCGAATTGGGAGAAGATGGAAGGTTGGGAACTAGGGAGACAAGTGGCAAATGTGGAATCTCTCCTAAGTGGAAATATCTAGAAGCTAATGGGAGGAATTTGAACCATAGGAGGATAAGGTTGGTTATAAAATATAGAAATCAAGTATGAGAATGGCTTTTGATCATTTGAGAAAAATTGCATTTGTGAAGAGAGAGCTAGTGGATGACTAGTTTCTTGCCTTAGCCAATTTCGAGGGTGAAAGATTCCCATCCAAGTTGGTGCTTGGAGAGGCCACTCAGGTATTTCATGGAGATTTAATGGATTTTGTATTTGCAGGTGTAATCTACAGGGAATCTCTTTGTTTCTTCTAGTGCAACACTTTCTCTGAACCATTTCCAGTTTTGATGGCATATTCTTGCTCCTTGAGGGATTGCGCTTTGGGTGAGTTCTTGTACTTCTTGGGAGAGATTATCATGATAAATTTATGTTTGAAATAATATTTATATACTCTTTTGTTCATATTCAGAAAGTATCAGGTCGAAATACCAAGTGGTTGTATGTAAAAATGATGATTAATGAGCAAACCATGACCATTTCCCCACTACACTGATGTATGCCATTGTAATGCTGATGATTTCGAAGGAAAGAATTTTTAAATGATATATTTATGATTAATGGACTTCCATTGATGATTATTACAAGTTTCATATTCAAAACTTAATCATTTAAAGTCATTTTACTCAGTTTATTTGCATTTGGAGAAGATTTGGTGTCATTTCCCGAAGGGTCGAACTAGTGATTTTTGTTGTTGTTTGGGAGAAGGTTAGAACGGAATTAATAACTTATTAATGGTGCAAATGAGACCTAAATAATTTCCCTTATACATCCCCTACCTATTTTCAGAATTTCGAATGGGTTTGGAGGCATTTGGAGAGCCATTTTCAGCTCTTACTATGGGGGGGGGTTGAACCTCAAATTGCTAGTTAAATTCCATACTTTGTCCAGCATCTAAAACTATTGTGCAGAAGTATTTGGAGGGCCATAATTCATCCCTGAACATCATATTCAATTCTTAATATCAGTCACATACCTTCTCATAATATTTGGGAGCATTTGAGTTAATTTGGAGACCTAGGCATCAAAACTAGTCAAAGGTCCAAAAAGAGAAAAAAGTGAAAAATTGGTCATTTTAATAAAATTTCTTAAAAGGGACATTACATTTTGGATTTCTCCTCCATGTGTCACCCTCTCCATTATGCATTCATGAGACCAATGGGGGTGCACCCTCTCCTTCTTCTCCTATTTAAGAGAGGCTCCCCCTCTCCTATTATTGTTGGTTATTGTTCGAGGACACGTTATTGTAGTGATACATTTCTCCCTTGAATAGTTTATGGGAATAAAGTGAAGACTTTGGAAGTCATATTAGTTTTTTTATTATATGATATATGTCTTTTTTTATTCATTTCATATCGAGTTAATATGCTCTAGTTGCAATTGTATTTCTTTCCTATGTTATATGTTTGGTCATTGAAAGGGTAATGCTACCTAGTTGGCATAGATATTTCTATTTGATTATATCTTAGTGCTAGGATTCCTTAAAGATATTTTTTATAGCTCTTTTCCTAATTTGGACATTGTTGTACTAACATCTTCTAGGTAGCCTACATCATGCAACAGGAAGAGGAGATCCATCTCCTTGTACAAGTTCTTCCTTTGCAGGTTAACCATAAGCTCCAAGTAGATCAGGGCATGACTAGAGATTCCCTTTTCTCTTGTATCCATTTGAGACAAGACAATACAATACAAATAATCTAAGTGATTCCATTTATTTTGAAAAAATCTTCCTCTTCTCTTCCTCTAACCCTAGTATTCTCTAAAGATTTCAATTAATCATTTACAATGCATGCTTAGTTATATTTTTTTTAATATCAAAGCTGCACCTGTTTTAGACATAATATACTCATGCATGTATTATATTATTGTTTGAATATAATTTATATCTTATATAATATCTAAGCTAAAGAGTCTTATTGCATGCATTCCAAATTTCATTAATATTGCACATAGCTCTTATACTTTCAAAGGAAATGCAATTCCATTACTTGCATGTTGTTGTAAGATATTAATTGTTCTATTATCATATTTTATCTCATTTTCCACTCATTGTACAAAAATAAAATCTCATGATAAGGACCCTTACATCTTTTTAGATTCATAGTCCTAACCTCCTCCTTTTATTGGTTTTTAATCTAACAAATTTTGGAAGGTTAAAACCCCATCTGGGAAAGATATAAGGGATTTATTCTGGGGATTTTTATATACTATTTTATAAATCTTACTTGCAGGTTTTGGACATAAAAAATTTATACCAAAAGGTATCCCAAATCGTCCATGATTCAACCCCCTAGGGTTCAAACTAAATAAGACATATTCACTATCACTTTCTTACATTCATTATCTTTCTATTGCAAGCTTGATTATTGGCCATGAGGACCAAAAATAGGCATTCGAAGGGATGCATAGCCTATTGTAACCAATCAAGTAGGGTGGTGGTCTCACATCCCCCTACCCCCCTCTCTGACCCATTTTCATGTGTGTGTCTTTTTGTTTTTCTCTTTATTTTCCTACTTAAATTAGTGTAGCTTGTATTTTATTTATTTTTCTTTGAGTAGTAATTACATCAAACTTACTTTTGGTTGGAAAAAGAACCTTATTGCATGCTTTTATATCTTGCATATTATTCACTCATGTTGTAAAAAATATAATTAATCCAACCAAAGAAACACTTTAAAATTTTTTACACTAATTGAAATTAAAACTAATCCTCCCCAAAGACATATTCTAGTCACCTATAAACATCCACTGAATTTTCATTTGTGGGAAAATTCTACAGTTGAGGGACTCTACTTGGTAGTGACCATTGGGAGCCATTATGCTACACCCTCAATTAGTGTACAACATTTGACATTCCTTGCAACTCTGACCTAGTATCCTCTGCATGTGCTACAACACTTGATATCATTCTTGAACTCGTTTCCTCATACCTCACATATATTGAAAACTACCCTCTCCCCCTTGTTAACACCCAAAAAGTGCTCACTAGCCCATTCCCCTATTCACATGACCCACTTGTCCACTTTTTCCACCATTTGAGCCTCTAAAACCTTCAAAAGGTCACCAAAAAGACCAAAACCCATCTTTTTCCACTCAAAATATGTAATTTTCCTAAAAAAATACAAAAAAACCTCAAAAGGGGTCCAAAATTCCCAAAATCAATTAAAAGGGAATAAAAATATAAAATATATTCAAAAAAGGAAAAACAGGGAAAAAGAAACCTAAACCATTTTGGTCAATACCATTGGTTTCCTTAAACCATAATGGTATTCCCCGTCACCAAAAAACTATAGAAAGGTGATAGGGGCTCCTTACTATTCATCCACACTTCTTCCTAGCCTTATGTTGCCAAATTCCCTTTGAGAGCCCTTGCCTCCCTTTTTGAGTTTGAAGATCCCCATTAGACCATTGGAGAAGAACAGACCATTGGACATTGGATCACCTCAACCTTGGAGCTGCTCAAACTCACCATCCTCACCATTTGAGGTAACATGATTATTGTAAATCTATTTTTTCAGAAATAAAGAATTTGTTTTACATATAGATCTGAGTTCTTTACCATTTACTTTCAAGTTTTTACATGAACATGCTAGATTAAATTTTTACTTTCTCATATCTTAGATTAATTTTGTTTTTTTACTTTAGTTTTTATGTATTGAGACTGCTACTACAAGTTAGTAGGTGCTCATCAGCACATGCTTGGTTGAAAAACCAAGCAACGGTTTTTTGGTGACTCCACTTCGTTGAACCTTTGAATCTTTGATTTAGGATCAATATCTTAGTCGTTTTTTTTATCTTTAATAGTGTAGATCTGGCCTGCTTCTAATCCCTTAGCTTACTACCATAGCTATTGGCCTTTTCTGCATCCTGAACAACCCAAATTTTCAATTTTTGGGTTCATTTTTCGGCAACGTTTTCCGTAAGGAAAATCACGGGTCTCTGCACCCACAGCCGCGATTTGATCGCGAGTTTCTAGCCCCACAAGCATGATTTTGAAACCTTGATCCTTTGCATCCCGAGCACGACTGTGTACCCACTTAGCCGCGATTTGATCACGAGTTTCCAGCCCCACAGGCGCGATTTTGAAACCCCGATCCTTTGCGTCCCAAGCGTGACTGTGTACCCACCCAGCCGCAATTTGATCATGAGTTTCCAGCCCCACAGGCATGATTTTGAAACCCCGATCTGTCGCATCTTGAGCTCGACTGTGTAACCCCTCAGTCGCGATTCAATCGCGAGTTTCAAGCCCCACAGGCGTGATTTCCAAAGCTTGTCCCATTGCATACCGAGCGCGACTGTGCACCTTCTCAGCTGCGATTTGATCATGAATTTTGCCACAGAAAACCGCGATTTCCTCCAGTAAAGACCGATTCGTTTTTCTGATTTTTTTCTCATTTCGGCCCATTTTTCCAGCCATCTCCCCTGCATTTTTGGACAGCCTACTGTTTTATTTTTTGCAGCATTAAAAAATCATATTTATTTCCTGTTTTTTGCTTTGCTACATCATTTTTAAAAAAAAATTAGTTTAGTGAAAGAAAAAGAGTGAAGCATTTTTCAGTTAGACATTTCATATTTTACAAATTAAAACCATAGTTTTAATTTGTTTTATATTTTCGCCCAAGCAAGTTCATTTTTATGCTATTTGCTTTACCTTAAACATTTTAAAGAATTTCACATATTTTTTGAAAAGTTTTTTAAAGCATTTACATTTAAATCATTTTCATATTTACATTGCTGTCATATTTTGCAAGGTGAAATCCTTATTTTAATTTGTGAATTTTTCGCCCAAGAGGGGCATCTTTGTTTTAGTACATAACCACACCATCACACAATTTGTCACAATAAATCCAAGTGAGCCTTAAAATTCTCTTAACTCAACCAACATTCTAACCTCATTTGGGGAACACCAAAAGAATATTGTAGTTAGGTAGGACTGAGGAGATAAGTATCCAAATAACACCACTCACTCACTTTTGTTTTGAGACATAGTGGTTGACGTTTAGGGTACCAAAATACCCTAGTACTTGTTGGCACGGTTTAAAACCAATTTGTCGGAAAGGCCTCTCCCTTAGGAGGATCGAAGTAGCCAGACAAGTTCAGGAGGCCTGAGTGGAATATCGTAATCCATTAAATCACCTAAGGATACCTACTCGCTGTTCTTGTTGTACCACCCTTGTGGGAGTACAATGGTGATAGAACAAGAGCTGCAGATTCACATTTATGGACGTGTCATGAATGGGGTATCTTAGTGGCCTATCTTCTAGGATTGTCTACCCGGTGTCCCTCCCGGTAGGGGGATTCTAGCCTTTGGTTCTACAATTCATATTTTCTAACTTGGATTTTATCACCTTGCAAAGGATATGCCTTGTTGAGTCATAATACTTTTTAGTTAGGTGGTTGCATGCTCTATTAGCTCCCTTTGGTCAGTGAGTCCACCATTTTCTATTTTTTGGAGTCGTTTACATGTTGGTATTTTGACCACATTTTTTATTACTCCACTTACCATAGCATAGCTGTTATAGTAAGTGTTTTGAGTTTGGTTGTTGGCATGAGTGCCATTTTGTTTTATGCTCCCCTCCTGCACACATGGTTGCATTAGGGTTTTCAAGCTTTCCACTCACCACCACCATTTAGTTTTAATAGACAACAGTCACCATTGAGTCCCTGAGACATTCTCGACATTTCAAGGGTGAAACCCCTCAGTTCGGTTTGCTTGACACCACACGTCATAGATGTAGAGCCTTGTCACTCGACTCCACACATCATCGACATAGAGCCCCATCATCCGATTCTGACGCACCTCATTTGACATCTGACTCTGAGGCAGAATCTGAAAACCCCATCTACACCGCACCTATTAGCCACATGGATGGTACTACTTTTGACCCTTTCTTCACAGGGACTGTTGGTGGAACATCAACCACCCTCACCACCACAATGGCCACCACGGTAGCCACAAATACCACACATCCTTTAGGTATGCCCAACATGGGCCCCACACCCACCTTAGGTATGCCCAATATGGTACCTCCACCTATTATCCCTGCCACTAATCAGATCCCAGTAATTACTGGAACCATTCCAAACCCATCTGTAACACATGTTGCACTTGGCGGTGCTGGCCCCTCTCACACATATTTAGGTGGAGGGCACATCCCTTTTACAGCTAATATCCCCCTTCGGGGCAGTGGCCCGATTCATAATGCTACCACTAGCACTTATGACCCAGCAACCATGTCACACCCCTCTATCAGTCTGCCATTTATGGATAGTCTTAACTTACCAGACCTGGTAAGGCTAACAAATGGCCCCATCAGACATGACCCTACTTGGCCCCCCATGCCCACAAAACTCTCATCGTACATTCCAAAGATTGAAGGGAAGGATGGAGAAGACCCACAAAACAATGTTATGTCTTTTCACCTATTGTGTTCCTCAAACTCCATAGTCGATGATTCTATTCGACTCCGACTTTTACAAAGAACTTTCACTGGATCAGCAGCCAAATGGTATATTGAGCAGCCACATGGGACACACCTTGCATTTACATCCCTCGCCTCAACTTCCCTACAGTCCTTTCAACTACCCGTTCGCTATGATGCAGGAGTAGAAATCCTACTATCTTGTAGACAGAATACGGCCACCCAGATCACAGATCATATCCATGAATGGCGTAAGCACTGTAGTTTATGCAAGATCAAGTTAGACGACCGTATCTTCCTGGATTAGCTCCTGAAATCCCTCCTTCCACTCATAGCCAAGGATGTAGCTTCTGAACGACCCCAGTCAGAAGAAGAATCCATTTTAAAAGCCCAGCAGTTCGACTTGATATATGCCCAGTCTGGCTATTTATAGATCATCTTACTAGACACCCCGCATGGCGATCCAACCTGGAGCGATGTGGTGGGGGCATCCCATGCCGCTGATGGTATCATTGGCCAGGTTATGGCACAAAACAAACCTTTCACCATGATGAGTACCAACAACGTCCCAGACCTATCTAGGGCTACATCTCATTTTGGAGCTACAACTTCGTATACTCCAATGACACACACCCACCACACTCATGGACCCTCATGTCCACCATAGTGTTATGGGAAAGCACCCTTGGCTTATGCACCACCTACATATTATAACCAGCAGGCCAATCAGAATCTGGTTCACCCACAAGCCCAATCGGCTTATTACCCTCAATAGGAAGCACCTCCTACCCCAACACTTCCAATAGCTCAAGGTTACCAACAACCACAACAAGCATCGGGTCCACCCCTGAACCCCCCTGCTTATTACCCATCGCAACCTGCTCAAGCACTTACGTGACCCCAAAATCCTAATATTGTCCAAGGGAAAGTTTATGTGCAACAAAATCAACCTCAAAACCAAAACAACCAACGTAACCAAGGAGGTCAACAAAACCGCGGAAGAGGACGCAACCGCGGAAACAACCAACAAAAAAACCAAGGTGGACAAGCACCTAATCCTCCCAATAACAATAACACTGCTCTTGCCAATCAAAATCCTGATCGTCCACCAAAACAGGGCAAAAACCCCAACTTAATAACAAACCACCCATGTTCCTTTTGTTTGGTATACGGCCACTACACACATAATTGTCCCCATTTGGAGAAAGCACGTCAACTTTGGTCCGATGACGCCCAACAACAAGGACATGCTGCACAACCAGCGCCACCTCCTCAGCCGCAACCCATGATTTTTCAAAATCCCTTACCCAACCAAGGAGTAGTAAACACCCGTCCAATGGATACCCCACAAGGATCCGCTGCACCACAGCAGCAAATTACCTATGCTACAACCGATTACCAGCATACAGAATCGAACACTGACCATCTGCTAATGATGTCATCTAATGATATCAACCTTCAAACTCGTCGAAACCATTACGGCTTAGCCCTTGAAACCACACCTACTGATCCATCCCCAAGCACCCTCCCAACTGATCAAACACTATGCATACCTAATATGCCAATGGACAGGGGTTCAAAAGTCCCTCGTGGCCCCCTTAGATGAATCAACAACAACCCTAATGCTCATGCAGCTTCAAACTACAACATCGTAGAAGACTTATCCTAGTCCCCTGCTGCTATGTCCACTCTAGAAGTCCTAAAAAACTGCCCTGTCCACTATTGGTGCCATAGACCCTAAGACTCCCATATGATGGCATTCGACTTAGACCAAGCCAAACCATGTTTTCCTTTGTCACTAGCTTTTCAGGTTTTTGTATCCATTCGAAACCTTGTCGTTCATCGATGCATCATCGATGAAGGTGCTTCCACCTACATTATGTCAACTTTTGTCTCGTAGAAACTCATATTCCCCACACTGCAGCCATCCACTACCGCATTGCAAGCTTACGATGGTCGTGCAGCTCAACCGCAGGGACTGTTAGTTAACATACCCATACATCTTGGGGGAAAAATGGTTCTCATAGATATAGAGGTCATCAATGCCCAGATTGATTACAACCTTCTTTTAGGACGGAGTGACATGTATAAAATGAAAGCTATCGCTTCTTCCATCTTCCACCTCATGATGTTTCCCCATGAAGGACGCATAGTCAAAATAGACTAGATAACATACTATGATCCTAATTCCCCCGTAGCACCTAAAAATGTTCTACCTATGATCGAACAACCCGTTTAGAGTGCACCCACATCATTTGTCTCCTCAATCGAACTCGAGATATATTCAAATACTCCCATGACCTCCATGTTCCAATCTATCCCACCCCCTCTGCGGATAACTGAAATATCTGATTTGTGCACCTTTTCGCACAACACACAGCCGCATACTCAACAACCTCCATTACTACCACAACCACCCACAATGCCTAGTCATATCCGAGCAACACCGATTCACACTATCCCTTTATTATTTCCCCCTTTAGGATTCATCAGCATGCCAGTAATGGCTACACATTAGGACTACCCCTATGCTACTTACCTGCCCCAACCCCTCCCCCGACACTAAATGTTGTTTTACAACCGGTGCAACCCATCAATACTTCAAACCGTCCACCACCTGGTGTAGTGAACATCCAAAATCGACCACCTCCAACTGGGACCACTGCATCAACATCGAGTAATGCTCCCCCTCAACTCCACTACAATGGGGGCAGAGGTCCACAAACCTACACCACTGGACCCACAGCTCGCACCCCTCCAGCGACTCCCAAATTGACAAAGAATCCCCCAACAATCCGCATTCCCCCCAAGTGCTCCTTGTGCGACGATATAGGGCATGCTACCCATCTATGTCCACAATTACCAGCACTTCAAGAACATATGCAAATGTTGGATGACGACATGAACATTCCAGTTGTTAAACTTGAGCTACCCCCTCAGCTTTGCGATAAATCGCTGCGTACCAACCACCCTTGTGCGATATGTGGCATTTACGGGCATTATTCACATCACTGCACCGATCTCCCAGATTATAGAGCAGCTCTATATGAATTGAATAATGCCAACCTAGAAATATCCCCCCTCTCATTGAGGAAATACACCCCCCAAAGTCGTCCTCTTCGGAAGAAATCAATACCATTTATATGATTTCATCCACCTACGTGCCCCAACCAATTGATTTAATGACACACTACTGCCGTAGCGACAAAGAAGTACTAGAAACACTTACTACATCTGACCCATGGGATGATATGCACCATCGCTCATACTTCATCCCTGAAGCATCTACCTCCACCACGGCGAACCAACTATTCGTTGAGTCCAAAGATTTCCTACCAACCAAGGTTGATTGGTTCAAAGATCCTATCCCAGCTCTAGATGCCTTTGAAGAAGGTAACATGGCCAAAATTTTGCGTATCATAAAAATTGACATCTCCACCACACCTAGAAAACCTGAACTTATCTCCTTAGGATCATCATGCACTGAAGAGGAAGTTCAAGCCTATAAGAAACTCTTTCAAGAGTTTCGCGATGTCTTTGCCTAGTCTTACACCGAGATGCATGGTCTCGATCCTACCATTGTAGAACATCACATAGACACTTGGCCTAACATGCCTCCTGTCGGCCAAAAACAATGCCTCATTCACCCATCTAAACTTCCAGCCGTCAAGGCCGAAATTGAGAAGCTTAGAGCAACAGGGTTCATATACTCTATTGCTTACATCACCTAGGTTTCCAACCCAGTTCCAGCCAACAAGAAAGTGGGCACCATTTGTGTCTGTACTGATTTCCATGACCTCAATCTAGCTTGTCCCAAAGATAACTTACCAACACCATTTATCAACCAACTAATCGATGCATGTGCAGGGCACGAGATACTATCTTTCATGGACGGTTTATCTGAGTATAACCAAATCCATATCCGTAAGGAAGACCAATACAAAACCGCTTTGACCACCCCATGGGGCACTTTTGCCTATCGCATCATGCCTTTCGGCCTCAAAAATGCTAGAGCCACATTCCGGCGGGCCATGACTTATTGTTTCCATGACCTGATTAACATCATATTGGTTTATCTAGACAACCTCACGGATCGATCTAAGAAACGATCTGACCATCTAGATGACCTTCGACAAGTCTTCTTGCGTTGTCGCAAATGCCAAATCCGCTTCAACCCACTCAAGTGTGTTTTTTGCGTTCCAGTAGGCCATCTATTGGGTTTCATCATTTCAGAAAAAGGGATCACTGTAGACCCATTAAAGGTCCAAGCCATCGTGGACCTACAATCACCTCGTACACTAAGACAGCTACAAATCCTTCAGAGGAGGTCCAACTTCCTCCGCCGCTTTGTCCCCAATTACGCCATGACAGTTCATGGTTTCCTTCATTTGCTATGCCTTCATACCCATTGTTAACACCTAAAAAGTGCTCACTAGCTCATTCCCTTACTCACATGACCCATTTGTCCACTTTTCCACCACCTGAGCCTCTGAAACCAACAAAAGGCCACCAAAAGACCTTGGTACACCCCTTTTTCCATTAAAAAAGATTATTTTTTCAAGAATATCATAAAAAACCCTCAAAAAGGGTCCAAATTCCCAAAAATATTAAAAAGGGAATTAAAATATTATTTTTATTCAAAAAAGGAAAAAGGAGGGAAAAATACCTAAACTATGTTGGTCAATACCATTGGTTTCCACAAAACCACAAATGGTATTCCTCACCACCAAAAACTATAAAAAGGTGGTAGGGGCTCCTCATTTGATATCCTTCCATTATCTCATCCTTATGCTGCTGAAATCTCCCATGAGCACTTTTAGCCATTGAAGCAACCTTGGAGAAAGAGACCTATTGGAGTTTGGAGCTACTCATCTTGGGAGTTGCTCAACATCAACCTTCACCATTGAAGGTAATATCGCAAGCACTTGCTTGCCCCCCACTTTTCAATACAAAAATTATTTCTTATGTTTCTTGTTCTTGATTTTTGAAATATTTAAATTATTTGCTTAGATTCTTGTTTAGATCCATGAAAAGTATTGTTTATTTAGTTTATTGCTTTTATTTCTATTGAAACTGCTACTACTAGTTAGTAGGTGCCCATAGCACTAAGCTTGGTTGCAAAACCGAGCCAACACCCATTTTGTATGGGATGACCAAGCGAAAGGAGCTTTCACAGGCCTGAAGAAAGCACTCACTAATGCCCCCTTGATTTCTCCTCCGAATTTCACAAGAGACTTTATCCTTTACATTTCGACATCCGATTATTCCATTTCTGGAGTACTCGTCCAAGAAGACTCTGCTCGTCAAGAGAATGTCATTTACTATGTAATCCAAACCTTATCAGGCCCACTACTACGCTACCCACATGAAGAAAAAATGGCCCTCGCCGTCGTCTTTTTAGTACAAAATTTGCACCATTACATTCTCCTCAGCCATACCATGGTTGTCACAAATTCCAATCCAATGGTCTATCTCTTGAATTGCCGCCTTTTGCAAGGCCATGTTTCCAAATTGGTGATTATCCTACAAGAATATGACCTGGCTTTTAAAACCCCGAAGAGAACAAAAAATTTATCACTTCCTCAACTTATTACAGATTTACCATCCTCATCGTCATCACCAGCTGTCAATACTGATCTAACTGACGACCAGTTATTCATCATCTCGTCAGACGACCCTTGGTATGGCGACATTTTGGTTTACCTCCATACGTAGAATTTTTGACCATGACAAACGCCGTCACATCCGTCACCATTCCCCCTGTTATCTCCTCTTAGGCGATGTCCTCTATCGACGTGGTGTCAACACAATCCTACGACGTTGCCTTTCTCGAGAAGAAGCATAACAAGTCCTTAATGACTATCATAGCGATACCTGCGGAGGCCATTTCTCTGGAATATCCATTGCCCAAAAGATAATCCGCATAGGTTATTTTTGGCCCTCATTATTCACTGATTGCATCATAACAGTCAAACATTGACAAAACTGCCAGCTCTTTTCCCCCAAGGAAAGAACCCCCCCCACCCCCCTTCATCCAGTAGTCACCGTTGGACGATTTTGCAAATGGGCGCTCGACTTCATGGATTGCAATCCTACATCAGCTGGTGGCCATAAGCACATCATTGTGGCCATCGATTACTTCACCAAATGGGCAGAATCCATGCCTACTTACAATTGCAAACCCAACACTGCAGCCCGCTTTTTCCTCAACCATGTTATTGCTCGTTTTGGAGTACCAAAGCAACTTGTCTCAAACCATGGTTCTTACTTCGAGGACTCTATTTGGAAAGAATTGTCAACCCTCCCTAAATTTGAACATCATTTCTCTTCTACCTACCACCCCCAAGGGAACGGCCAAGTCGAAGCTATTAACAAAATCTTGAAGACTATCCTACAACGCACTATCAACCGACATAAGTCCAATTGGCATCACATGCTTTTTCCCACACTGTGGGCTTACCGCACATCCACTAAAACTGCCACCAGTTTCACCCCATTCCATTTGGTTCATGGCATAGAATCTATCCTCCCAATTGAGTGTTAGATCCCGACATTGCACATTGCCATCGAACTCCTCCCGAATACTTCAACAATTAAACAACGCTTACTTCTTTTAGAGCAAGCCGATGAAGATCGCCCTATAGCTCTCCAAACAATCGAAGCCGCAAAGAACTGATCCAAAGTTAGTTATGATAAACACGTTCACCCACGAGCATTTAGTGAAGGAGACCTTGTACTCATTTACGATCAAGCCCATGAAAAAATGGGAAAAGGAAAATTCGAATCAATGTGGCAAGGCCCATACATCATACACACTTGCCTTGGACACGGAGCCTACATTTTGACCGACTCAGAAGGTAACCCCATGTGCAACCCCCCTAACGGGTTATACCTCAAATGCTTCTATCCATAAAAAATATTCTGGACACCACATTCCATAATGTATAGTTTTTTAATTCGTTTTTCACTGTAAACTTTCAAAACCTTACATTTTCATTTTTTCTTGCATGAACACAGATGGATCCAGTTCCACTCTACTATGTCGGCTTCGCCAATGGTGCAAGTTGCTGGTCTCCAAATCTCACCTCCGCAACTTGGGTACTTTACTCCCCTTCACACGAGTTGATCCACCTCGATGGAGTGTGAATAGGTGTTGCCACGAATAATCAAGCTGAGTACGACGCCATGACCGGTATAGTACTGGTCGCTGCTCTCCAGATGGGCATAAGTCACCTTAGCGTCATCCTTGACTCCCAGCTCCTTGTTTCCCATCTCAACAACTATTACCAGGTACGCAATCCCTGTCTATTTATAAAATTCCTGCGTACTAAACAAATGATTCAACACTTTGAATCCATTTCATTCACTCATGTCCTAAGAAATCTAAACAGTGTAGCAGACCAAATGGCTAACAATATTCTAGATTGGCACGTCAACCAAAACATGTAGGATATCAAAACATGAATCACATAGGCATCAAACAATCAAATAAACAAACAAAAGAAACCATCATAGTATTGCATCCACGTGCATAACATGTGCCTCCACGAGAAAACAAACAACATACAATTGCATCCATGTGCAACAAGACATAAAAAAAATGACAATATGTGCATCCATGTGCATACACGACTGTATAATAAAAACGCATCCATATGCATAAATATATATATAGTCATAATGTCAAGAGTGCCGTCAGCACCCAAATATACAAAAAGTACACCAGCTATACATAATATGTATCAATAAAAAACACCCCCATATGCTCATCAACATTTGGGGGTAGGTAGTAGGCAGACTAGTCCTCATCCTCTAGCTCCTCCTCTGGATAAAACTAGTCTTGCGCTCTCCTCTCCACTGCCAACACAGCGATCCTCCTCAGAATCGACCTCCACTCATGCAGAGCATCATAACATGTCTCTAAGACCTCTCGGTCCAAGTCCCTCTAGCCATCATCTACCACACCGTCCAGTAATCCCTCGATGGTATCTCGTATATCATCTACACCCCCAGCATCATCATGATGACGTACATCTCCTCTCGCAGGTGGAGGAGGTAATCAAGGTACCACCACCACATGACCTATGCGAACCGGATGCCCCGGTGGAGGCCTCGGACCCACATCTACGATAACCAACACTCAGAGAAGTCAGCATCGTATGAATAACCCTAAAAAAATCATAATGGACAAAACCAATAAATATATAAACATGATATAGAAAAACAAAAACAAATACATACCATCTGGCCCCCAGGCCTGTCCCGCAGCTCATGGAATCTCGACATCACCACGAAAGTCCATACCCCGGTACCGAAAATCATTGAACAAAACCGGCATCTGCTCCCACTGCCGGTACATATCAGTAGTCAAAAACTATCCTGCCTCCCTACCACCATGGCAAGCAATCATCTCGCCCCACCACACCATCCGCGGCTCACGAACACCACCATCCCGGACCGGAATACGGGGTAGTAAAGTCGGTACCCAATCGAAGAAGAAACAACATAAGAAGGAGGCATAACTAAAGTTCCCCCCAAACTGACTCACCTCGTTCAGCTTTCACTGAACATCAGCTAGGAACATTTGTCCCCAGGAATAGTATGGCCCAGTCATAACCTGGTGTACCAACATCATCTGCCCACCCGACAACTGGTGCAGCGCCTGAGACCCAAGCACTCACAGCACACAAGCTGCAACTACTTTCATAGCCGGATACTCTATATCACCAACTAACAGTGCATTCGCATGCACTAGGGAACCTGGACAACAAAATATCTCCAAAAGATCCTCTATATCAATATCCCCCTAGATCCTAGATTGTGTATCTCCTATCATACCTAAACGGGGTAAACCAGTCAAAAAATAAACATACGTCAAGGTGAGGTCCAACCTCTCACCTTGAATCATAAAAGCCTGAAGGGCATGATCCTAGAATCTGATCAACTTGGTCAGCAACAACCGTGCTAACTGCATAATAGGCGCCTGAGCGAACTTCATCAGTCCACTCGCTGCTAATAAATCCTGAACATCATGGTCCCCATCGATAATCTCCATCAAATCAGCAGGCATCTCCCTCTCCCTCCACATAGGCCTCGGGACTCTGATCATCCTGCCAAAAAACATATAAACTATTTCAGAAAATTATACCCAAAAAATTTCCCCAGTCGCGATCCAAATCACGGCTGTGGGACCCAGAGTCGCGATCCAAATCACAGTTGTATAGACCACAGCCGCGATCCAAATCATGATTGTGAATGCCACAGTTGCGATCCAAATCGTGGCTGTGAAGCCCACAGCCGTGATTCTGATCGCGACTATGAGGACCATAGCCACGATTCAGATCGCGACTGTGAGAACGACAATCGTGATTCTGGATCATGACTGTAGAGGTCTCAACCGTGATCTGAATAGCGTAAAAGGGCTCAGGACCCACGATTTCCCCATTGATCACTCAAAGTGACCAATGCACCGCCCCTGAGTCCTCCATTTCCCCCTAAAATTAAATAAACTTATAGCTTAAGGAAAATAGGCTTACCTGAAACTCGCGGAATGGAAAACCAATGGTCGAATCTCCCGCAAATGATGAAAATGCTCTGCACAACTCAAATCTCCTCTCAAACTCAATAGTGAAAGTGACATGTGTCACTATAGCTCGACTAGTTATTTATAAACATTTCACCCATTTTTATTTGACCATTGCAGAGTCATACGAAGTCCTTTTTCCAAACCGTTGATGCCATTGGAATCAGCGCGACAAGACCTTCCCAGCAGTATAGTCAGTTTCAATATTTCATCGATACCATTTTTTGGACATATTTTCCATACCCCTCGCCACCTCGATTTGCATTCCACATCGGCCGTTGTCCGTTTTTGACATTCTTTATATCACCGGATTCAGTTTTCTATGCTCGTGGTGATGCTTGAGATCATTTTTTGCTCTCACCACCATATTTTCAAGAAATTTTTTCCATGCCTCCCATTGCCTCGGTTTGCGTGCCACATCGGTCGTTACTCATTTTTAAACATTTTTTATATCGCCGGATTTAGTTTTCCGCGATCGTGATGATGCTTGAGATCACTTCTCGCTCTCACCAATACATTTTTTGTTCAGTATAATTTTACCCCTTTTTCGGGCCAAGCAATTATTTTACGAAAAAAGCACTTAGGGAGTTTCTGTTAAGCTCTTTTCTGACTCCTAAAACAATGAAAATATTGTCGAGCAATCTTGCTTCCTTTCATGCTCGCTAAAAGTATCTGAAAGGGAATCTACCTGGTATAAGTTTACCCCTTTTCCGGACCTTGTAGACTAATTACGAAAAATGAATACTCTAGTCGCATCGGCTAGAAGAGTTCTCCATTCGCATCATTTTATGCTTTTTCGGGCCTTGGAGACTAACATACAAAAAATACCACCAATGGAGTCTACTTACAGCTTTCAGACTCTCTAAAATTGAAAGCAAACATGAGTTATAACCATCTTGGGCTCGTATAAATCCACACGACGGTACTCCTCCATTAATTCAGAGTCTTCTTATTGTTTTAAGACTGCTTAAAATGAAAGCACTCACGAGCACGAACAGTCCTGGGCTTGCACAAATCCACAGGATAGTACCATTTTAGAGAACACTTTTATCCCTTCTTGGAGCTCATTAAAACCACGAAGAATGCCCCAACGGTGCCTGTCGATGCTACAACAGATCATGCATACTCACATGGCAGCTTCCCCATTATGGTCGCCTTTATTCAGAGTATTCTGCAATATGTCACCCTGAGAGTCTCCCTGATAAACATCCATCAAGTTATTTCCAGAGTCACTCTAGTCTGCAGTACATACCCCTGATCCCTTAAGCTATGATCCCCGTACCCAAAGTCAGTGTCATATGTTGCCAGGTCAACCATGTAATCATGCTCTGAACAAAGGAAGTTTGAGTCCACCCACTTTATAACCCCAGTTGTTCCCCATCCCCACAGTATGTCAGTCCTACCATCAGTACTATCACACTTCGGTTGAACACCTCGCACTCCGATCAAGGAAACATCATTGCCTTCGTAGTTGTCGATCTCCCTCTGTCGACGCCAACCAAATCTATTCTAGAGGATAGACCCAGAGGTCCCTGTGCCTTGGACTCATCACCATCAATGGTGAGTGCCTACTGATCATTCTGAAAGGAGTCATTAGTGCCTCTCCGAATGATTTTTTCTCACATGCTCGACATCAACAACTTGATCACATCATTGAGATTCGTACAGGGTATCAGTCCTTTTAGTTATTAGTCAAAGACCCCATATGTCACCTGACTCTAACACATTTGTGAGCCTACTTGAGGAAACAACCAATTACATGTTCCTATGGATATCTGGGCTACGCTTGGCGATAGTATTCAAAATTACCCTAGTGTTATACTCCCTCGAGTATACAGTCCCATATAGTCTTGAGAAGTTGGCTCACAGTTATTGAGTCCCTACAGTTTTTGGAAACCTTTAGATCCAGCAGTTCATCAACCCTTCTGACACCTCATTCAGAACGATTGTGACTATTCTCCAGTGTATCAGTTCTTCAAACCAGTCATGGTATGACCATGAGTACGTCCCAACATTGTGTCCCCTATGGACCATTATGATGTACACAGCAGGTTTATGTGTATTGTTCAGGTTCCCCTTTCTAGGCTTCATTGTTATTTATATGTCTTGATACGAGCATGGGTATGCCCGCCTCGTCCATTATTAGATATTATTCCTCATCCATTTTGAGTACATGTATTTTTTGTTTGCGCAGTTTGCATGGGCCCAATGTTCCAGTCTCCAATCGGTCTCTTCTCTCCTCCAAACCCTAGGAAAAAGACAAAAGAAATATGATGTCTATCGGCCATACGATGAGCTCCTGCCTTCACACATCAGGGGACAATCTGTTAACACCCAAAAAGTGCTCACTAGCTCATTCCCTTATTCACATGACCCACTTGTCCACTTTTTCCACCATTTGAGCCTCTAAAACCTTCAAAAGATCACCAAAAAGACCAAAACCCATCTTTTTCCACTCAAAATATGTAATTTTCCTCAAAAAATACAAAACACCCTCAAAAGGGGTCTAAAATTCCCAAAATCAATTAAAAGGGAATAAAAATATAAAATATATTCAAAAAAGGAAAAAGAGGGAAAAAGAAACCTAAACCATTTTGGTCAATACCATTGGTTTCCTTAAACCATAATGGTATTCCCCATCACCAAAAAAATATAAAAAGGTGATAGGGGCTCCTTACTATTCATCCACACTTCATCCTATCCTTATGCTGCCAAATTCCCTTTTAGAGCCCTTGCCTCCCTTTTTCGAGTTTGAAGATCCCCATTAGAGCATTGGAGAAGAAGAGACTATTGGACATTGGAGCACCTCAACCTTGGAGCTGCTCAAACTCACCATCCTCACCATTTGAGGTAACATGATTATTGCAAATCTATTTTTTCAGAAATAAAGAATTTGTTTTACATATAGATCTGAGTTCTTTACCATTTACTTTCAAGTTTTTACATGAACATGCTAGATTAACTTTTTACTTTCTCATATCTTAGATTAATTTTTCTTTTTTACTTTAGTTTTTATTTATTGAGACTGCTACTACAACTTAGTAGGTGTTCATCAGCACATGCTTGGTTGAAAAACCAAGCAACACCCCTAATAATTAACAAGCAATTCAATCCTCCCTCCAGCAAGTTAGCAATTTTACTTTGCTTCCACATTCTAGTAATTAGATAACTCTCCTTATGTTGGTGAATTGATCTCTTGTTTAATTTGCAAGTATTTCTTGTTTCACAATCGTATGTTTTTTTCCCAATGGTTAAATAACTAATCTCCATGATATGCATGTTGAAGCTTTGATCTCCTTAGTGATTGTTTCTTTGATTTACCTATTAGAAATATTGCTAGATTAATTTCCTAGCTTTCTTTTTAACTCCTAAGTGCATTTTTATAAAGAGATTGTTGTTCCCTAAGTAGTGCTAGACTGAACATTACTAGACATGGCATGACATAACTCAATTTTTAAATATTTCCAAGTTGAATCTATGTGAACATTTATATGCAATGAATATTTAATTCTTGGAATGTTTAAAATGGCAACTTGTATGAACAATTGGATAGTGTAACACAACTGTGGAGGAATTTCATAGAGTATTATAGTACTTTGGATTAAATGTAGATGTATTTGAACAAATGGAGACGAGAATAGAGTAAAGAGGCACCTGTAGGACGAATCTCTTAAATCTATGTGAAAGCATAAGGATATTGAGATTTAATTCAAAGAATTCAGTAGTTTCTAACAATATATATGTAGATCATGAGTTTTATTATGTGAATTTGAAGGAAATAATACATTCATGATAAACAAAAATAAGAGAAGACATCAAGATACTGTTAATCAACAAAAAAACTATGAAACTGGACCAGTGGTCAAGACAATTTGAAATCTATGACAACAACATCAATCATTCATCAACATAAAGCATCATGATACAACATGGCACTAAAAGGTCACTCATAATATTTATTAGCATCTCATGAAAACATACATAGCTTAAGAGAAGTATGATTTACAAAAAATAAAGAGGAAAAATTCTCTGTAGAACTCTATAAGCTTAATCTCCAACAATGGAATCACATTACAAAAATAGTTCACTAACTCAGCAAAAAGGATAGAGTCCCTCTACGAATTTTACCAGCCTCGAGTTACTAACTCATACTATATTATATAGGAATATAAAAAGTAACCAAATTTAGTTACTTTTTAACAGACTTGTAAGTATATCCTTTTCAATAAAGCTCCTAACTTTAATGTACCCAAACCCCCTTTAGGCACACTAACTCAAAAACCCCAAAAATTGACTAGAAAATTAAGCTTGTGCCACTGACACCCCTCGACCTTTTGGATTATTCGGGAATGTATTATAAGGGATGACATGGGTTAAATAGATCATATATTATCCCTAAACAGACTCCCATATTTGACAACTACACATTCTTTGGGTGCATCACGCCTGAGTAGATTCCTTTGGATAAAGAAAAGGATTCAAGGTAATATCCCCATGACTTATGTGGAACCCAATGGATTTTGTTGTCGATATGGAAGTGGATGGTATTCAACTAACCCCAAATATCTATAAAAACCCTTATATTAATATTTTGACTCAACTAGGCACAATTTGGAATATAGGAAATAAAAACTAGTTTTAGGACAACTCAACTAAGAGATTTACAACTCAATTCGAATGGCCTCTAAGGGTCACGAATTTATGGTATGAAGGATGATATGGGTCCAATAATTTTCTTCATACTAAAGAAACTCACAGACATATATTTGGATTTATGGAAGTCATTCTAATACAAAATTCTAGAAAACTAGTTAAATTTGACACTATAACGAGCATAGGAGCAAGTATTCATTAATAGTTGGAAACATAAATTGCATAACAGAAATCCACTTCATTACATTGAATATCATAGGGTATACTTTACATTATAGATATACATATAGATAATCAAGTACCCATGGGACCACTATCCTCCCTCAATAACATGAATAGATGCAAAATATTGTAGAAAATGCTCCAACTAATCGAATATTCAACACTGAGCAAGATAAAAATTGAATGGAAATGGAATGCACCTAAAATTATCCTTAATGAGAAAGGATGAATTCCTTAATCCTCATGATCTAGTTGAATCCTCAACTAGAATGATGAACAGAAAGGGTACATCCCCCAACTGGTGACAAGGGGCACATCGCCCAAGTTTTGAGAAGCTTGGAGATCTCAATGCAATAATCAAAATGGAAAAATATATAAATGGGTGTGCTCCTCTTCCATTTATAATTAATTTGGATTCTTATATGCATTGAATGTGTACCATCAGCCTCCTCTAATGTTCCCTCATTGCTAAACTTGGACTTGCAGCTTTACCTTTCTTTATCCCTGCTTTCTTGCTTTTCATGCTTTAGTCTTCTTTTACTGCTTTTGGAAACTCTTGCTTTTCCTTGATTTTCTTCTCCTTTCCTGCTTTTCTAGTGCTTTCCTACTTTTATGTTTTCCTTCTTTTTTGTTTCTTTCATGATTTTCTTTGCTTTTCTTCCAGTTTCCATTGTAGAAGAAAACTCATAGGGTCCGCTAATTATCACATGCACCCTCTTGGGACACCTATGCATCTCCAACTCATCACAATATTAAATACTAATTAAATATTTACAAACTATGAGCTTCATCACTTCTCTATAGTTTAATTTAATTAAACTAAATAACCATGGACCAATATTAATCCTAACTAATTTATTTAATTTTACACTAGGAACCATGGGGTCTAATGGGCTAGTGGTTTCTCCCTGGTTCTATCAAAATGGTGACATTACACTAACTAATTTTTATCCTTTTACTTTTTTACTTATTTTTACTTGATCCTTTCTTTTTCCCTATTGTCTGCAACTTTTTCCCTCACATATACACATTTGGTTGTCCCTCTAGTTGACCCATTGTTTGACCTGCTGATGGAACATTGGGAGGTATTCCATCTTGCCTCATTTGATGCATCATCTGAATGTTCACCTGTCCTCTAGTTGGAATGAATTCTACGGGGGTTGGATGATTTACAAATTTTCGTGGTAGTGTGGGATACTGCTTCCCACTTGTCTAACCCTATGGCATACTTGATGTTTGTCCTATAGACTACTTCTTAGGTGGGAAAAACTAGGAGTATCTTGACAGTGACTGCCAGGTTTTCCCTATTAGAATTTGATGAGAATTTAATGATGTTAAGGCTATATATGCATCATTGTACTTCTCATATGATATGGGTCTCAACTCTTTAAAAAATATTTTTAGAATAAGCCATATTTGGATTTGAGGCTTTAGTCTATCAATAACCTGATCCCTTGTTATGATTCCTTCCAATGGATCTGATTGAGGAAGTTCATTCATATTCTCATTCAACTTGTTCTGATACTCTTCTTTGGGATAGATATCTTCATTTCCATCCCATGGGTGAGGAAGCCCCAATTTCATCATTTTTTCAAACATTCTTTTAAATGTGTTTTTACTTCATCAACCAATATATTCATGTGAATTTGGATTCTTTTTAAAAGAGTTTGCTTTGTGGTCATCTGCTTGGCCACCTTAATAATTTGGGTTCTATTTGTGATATTCAACTATTCCAATTTATTTTTGCTAAAGCCATTTAAATATTCTATTATTTCATCAACTTATTTGGGAATTTATCCCAATTCTGTCTCAAATTTTTTGGTCTATGCATTGGACGACTTGTATAAATCTAGCTCCTCCTATGTGACTTGACAATGATCCCATGAATTTAGAAACAATTGGGATATTTGGTCCCACAAGGTTTGATTGGTTCTTCTGATCAAATATTCCCCTTATATATCTATCTCCAGCTTGGCATTTTCACTCTTGAGTTCATTTATTTCATTTTCTAATCCTTGGATGTCATCATCATTTTGGAATATATCTCTTCCAAGTTCTAGGATTTTCTCATTCTTTTGGCTCATTTTAGCTTCTAGCTCCTTAATCCTGCTATCTTTGCAATTGGATTCTCCTTAGGTTCCTCCTGTCTTCCAACCTCAGTTGTAGCTTGCTCTACTTCCCCTATAACCTGTTGAAATAATATGCAGCTGTGGAAGATATTCTCATATTGCATAAACCCTAATTTAAAACCCTAAAGGAATAATGATAAAGATATATTCTCAAGAAATAAAGTGAAAATGGACAAGTCAACCCCATATAAATCATTGGGTCAAACTGCACCAAACAATGGGCAAAATTGCCCCAAACAATGGGCAAAACTGCCCCAATAAAGTCAAACCTATAGTGAAAAAGTCATCCATAAAAGTGTAAAAAATAAGGAGGTCGAATTTGTCATTTGTAGACATCACAAAAGTTCGCTCAATAAAGAGAGAGACAAGTGCACAAGAAGGAGAGAGTATGTAACATGCCATTTTGACAAATGCATTTTATAGTGTTGTTGGCAGGTGGTTTGGATAAGTCAGCTGTGCAGCATCGTGGATGCTGCAAAGGGTCAAAGATGTCGTGCAAGGAAAACAACGCGCAAGTCAACAAGTTTACGTATTTTTGGGTCATTTGGACCGCATTATGTGGGTTTTGGGTCATTTAGACCACATTATGTGGGTTTTTGGGTCATCCTTTCTGTAGAGTTTGTTAAGAAGTAGTTAGGCGGTTTCCTAAGTGGACTGCAAATGTAAAGGCGCTAGCCTATAAATAGACATAGCATTGTAAGTGTTAAGAGATCCAAGAATTGATGAATTGATGAGACAGTTGAGCATGGATGATTTTGCTTGTTATTGTCTGTTAATTCGGGTATGTGACAGAAGAACTATATTGTTGTATCTACGGGTTGTTGCAAAGGTTAATATGATATGATGTTGAGCACAATTACTGTTTCTCTTTCTGTTTTCCTGTTATGAATGTGATGTGCAACTTGAATACATGAATGATGCAATATTTCCTTGTTCTAAATAATGTTTTACTATTAGATCTGTTGTGCATTAATGGTTTATTTGACAATAAGATCGGTTGAATGATGATGCGATTTTGTCTAAATGCATAAGTCGAAATGTTAGATCTGTTTGTGAATGTTGCAATAAGTTGATAAGCGGATGCACAAAGGTCCTTCTTCTTTCATCCAAAACATGGTTCCGTCAGCTCTCCCTTGAACATCTCAGGTGATACTTCATCTGCTCTGCAGGTGTTGCTGGATAGGGTAAAACTTGTCTGGGCCAGTGCTCAGGGAGATCATGGTGGGTTGGATGTCGACAAACTGAGGAACCCCTGTCGACCGGGTTTGTGTCAACAAATGGTTCTGTTTCCAGGAACATATCGCGAAGTGAAGGGAGGACATGTTGTGGCATCTGATGAGACCGAAAATTTAGGATTGGTTTGATCAAAAGTTGTGAGAGTTCGCTGAGAAAGAAAATCAGAACCCTGGGTTGTCGACAGATTGGTGGTTGGAAAAGTACATACACGACGGTCCACGTGAATATTTTTTTCTATGAATTCCCAATCATCTTGTATGAAAGGTTAACGAAATTGACCTTTCAGAAGTGAAACTTCCAAAGTGGTGAGCCGACATCTTGGACCCCAGAGCTGATCCAGGAGCTACAAGAGATAGAAAACAAAGCATCGCGGGCTGTTGAAGTGTGGGTCAACAGTATGCTAAAGGGCTATATCACCGAGTTTGCAGTTGACATGACGAAATCCTATAGTGAAGCCGAAAGGGAATTTTTCAATGGACCGAGAGGCAAGTTCCTGTTGTCACTATAGTTGTCCATTAAGATGCTCATCTGCAAAAAGGGCATACTGAAGATGCACCTCGACCAGTATAACCCCGATAGGCAGAGGCTGTGGATACCGCAACAATAGGGAGGCGATAAATGGAATAATACAGGGTAGATGGGTGCAAGTTATGATGATACTGTGAAGGAAGCCGAGGAAGAGAGTGGTCTTACAAGGGGAGGAGAAAGGTTTCGATAAGAGAAGAAGCAGAGGATAGAAGAAGGTCCTGTTGTGGTCGAAACGCAAAGCTACGAAGGATGACCACATGGGACGAAGCGACCTCACAGTGCCGATAAGGAAAACTATGCTATGGCAAGGATAGAGGCAGGACCAACCCCCAGTAGCAACGTGCCCACACCTTTTCTCACTATCTCACAACGAGGAAGAAATACAACTTTGAAACCGCCGTGTTCATCGTGTCAACAGAACTTGATTGCTAGCAGCTCAACAACTGTAGGAAGGAATCCCGGGATGGATGGAAAAGATGCGAAGTTACCATTGTTCCATGGGAATGGCACTGACAACCCAAAGCAATACAGGTTCTTATGTGAAGCAGTATGGACTGTTAAGCAAATTACAGATGATGACGCCAAGAAACGTCAATTGGAGATGACTCTTTGGGGTCACGCATTGGAATGGTTTATGAAGTTTGTACAAGTCCCTACAAGCACTCCAGAGAATAATCTGGATGAGGTTAGAAAAGGATTGATTGCAGAGTTCAGAAAACCGAAATCTGAGGTGCAATATATTATAGAACTGAAGGAGACTAAGCAGTATCCGAATGAAACTATTTGGGATTTCGACCAAAGGTTCAAAACGCTGATGGAAAGAGTCAACTTCGACATGAGCGATATCCAGCACAAGGAATGGTTCATCTCAGTGTTGTTACCTCATATTCGACTCCCGTTGATGCAACAGAACATTACAACACCGAGCGAAGCTCTAGAGATTGCGATGCGGTTAGAAGCTTCGCCGATTGGTGAGAATGCAGATGGCATGTATCAGATCCAGACACAATTGGAAAACCTAACAATTCAATTGCAAGATCTTAAGAAGGGAAAATAGCACCGTGAGGAGGTCTGGTGTACTCGATGTTGCGCAGAGGAACAAACAAGGGATAACTGCCCAGATTTCCACAACTACTTTGCATCAGGAGCACCGAATCCATTAAGTGGAGGAGGTATGCCATGGTGTCGCATCTGTCAAGTATATGGGCATCGACATGAGGAGTGTCAATACATGTAGAAGATGGTCACAAAGCTGATGAATTTTTATTGTACATTCTGCAAGTCAAATCCTATGGCTTACTTCAGGAAAGAACGTACGACTCATACTATGTGAAGGACGACCAACGTGTAGTATAGCAACCGCAACCACAGCCACAGGTGTCCCAACCGCTGCCTCAACTGTAGATGCAGTTTGTACCGCAGGCGCAACCATAAAAATAGTTTGTGCTATAATATAATCAGATGCAGATGGCTCAACAACAGCCACAGTATGTTCAGCAGCCACAGTATGTTCAGCCAGCAGCGTGTGTTCAGCCAGGGCAGTGTGTTCAGCTGCAACCAAATCCCATGCAACAACAGTTTCCTCAACGACAATATCAGCAGCAAGGGGGATTTCGTGGAGGATTCCAGGGAGGACAAGGTGGAGGCTTTGGTCACGGAGGAGGATGAGGTCGCAGACCTATCCAATGTTATAATTGCAGAGTGTTGGGACACTACCAGAGATATTTCCCACAGTTGTAGACACAGTGTACATATTGTTTTGTTACTGATCACAATGCCGAAAACTGCCTATAGTTGATTGCACGATGGAAGGAAGGAAATATAGCACATTACAGAATCAGAACTAGTTTCCAAATCAGAATCAGTCGTAGAACTAGAACCAATGTTTGAATCAGAACTCCAATCAGAATGCAAATCAACCTACGAACCCACCGCCGAACGAGAATCAAGGACCCACTATCGCGACGATTTCGGCAGAGTCGAGGATGCAAGATGCTGCTGTTGCAGTTATCACTCGCTGAGGTGAGGCGAAAAAAGAAGATGGTTCTCATCCACTCATTTGGATTGCTGTAAAGAAGACGGTGCATTTCAACATTGATGCCGAGTGAGACACATTCTTTGAAGCACGTAATGCGATGGGCATGAATCTTGGTAATACAATTATTTGCGACATGCCCTTTTACTCAACTTCAGAAGCAGGCCCATCGCGGCAGTATGGTACTCTAAAAAAATTCTTTGAAAGTTATTTATCACTAGCACATGATCCTAATGCACTTGTCGAGATCAAGAGTCTTTTGCATCGACCGACCGAGGGACGGAGGAAGTCCACGTTGAACTCCTTATAGAGGAGGAAGACAGGCAAAGAAATGCACATGAATGTACATATTGGGGATTACGAGGTCGATTCAGTTATTCTAGATCTGGGCTATGATGTCAATATATTGACAAAGCAAGCATGGAAAAAGATGGGGATCCCAACGCTGAGCTAGTCTCTCATATGATTGGCTAATCAAGCCAAGGTAACACCGATTGGGTGCGTTCCACGCCTCATTGTGGATATTGAAGGACTGAAAACCTGTGTTGATTTTGATGTTATTGAAGTCGTCAATGGAGGAAGATCCTATCTCACGTTGTTGGGGATTGGATGGGCTAATGACATTATGGTAGTAATCAATTTTAAGAAGCAGGTGATGACCTTTGAAAATCAGGATCTTCGCGTCATCGCTCCGTTGGATCCAAATGAAGCGCGACAGTATGTTGAACCTGTCAAGGATGAAGTTTTTAGAGGGTGGGATCATGCATATAACATTTTAGAAGACTACATTCACCCGACTGCTGGTGGAGAACTTGGTTGGCGTAGCTCTAGCTTTGCATCTTCCGACTCCGATGACGCTTTAGAGAACTGGCATAATCGCCTGCATGAGGTATCATTCCGAAAATGTGGTTTGATCATGCAGTCATTGTGTCGTGTCACGACCGAGATTGTTGAATTATCGGTATATGAAGGAATTCCTGGATTGTCTGAATTCCTAGTCACATTTGAAGCTAAGGTGTCAGAACCACAACATTTGTTGTCATTGGAGGAGGCGCTGAAGGCTACTCCAGCACGGTGGTGGGTGACCCATAAGAAGTTGATTAATGGATGGTCGCAGTGCCGAAGGTTGATGATGGTTCACTTTGGTGACACAAAAATATACCACACCGAAAGGTACGATGGGAGGAATAACCCTGGCATTTATCTGATGGAATGTCAGACTCTATGGGCCTCGCAACAAAGGGATGAATGGTTCCATGCTTTTATCCAGAATTTGGATGAAATGCCATGATCATGGTATGCTTCAGCTGAGTTGAGAGGGGAGATCACCACTTGGTTAGAGTTGACGGTTTGCTTTGCTCATACCTCCAGCTTCGCGGATACCAATCCAGATGTTCAAAATGCTTTGCAACTCATCCGCGACATCGTTTTGAAGGTAGTTCTAGTGGCATATCCTAAGGATCCACATACACATTGTAAGATGCAGTCGATGATGGAATTTTATAATATCACTGGAGGACCAGAGGATGGTGATGACCCGCAGAATGTCAGTATTTCAGAATCCAAAGGAAGTCGCAACGTTGTAGTAGTTTATGCACTGACAGATCCGATCAGTCAGTCGTTGAAACTCAGGAAGGTCAACATTGGGATGGAGGAGAGCCCAAAGTTTGCGAATGTTGGCGACTACTGGGATGAAGAAATGATGGCAAAGGTCACAGACCTGTTGCATGAGTTCCAATATTTGTTTCCTACGAAGTTTTCTGAGATGAATGGAATCTTGGGGGATCTAGGTGAGATGAAGATTCCATTGAAACCAAATGCAAAACCAATTAGGCAGCGACCGTATCGACTGAATCCGCGACATAAGGAAAGGGCCAAAGTTGAACTTGACCACATGTTGGATGTTGGCATCATTATTGAACCAGTTGAAGAATCGGAATGGATTAGTCCCATGGTGGTGCAATACAAGAAGACAGGTGAGGTATGGATTTGTGTCGAATTGAGGAAGTTGAATGATGCATGTATGCATGATCCCTTTTCGACGTCGTTCACTGATGAAGTACTGAAGGGCATGGGTGGCCAAGAAATGTACTCTTTCATGGATGGGTTCTCTGGCTACCATCATATCAGGATTGCGAAAGAGGGCCGCCACAAGACAACGTTTGTGACTGAATGGGGTTGTTTCTAGTACACCGTCATGCAGTTTGGGCTAAACAACGCACCTGCGATATTCTCTCGGGTTGTTTTTGCTACCTTCAGGGATTTTATTCAAAAAAATTTGTAAGTTTATATGGATGACTGGATAGTTTATTGATTGATCATCGATCATTTGGAAAACCTGCGACTGATGTTGGAGCAATGTCGACAGCATCAGATATCGCTGAACTTGAAGAAGTGCATTTTCTGTGCACCATTTGGGATATTGTTGGGTCACATTGTTTGCAAGCAGGGATTGTTGGTTGACCCAGCAAAGATTGCGCTCATTCTAAGCTTAACATTGCCTACCAATGTCAAGCACTTGAGAGTGACATTGGGGCACACAGGGTATTATCGCAAGTTTATCCGTGGTTATGCATCAATCACAGCTCCTATGGAAAAGTTGCTAAAGAAGGATGCAACATTCGTCTGGATTCCAGAATGTCAAGTCAGTTTCTAGATGCTCAGGGCTAAGATGATGAATGGTATCCAATCGAATCCCTACAGGATGGGCTCAGAGCCATGTGATTCTTAACTGCATTAGAAAAAAAATGCAGAATGCTAGGTGGCAGGATGGCGCACTAGCCAGAATAGAATGCGCAAGTAGGCGCGATGGTATCACAGTTTGGGAGCCATGCCACGACAACTACAGGGTCGCGATGGAGTCAAATCAGCAATAAATGCAGACGGTTAAATGCAGTTATATGTCGACATTCGGTGAAGTGACCTGTAGTTATGGTGGATCCGACCGTTTGCGTGATAGGATCAACGACGAATTTGGTCAGTTAATGCGGATTTGGGTAATTAGTTCAGGATTTGGTCATAATCATCGGCGTGATTTGGTCATAATGACGTAGGGATTTATTTGGTGCTATAAGAACGAACTGAGGCTAGTCAGAAGCCATTATTTTGTGAAGAGTGCATTGAGCCAAGCAATGTTGAGATGCATTGTGCAAGGTTGAGTTGCGTTGTAGAGAGGAATTGTATTGTGTAGAGCAAGTTGCCAAGTCAGGTGAGCTTGAGCAATACTTTGGCGTTGTGGTAGTTGTGTGCGGAATCCTGGGTGAACTGGATACGGTTGAGATTTCGAGCGAAGTAGAGTCACCGATCATCCCTGTCACTATTGAGGAGGAAGTCGCCAGTATGCCAGTCGAGTCATCGGTGATCCCGAAGAAGAGGAGGGGGGGCAGCAGAGCTCCCCGTCATCGAAGAAGTGGTAGACTTGAGCATATGCACAGCTGACAGAGGGGGTACCTGCATAGGTGAGTCCTTCGAGCTCATGCGTTGTGAAGTCTATAGCTCGCCAGGGTTATCCGTTGCGGATATCCTTGGGTATGTACCTCCCTATCGACCCGCTGTGCAGCCCCGAAAACCCACTAAGAACCAGTGGTACCAAGTCAGGATGTCGGCGATCCCACTAGGCATGGTATGAACTGCAGACATTGTGCCTGTGCTGATGTAGTTGAAGTACGATGATCATGATTTACTGGCACTTCAGGACGTTATGACGGAACCTTTTCTGCTTAGAGCAGCAGAAGAAGTCGGCCTAACACCACGCATTCCACGTGATTGGGCGCGTGGATTGGACAAAATCAGATTGTTGGGCTTGATCAAAATGCCGCACTTTGGGCGGTTGAGAGAAGCAAATGCCTGCGTTAAGCAGCTGTTGTCCTGCTTTCATGGCAGGATTTTGTGGTTAGACAAACTGGTAACCATCACAGTTGACCTAATTTCTGATATCACAAGATTGCTGAAGGATGGACTGGACCCTTCGCAATATTTCAGGGGGAAGGAGGATGATAGGAAGCAGGCAGCAAGGTTGGTACAATGTTACGGCTTGGAACGCGACGGCTAAGCCTACTAAACTGATAGTATTAATGATAGGGTGGTCCTCACTGGGGCGAGGATTTTTTGTTGCAAAGTTGTATGGAAAAACCGCCCCAACTAGTGCAATTCGGGTCGTGGCATGTGCGGAGCAGTGCACGGAAGGAGTACAGATGAACTGGTCACTCTTCTTGTTGAACCAGATAAACGAGGATGCAAGAACTATCCAGGAAGGAAAAGGGGCATTCGCGTACAACTGGATTTTGATTTTGATTGTGCTAGTAGCATGGATGGATCCTGACGATTACCAAGGGATGGAAGTTGATGCCACAAAAAACTGAAAGGGTGCATGCTATCAGAATCTATGGTGGGTACAGGAACCAAAGTAACTAAAGGATTGCACAGCGCAGTTTTGGCTCTACTGGGAAGCACTGTAGGTGGCAACTGTGTGTGTTCCTCAGTTGTCCCCGACATTCATCGTGAAATATAAAGGGATTTCCAAGTGTGCGATCGGCCCGCACAACATTCATGTGCAAGCGCGGCGTGAAAAGGGGAAGCAGTGGTTGAAGACACCCTACAAATTGTCCGATGAGGAGCTGGATGGGATCATCGATGAATGGCCCATAGAATGGTGAGAACTAGTTAGTCACGAAGAAGAATCGACGGGGCTACTGTCAGATGTACCAGACATGAAACAACAAAATCACCCTGATTCATATCAAGAGTCATCGCAAACGCCCACGGATGATGAGATAGACCACGTGCTTGAGGAGGGCAGAACAAAGGGGCACTATGAGCAAGGTATGCCCAATGGTACCACCACAGTAATGGACATGCAGTTGGATAGGCTTATTGTAGCCTTGAAAAATGAAACGAATGCGATAGCTAACGCAATGATGGTGCAGGTAGCAGCAGGCTTCGATGAGGTAAAAGCTTGCCTTGATTCCTTAGTTACTATCATTTTGAAGAAGGCACAAGAGGTAGTCACTATGCAGGCAGTTGGCGCAATCGATAATGAGCCGCAAGTTCGAAATGTGCAAATTCCCCCGACTATGATTGTGACTGATAATGAGGCTCTCCATGCCTCGCTGCAGCAGTTACAAGGTCGGTCGATATACATCAATGTTCTACCCTCACAGACATTGGTGCAAATGCAGGAGGTTGCGAGCCAGGAGATGGCCGACAAGGAACAAGACGTCAGTAGTCAACTCTTGTGATCGTAGGAGAACGAGGCAGCGGCTCGAAAGGAAGTAGATGAGTTAATGATGAAGGCAGTCGCCATTAGGGAGGTGGTCGATGAATTGGAAAACAAGCTAGAGCAGCTAATTGCTGAGAAGGATTGAGCTATTGAGGATTTGAAGAAGGAGCAAGATCAATTGACGGTGGAGAAAGCCACCATTTGGGACAGTAGCATGTGGTTGGAGGAGGTAGTTTCTGAAGCCTATCAATATGTATCGGAGCCCACCCCGTAGTTGGATCCGGTCGAGTGAGCACAAAGGCAGGAGTAAGTAGCTGAACGGAAATGTGCCATCGAGGAGATGGAGAGCCAGCTGGGAGAGTTGGAGCAAGTAGCGACAAAAATCACTGCAGAGACTGTGCAGTTTTGGGGTAGCATAGTCCAGGATGAGCAATTAGAATAGCTGACCAAGCTGCGACAGGAGGCAGAAGGGAAGTTGGCCATGCTGAATACATCAATGAGAACACTTCCAGTGGTTTTTCAGGTCACCAAATCTATGGAACTGAAGGAGTTGTAGTAGTGTGTCACAAAGGCACAGGAGCGTAAGCAAAAGAACGGTGCACAGATGGATGAGTTCCAAGATATTGGAGCACAATTCTCACTCAAGGAAAGTTTCGCACTACAGGTAGTGCAGGAAGGTCAGTGAAAAGTTTTTGAGAAGCTGATTGAGCACCCGTCAGCACAGGACTTGACAGAGAGTCAGGATATCATTGCGGCAGCTAAGGAGCAAGTCTGAGAGATCAATCAACAGTATGAGGACTTCAGGCTGAAGATCAATGAGTACATCATGTCTAGCTGACATGGCTCGAGGGCGAGCCACAAGATTGTGTTGGGGGCCTGTTGGCAGGTGGTTTGGATGAGTCAGTTGCACAGCATCGTGGATGCTGTGAAGGGTCAAATATGTCGCGCAAGAAGGAAAACAACACGCAAGTCAACAAGTTTACATATTTTTGGGTCATTTGGACTGCATTATGTGGGTTTTGGGTCATTTAGACCGCATTATGTGGGTTTTTGGGTCATCCTTTATATAGATTTTGTTAAGTAGTAGTTAGGCGGTTCCCTAAGTGGACTGCAAATGTAAAGGTGCTAGCCTATAAATAGACATAACATTGTAAGTGTTGAGAGATCCAAGAATTGATGAATTGATGAGACAGTTGAGCACGGATGATTTTGCTTGTTATTGTCTGTTAATCCAGGTATGTGACTGAAGAACTATATTGTTGTATCTATGGGTTGTTGTGAAGGTTAATATGATATGATGTTGAGCATAATTACTTTGTCTCTTTATGTTTTCCTGTTACGAATGTGATGTGCGACTTGAATACATGAATGATGCAATATGTCCTTGTTCTAAATAATGTTTTGCTGCTAGATCTGTTGCGCATTAATGGTTTATTTGACAATAAGATCTATAGAATGGTGATGTGATTATGTCTAAATGCATAATTTGAAATGTTAGATCTATTTGTGAATGTTGTGATGAGTTGATAAGAGGATGCGCAAAGGTCCTTCTTCTTTCAGTGGAAACATGGTTCCGTCAGCTCTCCCTTGAACATCTTGGGTGAGACTTCATCTTCTCCGCAGGTGTTGCTGGACAGGGTAAAACCTGTATGGGTCGGTGCTCAAGGAGATCACGGTGGGTTGGATGTTGACAGACTAAGGAACCCCTATCGACTGGGTTTGTGTCAACAAGTGCATATTAACTATAAAATAAAATAGCAGAAGAATTAAATTTTTCAAAAGAACCATTAAATATTTTAACAAATGCATAAAACTCATAATATCGGAAGCATAGAATAATCTATGGGACATTTATTTAATAATGTTCATGCAAAATAGCTTAATGCACCCCTGCACAGTTAATAATAATTCCCTGTGCAACAAGAACTGCACAGTAAAACTCTAACTCATGGACTAGACATTGGTCCCATCCACATCCCCAACATTGAAGTGTCTCTCTTGGCTTGTCTCCCATCATTCTAGTTGGCTTAGTTACACCCAGTGGTGGCTGACTTTGCTGATTTCTGAGATGAGGAGGTTTGATCCCTTTCCTCCTTTGGTAAAACTTCTCATTTTTCTTGTCCTTCCATTCCTTATGGAAATCAAGTTTACTTTTTTTTTATCATGACAATACTTGGCCTTTCTCATGGCCTCCTCTAGAGTTTGATGTTCATCAAATTCAGTTATGTCTTTATATGTCTGAGGTAGTCCACTTAGAAAACGTTGAATTTTCACCTCATCATCTATGATATACTTGACATATATCAGTAGCTGCAAGAATTTGTTTGCATATTCTTCCATGGTCATGTGTCCTAATTTGAACTCATGGAATTCTATGATCTTATCATCATAGTACCTATCAGAGAGGTACTTATGATTGAATTGCTTCCACACGATCTTCTTTTCATTGATCTTCTTCACTTGCCTAAGGTGATTACACCATATAGATTCTCTTCCATTTAGATTGAATATGGACACCCTTGACTTCATGTTTCCAAAGTAGTCTTGGACTTGGAAATACTTCCTCATCCCAAGAAGCCAAGCTTCAGCTTCTTGACCAGATTTTACCTCACAATAAAATGTAGGAGGTTTGGATTTCTTAAATTCACCATGTGAATTGTTGTTTTAATGCCTCTTCCTCTTATTCATGTGAGATGAAGAGATTGAACCCTCAATGGATTCTTCAGAGTCAGATGATCCACTAGAAGATATTCCTACAGTATATGTCTTGTCTCTATAAATTCTTCTTGAGATATTAGACCTCTTGCTTGAATTTCTCCTTGAACTACTCCCACTCTTTTTTGGATTTTTTGAGTGGTGTCCATAGTTAATCCTCCTTTGTATGTCTCTCAAACTTTGCATCATAGTTTCATTCAGTTGATTCTATTATTATTGAGCTTTAATCATCCTTTCACTGTCTTCTCTAAAACTCTGCAACTCCACCCTTAGGATCCTCATGGTGGATGCAATATCTATCGGAGTCTCTTGATTTCTTCTACCATTGGATTATGTTCTGCATTCTCATCATGTATGTTCTCTCCCATGGAATCTTTCTTAGGCTCATAGGGATCTTGTGCATCATCCATGATGACAATATTTTTGGACCAACCAAGACCAAGAATTTTTCAACTGCACTATGCTCAATGTTGACCCCTAACAGTCATCGATATGATCCCGAGTCTGCAAAATGTGTTCATTAACACAATTCTTAGCCACATTATATTGTTAGAAATTTATAAATTATTTTCATGCATTTAGGAAAAGGTCATATTGACAATTCCTATCAAATCACAAAGTTTTCTCACAATCAACGATGTGTCAGGGGGGCGAAGGGGGTCAAGGGGGATTTCCCCCTCGTGGATTCCCCATGCCACTACATGGAAGGTCGAGGGAAGTGCCCTCATTTTTGTTTTGTAAATATTTCGATTTCGCACAATCTAGCACATAAGTTCAATGCCATTTTCCAATTTCTGGTGCCTGGAGATATCCCTGGAAAAACTTCTTAATTTCTATGTTTCGTTGGACTTTTCCAAACTCGCCAAAAGGCCTCATCGGTGAATTTTCCATTTCATGGAGAAAGGCCCTTTTCCCGATGAATTTTCAATTCTTCGCCAACAGTTTCAATGACCTTTTTATTTCCTCACCGACACTTTCGGCGACCATTTTATTTCCTCATCAAAACATATCGCCACAACTCCGTGAAACTTCACCAAAAGTGTTTCGACGCAGTTTTCCTTTCTTCTACGAAATTTTTATTGGTGCAACTCTGCGAAACTCAACGAAAGTGTTTCGGCAGAGTTTTCATTTTTTCACTGAAATGCCCCTTTTCGACAACTTTTGCGAAACTCACCAAACCGTTTCGGCGATCTTTCTATCTCTTCGTCAACGGTTTCGATGACTTTTTCATTTTTTTTTCTAAAACATATCAACGGACTTTGCCTTTCTTCATCAAAATTCCCTTTCGATGAATTTTCTCATGTTTCCCCATCTCTTTCGATGCATTTTTTTCGTTTCTTGCCGACTCTTTTGGCATACTTATGCATTTTTCGCCGAAACGCTTTCGACAAATTTTTCAATTTTTCGCTGAAACATATTAGCAGACTTTACCATTTTTTGTAGAAATCTTATCGATGCAACTCTACGAAACTCCCCGAAACCTGTCGGCAAAACTCCACAAACTTTATCTACACATACTTAGACAAAAAACTCAAAAACTTAGAAAACATTTCTTTTGTTTTTTGATGATCAATGCTTATCCAGAAGCAATCTTACCTCTGTAAGTTGCATGACATATCCCATACAGGTCAAATGTTCCAATCCATTTCTCTGATACCACATTGTCACATCCCCTCCCATCAATTCTATTCAAGGAAGGGAACATGACTAAAAATTTGGGCCATTTCTACTTCTCAGCCCCATTCAACATTGACAAATTCATGTAAACAAAAACATGTGTGCAAATGTATAAATAAACATACACAATGGAAATAAAATGTACTACACACATCTAACATGCGTTCAACATAATCATAATAGTATTCAATTAAAAACATTGCGTAATTGAAATGCAAGAGATTACTTATCTTGAAATGATGATGTCTTGAGCATTTGGCTATGCAACTACAACATTCCACCCAGCCATAGGCCAGTTGTGCTCATCAATCTCTCAATACAGCTTCCACCCCTGAGATGGGCATGATTTTCACAAGGAAAGGGAACCTACAACTTATGCACACCCAAATGAACACCACATCTCATCCAAGCCATTCCAAAGTTGGGTTTATTAGGTTGTCATGGCAATAGAAGGAAGGAATTGCTAAGCTAGTGAGATCAACCATGGAGCCATTGGAAACACTCCAAGATATAGCTATATTGGCCCCCACAATAGCTACACACCCAACACAAGGAATTATGCCCTTCACTGCTCCACATTCCCTTAGGCCAGACCTTCCCTTCGAGTGCTCTTCAGGGTGTGCATAGAAAGGTATCCAAATCCCTATCATCTTTGGGAGGTTACACTCTTCACTAGGTTTATCAAGCCAATTCTAAATCCCCCTCTACTCCTAGTTTCTTACACACACAAGTTCAAGCCAAAAAAAGGGATCCATCTAATAGCAAGGCACAAATGTTGGGCATGGTAAAAAAAATTAACTGTGAGATGCACAAAACAAGATTCCCATGGTTTTTTTTTCCAAATCGTGGCACACCAAAAATGACCTTTGATATGGGAAAAAAACATATGGGAGCTACCAATCGAATCCCAAACAGGAATATGGGAATTCAAATGGAAAAAACGACATCTATGGACCCCCAAATCGAATTTCTATTCCTCCTAGTTGTTCTGCAACACCGAAATCATGGATCCCAACTAGAAAATGAAGGATAACTCAGGAAAATCATAAAGGAAAATGCCCAACAAGCTCAGACTGCGTGAGAGAGAAAAGCACATGGATGAATGATGGGTTGGGGAGAAAATTCGTATCTCTTTTCTTTCCCAGGAATCCAAACACAATTTTCCAAAATCATGGCTTTCCCATACACGAATCTTTGGGAAAGCCATACCTTCCATTTCCCAAAATAATAACTGCCTCAACCACCTCTTGGAAGAATTAAATGATTGGGTGCAAAAGTCAATATGGGTAGTTAATGGTTCATGGTTTCTCTCATTGACTCTTGGATTTACACTATTGGTTCAAGTGTTTGAATATTTCCCCCCCTATTCCTTGTAAAAATCATGCCCCCATACTCTTGTTACATTGCATAGCTAGTTGTGGGTATTTTATTAAAATACATATTTACATGATATTTGTAACCTCCATTGTGCCATGCTATCCCGTGATCCACATGCACGATTTTTAATTGTCGACACGAGGAAAATAAATAAATGGTGGGTCCTTTTCCTTGAGCTCCTCACCATGATTTTATAATGATATTACATCATTTACATTTTTAATGCAACAAGGTCAAAAATTGGGGTGTTACACTGCTTCTCCATATAATCTGTTAATCACTACTACTTTTATTTGGTAAGGTTCTTTTAATTGCTTGGTGTAGTATTCTCTAGTCTTCCTCACTCCTAAAGATCTTTTGTTTACCTACCAACTTTTTAATAAATCGTGGTAATTGATCCTAAATTCTAATATCCCATCCTTTGTGAGGTCCACTTGAGGATTCAAGGATTTGTACATTAACTCAATATTTGAAATCAAGAAAGAAGATAATAAATTTCCTTCGTTGGAATATTCTCACCATCATTTTTTATATCTGCATGCATGCATCCAGTCATCAGTATGGTAGTCTCCCAACACCTAGTCCCCATTTTTTCAACCCCAGGAGCCTGTTTCTGCTCAGTTCTATCCCTCCTAGTCACATATGTTCCCTTCTTTCCATCACTGGAGTACAGTTGCACCCTCTTCTACCTATTTAGGAGTTACATCAATCAATTCCCTGATTAGTGGATCAGTTCCTTGATTTGAGGACCGATTGCTCAATTAACTGACTGAAGCACTTAGACAGACACCTACAGAGACTAGTTCAGCTCTACTGACTACTGACATCTCCTCATGCACCCACATTGGAGTCTCCTTCCCTATATTTGTGTAACATGCACTAGTTAGACTCATTTGACTGATATTTGACTATTTGTGACTACTACCACTGATTGGGTGATGTCTCCAATGATATCCAAGCCACACATTGAGGAGAATTCGAATGACCTTAGGTGTATTCGAATTCATTTGATTGTATTGATTTATTATTCAATTTTACAGTGCCAGCTTATAGCTGATGTATGACTATACTGCAGATTTTACCATTTTCTAATTTTATGAGTGATTATTGATTCAATTCTTCTTCTTCTTCTTCTCTACAATTCTTGAGTGATATTAGTGAGATTTACTCTATATGTGTGATCTATCCTATAAAATATCACATGGTATAAGAGCTGGAGCCAGCTATTCGAATTGCAGAAGCAGCAGTTGCAGCAATTCATTGAGCAGTTGTCTTTCATTGAGCACCAGAAGCCTCTGGATTTCTACAACAATTCTTGGTGCAATTATCTTGAATTCACTGGAGCAATCTAGTGAGGTCTATCCAGGTGTGAAGGATCCAGTCGCATGTGCTCATTGTCCTAAGGCAGTGTTCATTCAAATTTGCAGCAAATATCCATCAACAATTTCATTTGTTTTGCAGGTTATCTCCATCTTCAATTCGAATTCAGCAGTATCAATGGATCTAAAACTGAATTCCTTCAATTACTTCGAATGGAAAGCCAATATGGACATATTCATGAAGTACAAAATCCTTTCTAGAGTATTGAATGGCACTGCAGTCGAACCCACTAGTGCAATTGAGAAATCTAAGTACTTGGATAAAATTGATGAAGCAGTAGGACTGCTCCTCCTCAGCATTTCCGAAGACCTCCATTTTCATGTCATAGATTTGACAACTCCAAAAGAAGTTTGGGACAAGCTTGAATATATTCTTGGAAAAAAATATGACTTGAAAGGTCACAAGTTGGAAACTGATCTCATCTCATTGAGCGCTTGCAGTTTCAACTCCATCACTGAGTTTCTCAACAAGTTCAAAAATATGATTTCACAACTGAAGAGATATGGGATTGAGAAAGAAGAGAAGCAGCTCATCCTTTCCATACTATCAAAACTAGGCCCCGACTACTTAGTATTTGTCTCTACCTTCCAATAACCAAAGCTTTCCATCCCAAAATGGAAGTTTCCCACACTTGAAGACTTCATCCAGTCTCTCACACTTGAGGAGGAGAAGTTAGTTCATATGGGAATGATAAAACCACAGTTGGATTCATCCCTTGCTGCCATTGAAATGAAGAGAGCGAATGGAAAGGGAAAGACAAAAAAAATTGACAGAAATTCGAATGAGCATAAGCAGAAGGAGGCTCCAAACCAGTCAGAAGGATTTTCGTATTCCAAGAAAGACAAGCAAACTCATCAGGGGAAATCCAAATGTACCTATTGCAATAGAGGATTTCATCCTGAGAGTTCATGTATGAAGAAGACCATAGATAGCATGAATTCACTTCTTGAAAAGAATAACCTTCTAGTACCTGCATGTGCTAGGAAGAAAGAAGGTTAATCATCAAGATATGAGGACAAATAGAGATTCCATGCTCTCATGGCATGTGCATCAACACAATCCTCCTTCATCATAGATTTAGGAGCATCAAGACACATGTCTTCCTCCAAATATCTCTTTACTGGTTTCGAATCTACTATTGGACCTTCCATCATGTTGGGGAATGATTCTGAGGTCTCTTATGAGGGGATTGGAAGGATCAAGCTTGATCATGGGTACTTCTCATATGTGCTCTATGTCCCTACAGTCACTACTAATCTACTTTCAGTCTACCAAATGACCCACACTAGAGAGACCAAGAGGGTGATCTTCTATCCAAATGAGGTTGAAATACAATACATGGTATCAGGATCTACCATTGAAAAAGGTGTTGCAAACCAAAAGTAGAAACTCTATGATTTCTCCCACTCTCTACCTCTCTCCAAATAGTCTGCTCTTCACACTCATGCAAATGAAGAAAGTAGGATATGGCATGAAAGATTTGGGTATCTCAACTACAAGTTCTTGCAAGATATGCATACTCAAGAGATGGTTGAAGGACTACCCAAAGTCAAGTTTTCCAAGGGAAACTGTAGTGGTTGTTTGATGGGAAAACATCTAGAAAAGAAGTTTGAGAAAGGGAAGGAAAGGAGAGCTCTCAACCTCTAGATCTCATTCATAGTGATGTTGTAGGGCCATTTCTAGATCTATATTTGAACAAAAAAAGGTATATTCTTACTTTTATTGATGATTATTCAAGATTTACATGGATATACTTTCTCAGATTAAAATCAGAAGTGTTTGGATACTTTGAGTTTTTCAAGTCTTCTGCAGAAAAGTTTTCAAATAGAAATATCAAGGCCATTTTCACTGATAATGGAGAGTATGTCAAAGGAGACTTTCAAACCTTTTGTGTTGAAGAAGGCGTAGAGATGAAACATGTTGTTCCCTACACACCACAACAGAATGGCGTTGCAGAGAGAAAGAACAAAACATTAAAATAGATGGAAACCTGCATGCTAAAGTCGAAAGGGTTGCACCCTAGACTTTGGGAAGAAGCCATAAACTGTGTTGTTGCCTACCTTCATAACAGAGTTCCTCACAAAGGACTCAAAGATATGACTCCTTTCGAAGCATGGATGGGATACAAACCTGATGTATCTCATCTCAGAGTGTTTGGATCTAGAGCATGGGAAAGGATTCCAACACAGAAAAGGAGAGCCCTAGATCCACAAAGCAGAGAGTGTATTATGGTGGGTTATGCATTGAGTGCAAAAGCCTACAAGCTTCTTGATCCTTCTACTATGAAAACATTCCTTGATAGTAGTCTATAGTTTGAGGAATGGCCACTTCATGATGCTCATCTTATTGAGCAAGAGAGCCTGCCTACCACACCACTATTGCTTGATGAGTAAGAGAACAAAGATTCATCTCATCAGATTTCAGATTCTAAATCTGAAAGTGAAGATGATGAAGAGCGAATGCTAGATCTAGATACACAAGAACTTGAAGATCTAGCAACCAACCGTGAAGATGAGCGAATGGAAGATCCAGATCCACAAGAACCTGATGATCTTGCACCTGATGATCCTCCTCTTCCTAGATGGGCATCCACTAATCTTAGATCGGTCTTAGATCTTGTTGGAGATCCACTTGATCTAAGGAGAACCAGATTTGATTTTTAGAATGGAAGGTGTCATCCTTCTCACATTACTGATCCATTTATTAATGATAGATCTTTCTTCAATGGAGAATTCCACTTGCCTTTTGGGGTGAGTGATGTACATGATTGATTACCTTCTACATTATATCTTGAGGGGGGTCTTTCTTTCCACTGGGTTTTCCCTCTTTCGTCACTTTATTTATTTAGATTGTTGTACGGGGTGACCTTTGGTCTCAGTTACCAGAGCCCTACTATTTTTCAGTTACTTCCTCATAGTTTGTCTTGCAGGGGGGTGTTGGAATATTCTCACCATCATTTTTTATATTTTCATGCTTTGCATGCATCCATATTGCATTCATCCAGTCATCAGTATGGTACTCTCCCAGTACCTAGTCCCCAATTTTTCATCCCTAGGAGCCTATTTCTACCTAGTTCTATCTCTCCTAGCCACATATGCGCCCTTGTTTCCATCACTGGAGTACAACTGCACCCTCTTCCACCTATTTAGGAGTTACATCAGTCAGTTCCATGATTAGTGGATCAGCTCCTTGATTTGAGGACTGATTGCTTAGTTAACTGACTGAAGCACTTAGATAGACACCTACAGAGACTAGTTCAACTCTACTGACTACTAGCATATCCTCATGCACCCACATTGGAGTATCCTTCCATAGATTTGTGCCACATGCACCAGTTAGACTCATTTGACTATTTGTGACTACTACCACTGATTGGGTGATGTCTCCAATGATATCCAAGCCATACATTGAGGAGAATTTGAATGACCTTAGGTGTATTTGAATTCATTTGATTGTATTGAGTTATTATTCAGTTTCATAGTGCTAGCTTACAGCTAATGTATGATTATACTGTAGATTTTACCATTTTTTGAGTTTATGAGTGATTACTGATTCAATTCTTCTTCTTCTTCTTCTTTGCAATTCTTGAGTGAGATTAGTGAGATTTACTCTAGTTGTGTGATCTATCCTATAAAATATCACATCCTTGTGCATCTATAACGATTCTATAATCTATGTTTTCATGCTTTATGATCCAAGATATTATTCATGTACATGGTAGGATTTTAGATCTAGCAACTACTCTATGTATTCATGATCTTATGATGAGATCATATACTCCCTCGTTTGGGTCTAATGGAATGGAAGTATAAATTAGTTTAAGATAGGTCTCTTGGCTAAATGTTTGGTAGATTTCAACCCATTATTAACTGTTCTCTTTTCTGATTATGCATTTGTTGTCCCCATAAATTTCTCCATAAAGTATAAACCCTCTTCCATCTCATTCTCAAGAGATTCATCTCTCTCTAAATTTGTCTCTAGTACTACCTCCTTTTGACTTTGTCATCTCTCGAGTTCCATTGTCAACCTACATTTTCAAAAACACACATATACATGAAACAATAGGTGCAAAAAATAAATAAATTATATTGGTTAGTTCCCTCCCTGGGTTGTATGGTTTCATTCCATGATGAGGCTTCTATGAAAGCATGGTATTTTGCAACAAGATGCAATATAAGATTAGGGATGGTGATGTGTTTCTCTTGTCACATAGAAAGGAGAGATTCACCAAAGAATATCTAACCATTTCCATTCATTTGTGATTGTTTTGAGCAACATTCCTCGCCCCTTTTTTCCTAGTTTTATCCCCAAACTCACTTATGAAATTTCAGGGAAATGTTCCCACGGTTGGGATTAGGAAAATAAATGCATTCACTATGGGGTGTTGATCAATGGTGTTTCTATCCAACTAGACAACAAGAAATAAAGAGTGGTGTTATCACCTAGACTTGGGTCTGCTATTGAGCTCTCTATCATGAGAAACCCTAGTATAGATTCCACCATCATGAAAAATGTTATCACACTTGGTTTTTAAAACTTGAAGGTAGGTCAGTTTAATTAGCCACCAACGAGACATTTCCATGGTACCCATTCATTTCTAGGTAGCTCCTAGTTATGTATTCCCTTGGTTAGCACATACCCAATTCATCTTTGTTTTAATTTCCTTTACCATGAATTACCAAATCAAAAGCAAGTAATGAAAAAATGACTTGCCTATGGATTTATAGTTAAAATGTCGAGGTGGGTTGGGATGGATTTGACCTAGTTGTTTGTTAGGAACCTATGTCAACCCTTCTCTTTACTTTGTTAGTATATTGTTGTTGGCGCATATGATTTGTAAGTCATCCCGTAGTATTATATGTTCCATGGTATTGATCCATAGTTTGTATTTTCCCATAGTATTATATGTTCCATGGTATTGATCCATAGTATTGGATGCATATGATTTGTAAGTCGTACCGTAGTATTATATGTTCCATGGTATTGATCCATAGTATTGGACGCATAGACTTAGTATATAAGTACGTTTTGAGGCCAATGAAGGCATCCACGAGTTATTTGTATTGAGCTTGCTCAAAGGAGGTTTCCCCCTCAAAGTGGCCTGCGATCAATACATATCTTTTGTGTTCTGCTATTTCTGATATATCGTGCATTTTCATCATTTAATTGTTAGAGGTTCCTCACATCTGGTATCATAGCACTTTCTTGAGCTCGTTGGGTGGAATTTCTGCCAACTTTGTTTTTCGCATCTGTATTGTTCCTTTCGATTGCAGGTTTGGATCTAGGAATAATCCCTATCCGCTTAACTATGGGAAGTACTTGGGAATATCCCTAAAAATCATTGTGAGTACCACAGGAACCCCGAAGTAGCTAGCTCATTGAGAGGACCTTCCAGGGAAAAGGGAAATGACCCCTACCTGATTGACTAATTCCCACCCATGAGGTAAACCAAGAGTTGTCATTTGTGGCAAAGCGGTTATCATTTTTACCTGAGTTGTGGAGTGAGGGGTAATTACCAAATATGCAATTCATTAGACATTATTGGTGGCCGAGTGAATCCCCAGAACCTTTAGGCAGTCGCACATACCTAGGGTACATATCTATTGCCAGCGGATAAATAGCAAATTGCATCTGTCCATAGCCATTGCAGATCAATTCCGAGTTGCTGCAGATCCCAGATCCATTCCCAAAAAAAATTCACTGACACCTCTGCAATCTCGTTCTTCATATTTCATTCCTGAGGACCCTATCCTAAATTCCACTTCCCAAATCCAGAAATCCCATATCTGTCTATTTTTAGGGTTTTCCATAACTTCTTCAATTTTCTCCCAATCGTCTTCAAATATTTCCACAGTGTTCATTTCCTATTTCTGCTTCTTTGTCCCTCTTTGAAAAATTTTCCCATTCTTTCACCCTGCTTCTTAAATTCTCATTTTTTGCTTCCCTGTCGATTAGAAAGTGTCCAAAACCTAGTCAAACCCCAATTAACCATTAGAGTTTTTCCCAAATCCAAATTTTCCTTTACTACAGAAATTTTTGTTTTTTTTTTCTACCCATTACAAAAAAAATACTGGTTATGGTTGTCACCTGTGCAAGAGCAAAAATCATGGAGAAAGAACTTGCAACCCTCAAGACCAAACTTCAAGATCTAGATGAAAAAATTCTCGACTTCCATATTCAACCTTCATCCATGAACAATAGACGACATCCAGATTCTTCTGCAGACACTGAGTTCTCTTCTTCCAGCACTTTTCATGGGCCAAAGATTTATTTTCCTCGCTTCAATGGTCATGATCTGACTGGATGGATATACCGGGAAGAAAAATATTTCATTCTGCATAATACTTTTGATGTCAACAAAGTTCCACTTGCATCCTTTCATTTGGAACATGAATCCCTTCAATGGTTCTGTTTGTACATCAAGGCTCATGCAAAGCCAAAATGGAAAGATTTTTTCCAACTCCCTTTGCAACGATTTGGTCCTAGTGATTTTGATGAATTCACAGGATCACTCACTAAACTTCACCAAATTGGCACTGTGAGAGAGTATCAAACAGAATTTGAGAAACTAGCCAATCACAAAAAAGGATTGTCTGATGAATTTTACAGGATTTGTTTTGTCAGTGGTCTAAAAGATGCAATTCGATATGGAGTTAAAATGTTCTATCCCATCACAATGATGGAATTCCTAGGGTTGGCTAAGTTGGCGGAGGACAAGATCACATCCCAACAGTGCTCCAAATCCACTTTTCTTCCATTCATAAATATGGTTTCCCAAAGACCTCCCATCATGCCAGCTCCTAGAGCAACTCCTATTAAGGATTTGTCTGAAGCAAAGATGCGGGCATGTTGAGAAAAAAGGGATTTGTTATAATTATGATGAGAAATTCACTTGGGGACATAGATGTGTTGAGAAAAATCTCCATCTCTTGGATGTGAATTCTCCACTTGCAACTGAAATTTGTGAAGAAGCTCAGGATACAGTATATGATCAGGTCGACATTCAACAACCGCATGTTGACCCACCTTCTCATAATGACCATCAAGAGATATCTCTCCATTCTTTAGCTGGAGTCACCACCCCATAAACAATGTGGGTCAAGGGTTACATCAAAAATCTCCCTCTTACAATACTCATTGATTCCGATAGCACTCATAACTTCATTGACCCTCGGAGCACCAAACAGGATGATTTTTTTTCCATCCTTTCTCCAGCTTTGAAGTCATGATTGTCAATGGGGGCACTGTACCTTGCAAGGGGAAGTGTCGCAATGTGCGTGTCTCTATTGGATATTATAACCTACACTCTAACATGTTTTCCTTACCATTGGGCGGATGTGATATGGTTTTGGGTGCCCAATGGTTACGCACACTTGGACCCATCTTATGGGATTTTGCTGAACTTTGGAAGCAAATTTTTAGTCAATGGAAAAAAACACACATTGAAGGGATTCCAACAAGGGTCTCTCGACATCATCATATCACATCGCCTGGAAAATCTCCTTAAGAATAATTCACATGGTGTCATCACTCAGCTCCATTCCATTTAGATGCAACATTCAATCATCTCCACTACTCCTTTGGATCTACAACAAATTTTGGATGGATATGCATGTGTCTTTGCTAAACAGGTGGGATTGACTAGCTACTACCGTAAGTTTGTCAATGATTACGGGAAGATTGCAGCTCCATTAACCGGTCTCTTGAAAAATGATGCTTTTACATGGAAACACGCTACTGAGTGTGCATTTGACAAACTGAAACAAGCTATGTGTACTACACATGTTCTAGATATGCCCAATTTTTCCAATCCCTTCACTATTGAGAGTGATGCTTGCGAAAATGGACTTGGTGTTGTTCTCCTTCAAGATGAACATTCCCGTGCATTCACCAGCAAGGCCCTTTCTGGTAATAATTTAGTCGCCTCTACACATGAGAAGGAAATGATGGTTATTTTTCATACAGTATAGAAGTGGTGGCCATTCCTATTAGGGAATAATTTTTGCATCCAGACTTATCACCAGAGTCAGAAATATTTCCTGGCACAACTAGTATCCTCCCAAACACAATAGAAATGGGTTAGCAAACTCATGAGTTATGACTATGAGATCAATTACAAGAAGGGTAAGGAAAATCTTATGACAAATTCTCTTTCTCTCACATTTGATGACCAAGTTTATCCTTCAGCTATTTTTATGCATGTTACAAATTGGTTTCAATCTCTTCAACAGGGCTATGTCAATGACTCATTACCTCAAATCATCCAACAGTTTTCCAACAACCCTTCTATTGTACCGCATTACTCTTGGGATGGTGCTTCCCTAAAATGCAAGGGTCGTCGGGTGCTTCCCCAGAGCACAGATTTTCAACAGGTTGTCTTCTATGAACTCCATTCTTCTCCATCTGCAAGGCACTCCAGGTTCCTCAAACCGTATGAGCGGGCACGACCTAACTTATTTTGGAAGGAAATGAAAAGGACAATTCAATAGATGGTGGTTGAATGTGATACCTACCAGTGCAAAAAGGGTGAAACAACACTCATTCTGGGATTGGTCGAACCCTTTCCCATTCCTACAAGGATTTGGATGGATATTTCTATGGATTTCATTGAAGGTCTCCCTAAATCCGAAGGGAAGACAGTGATTTTGGTTATGGTTGATCGCCTCTCCAAATATAGCTATTTTTGTGCCCTCAACCATCCCTATACCACCTCCTTAGTCGCACTGATTTTCCTGGACCAGATATTCCATCTTCATGGAATCCCTTCTTCCATTGTCTCAAATCACGATGCAACTTTCACCACTCAATTTTGGATAGAACTATTTCGCCACACTGGCACCAAACTAAAGATGAGTTCAGGGTATCACTCACAAACAGATGGTCAAACTTAAGTTATCAAAAAATGCTTGTACACTTCTCTTCATTGCTTCACCTCCGAACAACAACATCAATGGGAAAAGTGGCTCCCTCTTGTTGAATGGTGGTACAATACCTCCTACCACACTGCATCTAAAATGACTCCATATGAAGCAGTCTATGGTCAAGCACCACCAGTGCTTCTTCCATACACCCCTAGCAGTCCACCAGTTCAGGAAGTTGACATGGTTCTTCGAAGCCGAGATCATATTCTAAGCATTTTGCAGGACAATCTTCAAATGGAAAGAAATCGAATGAAACAACAAGCCGATCAACACCATTCTGAGTGCACTTTCCAAGTAGGTGATATGGTTTTTCTTAGTTTACATCATTACAAGAAATCCTCCCTGAAACTCAAAGGAAATCATAAGCTGGCTCCAAAGTTCTATAAGCCATATAATGTTCCTCAAAATATTGGGTCTGTTTCTTATAAATTGGAACTTCCTCCTTCTTACCACGTTCATCCAGTATTTCATGTCTCTTGTCTAAAGAAATTTCTTGGCAATGACATCAGTGCACAAGCTGTTTTACCAAAATTGGATAATGAAGGATCCATCATTTTGGAGCCAGAGGCCAGCCTCACTAGGTGCACTCATCAGCTTCACTCTCTATCCATCACGGAGGTATTAATTCAAGTGGCACAGACTACAACCGGAGGATGCTACATGGGAAACACTCCTTCAAATTCAACAACAATTTCCACATCTAAAGCTTTGAGGACAAAGCTTTTCCTAAGGGGGAGGGGGTGTTAGGAACCTATGTCAACCCTTCTCTTTACTTTGTTAGTATATTTTTGTTGGATGCATATGCTTTGTAAGTCGACCCGTAGTATTATGTGTTCCATGGTATTGATCCATAGTTTGTATTATCCCATAGTATTATATGTTCCATGGTATTGATCCATAGTATTGGACGCATATGATTTGTAAGTCGTTCCGTAGTATTATATGTTCCATGGTATTGATCCATAGTATTGGATGCATAGACTTAGTATATAAGTACGTGTTGAGGCCAATGAAGACATCCACGAGTTATTTGTATTGATCTTGCTCAAAGGGGGTTGCCCCCTCAAAGTGGCCTACGATCAATAAATATCTTATGTGTTCTTCTATTTATGATATATCGTTCATTTCCATAATTTAATTGTTGGAGGTTCCTCACATTGTTCTTCCCAATTCTAAATTTCCCCATAGTTATTGTGCTAAGTGTCATAGATTCGATTATGTGGACCTCATTGGAAATACTCAAAATTTTCTTTACTTTTTGACATAAGATCATATCTAAGAGGGAAACACTCCCATGATGTGATTCAACATTCATATCGTGTGCGGGGAATTCAAGTAGAGTCACAACATTTTGAGAGTATCGTTATTGAGAATGCGTATCAAGGATGTGTTTTATTTTAGGTTGAAGTGTTTAATGACTGCAATAATGTATCACTAGTGGGGAAGTCATTGGTGAGCAAGAATGTGTCGCAAGTGGGTAGAAATTCATGGTTGTGACATGTCACTAAAGTGCATGGCTTTGAATTCATGGCCTGTCATGTGGGAGAATGCTTCGGACTCCAGAGTTGTGACACATTGTGGATAGGAATGGCCTAGATGATGCATTTTTTTGTGGGCATGCATACTTTTCCTAGTCGCATCCTGTTGTAGGGGAATAGTCCCTCATGTATGTGACATGCCATGAGAGAGATATCTTTGGAGGATTTGGTACACAATTAGAAAGAATGTCTTGGGATATGTAATGTATCTCATCCAAACATGTTTTGGAACTACGATAATGTATCGCAAGAGCAAATGGATTGGTGTTGTGACATGTCCCAATTAAGCATGACTTGTAGCTATGATATGTCACATGGGAGAGTATTTCATCTACGTAAAACATCGCAGGTGATTAATTATTTCAAGTTCACGATATGTCACATGGTAAAATGCATTGGATGATGCGACATGTTGCACCTGAGGATAGATTTGGATTTGTGATGTGTTTCATGGTAAAGCTTTGGATGGTGTGACATGTGAGAGTATATTACAAGTGGAAATTATATCAAGGATGCGACCCATCACATTGCAGAGAGATAGTTATCTGTGAAATACCGCATCACATGATGGGAAGTTAGGATTAGCTACAACATGATTGAGTGATTAGACCATAATTGAAAACAAGCGAACACTTATCATAAAAAAAAAAGTGGGTTCAAAACAATTCAAACTTACAACTAGAGAAAAACAAAGCTAGTGATCCATAGATATTATGAGGGATGAATGACCAATCATACAAACTTTGAGAGGATGAGTCATACAACCAAGGATGGCAAGTAATTTAAACATTGGAGACAAAAATTAAGGACATGTGGATTTTCTTCAGAGAAAATAAATTATGGAGTGTGGTTACTTGCTCAACAAATGGATACACACCATTTCTTGAAAACCCTTATCAAATAACAAAAATGTCAAACATTTAGCATCAATGGCAATCAATTAATGAATCATTTGAAAGACTATTTTAATAATAATTTAAAAATATTGATATAAACTCGTACTAACACAGGAATGCAATGATAAGAAAAAATTCAACAATTCTTTATAATAATATATTGTCCAAGTGCTTAATTAGTGTAACTACACAATTACCTATGATAATATATCCATTTCACACCCACCATATTATGGGTTTCATAGAATGAAATCTTTGTCAACAAACCCAAAAAAAACTATGTTTTGGGATCGCATATGGTCTTCGCCATCCTAGGAATGACCAAAACATATTTAGTCAAATATTATGTTTCGGGATTGCCTATGATATTTTAATTGAAAAAAAAACATACACTTCACCGATTATATGTCCATGTGTTATTCAATGTTGTTTACAATGAAAATGGGGCTCTTTGATTTTTCGTTTTTTACCTTGACTATATCTAAATGGAGGTTAGGTGTACTTGTTATTATTTTAAATTTTCCTTTATTATGGACAAATCTATATTTAGAAGACTGTCTTTGTTATTCTTGTATTCACCATTTACCCCTTATTTTGTTCCTATGTAAGTAGAACAAGGGATTCTGAACCCACATTTTCTAACTCATTCTCACTACGAAATAATGAGATGAATACTTGAGAACATATAATTTAAATTGGTTATGATGGAGGATTGTGTAGTGTAATGAAAGATCTCAATCCTCCAAGCCAATTCAACTACCCGTTGGTGGAAGCAACACAATCATACATGTAATGAATCAGGCATTGTTACTAGTAGTATTTTGTTTGTCGCACACATTTTTTATGATCTAAACCATAAGTTATTGGGCCTTGCTCGAAAATAATCTAATCATTCATGACATCAATTTCTTTGTCACACCATTAGTTAATCTCCACATTGTCATATTAATATTGTAGATTTGTGTGAATAATACAAAAGGTAATGAATGAGTAAATGAATTTAAGGTAACGATTTGTGTGAATTATAAAGGTGAAATTAATACAATATACATACTTGAAAGGGCCGCCAATTGTACCCCATCCAAAATATGCAATTTAAACTTGGTAATATGAATCTAGGAGAGTCTAAGATATTGTTGTTGGGCCCATTCAAGATTGAACTTATCAAGTCTCTCCTCTGAGGTCAAACTTTTCATCTTGGACCTCCACTATGATATTAGTCACGCATAAGCATCAATGGTGTAGTACTTGGTAGTTACATTAACACATAATTAAGGTCCACTTAAATTATTTGGCTTGTTAGAAATGTGTTAGGCCCCTTTGAGTATAGGGGGGACCAAATTTAGTAAGTCATACATCATCCCTCACACACACACACACACATACTAGCTCCACACCCTACACACTCTTATATTCTTATCTCTATCCTAAGTGTTGATGCCTAAAATGGATCCTCTCATCGAACAAAGGGATCAATCATATATATTGTGTTGACATGATTGAATCTAAATCTCATTTTTGTAATATATATTTTTTATGGAAGAGAAGAGCATGCCTGGTCATTTTCTTGATATCTATATAAAAGGCTATGTAGGAGTTATATGGTAGAATAGACTACGAGATATGAAAAAGGGACTTTGCATGCCTCTTATAGGTTTATTTTTTTTATTATCAAAGAAGTTTCTTCAATAACTTTCCAACTAATTTAAAGCATCTAAATAATGCATTTTTTCTTCACCTTAAATAATAATTACAAATTTTATCTATGGAACCATTCTTAGCAAATATGTTATTTGAGTAAATATAAATTAATAAATATGAAAACATGCAATTTGTATTACATGATATCTAGAGAATAAAGTACTATGTATCAAAAACCCCTAAAATGTTTTCATCTTATTTATATTTTGTCTTCTCACATATTTTCATCTTTATAATATTTTGTCTCCTCACATATTTTCAAATAATTTTTGTACATAATAATGAATAGAGTTTAAAATCATAAAAAAAGTATGAATCCAAAATCTATATTTAACAAAAAAAAAGATTTATATAAAATTAAAATTTCCCATAAAATATAATTAACCTTAAACAAATTTATAATTTTTATTACATAATAATAAAGAATAGAAATTAGAATAAAAAATATTTATGAAAAATTATAGTTAATAACCAGAAATTTTTTATAAAATTAAAATTTCTAAAATTTTCCTACCCAATTATGATTAATCCTTACAAAATTAATAATAATAATAATAATAATAATTCAACCTGTAATATTTCCACCTACCAAACTACCAAGCACATTATTCATTTGATTTAAAATAATACATAGATGATGTGGTGATTGGATTTGCAAATATGTAAAATAAATTCAAACATAACAACGATGTCATCCAACGGTTCAATTTGAAATGCACGATGTCGTAATCATTAAGAATAAGCGTTTGATGATAACAAGAATGTCATCCCACCATTCAATTCGAATCTCCAATTGAATCAACGGTTCAACTTGAATTTCTTAAATAACACTTTCATGCCGTTGGATGAAAAAGCAGCATTGAATCAACCGTTTAACTTGAATTTAGTAAATAACACTTGCTTTCCGTCGGATCAAAAAGCAGCACTGAATCAACGGTTCAACTTGAATTTGTTAAAGAACACTGTCTTGCGGTTGGATGAAAAAACAGCTTTTCAGGCGTTGCATTATGAATTTATTCAATTCTTTACCCTGGGTCTCTCTCTCATGTAATGTAATTTAGAGTTGTGCGCTTTAAATTTTAATGTCTGTGTGCACTGTGTTTGCATCTGTTGGCATGTTTCAGTAGTTTTTCACTTAGATTATGTTTATTTGATTTGTAGTTGTGTTTTCATTCGCATTTGTAGGTATGTTTCTGGCGTTTCTCATTTACATTATGTCTATTTGATTTGTATTTGGATCTCTGAGTGAGCAGAAGAAACACATTGTGAAGACCACGCCGCCCATCTAACATTCTTTAGTTCCTCTGCGATCGTCTGGACTAGGGTTCTAGCTAATGGTGTTGCCCTAAAATATTTTGAATTTTTACTTCAGAAATGTTTCTTTATGTGCGTTTATTACAAACCACTAATGTTTTTTCTGATTTTCCGGAATCAGAAACGAAAAAGTTGTTTCAATCGCAAGAAAAAGTTGCCTGAATCGCATGCATTCCACAGTCAAGAAAAAGTTGAATAAAAAAGCAGCACTGAATCAACGGTTCAACTTGAATGTGTTAAATAACACTGTCTTGGGGTTGGATGGAAAAGCAGCTTTTCAGGCGTTGCATTATGAATCTCTTCAATTCTTTACTCTCTGCGCTCCGGGTCTCTCTGTCAGGTAATGTAATTGTGTGCACTGTGTTTGCAGTTGTTGGTATGTTTCAGTTGTTTATTTGATTTGCAGTTGTTGGTATGTTTCAGTCGTTTAAATTGTGTGCACTGTGTTTCAGTTGTTTTCATTTGCATTTGTAGGTACGTTTCCGGGGTTTTTCATTTGCAGGTATGTTTCTGGGGTTTTACATTTGTATGTATGTTTCTGTGTTTTCTATATGATTTGTAGAAAGGAGACGAGTCAGCCGCATAAACACATTATGAAAGGAGACGAGTTAATTCCTGTGAAGACGACTCTTCCTCTCAAATCGAGGTAATGGCGTTGCCCTAAAATATTTTGAATTTTTACTGCAGAAATATTTTGGCTTTTTCTGATTTGCCTGAATCGCACGCATTCAACAATCACTATGAGATTAACTTGTTTAGTAGAATGCCAATTTTCTAGGTCTGGGATAAGATCTTTGAGTTTTTACTTTTACTTCAAATTATCGATGCTTTTTCTTATTTATCTGCAAATATAATAAATCTTACCACTCTAGTTTGCGATATGTGGTTTAACAGTAAATGAAATCTTCTCTTGTTTTACTGCAGATTATGTCTGTTTGAGTACGGTTCTGGGTTTTTCATTTTGATTATGTATGTTTGAGTATGTTTTTGGGTTTTTCGTTTAGATTGTCTATTTGAGTAGGGTTTTGGGTTTTTCATTTAGATTATGTCTGTTTGAGAATGTCTCTGGGTTTTTCATTTAGATTGCATGTTTGAGTATGGTTCTGGGTTCTTCATTGTATGTTTGAGTTGTAGTTGTATATCTGATAATTGAGAAAGGAGGTGAGACAGGAGCAAAAACACATATATTTCCTTGAAATTATATTCATCTTTTTTTTATGACATATGATTAATCTTTCTTTTATGAAATTATATGAATCTTTATTTTATGACAGATGATGATATTAATGTGTTGTAGATTCCCTGATACACCTGAAATGGAAATGTATGAGGTTGATTTCGAACAATTGCTCTGCGTTGACTATTATGGGTTGCAAGAAGAATTTAGGGCCAAAAGTACAAAAATGGTGTATCCAGGTTAGTGATTTGTTATCTTCATGTTCTGATTTGATTTGTGATTAATATATATAATAACTTCTACATGTTCTGATTGGATATAATTTATAATAATTTCCTTGATTTCCAGTAACCAAGGTTCGATTTCGTTCATTACTACATGATAATCTCCAGAGTAAAGCCTTTTTATATTCTTGTGGTTCAATCATATTGCCTAGCTACAACGTGTTTTCAAACGTGTTATAGAGTTCAAACATATTGTAGTGTAATAGGAGGTTGCATGTTCTTCGTAATTTTTGGGCTTCTGTTAGTTATAAGTATTGGGTACTATATTTTGGTCGTGAGGAAAAAAATGATTAGAGTTGAAACTGGATGATAGGGAAAAAATGGGGAAAATGAAACCAAGAGAAACATACTTTCCTTGTAGGGTTTTATTTAATTGATTAATATCGTTTATGATTAAAAAGTGTTGGGTTCGATTTCCTTAGAAAGGCGTCGCTGGGCAGAGCCCTACAATCCTGTCACTGTCATGACAGCTCGTTAAACCATTGTATTGATTCTGTTATCTTATTATCATGACCTGTGGTCGTTAAGTCCAGAAAAAGACGTTCTGAATAAATCTCAGTTCGTTCATCTCAGCATTATTAAATTGTATTTGTGGCAGCAGCGTCAATGTAGTAGGTTCGATTCTCCGTAGTATGACAGTTCACTCTTTTGCAGTTCCTTCATTCCATAGTTTTATCCTCTTGGAATGTTGTCCTCCAATAAAACATTACATTGGCCTTTATTCCTTGCATGACATTAATTTTTTGCTTCAATTATTGTTCTAAGTTTGGATAAACTACATCTTAAATAATACTATACTCTACTCTCTTTCTCTCCATGGATGATCAGATAAACTACAGTTTGGATATGTTGTTTGCAAGCATTGAATTTATATTCTTCATAAAGGGCAGTTATTTTGGATATCCTTTCTTCATTCATATATTTTTTCGCAGGTTGATGTTGATGGGATATTCTTATTCACACCAACGAAGTTGTGCATCTCATGTGTCGACATTACACGTTGAGAAATGCATACAACATTCAAGGTTGACAAAGATTAGGTATATGCATTATTTACGGCAGCACAGCATGTGATCCAGGAGCATCTCTCGTTCGCAAATCAGTCGAGCTTGGCATAGCTTCAAAGATGGGGTAGGTTCAATTTTTAAATGATTTTGCTGATTAGATATCATAAAAATAAAATAAAATATTGTGAATAAAATAGATTAAATTATATGTGTAATGTCTTTTTACTTTTCTTTTTAATATTTTTTTAAATATACAAATTGGCATGAACTAAATTTCTGATATTTGGAACTCACTAAGTCTTTCTTAGCAGACAGTGTAACTTTACTAAGATTCTTTCAAATAAATTTATTTTTCATAATAAAAAGACAACGTGATTTTGGAATATTTAGTAGTTATGTTTTATGAATTATATATATTTTATAAATCTGGGATTATTTAAAGTATTTTTAATAATGAAAATATAATTTCAGAAGTAATTATGTGTAATAAAATTTAGGAAACCTAATGACATGGTAATGATAAAGAATTATTATTTTATTTGTTAGGCTTCTCATTTGCATTAGGAGAGTTGAAGCGTTGGATGCCTTCCCATTTTTAAATCTAACCTTCAGGAGTTTGTTTCAAAGAGTGACTTTTTTTTCAAACAAATGGTTTTCATTTTTTTTAAATGCTTTTATTGCCAACTATTTTTTTTTTTTTTGTCTGATTTATCAATAAAGTAAATAAATCTTAACACTTTAGTTGTGTTCTTGGCTTAATGCATCTTTGTTTGTTTTGTTAGGTCTTCTATTGGTTATTTCAAAAACTCACTCTTCCTACTAAGTAAATTATGAGGTAAGATTATTTTGATTTTTCCACTGAACTTTGTTATAATATTTTATTTACATATTTTTAGTGCAATTTGTAGTAAAACTTATGTTTTTAATTTAAAAAAATTCTTTTGATAGCATGAATATTAATGCTTTTGCTTGTTGGATATATTTGTTAATGATTTTGCTTGTTGGATATTATGTTTGATAAACTACTAGCATATAGATCCATTTCAAATCCAAATCTGTTATCCAATTTCTTGAGGTGTAATTTTTTTTATCTTACAATTTTTATTCATTAAGAAAAAATGTACCCTTCAAAAAATTGGATCTCTCTTTTAATTTTTTAATTACTTTTTTATTTTTGATAAATTATAAGTCCATGTGTAAACATAATCTAACATACAAACACTAACAAAAATGTAGACCTGAAAACATCTCCCCATAATAAATTGTAAGCACTTACTCTCAATACAAAAATATTCTTTAATAACAAAAAAAAATATAATCAATTATATATAAAAAATTTATTACTTTTCTTTTTAATATCTTTTTCAATATACGACTTCCATGAAATATTTGGAACTCACTAATTCTTTCCTTGCACAGAGTCTAACCTCAACTACGATTCTTCCAAATAAATTTATTTTTTATCAATGAAAGGACAACGTGATTTTGGAATCAACAGATCATTACTGCCATTCATAACAGAAAAAGAAAAAGCGATATTTTTTAGTTATGTTTTATGAATTATATCTATTTTATAAATCTTATATATTGGATTATTTAAAGTATTTTTTCGTAATTATTTAAAATATTTTTATTCAAAGAAATGTAATATTGGAATATTAACGTGTAATAAAATTTCGGAAGTTTTTATGAAACATCATGGCAGGGTAATGATAAGGATAATTATTCGTTCGCTTAGGCTTCTCATTTGTATTTTTTATTTTGGATATAGTTTTCCTTTTTTAATGTACTTTTATTGTAAATTATTGATTTTTTTATCTAATTTAAATTTGTGTTAATTTTTCTAACAGTAAATTAAATAATAATTATAGTATTCAAAATTTAAAGAAATATTTATTTTTGGCTAACTAATCTTTGTGGTTTGTATTTATTGTAAGTTAATGTTCAGTTTGAACAGTAAATTAAATAATAATTATAGTATTCAAAATTTAAAGAAATATTTATTTTTGGCTAACTAATCTTTGTGGTTTGTATTTATTGTAAGTTAATGTTCAGTTTGAATATTGGCTGTAATTTTCACTGTGATTTGTTATTAACTCAATACAATTTTGTTTGTTTTTGTGAAGCATATGCATTGTTTTGGTCATTTTACTGGATATTCTAAATTTGACAAAAATCATTCTTCTCCATAAGTATTTTGTTAGATAAATCTATTTAGTTCTGTTAAAAAATATGTATTATTTAGATTCATTGCAAAGTATCAATTTATTTACACATTTTATAAAAGTTCAACCCAAAAACCCAGAAACTCCACTTCTCATTGTTCTCTCTACCAGACATTTGACGTCTGAACTTTGGAAGTCATTATCCTTCTAAAACCAAGAACACGCAAATCTACTTTATTTATCTATATTTAGACTGCCCACGGTTCCAGTTCCAGGTCTAGATCCTGAAATGATCAAAATATATATTATATTATATTATAATTTATTTTAAGTCCATGGGCATGAATGTGACAAAGGTGTATTATTATAATTGACATAGAAAATGTGTACCATCTTTGAATAAAAATATATATATATATATTCTGTGTTTCATGCTGCAGTGCATCTATATTTTCATATCTCCATATTTTAATCAAGTTTTGGTTTGATGGGCGAAATGGTTACACTTTTAGAGAACTTTACAAGTACAATATTTAATGCTACTGCTGTTATGAAGATGCAAGTCTCATTAGATTAGATCCAACTGTTCACATCCCCTACCACAGTATTAAATGCTGGATACTTATTACTAGCTTTCACAACACAAATGAAGTTCCCATCAATGTACAAACTAGGTAAGCCAAAAAAACAAATGAACCTCTTAACAAGAAAAGTTACTTTCAATGTAAAGTTCCTAAAATGATAAAAAATATATAGCTTACTATCAATATGGACAAGAGAAACCAGCTAAAAGCAGAAAGCTCATATTCGAAAGAGGATCAGTATTAAGATTTCACGAAAGAAAGTACAATATGGCTGTATAATCAACATTACTAATAATTTGCTGGATGTGTAGAAAATCGAAATAAAACATGATTTTCGTCAGCGTGGAAAGACCAAAGGAAAATGGATACTTTATTTATCTATATTTAGACTGCCCACGGTTCCAGTTCCAGGTCTAAATCTAATTATAATATAATATAATATATATAGGAACTTACTCTTTAACATGGCACAGTCATTTATATGGTTTATATGGATAGAACCGGTCAAAACATTTCATTCAGGTATGAAAGTAGCTAGTCAAGTCGATAGATTTTTTTATTCAAGGACTGGACCCCAGTGGAGTAACGTAAAAAGGGCTCGGCTAGTGAAGGTAGTGACCATCTCCTCTGTCTGTAGTTACCGGCTCCCTGTTGAAGGAGCAGAAACCTTCAAAGGAGTAGAAATTTAGAACGTGGGTAGAAGGGAACATAAAAATAAAAGCAAGTGGCAATTGGAGCTTAGTTTTATGCATAGTTTAGATGGCAATTGGAGCTTAGTTTTATGCATAGTTTAGAATGGTGTAGGTGAGCATGTAATTAAGATAGACTATTGTCTTGTTATTTTTTTTATTTTTTTTATTTTTAATAATATTTTAAATAAAGAATTTATATTTAATATTTATTTAGTTTTGTTAATGATAAGTTAATTTTTTATTTTATTCTTTTGTTAGTTTTAAATTATTGTTTATTTTTTATGGAGTAAGGTAAAAGGGTATGGATAATGGGTTTTTATTCTTGTCTTAAGCATATAAATGTTATTTATTGTATAATGGAAATATTTAATTTTATAAATTTATTTAGTTTTTAATATGTTTGTTTTTAATAACTATAAATTAGTTTAATTATATTTCTGAACTCAAAAAATAAATTATGTGTTTATTTTAACTTTGCTCTTTTTTCATATTTTTACCAGGCATTGTGAAATTTTTATAATTTTCTTCTATTAATTTAAAAAATAAATTTTGTGTTTTTTTTTAAAGTTTACTCATTTTTCATACTTTTACTAAGCATTGTGAAATTTTCATAACTTTCTTCTACTAATTTAAAAATGAACACTTAATTTTTCATATTATTTTCTTGTACAGAATTTTATAAGATCTGAAATGTAATTTTTCGTACTATGATCGGCTACATGGAGACTTGTTGAAATAGTTTAGAGTTCAAGTGAATAATTATGAGTTTGTTGAAAAAGGTTAGAGTTCTAGTTAATCATTCTTAGTTCAAAGCTTTGCTGGATTATAAATTGCTATCTTGTTAGTTTGTAAATTGTTTTTCAACGTTTTTTTGGTGGTTATATATATATAATTAATTGGAACATTGAAATGAGAATAAGATTGTAGAAAATATTTTTTTTATGAATATTAAATTGTAGACATTTTTTATATTGTTTGCATTAGTATGTTGACCATATGGGTTCTATTAAAAGTCTTGTATAGAGTGTTTTCAAAGGACCATTTTTGGAAATTGCCTGGAAACAATTTCCTAACTCGGTATCTTGACACATGTGCCTTTGTTGTAGCTGGAAACTGGGACGTCATTGCACTAGTAATAGGTGGAGGGAGGTAACTCCCAGAGAAGCCCTCCTAGTACGCCCCAAGTTGGGTGGTCGACCATGTATACACAAGGTTTTTAAAGTGGTCTAACGAGGGACCCCCCTTTGTTGACAATCTATTCAAGCAACTTAGGAGTTAGGATATCTTTCCTTGGTAATTATAACTTTAACCTCCTCTAAACCTTAGTTACATTAGCCACTCCCATCCATTATCTCTCTCTCTTAACCCCTAACCCCCAATCTCTCTATCTCTCTCTAAACAACTAACCCCACCCCTAACCCCCAATCTCTCTCTCTCTCTTGAACCATAACACCCAATATTTCCCTATTTCTTTATCTAAACTCCTAAACACCAGACTCTCTCTCTCTCTCTCTTGAACCATAACACCCAATATTTCCCTATTTCTTTATCTAAACTCCTAACCACCAGATTCTCTCTCTCTCTCTCTCTCTCTCTCTCTCTCTCTCAATCCTTATCCCCAATCTCTCTATCTCTTGCTAAAACCCTAACCCCCAATCTCTCTCTCTCTCCAAACCCCAAACCCCCAATATTCTTCTCTCTCTCTAAGCCCCTAACCACCTCTCTCTCTCTCTCTCTCAACCCCTAAACCCCAATCTCTCTGTCTCACTAAACAACTAACACCAAATCTCTCTATCTTTCCATCTATTTATCTGAGCCCCTAACCCCCATTCTCTCTCTCTCTCTCTCTCTCTCTCTCTCTCTCTAAAACCCTAAGAAGTAGTATCTCTCTCTCCCTAAATCCCTAACTCCCAATCTCTCACTCTCTAAAACCCTAACCTCCAATCAGACTCTCTCTCTCTCTCTCTCACTAAACCCCTAACCTCCAAATCTCTCTCTCTAAACCCCTAATTTCTCTCTCTCTCTCTCTCTCTCTCTCTCTCTCTCTCTCGCTCTAAACCCCTAACCCCTAATCTCTATATCTCTCTCTCTCTCTCTCTCAACCTCTAACCCCCAATATCCCTCTCTCTAAACCCCTAACTCCCAATCTCTCTCTATCCATAAACTAGTAACCTCTAATCTCTCTTTGTCTAAATGCCTAAACACCAATCTCTCTCTTTTTATCTCTCTCTCTAAACCACTAACCCTAAACAACTCTCTCTCTCTAAACCCCTAAACATCTCTCTCTCTCTAAACCCCTAACCCCCAATACCCCCCTCTCTCTGAATGTATGTATCTAAACATGTAACTCCCATTCTTGCTCTTTCTTTATACCCTAACTCCCAATCTCTTTCTCTCTCTCTAACCACCTAAACCCCAGTATCTCTCTCTTTCTAAACCCCTAACCCCCAATATCTCTCTATATATCCCTCTGTAAAACCCTAACCCCTATTCTCTCTCTCTAAACCCCTACCCACCAATATCTATCTCCCTCTCCCCCTCTCTAAACAACTAACCTCCAATCTCTCTCTCTCTCTAGATGCCTAACCCCCAATCCCTCTCTCTCTAGCTATCTATCTATCTATCTATCTATCAATTATCTATCTATATCTACATTTATAATCCCTAAAATCTCTCTCTAAACCCCTCACCCAAATATCCTTGTCTCTATCTCTCTTTCTTTAACCCTTAAAACCCAATCGATCTCTCTCTCTAACTTTCAATCTCTCTCTCTTTCTCTCAATCGCTGACCACCAATATATATCTTTATGTCTCTCTATCTCTAAGCCCCTAACCCCCAATCTCTCTCTCCAAACCCCTAACCCCTTACCTCTCTCTCCAAACCCCTAGCATCCAATCTCTCTATCTCTCTCTCTCTCTCTCTCTCCAAACCCTAACCCCTAATATCTCTCTCTTTAAACCCATATCCCCCAAACTCTCTCTCTCTAAACCCATATCCCATAACCTCCAATCTCTCTCTCACTGAACCCCTAAACCCTAATATCTCTCTCTAAACACCCAACATCCATTATCTCTCTCTAAACCCCAAACTCCAATTCTCTATCTCCCTAAATCTCTAACCCCCAATCTCTCTTTTCTCTCTAAAACCCTAACCCCTAATTTCTCTCTCTCTCTCTCTCACACACACACACACTCTAAACCCTAAACCCACAATCTTACACTCTAAACCCCCAACCCCCAACCTCTCTCTCACTCTAAACCACTAACCTCCAATCTCTCCCTCTCTATGTCTCTAAACCTCTAACCACCAATCTCTCTCTTTGTATCTAAACCCTTAACCACCAATCTCTCTCTATGTATCTAAACCCCTAAGCACCAATCTCTCTCTTTCTATCTCTCTCTCTCACTATAAACCTTTGACCCATCTATCTCCATCTCTCTCTAAACCCATAAACCCCAATATTTGTCTCTCTCTAAACCACTAATCCCCAATCTCTCTCTCCCTCTCTAAACCTCCAATCTCTCTCTCTCTCTGAAATCCTAAACCCAAATCCACCTCTTTCTCTCTCTCTCTCTAAACCCCTAAGCTCTCTCTCTCTCTCTCTCTCTCTCTCTCTCTAAACCCCTAAACCCTAAGGGAACCAGTCTCTCTCTCTCTCTCTAAACAACCAAACATCTAATATCTCTCTCTCTAAACCCCTAACCCCCAATCACTCTCTCTCTCTAAACCTCCAACCGAAATTATCTATCTATCTCTCTAAACCCCTAAACCCTGATATCTCTCTCTCTCTATTTTTCTCTGTCTAAATCCTTAACCCCCATTTTCTATCTCTAAACCCCTAACCTCTCTCTCTCTCTCTCTCTCTCTCTCTCTCTTTAAACCCCTAACCCCCAATCTCTTTCTCTCTAAACCCCTAACCTCTAATCTAGATCTTTGTCTCTAAACCCCTAACAAAATCTCTCTCTCTCTCTCTCTCTAAAACCCTAACCCCTATCTCTCCCTAAACCCCTAACCCCCAATTTTTGTCTCTCTGTAAACCACTAATCCCAAATATCTCTCTCTAAAACCTTAACTCCAATCTCTCTCTCTCTCTCTAAACGCCTAAACCTGAATCCCTCTCTTTCTCTCTCTCACTCTAAACCCCTAACCCCTAAACTTTCTCTCTCTCTCTCTCTCTCTCTCTCTCTCTCTCTCTCTCTCTCTCTCTCTTGCTCTCTCTTTATCTATCTATCTATCTATCTATCTATATAAACCATTGACCCCCAATACATCTCTCTCTCCCTCTCTTTCTAAACCCTAACCACCAGTCTCCCTCTCTCGAAAATCCTAACACCCAATCTCTCTTTTTCTTTCTCTCTCTAAACCCTTAATCCCCAACTCTCTCGCTCTCTCTCTTACTAAAAACCTAAAACCTAATCTCCCTCTCTCTAAAAACCTAACCACAAATCTCTCTCTTTCCCGTTCTCCCTCTCCAAACCCATAACCCATAATCTCTCTGTCTCCCTTTAAAGTACTAACCCCCAATATGTCTCTCTCTCTCTCTAAACCCCTAACCCCCAATATCTCTCTTCATATCTCCCTCTCGAGTCTAAACCCCCAATCTCACTCTCTCTCACTAAACCATAACCACCATTCTCTCTCTCTCTAAATAGCTAACCCCCAATATCTCTATCTCTCTTTGAACAACTAACCCCACCTTTAACCCTCAATCTCTCTCTCTTTCTAAAACACTAACACCTAACCTTTCTCTTTCACTCTATCTCTCTAAACCCCTAACCAACAATCTCTCTCTTTCTATCTCTCTCTATCCTCAAACACCTAACCCTTAATCCCTTTATCTCTCTCTAAAACCATAAACCCCAACCTCTATCTCTCTAAACCCGTAACCCATAATCTCTCGATCTCTCTCTAAACAACTAACCCCCAATCTCTCTCTCTCTCTCTCTCTCTCTCTCTCTCTCTCTCTCTCTCTCTCTTTAAACCCATATCCCCCAATCTCTCTATTTCTCTCTAAACCCCCATTCCCCCAATCTCTCTCTCTCTCTCTCTAAACCCCTAACCCCAGTCTCTCTCTTCCTATCTTTTTGTCTCTCTAAACACCTAACGTCCTATCTCTCCCTTTAAAACCCTTACCCTCTCTCTCTCTCTCTCTCTCTCTCTCTCTCTAAACAAATAACCCCTAATTTCTCTATTTCTCTCTAAACCGCTAACCGCCAATATCTCTCCCGCTCTATCTCTCTAAACCCCTAAACCCCAATCCCTCTCTTCCTATATTTCTCTCTCTATCTAAACACCTAACGTCCTATCTCTCTCCCTTTAAACCCCTTACACCCAATATCTCTCTCTCTCTCTCTCTAAACCCCTAACCCCCAATATCTCTCTTTCTTTCTCAATCCCTAACCACCAGTATCTATTTTTCCCTCTCTCTCTAAACACCTAAAACCAATCTTTTAACTCTCTCCAGACAACTAACTGCACCCCTAACCACCAATCTCTCTCTCTGCAAACCCCTAACCCCCATTCTCTCTCTCTCCCTCTCTCTCTCTCTCATAATCTAAATCTCTAACACCCAATCTCTCTCTCTTCCTCTATCTATCTATCTAAATGCCTTATCCCCAATAAATCTCTCTCTCTCTCTCTCTCTCTAAACCCATAACCCCTAATCTCTCTTTGTCTCTAAGGATCTCTCTCTAAACCCCTGATCGCTAATCTCTCTATCTCTCTCTCAACCCCTATCGAGCAATCTCTCTCTCTCTCTCTCTCTCTCTCTGCCCCTAACCCCCAATCTATCGCTTCTTATCTTTCTCTCTCTCTCTTTAAACACCTAGCCTCCTAACTCTCTCTCTCTCTAACCCCCAATCTATTTGTCTCTATAGGTCTCTCTCTCTCTATAATCCCTAATCCCCCCAATCTATCTCTCTCTCTCTCTCTAAACCCTTAACCACCATTCTCTCTCATTTTCTCTCTCTCTCTCTCTCTCTCAAAACACCTACCCCCCAATCTCTATATCTCTCTCTAAACAATTAACCCCACCACTAACCCCCAAGTTCTCTCTTTCTCTATACCCCTAACCACAATTATCTTTCTTCTATATCTCTCTCTAAAATCTTAACCCCCAATCTCTATATTAATTGCTAAACCCCTAACCCCCAATATTTATGTCTCTAAACCACTAACCCCCAATATCTCTCTTCCTATCTCTCCCTCTCTAAACTTCGAACCCCCATTCTCGCTATTTCTTTAATCCCTTAACACCTGATCTCTCTCTCTCTTTGTATAACCACCTAACCCCTAATATTTCTCTCTCTCTAAGCCCCTAAACCCTAATCTCTCTCTCTCTAAACCCTTAAATCCTAATGCCTCTCTTCCTATCTATCTCTCTAAACCACTAACCTCCAATCTCTCTCTAAATGACTACCCTTCTCTCTCTCTTTCTCTCTCTCTCTCTAAACACTTAACCCCCAGTCTCTCTCTCTAAACCCATAACCCCAATCTCTCTATTTCTTTGTCATCTTTATATCTAAACCCCTAACACCCAATCTCTCTCTCTCTCTCTAAACTCCTAAACCTAAATCCCTCTCTTTCTCTCTCTCTCTCTATGTCTCTAAGACCCTAACCCCTAATATCTCTCTCTCTCTCTCTATTAATCTATCTATCTATTCATATCTTGATCTAAACCCCTAACCCCTAAGGACACCAAACTCTCTCTCTCTCTCTCTCTCTCATACCAACATCCAATATCTCTCTCTTAACCCATAACCCCCAATCTCTCTCTCTCTCTCTCTCTCTCTCTCTAAATCCCTAAAACCTAATCTCTCTCTCTCTCACTCTAAACCCTAAACCCATGATCTCTCACTCTAAACCCCTAACCCTCAATCTCTCTCTCTCTCTCTCTCTCTCTCTCTCTCTCTAAACTCCTAACCTCCAATCTAAATCTATGTCTCTAAACCCTTAACTACAAATCTCTCTCTCTCTCTCTCTCTCTCTCTCTCTCTCTCTCTAAATTCTTAACTCCTGTCTCTCTCTAAACCCATAATCCCCAATCTTTGTCTCTCTCCCTAAAACACTAATCCCAAATCTCTCTCTCTAAAACCCTAACTCCAATATCTCTCTCTCTCTCTAAATTCATAAACCTAAATAAATATCTCTCTCTTACTCTCTATCTCTCTCTCTATCTATCTATCTATATAGACCCTTAACCCCTGACCCCTAATCTCTCTCTCCTTCTCTTTCTAAACCCTAACCACTAATATCCCTCTCTCTAAACTCCTAAACCACAATCTCCTTGTATTTCTCTCTTTAAAGCATTAACTCTCAATCTCTCTCTCTCTAAACACTTAATCCCCAACTATATCTCTCTCTCACTAAAACCTCAACACCTAATATTTCTCTCTCTCTCTCTCTCTCTCTAAACCCCTAACCACCAATCTTTCTCTCTCTCTCTCTCTAAACCCCTAACCACCAATATTTCTCTCTCTCTCTCTAAACCCATAAACCCCCAATGTCTACGTCTCTCTCTAAAGTACTGCCCCCAATCTCTCTCTCTCTCTCTAAACCCGTAACCCCAGTTTATCTCTCTAAACCCCTAACCCCCAACCTCTCTCTCTTTCTCTCTCTCACTCTAAACCACTAACATCCAATATCTCCCTCTCTATGTCTCCAAACCTCTAACCACCAATCTCTCTCTCTGTATCTAAACCCCTAACCACCAATCTCTCTCTGTGTATCTAAACCCCTAAGCACCAATCTCTCTCTTTCTATCTCTCTCTCTCACTATAAACCTTTGACCCATCTATCTCTGTCTCTCTCTAAACCCATAACCCCCAATATTTGTCTCTCTCTAAACCACTAATCCCCAATCTCTCTCTCCCTCTCTAAACCCCTAACCTCCAAACTCTCTCTCTATCTCTAAACTCCTAAACCCAAATCCACCTCTTTCTCTCTCTCTCTAAACCCCTAACCCCTAATCTCTCTCTCTCTCTATCTATCTATATAAACCCCTAAACCCTAAGGGAACCAATCTCTCTCTCCCTCTAAACAACCAAACACCCAATATCTCTCTCTCTAAACCCCTAACCCCCAATCACTCTCTCTCTCTAAACCTCTAACCGAAATTATCTATCTCTCTCTCTAAACCCCTAAACTTTGATATCTCTCTCTCTCTATTTTTCTCTGACTAAATACTTAACCCCCATTTTCTCTCTCTAAACCCCTAACCCCTCTCTCTCTCTCTCAACCCCTAACCCCCAATCTCTTTCTCTCTAAACCCCTAACCTCCAATATAGATCTTTGTCTCTAAACCCCTAACAAAAAATCTCTCTCTCTCTCTCTCTCTCTCTCTCTCTCTCTCTAACCCCTATCTCTCCCTAAACCCCTAACCCCCAATCTCTATCTCTCTGTAAACCACTAATCCCAAATATCTCTCTCTAAAACCTTAACTCCAATCTCTCTCTCTCTCTAAACGCCTAAACCTAAATCCCTCTCTTTCTCTCTCTCACTCTAAACCCCTAACCCCTAAACTTTCTCTCTCTCTCTTGCACTCTATCTATCTATCTATCTATCTATCTATATAAACCCTTGACCCCCAATACATCTCTCTCTCCCTCTCTTTCTAAACCCTAACCACTAATATCCCTCTCTCAAAAATCCTAACACCCAATCTCTCTTTTTCTTTCTCTCTCTAAACCCTTAATCCCCAACTCTCTCGCTCTCTCTCTTACTAAAATCCTAAAACCTAATCTCCCTCTCTCTAAAACCCTAACCACAAATCTCTCTCTTTCTCGTTCTCTCTCTCCAAACCCATAACCCACAATAGCTCTGTCTCCCTTTAAAGTACTAACCCCCAATATCTCTCTCTTTCTCTCTAAACCCCTAACCCCCAATATCTCTCTGCATATCTCCCTCTCGAGTCTAAACCACCAATCTAACTCTCTCTCACTAAACCATAACCACCATTTTCTCTCTCTCTCTAAATAGCTAACCCCCAATATCTATATCTCTCTTTGAACAACTAACCCCACCTTTAACCCTCAATCTCTCTCTCTTTCTAAAACACTAACACCTAATCTTTCTCTTTCACTTTGTCTATCTAAAACCCTAACCAACAATCTCTCTCTTTCTATCTCTCTCTCTCTTAAAACACCTAACCCTTAATCTCTTTATCTCTCTCTAAAACCATAAACCCCAACCTCTATCTCTTTGAACCCATAATCTCTTGATCTCTCTCTAAACAACTAACCCCCAATCTATCTCTCTCTCTCTCTCTCTCTCTAAACCCCTATCCCCCAATCTCTCTATTTCTCTCTAAACCCCTATCCCCCAATCTCTCTATTTCTCTCTAAACCCCCATTCCCCCAATCTCTCTATTTCTCTCTAAACCCCCATTCCCCCAATCTCTCTCTCTCTCTCTAAACCCCTAACCCCCAGTCTCTCTCTTCCTATCTTTTTGTCTCTCTAAACACCTAACATCCTATCTCTCTCCCTTTAAAACCCTTACCCTCTCTCTCTCTCTCTCTCTCTCTCACTCTCTCTCTCTCTCTCTCTAAACAAATAACCCCTAATCTCTCTATTTCTCTCTAAACCGCTAACCCCCAATATCTCTCTTGCTCTATCTCTCTAAACCCCTAAACCCCAATCCCCCTCTTCCTATATTTCTCTCTCTGTCTAAACACCTAACGTCCTATCTCTCTCCCTTTAAACCCCTTACCCCCAATATCTCTCTCTCTCTTTCTCTCCCCTCTCTCTCTCTCTAAACCCCTAACCCCCAATATCTCTCTCTCTCTCTCAATCCCTAACCACTAGTATCTCTCTTTCCCTCTCTCTCTAAACACCTAAAACCAATATTTTATCTCTCTCCAGACAACTAACTGCACTCCTAACCACCAATCTCTCTCTCTGTAAACCTCTAACCCCCATTCTCTCTCTCTCATAATCTAAATCTCTAACCCCCAATCTCTCTCTCTCCCTCTATCTATCTATCTAAATGCCTTATCACCAATAAATCTCTCTCTCTCTCTCTAAACCCATAACTCCTAATCTCTCTTTGTCTCTAAGTATCTCTCTCTAAACCCCTGACCGCTAATCTCTCTATCTCTCTCTCAACTCCTATCGAGCAATCTCTCTCTCTCTTTCTCTCTCTCTCTAAGCCCCTAACCCCCAATCTATCGCTTCCTATCTTTCTCTCTCTCTCTTTAAACACCTAGCCTCCTAACTCTCTCTCTCTCTAACCCCCAATCTATTTATCTCTATGTCTCTCTCTCTCTCTCTATAATCCCTAATCCCCCCCAATCTATCTCTCTCTCTCTCTAAACCCTTAACCATCATTCTCTCTCATTTGCTCTCTCTCTCTCTCTAAAAACACCTACCCCCCAATATCTCTATCTCTCTCTAAACAACTAACCCCACCACTAACCCCCAAGTCCTTTTTTTCTCTAAACCCCTAACCACAATTATCTTTCTTCTATATCTCTCTCTAAAATCTTAATCCCAAATCTCTCTATCAATTGCTAAACCCCTAACCCCCAATATTTATGTCTCTAAACCACTAACCCCTAATATCTCTCTTCCTATCTCTCCCTCTCTAAACTCCAAACCCCCATTCTCGCTATTTCTTTAATCCCTTAACACCTAATCTCTCTCTCTCTCTCTGTATAACCACCTAACCCCTAATATTCCTCTCTCTCTAATCCCCTAACCCCTAATCTCTCTCTCTCTCTCTCTCTAAAACTTTAATCCTAATACCTCTCTTCCTATCTATCTCTCTAAACCACTAACCTCCAATCTCTCTCTAAATGACTAACCCTCTCTCTCTTTCTATCTCTCTCTCTCTCTCTCTGAACACTTAACCTCCAATCTCTCTCTCTAAATCCATAACCCCAATCTCTCTATTTCTTTGTCATCTTTATATCTAAACCCCTAACACCCAATCTCTCTCTCTCTCTCTCTCTCTCTCTCTCTCTTAAACACACACATGCACACATTGTAAACCCCTAACCCCCAATCCATGGCTCTCTCTCTAAACCAACAATCACCAATCTCTCTCTCTCTCTCTAAACTCCTAAACCTAAATCCCTCTCTTTCTCTCTCTCTCTCTCTATGTCTCTAAGACCCTAACCCCTAATATCTCTCTCTCTATCTATCTATCTATATAAACCCTTAACCCCTGACCCCCAATCTCTCTCTCCTTCTCTTTCTAAACCCTAACCACTAATATCCCTCTCTCTAAACTCCTAAAACCCAATCTCTTTGTATTTCTCTCTCTAAAGCATTAACTCTCAATCTCTCTCTCTCTCTAAACACTTAATCCCCAACTATCTCTCTCTCTCTCTAAACCCCTAACCACCAATCTCTCTCTCTCTCTCTCTAAACCCATAAACCCCAATGTCTACATCTCTCTCTAAAGTACTACCCCCAATCTCTCTCTCTCTAAACCCCTAACCCCAATTTATCTCTCTATAAATCCCTAACCCACAATCTCTCTCTTCATATCTCCCTCTCACTATATACCCCGAACCCCCAATCTCCCACTCTCTCACTAAACCCTGACCACCATTCTCTTTGTTTCTATCTCTCTCTCTATCTAAACTTCCAACCCCCAATATTTCTATCTCTCTTTCAACAACTAACTCCACCCTTAACCCCCAATCTCTATCTCTCTCTAAAACCCTAACCCAATATTTCTATTTCTCTCTTTCTAAACTCCTAACCATCAATCTCACTATTTCTATCTCTCTCTCTCTTCAAACACCTAACCCTCAATCTCTCTATCTATCTCTAAACCCATAACCCCCAATCTCTATCGCTCTAAACCCATAACCCCTAATCTCCTTATCTCTCTCTAAAAAACTAACCCCCAATCTCTCTCTCTCTCTCTCTCTCTCTCTCTCTCTATCTCTCTCTCTCTAAGCCCCTAACCCCCAATCTCTCTCTATGCCTCTCTAAACCACTAACACCCAATCTCTCTTTCTCTTTTCTCAAAACCCTAACCCCCAATTTCTCTATTTCTCTCTAAACACCTATCTCCCAATCTCTCTTAACCCCTAACCCCTAGTCTCTCTCTTCTTATCTCCTCTCTCTCTAAACACCTAACCTCCTATCTCTCTCCCTCTAAACCCCTAATCCTCAATCTCTCTCTCTCTCTCTCTAAACCCCTAACCACCAAACTCTCTCTCTCTCTAAAACCCTAACCACCATTATTTATCTTTCTCTATCTCTCTAAACACCTATATCTCTCTCTAAACCCCAATCTCCCTCTCTCTCTATAAGCCCCTAACCACCATTCTCTCTCTCTCTCAACCCATAAACCCCAATCTCTCTATCTCACTAAACAACTAACCCCAAATCTTTCTCTCTATCCATCTATTTATCTGAGCCCCTAACCCCCAACCTCTCTCTCTCTCTCTAAACCTCTAAGAACCAGTATCTCTCTCCTTAAATCCATAACCCCCAATTTCTCACTCTCTAAACCCCTAACTTCCAATCACACTCTCTCTCTAAACCCGTAACCTCCAAATCTCTATCTAAACCCCTAATCTCTCTCTCTCTCTAAACCGCTAACCCCCAATCTCCCTCTCTATAAACCCTAACCCCCAATCTCTCACTCTTTCTCTCTCTAAACACCTAACCCCCATTCTCTCTCTTCATATATTTATCTCTCTCTCTAAACACCTAACCTCCTATCTCTCTCCCTCTAAACCTCTAACCCCCAATCTCTCTCTATCTCCCTCTATCTCTCTCTCTCTTTAAACCCCTAACCCTCTCTCTCTCTCTCTCTCTCAATCCCTAAACACCATTTATCTCTCCTTTTTTGTCTCTCTAAACACCTAATTCTCTCTCTAAACCCCAAACCCCCGATCTCCCTCTCTCTCCCTAATCCCCTAGCCACCATTCTCTCTCTCTCTCTCTCTCTCCACCCATAAACCCTAATCTATTTAAGTAAACAACTAACCTCAAATCTCTCTCTGTCCATCTATTTATTTAATCCCCTCACCCTGAACTTCTCTCTTTCTCTCTAAACCACTAAGCACTAGTATCTCTCTCTCCCTAAATCCATAACCCTCAATCTCTCACTCTCTAAACCCCTAACCTTCAATCAGTCTCTCTCTCTCTCTCTCTCTCTCTCTCTCTCTCTAAACCCCTAACCTCCAAATATATGTCTCTCTCTCTCTCTCTCTCTCTCTCTCTCTCTCTCTCTCTCTCTCTCCACAAACTGCTAACGTCTAATACCTCTCTCTCTCTAAATACCTAAACACCAAGCTCTCTTTTTCTATCTCTCTCTATACCCCTAACCTTAATCTCACTATCACTCTCTAAACCCGCAAACACCTCTCTCTCTTTCTCTCTCTAAACCACTAACCCCCAATCTCCCCCTTTCTATGAATGTATGTATCCAAACCCATAACCCCCATTTTCACTCTTTCTTTATACCCTAACACCCAATCTCTTTCTCTCCCTCTAACCACCTAAAACCCAATATATCTATCTATAAACCCCTAACCTCCAATCTCTCTCTATATATCTCTCTAAAACCTTAACCCTCATTCTCTCTCTCTCTAAACCCCTAATAACCAATATCTCTTAGACCCTCTCCCCCTCTCTAAACAACTAAACTCCAATATCTCTCTCTCTCTAGATGCCTAACCCCCAATCCCTTTCTCTATCTCTCTTTATCTATCTATCTATCTACCTATCAATTATCTATCTATCTAAATTTCTAATCCCTAAACTCTCTCTCTAAACTCCTCACCCTAATATCCTTGTATCTATCTCTCTTTCTTTAACACTTAAAATCCAATCAATCTCTCTCTCATCCTCTAACCACCTATATATCTTTATGTATCTCTATCTATGATCCCATAACCCCCAATATCTCTCTCTCTGAACCCCTAAACCCTTACCTTTCTCTCCAAACCCCTAGCGACCAATCACTCTCTCTCTCTCTCTCTCTCTCTCTCTCTCTCTAAACCACTAACCCCCAATCTCCCCCTTTCTATGAATGTATGTATCGAACCCATAACCCCCATTCTCGCTCTTTCTTTATACCCTAACACCCAATCTCTTTCTTTCCCTCTAACCACCTAAAACCCAATATCTCTATCTATAAGCCCCTAACCCCCAATCTCTCTCTATATATCTCTCTAAAACCTTAACCCTCATTCTCTCTCTCTCTAAACCCCTGATAACCAATATCTCTTAGACCCTCTCCCCCTCTCTAAACAGCTAAACTCCAATCTCTCTCTCTCTCTAGATGCCTAAGCCCCAATCCCTTTCTCTATCTCTCTTTATCTATCTATCTATCTACCTATCAATTATCTATCTATCTAAATTTCTAATCCCTAAACTCTCTCTCTAAACTCCTCACCCCAATATCCTTGTATCTATCTCTCTTTCTTTAACACTTAAAACCCAATCGATCTCTCTCTTAGCCCCGAACCACCAATATATCTTTATGTATCTCTATCTATGAACCCATAACCCCCAATATCTCTCTCTCTGAATCCTTAAACCCTTACCTCTCTCTCCAAACCCCTAGCGACCAATCTAGCTCTCTCTCTCTCTCTCTCTCTAAATCCTAACCCCTAATATCTCTCGCTCTCTCTATCTATCTATATGTCTCTCTCTAAAACCATATCCCATAACCCCCAATCTCTCTCTCCCTAAACCTGTAACCCCCAATCTCTCTCTCTCTAAACAAACAACATCCATTATCTCTCTCTAAACCCCTAACTCCAATTCTCTATTTCTCTGAACCTCTAACCTCCACCCTCTCTTTTCTTTCTAAAACCCTAACCCCTCATCTCTCTCTCTCTCACACTCTCACTCTCTTTATTTGTCTCTATCTAAACCCTAAATCCCCAATCTCACACTCTAAACCCCTAACCCCTAACCTCTCTCTCTATCTCTCTCTCACTCTAAACCACTAACCTCCAATCTCTCTCTCTCTCTCTCTAAACCTCTAACCACCAATGTCTCTATCTGTCTCTAAACCCCTAACCATTAATCTCGCTCTCTGTCTCTAAACCCCTAAGCACCAATCTCTCTCTTTCTATCTCTCCCTCTCTCACTATAAACCTTTGACCCATGTATCTTTGTCTCTCTCTAAACCCATAACCCTCACACTCTGTCTCTCTCTCTAAACCACTAATCCTCAATCTCTCTCTCCCTCTGTAAACCCATATATATATATATATAAACCCCTAACCCCTGAGGGAAACAATCTCTCTTTATCTCTCTCTAAACCACCAACATCCAATATCTCTCTCTCTAAACCCCTAACACCCAATCTCTCTCTCTCTCTAAACCCCTAAACCCCGATCTCCCTCTCTCTCTCTCTCTCTCTCTCTCTCTCTCTTGTTTTATTTCTAAAGCATAAACGCCCAGTCTCTCACTCTAAACCCCTAACCCTTATTCTCTCTCTTTCTAAACCCCTAACCCCCAATCTCTCTCTCTCTCTAAACCCTTAACCTCCAATCTAAATCTTTATTTTTAAACCCTTAACCCTATCTCTCTCTAAAACCCTAACCCCCAATCTCTCTCTCTCTAAACCACTAATCCCAAACCTCTTTCTCTCTCTAAAATCGTAGCTCTAATCTCTCTCTCTCTCTAAACTCTTAAACCTAAATCCATCTCTTTCTCTCTCTCTAAACCCTTAACCCCTAAACTCTCTATCTATCTATCTATCTATCTATATAAACCCCTGAGCCCCAATCTGTCTCTCTCTCCCTCTCTTTCTAAACCCTAACCACCAATATCCCTCTCTCTAAACTCCTAACACCCAATCTCTTTGTCTTTCTCTCTCCAAAGCATTAAATTTCAATCACTCTCTCTAAATCCTTAATCCCCAACTCTCTCTCTCACACTAAAACCCTAACACCTAATCTCTCTCACTCTCTCTAAAACCCTAACCACCAATCTCTCTCTTTCTCTCTCTCTCTCTCTAAACCCATAACCCCCAATATCTATGTCTCTCTTTAAAGTACTAACCCCCAATCTCTCTCTCTATAAACCCCTAACCCTCTCTCTCTCTCTCAACTGCTAACCCCAAATCTCTCTCTTCATATCTCCCTCTCGAGTCTAAACCCCAACCCCCAATCTCCCTCTCTCTCCCTAAACCATAACCACCATTCTCTTTTCTCTATCTCTCTCTCTAAACTTCTAACCCCCAATATCTCTATCTCTCTTTAAACAACTAGCCCCACCTTTAACCCTCAATCTCTCTCTTTCAATAAAACACTAACAATGAATCTTTCTCTTTCACTCTATCTCTCTAAACTCCTAACCAACAATCTCTCTCTTTCTATATCTCTCTCTTCAAACACCCAACCCTTAATCTCCCCATCTCTCTCTAAAACCATAACCCCTAATCTCTATCTCTCTAAACCCATAACCCCTAATCTCTCTATCTCTCTCTAAACAACTAACCCCTAATCTCTCTATCTATCTATCTATCTAATCCCCTAACACCCAATCTCTCTCTCTGTGCTTCTCTAAACCACTAACACCCAATCTCTCTCTCTCTCTCTCTCTCTAAACCCCTAACCCTCAATCTCTCTATTTATCTTTAAATCCATATCCCCCAATCTCTCTCTCTCTCTCTCTCTCTCTCTCTCTCTCTCTCTCAACCCCTAACCCCCAGTCTCTCTCTTCCTATATTTCTCTCTCTCTAAACACCTAACGTACTATATCTCTCCCTTTAAACCCCTTACCCCCAGTATCTCTCTCTCTCTCTAAACACCTAACCCCAAATCTCTATATTTATCTCTAAACCCCTATCCCCCAATATCTCTCTCTCTCTTTAAACCCCTAAACCCCAGTCTCTCTCTTACTATCTTTATCTCTCTCTCTAAACACCTAACGTCCCATTTCTCTCCCTTTAAACCCCTTGCCCCCAATATCTCTATCTTTTTCTCCCCCCCTCTCTCTCTCTCTAAGCTCCTAACCCCCAATATATCTCTCTCTCTAAATCCCTAACCACCATTATCTCTCTTTCTCTCTCTCTCTCTAAACACCTAGCCTCAATATTTTGATCTCTCTCGAGACAACTAATCGCACCCCTAACCACCAATCTCCCTCTCTATAAACTCCTAACCCCCATTCTCTCTCTCTCCCCCCCCCCCCTCTCTCTCTCTTAATCTAAATATATAACACCCATTCGCTCTCTCTCCCTCTATCTATCTATCTATCTAAACACCCTATCCCCAATAACTCTCTCTCTCTCTCTCTCTCTCTCAACCCATAACCCCAAATCTATCTATGTATCTAGCTATCTCTCACTCTAAACCCCGAACCGCTAATCTATCTCTATCTCTAGCTATCTCTCTCTCTAAACCCTGAACCGCTAATCTCTCTATCTTTCTCTCTCTATGTCTATCTCTGTAAGCCCCTAACCCTCTCTCTCTCTCTCTCTCTAAGCACCTAACCCCCTAACTATCTCTCCCTCTCTAACCCCCTAAACCCCAATCTATTTGTCTCTCTTTGTCTCTCTCTCTCTCTCTAATCCCTAACCCCCAATATATCTCTCTCTCAAAACACCTACCCCCAAACTCTCTATCTCTTTGTAAACAACTAACCCCACCACTAACCCATAATTTCTCTCTCTAAAACCATAACACACAATCTTTCTCTCTCTCTCTCTCTCTAAACCCCTAACCACAAATCTCTCTCTTTCTATATCTCTCTCTAAAATATTAGCTCCCAATCTCTCTATCAATCGCTAAACCCCTAACCTCCAATCTCTCTGTCTCTAAACCACTAACCCCCAATATCTCTCTTCCTATCTCTCCCTTTCTAAACCCCATTCTCTCTCTTTCTTTAATCCCTTAACACCTAATCTCTCTCTTTCTCTCTGTCTAACCACCTAACCCCCAATATTGCTCTCTCTCTAAACCCCTAACCCCTTTAAATCTCTCTCTCTCTCTCTAAACCCTTAAATTTTAATACCTATATTCTTATATATCTCTCTAAACCACTAGTATTCAATCTCTCTCTCTCTAAACAACTAACGCTCAATCTATCTCTCTCTATGTCTCCCTCTTTCTATCTCTCTCTCTCTACAACCTTAGCCCCCAATCTCTCTTTCTAAACCCATAACCTCAATCTCTCGTTTTCTTTGTAATCTTTATATATAAACCCCTAACACCCAATATCTCTCTCTCTCTCACACACACACACATTGTAAACCCTTAACCCCCAATATTCGGATCTCTCTCTAAACAACTAATCCCCAATCTCTCTATCTCTCTTTCTATATAAACCCTTAACCTCCAATCTCTCTCTCTCTTTAAACTCCTAAACCCAAATCCCTCTCTTTATCTCTCTCTATCTCTAACAACCTAACACCTAATCTCTCTCTCTCTCTCTCTATATATATATATATATATCTATTTATCTATCTAAACCCCTAAACCCTAAGGACACCAATCTCTCTCTCTCTCTAAACCATCAACATCCAATATCTCTCTCTCTTAACCCCTAACCCCCAATCTCTCTCTCTCTCTAAACATATAACCTAAAATCTCTCTCTCTCTCTCTCTCTCTCTCTCCCTAAACCCTAATCTCTCTCTCTCTCACTTTAAACCTTGAACCCTCAATTTCTCACTCTAAACCACTAACCCCCAATCCCTCTCTCTCTCTCTAAACCCCTAACCTCCAATCTAAATCTTTGCCTCTAAACCCTTAACCACAAATCTCTCTCTCTCTCTCTCTCAACTCCTAATCCCTATCTCTCTCTAAACCCCCAATCTTTATCTCTCTCTCTCTCTCTCAAAACCTAACTCCAATCTCTCTCTCTCTCTCAATTCCTAAACATGAATCCCTCCCTCTCCCAGTACTCTCTATCTCTCTATCTATCTGTCTATATAAACCCTTAACCGCCAATCTCTGTCTCCCTCTCTTTCTAAACCCTAACCACTAATCTCCCTATCTCTAAACTCCTAACACCCAATCTCTTTGTATTTATCTCTCTAAAGCATTGACTCTCAATCTCTCTCTCTAAACCCTTAATCCCAACTATCTCTCTCTCTCACTCACTAAAACCCTAACACCTAATATTTCACTCTCTCTCTTTCTCTAAACCCCTAACCACCAATCTCTCTCTCTCTCTCTCTCTCTCTCTCTAAACCCACAACCCCCAATCTCATTGTCTCTCTCTAGAGTACTAACCCCCAATCTCTCCCTCTCTCTCTAAACCCCTAACCCCAATCTCTCTCTCTCTAAACCTCTAACCCACAATCTCTCTCTTCATATCCCCCTCTCATTGTAAACCTCGAATCCTCAATCCCCCTCTCTCTCACTAAACCCTAACCACAATTTTCTCTGTTTCTATCCCTCTCTCTATCTAAACTTATAACCCCCAATATTTCTATCTCTCTTTGAACAACTAACCCCATCCTTAACCCCTAATCTCTCTCTCTCTCTAAAACCCTAACACCCAATCTTTCTCTTTCTCTCTCTCTAAACCCTTAAACAACAATCTTTCTATCTCTATCTCTCTCTCTTCAAACACCTAACCCTCAATCTCTCTATCTATCTCTAAACACATAACCCCCAATCTCTATCTCTCTAAACCCATAGCCCCTAATCTCTCTATCTCTCTCTAAACAACTAACCCCAATCTCTCTCTCTTGTTACATAGAAATCTTCCACCCTATGAGCATCAGCATTTTTTGGCCTATAGGATCCATTTCAGTGACTCAGATCCATTTTTATCCTTCAGTGATACCAGTTTGCCCTATTTTTATTCCTACCCGCCTGTTGCATCTTTATAGCAGGCATACCCGCGAGTTGCATCCCTTTAGCCCGCGGGTAGCATGTAAAATGGTAAAAACCACTATTTATTACTTTTTACTCCCAAAAAGCGGTCATTGGGCTCTCCATCTACCCAAGTAACGCCTTGATGTGTCCTTTCACCTACCTTTGAGAGGACTATATATTGAGCACATATGGCTTATGGACGGGAGGAAGAAGAGAATCGTAAGAGAACTCTAGTGGATTTTTTCCCTATCTTGAGTCTGCACTCATTGATCCGTGTAGTTGTGAACCATTTATGTTCACCTTCCAAACTCCTTTCTAGTTTGAGTTTGCCATTCATGGAGGATTGAAGTGGTGGAGGCACAAGTGGATTGATCTAGATCTTGGTTCAGATTGGTTGCCTGCAAGAGGTTGTATCACTTTGTACTTATTTTTGTTCATTAATAGAAATACTCATATTCTCATCCATTCATGGTGTGAATGTTATTTATTATACATTGGGTTACATTTGCTTATGATATTATGGACCATTGTTATTGATAATGTTAATGCCATTTATATAGTTTATGTGCTTGTTGGATATTAGCAATCAAGACTAATTTGCAGATTACAAGTGCATGGATTGAAAGCTCCAACAAGGATCTACATCAAACGTTGGATCGAGGTTAGTTACATTTCTCCATTATCTTAACATTGTCATTTATAATAGCATTGCTTTGAGAATTGAGTAGATTTCTGGTAGTCATCTGTCTATTGTGGTATTCCCAATCCATAGTGAGTTTTCTCCAATACATCTCTCTCTCTCTCTCTCTCTCTCTCTCTCTCTCTCTCTCTCTCAGACCCTAACCCCCAATCTCTCTATATGACTCTCTAAACCATTAACACCCAAACTCACTTTCTATCTTCTTAAACCCCTATCCCCCAATATCTCTCTCTATTTCTCTCTCTAAACCCCTAACCCTCTCTCTCTCTCTCTAAACACCTAACCTCCTATCTCTCTCCCTCTAAAACCATAACCCCCAATCTCTCTCGCTCTCTCTGAACCCCTAACCACCAATCTCTCTCTCTCTAAATCCCTAACCACAATTATCTTTCTTTCTCTGTCTCTTTCAAGACCGATCTCTCTCTCTAAACCCTAAACCCCCAATATCCCCCCCTCTCTCTCTAAGCCCCTAATCGGCATCCTCTCTCTCTCTCTCAAACCCTAAACCCCAATCTCTTAATCTCACTAAACAACTAACCCCAAATATCTCTCTCTCTGTGTCTATCTATTTATCTGAGCCCCTAACCCCCAACCTCTCTCTCTCTCTAAACCCCTAAGAACCAATATCTCTCTCTCCCTAAATCTCCAACCCCCAATCTCTCACTCTTTAAACCCATAACCTCCAATCACTCTCTTTCTCTCTCTCTAAACACCTAACCTCCAAATCTCTCTCTCTCTCAACCCCTAATCTCTCTCTATATATCTATAAACCTCTAACCCCATCCCTCTCTCTGAACCCCAAATCCTTGATCTATTTCTCTCTTTAAACCCCTAACCCCTAGTCTCTCTCTTCCTATCATTCTCTCTCTCTCCAAATACCTAACCTCATATCTCTCTCCCATTAAACCCCTAACCCTCAATCTCTCTCTCTCTCTCTAAACCCCTAACCACCAATCTCTCTCTCTCTCTCTCTTTGTAAATCCCTAACCATAACTATCTCTCTGTCTCTGTCTCTCCAAACACTTATCTCTCTCTCTAGACACCCAATATCCCTCTCTCTCTAATTCCATCACCACCATTATCTCTCTCTCTCTCTCTCTCTCAAGCCCTAAACCCGAATCTCTCTATCTCACTAAACAACTAACCCCAAATCTCTCTCTCTCTCTGTCCATATATTTATCTAGGCCCCTGACCCTGCACTTCTCTCTCTATCTCTTATCCCCTAAGCACCAGTATCTCTCTCTCCCTAAATCCCTAACCCATAATCTCTCACTCTCTAAATCCCTAACCTCCAATCACTCTCTCTCTCTCTAAACCCCTAACCTCCAAATTTCTCTCTCTCTCAACCCCTAACCCCTAATATCTCTCTCTCTCTCTCTAAACCTATAACCCCCAATATCCCTCTCTCTAAACCCCAATCTCTCTCTCGCTCTCTGTCCATACACTGCTAACCTCTAATCTCTCTCTCTCGCTATCCATAAAATGCTAACCTCTAATCTCTTTCTCTCTTTAAATATCTAAACACCAAGTTCTCTCTTTATATCTCTCTCCAAACCCCTAACCCTAATATCTCTATCTCTCTCTAAACCCACAAACACCTCTCTCTCTCTCTAAACTCATAACCCCCAATCTCCCCCTTTCTCTAAATGTATGTATCTAAACTCATAACCCCCATTCTCGCTCTTTCTTTATACCCTAACACCAATGTCTTTCTCTCTCTCTAACCACCTAAACCTCAATATCTCTTTCTCTAAACCCATAACCCCCAATCTCTCTCTATATCTCTCTCTATAAACCTAATTCATATTCTCTCTCTCTCTAAACCCCTAACCACCAATATCTCTCTCCCTCTCCCCCTCTCTAAACAACTAACCTCCAATCTCTCTCTCTCTCTATTCCTAACCCCCAATCTCTCTCTCTCTCTCTCTCTCTCTCTCTCTCTCTCTCTCTCTCTCTCTCTCAATTTTTAATCCCTAAAATCCCTCTCTCTCCAAACCCTTCACCCCAATATCCTTGTCTCTATCTCTCTTTCTTTAACCCTTAAAGCCCAATCGATCTCTCTCTCTCTCTAAATTCCAATATCTCTCTCTCTCTCTCTCTCTCTCTCAATCCATAACCACCAATATATCTCTTTTTGTCTCTCTATATATGAGCCCTAACCCCCGATCTCTCTCTCTCTGGACCCCTAACCCATTAGCTCTCTCTCCAAACCCCTAGGGGAAAATCTCTCTCTCTCTCTCTCTCTCTTTGAACACCTAACCCTCAAACTCCCTCTCTCCAAACCCATAGCCCATAACCTCCAATCTCTCTCTCTAAACCCTTAACCCCCAATCTCTCTCTCTCTCTAAACCCCTAACCCCCAATCCCTCTCTCTAAACAGCCAACATCCAATATCTCTCTCTCTAAACCCCAAACTCCAATTCTCTATCTCTCTAAACCTCTAACCTTCAATCTCTCTTTTCTCTCTAAAACCCTAACCCCTAGTCTCTCTCTCTCTCTATTTGTCTCTCTCTAAACCCTAAACCCCCAATATATCATTCTAAACCCCTAACCCCCAACCTCTCTCCCTTTCTCTCTCTCACAATAAACTCCTAACCTCTCTCTCTCTCTCTCTCTCTCTCTCTCTCTCTCTCTAAAACTATAATCACCAATCTCTCTCTCTATGTCTCTAAACCCCTAATCACCAATATCTATCTCTATTCCTAACCCCTAAGCACCATTCTCTCTTTTTATATCTCTCTCTCTCACTATAAACCTCTGACTTGCATATCTCTGTCTCTCTCTAAACCCAATCTCTGCCTTTCTCTCTCTCTAAACCACTAATCCCCAATATCTCTCTCCCTCTCTAAACCCCTAACCTACAATCTCTCTCTCTATCTCTAAACTCTTAAACCCGAATCCCTCTCCATGTCCCTCTCTCTCTCTCTGAAAACCTAACCCTTAATCTCCCTCTCTTTCTTTCTCTATCTATCTAAACCCCTAACCCCTAAGGGAACCAATCTCTCCCTCTCTCTCTCTAAACCATCAACATCCAATATCTCTCTCTCTCTATACCCATAACCCCCAATCTTTCTCTCTCTTAACCTCTAAACGAAAATCTCTCTCTCTCTAAACCCCTAAACCCTGATCTCTCTCTCTCCAGTTTTCTTTGTCTAAACCCTAAACCCCCAATCTATCACTCTAAACCCCTAGCCCCCATTCTCTCTCTCTCTCTCTCTCTCTCTCTCTCTCTCAAAACCCCTAACCCCCAATATCTCTCTCTATTTAAACCCCTAACCTTCAATCTAAATATCTATCTCTAAAACCCTAACACAAATCTCTCTCTCTCTCTCTAAACACCTAAACCCGAATCCCTCTCTTTCTCTCTTTCTTTAAACCCCTAACCCCTAATTTCTCTCTCTCTCTCTCTTGCTCTCTGTTATATCTATCTATCTATCTCTATGTCTATATAAACCCTTGACCCCCAATCTCTTTCTCTCTCCCTCTCTTTCTAAACCCTAACCACCAATCTCCCTCTCTCTAAGCTCGTAACACCCAATCTCTTTGGCCTTCTCTCTCCAAAAATTAAATCGCAATCTCTCTCTCTCTAAACCCTTAATTCCAAAATCTCTCTCTCTCACTAAAACCCTAATAGCTAATATTTCTCTTTCTCTAAATCCCTAACCACCAATTTCTCTCTTTCTCTCTATCTCTAAACCCATAGCCCCTAATCTTGTTGTCTCTCACTAAACCCCAATCTCTCTCTCTCTAAACCCCAAACCCCTAATCTCTTTATCTCTCTCTAAACCCCTAACTCCCAGTCTCTCTCTTCATATCTCCCTCTCACTTGAAACCCCGAACCCCCAATCTCCCTCTCTCTCACTAAACCCTAACCAACATTCGCTATGTTTCTCTCTCTATCTCTAAACTTCTAACCCCCAATATCTTTATCTCTCTTTGAACAACTAACCCCACCTTTAACCTCAAATCTCTCTCTCTCTAAAACACTAACACCTAACCTTTCTCTTTCACTCTATCTCTCTAAACCCCTAACCAACAATCTCTCTCTTTCTATATCTCTCTCTTCAAACACCTAACCCTTAAACACTCTATCTCTCTCTAAAACCATAACCCCCAATCTTTATCTCTCTAAACCCATAACCCTTAATATCTCCATGTATCTCTAAACAATTAAATCTCTCTCTCTCTCTCTCTCTCTCTCTCTCTCTCTCTCTCTCTCTCTCTCTCTCTCTCTATATATATATATATATATATATATATATATATATATATATATATATATATATATATATATATATATATATATAAGCCCCTAACCACCAATCTCTTTATTTCTCTCTAAATCCTTATTCCTCTCTCTCTTTCTGAACCACTAACCCCTAGACTCTCTCTTCCTTTCTCTCTCTCTCTAAACACCTAACATCCAATCTCTCTCCCTTTAAACCCCTTACCCCCAATATCTCTCTCTATATATAAACCCCTAACCCCCAATATGTCTCTTTCTCTAAATCCCTAACCACCATTACCTCTATTTCTCTTTATCTCTAAACACCTAACCCCCAATATCTCTATCTCTATCTAGACAACTAACTGCACCCCTAACCACCAATCTCTCTCTCTATAAACCCTAACCCCCATTCTGTCTCTCTCCCCGCCCCACTCTCTCTCTCAATCTAAAACTCTAACCTCCAATCTCTCTCTCTCTCCCTCTATCTATCTATATAAGCGCCCTATCCCCAATAACACACACTCTCTCTCTAAACCCATAACCACTAATCTCTCTCTGTCTCTTACTCTCTCTCTCTCTAAAATCCTAACTGCTACTCTATATATCTCTCTCTCAACCCCTATCGAGCAATCAATCTCTCTCTCTCTCTCTCTCTAAGCCCCTAACCCCCAATCTCTCTCTTTCTATCTTTCTCTCTCTATCTAAACACCTAACCTCATAAATCTCTCTCTATAGATAAGCCCCTAACCCCCAATCTCTCTCTCTCTCTCTCTCTCTCTCTCTCTCTCTCTCTCTCTCTCTCTAATCCCAAACCCCCAATCTCTCTCTCTCTCTAAACCCTTAACCACCAATCTATCTCATTATCTCTCTCTCTCAAAACACCTACCCCCAATCTCTCTATCTCTCTCTAAACAACTAACCCCACCATTAACCCCCAATCTCTCTCTCTAAAACCATAACACACAATCTTTCTTTCTTGCTCTCTAAACCCCTAACAACAAATCTCTCTCTTTCTATATCTCTCTCTAAACTCTTAGCCCCCAATCTCTCTATCAATCGCTAAACCCCTAACCCCCAATCTCCCTGTCTCTAAACCACTAACACCCAATATCTCTCTTCCTATCTCTCTTTCTCTAAACCATGAACCCCCATTCTCACTCTTTCTTTACTCTTTCTATCTCTCCCTCTCTAAACCCCAAACCCCCATTCTCTCTCTTTCTTTAATCCCCTAACACCCAATTTCTCCCTCTCTCTCTCTCTATGTCTAACCACCTAACCCCCAATATTGCTCTCTCTAAACCCCTAACCCCTATTCTCTCTCTCTCTCTCTCTCTCTCTCTCTCTAAAACCTTAAATCCTAATATCTCTCTTCCTATCAATCTCTTTAAACCACTAACCTCCAATCTCTCTCTCTCTCTCTCTAAATGACTAACCCTCAATCTCTCTCTCTCTATTTATCTCTCTATCTCTTTGTCTCTCTCTTTCTATCTCTATGTCTCTCTCTTTCTATCTCTCATGTAAACCCTTAACCCTCAATATATCTCTAAACCCATAAACCCAATATCTCTCTTTCTTTGTCATCTTTATATCTAAACCCCAAACACCCAATCTCTCTCTTTCTTTGTCATATTTATATCTAAACCCCGAACACCCAATCTCTCTCTCTCTCACACACACACACACAGACACACAAACACACACATTGTAAACCCCTAACCCCCAATCTCTCTCTCTCTCTCTAAACCAATAAACCGCAATCTCTCTCTCTCTCTACCTCCAATCTCTCTCTCTCTCTCTCTGAACTCCTGAATCTCTCTCTCTCTAAACCCCTAACCCATAATCTCTCTCTATATATCTATCTATCTATTTATCTATCTATCTATCAAAACCACTAACCCCTAAGGACACCAATCTCTCTCTCTCTCTCTCTCTCTCTCTCTCTCTCTAAACCACCAACATCCAATATCTCTCTCTTTTAACCCCCAATATATCTCTCTCTCTCTAAACATCTAACCTAAAATCTCTCTCTCTCTCTCTAAACCACCAACATCCAATATATCTCTCTTTTAACCCCTAACCCCCAATCTCTCTCTCTCTCTCTAAACATCTAACCTAAAATCTCTCTCTCTCTCTCTAGATCCTTAAATCCCGATCTCTCTCTCTCTCTCTCTAAACCCCTAACACCAATCTCTCTCTCTAAACCCCTAACCCAAATCTTTGTATATCTCACTAAACCACTAATCCCAAATATCTCTCTCTCTACAAGCCTAACTCCAATCTCTCTCTCTCTTCAGACACATCAACCCCAATCCCTCTCTCTCTCTTACTCTCTATCTCTCTGTATATCTATCTATATAAACTCTTAACCCCTGACCCCCAATATCTCTCTCTCTCTCTAAACCCTAACCAACAATCTCCCTCTCTCTAAAATCCTAACACCTAATCTCTTTGTATTTCTCTCGCTAAAGCATCAACTCTCAATATCTCTCTCTGTTGATGCCTCGGTTGTGTAGGTTAGATTCAAAAGATGCTGGAATGTTCCAAGACACTCAACAGAGGAAGAAAACCCAAGTTGAAAGGCTTAGAAAGACCCTGTGCAAGGGTAGTTCTATCCACAACCTGTTTGGTGTGGTGATCTCCCACAGATATTAGGCCTCTGCTGGCAGTCTAAGAGTAGATGAATTAACCTATAACGTCAATTTCCCAGTCATGGAAAATCAAGGTGTGGATATGGTAATGCTAAGCTAACTTAACCTATTTTAGAAAAGGGAAACTAAACTAAGTTGATCCTATTCTAAAATGAAAGCTTATTTTATATGCAAATTGGTCTTGAGATGTGATTAGACAAGTAATTGAACAGCTTAACAAAAATGCCTTTAGTTGTTTTACTTGTTAAATTGAACTATTATCACTTAATAAAAATCAAATGACCATCTTTCAAATATTCATGCTCATTCAAGATCCAGTTTGTAATCACTCTGTTAATTGAAAAATTAACAGTGATTATTTGAATTCATATGCACCGAATCATTTGCAGAAATAAAACAAGAAAGTACTTATATTGAAAAAACTCAATGAAGCACTTTCGAACATAAACCTGTCGTATAGAGAAATCGATACAACAAACTTGTGCATTAAAAGATGTTTAGCAAAAGATCAGATACATAACAGATGACAATTTGAAGTATAAATCAGAAAACTCTCAAATAAATTTAAGACATAACAGAGGATAGATTAAAAGATGACTTTACTATATGAAGAGGTCTTGTACTAAAATTACAAAAAGATCTGCTTAACAGAGTATCCCTTGGTCCAGTCTTTTGCTGACTTACAAATCCAAAATTACCAACCCCTAACTACAAGAGGTATCCTTCTTTAAATAATTACAATAGAGTCCCAAAAATAGAGATCCCTAGAAAACAGAGATTACAAAATCGGATCAAACCACAGATCCAAGAAATCCTACCACCTATTGGCCTACATGATTTCTTCCACCTTTCAAAAGATATTATTAAAGATATATTCTTTAATTGAAAATATCCTTATAGCACAACAAGAGTTCCGCCCCAACCTGCTCATTATCAGCAACAGACGATTCGGCTTATAGAGAATTTGCCGTGGGAACTTCTGGATCAGAGACTATATTCTCAAAAATAGAAAAATCCATTAAAGGATCTATTTCAGAAGAAGTTGGCAGGGCATCAGGCTCTTGATTGATTATATAATCTCGTATAATATCATCATCACGGTCAGCCAATTCCTTGGAAACTTTCTTCTCTTTCTTACCAGGGATTTGCATGCAAATAGACAGAGCGTCAAAATCTTCTTCACGACTATCGCTACTTAAATCAGGAACACCTGCATCAAAAGGTGGTGACATAGGTTCTTGATAAAGTAAGGGATAGAGTTCTTCATCTTTGAAGTGGTCATTGGGAGATTCATGACTTGTCTGCATACTAATTTTATCAAATACACTCAGAAGGAAGCTCACAAGACTATCATACAGAAGTTTTCCCCTTAAAGAACGCAAAGGACGAACTGAAGGTTTCATGTTTGTTGCCAATTTAAGGCCAACCAATAAGATACAGACATATGAACAAGACAAATGATAATAATTCAAATTATGCGATGAATTCATTGAAATTATACAAACTGTGATGAGAACAAGCAAGGACATGCATTAGTTGGATCAAACATGTGTGAAAGTACAAAATCAATCAAAATTCACACGTCTTAAACTGGTTCCGAAAACTGATTATTTCAAGTAATCTCATGTCAGCAATCATGGCTTTGCATTCGTGACCAAAATGAAAATTATGGCTTGAAAACCGACTGCAAAGGGACTGAAACAGAATCCTGATTACGCAGACCGACAATTCTTGCATACCTATCAACCGGATTCGGGTGACCATATTTAACAAAAATAAATGGAAGGATCTTTCCGAACGAAACAAGCATAATGGCATAAAATCTCAAGGAGTAGAAACAAATAACGAAGAGGTGCCAAAATGAAATGAGACTGTCAAACACTGAGTGTAGCAAAGGCAGTAATCCAGCCAGAGGTAACGAAATATCAGTTAAAAAATGTTCCCTGGTAAGGATTCGACAGTAAAATCCTCAGTGTGACGAGATAATTCTTCAAATGTAAAAATGGTAAAAATAAAAATAAAAAACCCTATTTATTGAATCGACCAGATTAAAAGATGATCGTAAGATGAAAACAAATGGATGGTCGAGATTAACCGAAGAGGGATGTGGGGTCACGCGAAAAGCTTATTCACAGAAAATTATTAAAGGATCCCGAAAGCCGCAACTTGACAATTGCGGGTTGTGGGTTGCGGGGTCGCACAAACGACAAGGTGGAAAAAGAGATCCCGAAATCTGAAAGTCGCCATTGCGGATTTCAGGTTTCGGGGATGACCATAATAAAAAATGAGGAACGTGTTCCCGAAAGCCGCAACCCGAGACTTTCGGGTTGCAGGTATCGGGAACGACACACTCATAAACCCAAAAAAATGACTTCCCAAAAGCTGAAACCCGACAATTGCGGGTTGCGGATTTCGGGAACATGCAACAAAAATAAAAAGGCATAACCCGAAAGCCGAAATCCGCAATTGCGGGTTTTCGGTTTTCGGGTTTCAGGTTTCAGAATATTAATTTCCCAAAATTATTTATAAATGGAATAACCAGAAGCCCGCAACTGTCAGGTTGTGGGTTTCAGGTTGATGAAAACCAAAGCTCGAAAGTGAAATCCCGCAACCCGCAATCGTCGGGTTGCTAGTTTCAGGTTTCCTAAACTCAAAACAGGGTAAACAAATCCCGCAACCCACAACTATCGGGTTGCAGGTTTCGAGAACATAAATTCCAAAACTATAAAACGCAGACCCCACAACCTGAAACTGTCGGGTTGTGGGTTTCAGGTCTCCTAGTTGTCGGGTTTCGGGTTGATGAAAACCAAAGATAAAATACTCAACATTTGAGTAAATTTACAAACCAGACAGGTAGAGATCATCCGAAAAGAGAAAAACACACAAGACAAAAGTATGGGTGAGAAAACTAAACAAGTGAAAACTCAAATTCTCAGATTTGCAGAGTACACTCACCAAAATACCCTTGCATTTATTGAAAATGGGGTCTTCAGCTAAGCATGGGATCTGTTGTGGCCACAACACTCTCTAAACCCTTAATCCTCAACTATCTCTCTCTCTCTACACTAAAACACTAACACCTAATATTTCTCTCTCTCTCTCTCTCTCTCTCTCTCTCTCTCTCTCTCTCTCTCTCTCTCTCTCTACCCCTAACCACCAATCTCTCACTTTCTCTCTCTCTCTCTAAAACCCTAACCACCAATCTCTCTCTTTCTATCACTCTCTCTCTAAACCCATAACCTCCAATCCGTTTGTCTTTCTCTGAAGTACTAACCACCAATCTCTCTCTCTCTCTAAACCCCTATCCCCCAATCTCTCCCTCTAAACCCATAACCCCCAATCTCTCTCTTCAATATATCTCACTCTCTGTTGACCAAATCGTGACCTCACAGTCGACAAGGGTCCACCGACTGTCGACCCATACCACAGTCTCCCTGGGCACCAGCTCGGGTAGGTTTGATCCCACCCAGCAACACCCGTAGAGCGGATGAGGTCTCACCCGAGGCGTCCAGGAAGAGCAGACAGAACCATGTTTTCGCTGAGGGAGGAGGCAAGTTGCAACAATATGATACTAACAGCAATTCTAAATATTCATCACAGAGTTCTAGCAAATCACCTTAATCGTAGCATTTAACATTATCATAGACAGAGATTACACATTACTCTAATCACAGCATTTTCATATCACATTATTACGGCATTCACATTATACAGAAACAGATAACTGCATTAAGAACAGGCAATAACATAGGTATCAAGCAACATTACACACAGATTGCACCAAATCATCATCCTTATATTACTATGGCAAACCAAAAGCAATACGTAAATCTCTATGCAACATCTGCATTATCTCTATTAATCTCCGCATAGAGATCTATCTCTAGCTCTTTCTTCATCCACCCTTATAACACTTACAATTCTCCTCTATTTATAGGCTTCCACCAATTACAATACTTGTCCACTTTCCTAACCGACACTATGGACAATCGACTAACTGACTTGGTCTAATGACCCAAAAACCCACATATTGCGATACAATGACTCGATATTACAAAATACATGACCCAAAACCTGCCAACTGCTGTATACTTGACTAAATATTACAAAATACATGGTCCAAGTGACCCAAAACCCGCCAAGTGCGATATCCTTTGGCCCAAGATACTCCTTTCACGCCTTCATCCAACGTGTCGCGGCGTCAGCAGTACCACAATCTTTCCTCATCAAACCGCCTGCCAACAGGCCCCCAACGAAGTGAAGCATTTCCACAACCTCCTTGGAATTCCTCACAACTCAACTCACACAGGGATCAACCAGCATAACCACTCTTGTTCGGAACAACTTCTGGATGGCGAACTACCAACTTCCTTGGGTACTTATAGTCGGACCCTCCTCTATCATGACGGGGGGAATGATGCCCCAGTACCTCTCATTTGTGTGTATGAGCCGGCCAACTTCCATAGTGGAGGGGTCGACCATGCTACCAACAAAGATCCCGCGTGTCATCACGTGAACTACCCCGCTGATTGTCTTGGCCTAGCATGCCACGTGCAAAACATGTTGTCATCATGTGTGAATCCAGCCAAAGCGGTCAAAGGAAATCATATGCAGAGAGGGTGTCCAGTAATCACACCACCTCACCGTACCTTCCCAAATCTGTCATACAGAATCCATCAAAAAGCCTGAGTGAAACACCGCCATGAATCTCGGGCTACACTAATCTAGCGGCACAAGCCTCATCCGCTTGTGCATACTTCCGCTGGTGCGCCATCTGCCACCAAGTAACCTGCAATGATCATCATCATCACTCCATTTTTTTTATTTTTTTTATTTACCCAAAGTGACTCAGACATCGCACTGCTCTAAGCCCGTGTAATAGGGCTTCAACCTGTGACCATTTACCAATTTGGGGAGCATCCCCCCGTCCAATCGCTGCAACTGAACCGCTCCTCCTGAAGTAATACTATTGATGTGGTAGGGACCCAGCCAATGCATCTGCAACTTGCCTGGATGTTTCATAAACTTACTGTCATACAATAGAACCAAGTCACCTTGTTGAAACTGCTTGTTTTTTATGTGGCGATCATTCCATGCCTTCTGGCGATCCTTCTCGACCCCTTGATGAAAGCCAGCGATAAATTGATCTTCTTCAAGCTCCACTAATTGTGCTAGGCACTCGTCTAATGCTGCAACATCATCCATGCTGGTAACAGCCACAATTCATAAGCTTGGAACAATGTACTCCATAGGAATAATTGCTTCCTGCCCATATACCAGCTTAAAAGGTGTCTGACCAGTCAACATTTTACATGTAGTGCGATAGGCCCACGGCACTGCTGGAACTTTCAAATCCCAGTCGTCGCGGTTCGCATTGCACACTTTTTTCAATGCATGCTCCAATACCTTATTAAATGCCTCTACCATCCCATTCACCTATGGGTGATAGGGTGTACTCTTCTTGTGCTGAATCTGCAATTCCTCCGTTAATGCGCTGATGGTGCGATTGAGAAAATGATTGCCTTGATCACTCAGCAAAATATTGGGGCAGCCGAACCGAGTGATAATGTGATCAAACAAGAACCAAGCAGCCATTGTTGTGGAACAATAAATGATAGGTGCCACCTCTGCCCATCGGGTCAAATACTCGGTCGCTATGATTATATACCGCGCACCTATGCGTTTCCCTGGTGGATTGATCGGCCCTACAAAATCCACAGCCCATTTCTCAAACGGTTGTAGTGTTAATTGAGGTAGTAATGGCATCTCATCGCATCTGGACGGTTTTCTAATGCATTGAAAAACATCGCAAGACCGTGCATAGTCTGTTGCATCATTATGTAATGTGGGCCACCAAAGCCCTGCACGCAACACCTTCCGGGTAGTCACCTGACCGCCATAATGTCCTCCTGTGACTCTGCCATGTGCTTCAGCCAATATCTGTGCTTGCTCATGTGGCAAGACACATCTGTGCAAGATCTCATCGGCACCCAATTTATACAACTCTCCCGCGATCAGTTGAAAGTCAGCAGCCTTGACAACCAATTGCTTCTTTTGAGTAGTGGTAAAGTCATCAGGAGCGGTGCCAGTCACCAAAAATTGAAGGATGTCATCAAAGTAGTGATCAACAGTGGCCACATGGAACATATGGGCATCCGGCAACCCATCTTCGATATTGGTCAGTTCCTCCCCTGTGTCAATCCATGATAGATGATCTGGTCCAGCATTCAATCACTCTGGCTTCACAATGACTTTGAAATCAAACTCCTAAAACAAAAGTAGCCATCGGTAGATCTTCTCCCCCAACACAGGCTTATTGACCAAGTATTTTAATGTCAAATGATCAGTAAACATTTTAAAGTTGCCACCCAACAAATAATGCCTGAATTTTTGCATTCTGTGGTAGTGTAATTGCATTCTACCGACGACAGATTCTGACTAGCAAAAGCAATAGGATGATCAATGTCGCCTTCGCCTAGTTGAACCAATACAACACCTAGTGCAACCGATGAAGCATCAATGTGGACATGGAATTCCTTACTCCAGTCCAGAAAAACCAAGATTGGAGCTGACGCCATCTTCGCTTTGAGTGTTTCGAAACTTTCCTGACATTCTAGATTCCACTGGAATGTCGCATCCTTTTTCAACAACTTATCCATAGGGGCAGTAATCGCAGCATACCCCCTAATGAACTTGCGATAATATCCTGTGTGACCCAAGGTTGTGCACAGCTACTTAACCGTAGTCGGCGGTTGCAACCCCAAAATAAGCACAATCTTGGCTAGATCAACCAACAATCCCTGCTTACACACAATATGACCCAACAATATCCCAAAAGGAGCACAAAAAATACATTTCTTTAAGTTCAGCAATATCTGGTGTTGTCGGCATTGCTCAAGCATCAACCACAGGTTGGCCAAATGATCGCGAATCAACCCATAAACAGTCCAATCATCCATATATACCTGCAAAAACTTTTGAATAAAATCTTTGAACGCGGCGACAACGACCTAGGAGAATATCGCAGGTGCATTCTTCAAACCGAACGGCATAATCGTGTACTGAAAACAACCCCATTCGGTAACAAACGTTGTCCGATCCTCCTTGGCAATGCAAATCTGATGGTATCCAAAGAATCCATCAGTGAAAGAGTACATCTTCTGGCCACCCACTCCTTCAAGTACTTCATCAGTAAATGGGGTCGGAAAGGGATCATGCAAGCAAGCATCATTCAACTTCCGCAAGTCGACACAAATGCACACTTCGCTTGTTTTCTTGTCCTCCACCACCATAGGACTAATCCATTCTGACTCTTCCACAGGTTCGATAATACCAGCATCAAGCATCCGATCAAGTTCCACCTTGACTTTTTCTTTATGTCGGGGGTTTAGTTGATAAGGTCGCTGTCGGACTGGCTTAGCATCTGGTTTCAATGGAATCCTCATCTCTCCTAAATCACCCAGGATTCCCTTCATTTCGAAAAACTTCATGGGAAACACGTCTTGAAATTCATGCAGTAACTCGGTAACCTTACTCATCATATCATCATCCCAATAATCCCCTACATTAGCAAACTTAGGAGTAGCTTCAGTGTCGATATTTGTTTTGCAAAGCTGCAACGGATGATTGAACGGGTTACTTGGCGCAACAGGTGGTACCACATCACGACTTCCTTCAGATTCGGGAATGTTAATATTCTGGGGATCATAATCATCCTCTGGCCCTCCACTGACGTTGAAGCACTCCATGAGAGATTGCATCTGACTGTGCATGTGCGGGTCAACAAGGCATTTCACTAGAACAACCTGAAAGATCACATCGCGGATGAGCTATAGGGTGTTATGGACATCAGGGTTGGCATCCGCAAATGTGAATGTATGAGTGAAACAGATCGTTAACTCCCCCCATGTGGTAATATCTCGGCATAACTCGGCTGCAATGTACCATGAGCGCGGTATCTCCTCCAAAGTATGGACAAAAGCATGAACCCACTCGTCTCTGGGTCGCATGATCCACAACCATTGACACTCCATCACATGATCACTGGGATCGGTTCGACCATCATACTTTCCAGTGTGATAAACCTCAGTATTTCCAAATCGAACCATCATCAACCTTCGACATTGTGACCAATCATTAATAAATTTCTTATGCGTCGCCCACCAACGTGCTGGAGCAGCCTTCAGTGCTTCCTCCAAGGCCAACAATCGCTATGGTTCTAGAACACGGTCTTCAAATTCTGCTACAAAGGTGTCTAAGCCAGGAAACCCCTCATAGATAGGCAATGTGATCGTTTCTATCGCAACACAGCATAAAGATTGCGTAACTAAACCACACTTCCGGACTGATACTTCATGCATGCGATTCTGCCAATGTTCCAATGCATCATCAGAGTCGGAAGATGCGGAGCTCTCACTGTACCACTCCAACTCACCATGAACAGTGGGATGAATGTAATCCTCAGAAATATTAAATGCGTGATCCCAGCCAGTGTGATCGTCATCTTTGACATGCTCAACATATCGGTGTCCTTCAGCCGAATCCAACAGAGCGATAACTTGAAAATCGTGGTTCTCAAAAGTCATCATGTGCTTCTTGAAGTTGATTACAGCTCCACTGTTGTTAGCCCATCCTATCCCCAACAACACAGGATAGTAGCTTCCACCATCAATTACCTTAATGACATCGAAGTCGGTATAATTCTTCATTCCCTCAATGTCAATTGTGAGCGACGGAACTCGCCCAATAGGTGTAACCTTCACATGGTTAGCCAACTGGAGCTGCACAGGAGACCAGCTCAATGGGGGACTCCCCATTTTCTGCCATGCCTGCTTGTTTAAGATGTTAACATCCGAACCAATATCAAGAATCACAGAATCAACATCATACTCCCCGATATGAATATTCATTCGCATTTCCTTGCCAGTCTTCCTTCGCTGTAAGGAGTTTACTGCCGACTCCTACCATCCTTTCGGAAGTCGCTGCAACCATCCCTCAATCTCAACCAGGGCAACCGGGTCTCATGTCAATGATAGACAGCTTTCAAGGAACTTCTACAATTATCCTAGTGGTGGTCGATTGGCATCTGACGTAGCATCAAAGATAGGCGGCATATCACAAACAATAGCCTTACCGCGATCTTTCTCCAAAGTGCGACGTGCCTCCATGAACGTCTCCCGCTCCGCTTCAATGACAAAATTTACTATCTTTTGACCAACCAAGCGAATGAGCAGTCGTGAACCATCTTCCCCAATTTTTTTACCTCCACGAGTGAGAATAGCCACCGAAGCATCTTTCGGTCGCAGTTCTATAGAAATAGTCACAATATTAGCACCCTATGTCTGGTTCTGCTGTAGATTCCCTAGTTGATTTACATTCGGATTAGTGTTCGACGGTGGTCGTGGAGGCTCGTTCTGCACAGGTTGCTGCAGCGGGTTCTATACTAGTTGTTGTACTGGGTTCTGTAGCTGCAGAGTGTTTCCAGCCTGCCATCTTGTAATCAACTGCGGACAATTCTCGACTATATGATCATTACCGGAACAAAACGTACACTGATTCTGTAGTAGTGGGTAGTCACGCTGATAATGCCCCAATACCACATAGTGGTAACATTGAACAGGTCCACGACCACCTCGGCCTCCTCCTCCACGACCAAATCCACCACTGCATCCGCCCCTGTAGCCTCCCCGATAGTTTCCCTACTGCTGATACTAAGGTTGGTTAAACTACTGCTGCATGGGTGTTGGCGGCACCCCTTTCCCTTGTGGTGCATACTGTGGTTGTTGCACATACTGAGGCTGCAAGGGGGTTCACCGGTGTATATTGCGGTACGAACTATTGCGGTTGCTGCTGCTATGATACAAACCGCATCTGTGCTTGAGGTATCGACTGATCTACCTGCAGCTGTAGCGGTGCAACACGTTGATCATCTTTGACATAGAATGCATCACACATTCTCTCCTGTAGCAACCCATATGCATGACAATCCTTGTCATCATGTCCTACCGACTTACAGAAGGTGCAATATAGGTTTCGCCAGGTTGTGACCATTTTCTGCATATACAAACAATTATCATGACCGTGCCCAAATACATGACAAACGCGACACCACGGCATACTCCCGCCATTCAATGGATTGGGTGCACCTGAAACCAAATAATTATGAAAATATGGGCAATCATCTTTCATATGTCCCTCTCGTTGACATCGCGTACACCATACCTCATCGCGTTGTTCCTTGTTCTTCTTTAAATCTTGCAACTGTATAGTCAGATTAGCGAACTCTGTCTGTATCTGCAACATCCCAGCTGCATTATCTCCAATCGGTGACGCTTCCAATCACATTGTGATCTCTAGAGCTTTGCTAGGCATCGAAATGTTTTGTTGCATCAGCGGCAGCCGAATATGGGGTAGCAGTGCCGCAATGAACCATTCTTTATGTTGGACAGCGCTCATATCAAAAATAAAATTTGCCATCAGCGTCTTGAATCGTTGGTCGAAGTCCTGTACCGTCTCATTAGGATACTGCTTAATTTCTTTCAATTCAGTAATATAGTAGGCCTCTGACTTAGGCCATCTAAATTCAGGAATCATCCCATCCCGAATCTCATTCAATGACTTATCTGGGGCCCCCATAGGGACTAAGACAAACTTCATGAACCAATCTAACTCACGACCTCGCAGAGTCGTGGCCAACTGTCCTTTCTTAACATCATCATTAGTGATCTGTTTCACAGTCCAGACCACTTCACACAAAAACCAATACTACTCTGGGTTGTCTGTCGCACTGCCATGGAACAATGGTAGCTTAGCATCATTGCCCACCATCTTGGGATTCCTTCCTCCTGTCGTTGTACTACTACTACCAATTAACTTTTGTGGCGTGGATGCACTCGGCGGTGTCAAAGTAGTTTTTCTTGCTGGTTGAGAGCTAGTGAGCGGAGGTGTGGGCACATTGGTGCTGGGGTTCAGTCCTGCCTCTATCCTGGGTGTATCCTAGTTGTTCCTACCAGGACTATGAGGTCGCTTCATCCCGTGTGGCCTTCCTTCACGATTTTGCAGTTCGATCGTAGCAGGACCTTCTCCTATCCTCTGCCTCTTTTCCTGTCAGAACCTTGCTCCTCCCCTCGTAAGGCCACTTTCTTCCTCGACTTCACTCACAGTCTCCTCATGATCTACACCCATCTTCCCCTTTACCATTTCATGCACCGTTCCCCAACAGTCGCGGTACCCACGGCCTCCTCCCACCAAGCTGTCTATTGATCAAGGTGCATCTTTAATATACCTTTCTCACAGATTAGCATCTTAATCGACAGTTGGAGCGATAGCAGAAACCTTCCCCTCGGTCCATCAAAGAAGTATCTTTCAGTTTCACTATAGGATTTCTTCGTATCGACTGCAAATTCTGTGATATATCCTTCCAAAATGCTATCAAGCCAAACTTTGACAGCCCGCGATGCCTTATTATCGACTTCCTGCAATTCCTGAATCAATTCCAGGGTCCAAGTCGTTGGTTCACCACCCTGGAAGTTCTTCTTCTGAAAGGTCAGCTTCGAAAACCATTCATACAGAATAACTGGGAATTCACAAAAAAACCATTCATGTGGTCCGTCGTGAATGTATCTTTCTACCCACTGATCTACCGTCAGTTGTGTGTTCCGAATTTCTTCTTCAGTGAACTCCTGCAACCTCTGATCGAACCATTTTTGTATCTCCGGCTTCGTCGGGTGCCACAACATGACCTCCTTCTACTCTGCACATGGTCCCGGCAATGGAACCATTTGTTGACTAAATCGCGACCTCACAGTCGACAGGGGTCCACTGACTGTCGACCCATACCGCAGTCTCCCTGAGCACCGGCCCGGGCAGGTTTGAGCCCACCCAGCAACACCCGTAGAGCGGATGAGGTCTCACCCTAGGTGTCTAGGAAGAGCAGACGGAACCATGTTTCCACCGAGGGAGCAGGCAAGCTGCGGCAATATGATACTAACAACAATTCTAAATATTCATCACAGAGTTCTATCAAATCACCTTAATCGCAGCATTTAACATTATCACAGACAGAGATCGCACATTACTTGAATCGCAGCATTTTCATATCACATTATTGCGGCATTCACATTATACAGAAATAGATAACTTCATTAAGAACAGGCAATAACATAGGTATCGAGCAACATTACACACAAATTGCACCAAATCATCATCCTTATATTATTGTGGCAAACCAAAAACAATACATAAATCTCTGTGCAACATCCGCATTATCTCTATTAATCTCCACATAGAACTCTATCTCTAGCTCTTTCTTCATGCACCCTTATAACACTTACAATTCTCCTCTATTTATAGGCTTCCGCTGATTACAATACTTGTCCACTTTCCTAACCAACACTATGGACAATCGACTGATTGACTTGGTCTAATGACCCAAAAACCCACATATCGCGGTACAATGACTCGATATTACAAAATACATGACCCAAAACCCGTCAACTATGGTATACTTGACTCAATATTACAAAATACATGGTCCAAGTGACCCAAAACCTGCCAAGTGCGGTATCCTTTGGCCCAAGATACTCCTTTCATTCCTTCATCCAACGTGTTTCGGCGTCAGCAGTGCCGCGATCTTTCCTCATCAAACCACCTGCCAACACTCTCACTGTAAACCCCGAACCCGCAATCCCCCTCTCTCTCACTAAACCCTAACAACCACTCTCTCTGTTTCTATCTCTCTCTCTCTCTAAACTTATAACCCCCAATATTTATATCTCTCTTTTAACACCTAACCCCACCATTAACCCCCAATCTATCTCTCTCTCTAAAACCCTAACACCCAATCTTTCTCTTTCTCTCTCTCTAAACCCCTAACCAACAATCTCTCTATTTCTATCTCTCTCTCTTCAAACACCTAACCCTCAATCTCTCTATGTATCTCTAAACCCATAACCCCTAATCTCTATCTGTATCTATAAACCCATAACCCCTAATCTCTATCTGTATCTAATATATCTATCTCTCTCTAAACAACTAACCCCCCATCTCTCTCTCTCTCTCTCTCTCTCTCTCTCTCGATATATATATATATATATATATATATATATATATATATATATATATAATAAGCCCCTAAACCCCAATCTCTTTGTATGCCTCTCTAAACCACTAACACCCAATCTCTCCTTCTCTCTCTAAAAATCCTTAACCCCCAATTTCTCTATTTCTCTCTAAACCCCTATCCCTCAATATCTCTCTTTCTCTCTCTAAGCCCCTAATACACAGTCTCTCTCTTCATATCTTTCTCTCTCTCTCTAAACACCTAAACTCCTATCCCTCTCCCTCTAAACCCCTAACCCCCAATATCTCTCTCTCTCTAAACCCCTAACCGCCAATCTCTTTCTCTCTCTCTAACCACCTAAACCCCAATATCTCTCTCTCTAAACCCATAACCCCCAATCTCTCTCTATATCTCTCTCTATAAAACCCTAACGCATATTCTCTCTCTCTAAACCCCTAACCACCAATATCTCTCTCTTTCCCCTCTCTAAACAACTAACCTCCAATCTCTCTCTCTCTCTCTCTCTCTCTCTCTCTCTCTCTCTAGATGCCTAGCCCCCAATCCCTCTCTCTCTCTATCTATATATCTATCTACCTATCAATTATCTATCTATATCTAAATTTATAATCCCTAAACCCTCTCTCTAAACCCCACCCCAATATCCTTGCATCTCTCTCTCTCTCTCTTTAACCCTTAAAAACCAATCTCTCTCTCTCTCTAACTTCCAATATCGCTCTCTTTCTCTCAACCCCTGACCACCAATATATATTTTTCTATCTCTCTATCTCTAAGCCCATAACCCCCAATCTCTCACTCTCTGAACCCCTAACCCCTTACCTCTCTCTCCAAACCCCTAGCGGCCAATATATCTCTCTCTCAACCCTAACCCTTAATATATCTCTCTCTATCTATATCTCTCTCTAAACCGTTAACCCCCAAACTCTCTCTCTCTCTAAACCCATAGCCCATAACCCCCAATCTCTCTCTCTCTAAACCTTTAATCTCTCTCTCTAAACACCCAACATCCATTATCTCTCTCTAAACCCCTAACTCCAATTCTCTATCTTCCTAAACCTTTAACCCCCAATCTCTCTTTTCTCTCTAAAACCCTGACCCCGATTTATCTCTCTCTCTCTCTCTCTCTCTCAATATTTGTCTCTCTCTAAACCATGAACCTCCAATCTCACACTCTAAACCCATAACCCCCAACCTCTCTCTCTTTCTCTCTCTCACTCTAAGCCACTAACCTCCAATCTCTCTCTCTCTCTCTCTCTCTCTCTCTCTCTCTCTCTCTCTCTCTCTCAACCTTTAACCACCAATCTCTTTCTCTGTCTCTAAACCCCTAACCACCAATCTCTCTATGTGTCTCTAAACCCCTAAGCACCAATCTCTCTCTTTCTATCTCTCTCAGTCATAATAAACCTCTGACCCATCTATCTTCATCTCTCTCTAAACCCATAACTCCCAATATTTGTTTCTCTCTAAACCATTAATCCCTAATCTCTCTCCCTCTCTAAAACCCTAATCTCCAATCTCTCTCTCTCTAAACTCCTAAACCTAAATCCATCTCTTTCCCTCTCTCTCTAAACCCCTAAACTCTCTCTCTCTCTAAACCCCTAACCTATAAGGGAACCAATCTCTCTCTCTCTCTAAAAAACCAACATCCAATATCTATCTCTCTAAACCCCTAACCCCCAATTTCTCTCTCCCTAAACCTCTAACATAAAATCTCTCTCTCTCTAAACCCCTAAAACCTTATCTCTCTCTCTATATATATATATATATTTCTATGTCTAAACCCCTAACCCCCATTCTCTCTCTGTCTCTCTCTCTCTAAACCCCTAACCCTCTCTCTCTCTCTCTCTCTCTCTCTCTCTCTCTCTCTCTCTCTCTCTAAACCCCTAACCTCCAATCTAAATCTTTGTCTCTAAACCCCTAACGACAAATCTCTCTCTATCTCTAAACCCCTAACCCCTATCTCTCTCTAAACCTTTAACTCTCAATCTCTGTCTCTCTCTCTAAACCCCTAACCCCTATCTCTCTCTAGACCCCTAACCCCCAATCTCTGTCTCTCTCTCTAAACCACTAATCCCAAATATCTCTCTCTCTCAAACCATAACTACAATCTCTCTCTCTCTATCTCTCTCTCTCTCTCTCAAAACGCCTAAACCTGAATCCCTCCCTTTCTCTCTCTCACTCTAACCCCATAACCCCTAAACTTTATCTCTCTCTCTCTCTCTCTCTCTCTCTCCATTGCTCTCTCTCTATCTATCTATATAAACCCTTGACCCCCAATATCTCTCTCTCTCCCTCTTTGTCTAAACCCTAACAACCAATCTCTCTCTCTCTAAACTCCTAACACACAATCTCTTTGTATTTCTCTCTCTAAAGCATTATATCTCAATCTCTCTCTAAACCCTTAATCCCCAACTCTCTCTCTCTCTCTCTCTCTCTCTCTCTCTCTTACTAAAACCCTAACACCTAATCTCTCTCTCTCTAAAACCCTAACCACAAATATCTCTCTTTCTCAATCTCTCTCTCTAAACCCATAACCCCCAATCTCTCTGACTCCCTTTAAAGTACTAACGCCCAATCTCTCTCTCTCTCTAAACCCCTAACTCCCAATCTCTCTCTTCATATCTCCCTCTCAATTCTAAACCCCCAATCTCACTCTCTCTCACTAAACCATAACCACCATTCTCTTTGTTTCTATCTCTCTCTCTAAACATCTAACCTCCAATATCTCTATCTCTCTTTGAACAACTAACCCCCACCTTTAACCCTCAATATCTCTCTCTTTATAAAACACTAACACCTAATATTTCTCTTTCACTCTGTCTCTCTAAACCTCTAACCAAAAATCTCTCTTTCTATATCTCTCTCTCTTCAAACACCAAACCCTTAATCTCTTTATCTCTCTCTAAAACCATAAACCTCAATCTCTATCTCTCTAAACCCATAACCCCTAATCTCTCCATCTCTCTCTAAACAACTAACCCTCAATATCTCTATCTATATATCTATCCATATTTCCATCTAATCTTATCATCCCCAATATCTCTATCTATCTATCTATCCATATTTCCATCTAAGATTCTCACCCCCAATCTCTATATGCGCCTCTCTAAACCACTAAAACCCAATATCTCTCTCTCTCTCTCTCTAACCCCCTAACCCCCAATCTCTCTATTTCTCTCAAAATCCCTATCCCCCAATCTCTCTCTCTCTCTAAACCCCTAACTTCTATTCTTTATCTTCCTATCTTTTTGTCTCTCTAAACACCTAATCTCCTATCTCTCTCCCTTTAAACCCATTACCCCCCAATCTCTCTATCTCTCTCTCTCTCTAAACAACTAGCCCCTAATCTCTCTATTTCTCTCTAAAGCCGTATCCCTCAATATCTCTCTCGCTCTCTCTCTAAACCCCTAAACCCCAGTCTCTCTATTCCTATCTTTCTCTCTCTCTCTTTCTAAACACCTAACGTCTTATCTCTCTCTTTAGACCCCTTACCCCCAAAATCTCTCTCTCTCTTTCTCTCCCCCCCCTCTCTCTCTAAGACCCTAACCCCCAATCTCTCTCTTTTTGAACCCCTTACCTCTCACTCCAAAACCCTAGTGGCCAATCTCTCTCTCTCTCTCTCTCTCTCTCTAAACCCTAACCCCTAATATCTCTCTTTCTAAACCCCTATCCCCCAAACTCTCTCTCTCTAAACCCATATCCCATAACCTCCAAGCTCTCTCTCCCTAAACCCCTAACCCCTAATCTCTCTCTCTAAACCCCCAACATCCATTATCTCTCCCTAAACCCTAAACTCCAATTCTCTATCTCCCTAAACCTATAACCCCCAATCACTCTTTTCTCTCTCAAACCCTAACCCCTGATTTCTCTCTCTCTCTCTCTCTCTCTCTCTCTCTCTCTCTCTCTATTTGTCTCACTCTAAACCCTGAACCCACAATCTTACACTCTAAACTCCTAACCCCCAACTGTTGTGGGGAAAATGCACCTATAGTTCAGGGGAGAAACTACCAACTTACGGTGATAAAGATAGACTTACAAGCATTCTGCAAGTACAACAAATAAGTGAAGAGATTAGGGTTTAGAGATTTACGCACCTTATTCAGAAGGTTGATCCTAGCTTTGCCTCCTTCGGTCTTCAATGCTTATCCAGTGTCGCAATGCCCACACCTGCAAAACAACTTGATACCTTTCCAAAATACATTTGACTACATACATAAGACTGATATCCATAATATAAAGAGACATCAAACGATAATCAAACAGTAATCAAATCCAAGACAAACATGAAATAGGTCATATTTGGAAAGAGAAGAACGTCTATTCTTTATTAATGGATGAAGCAAGTACATAAAGTTATACCATCCTTCAAGCTTGGCACTTCACGAAACCTAGATTCAAGGTCTCCTGCTTTCGTTCTCCAAGGATTCCAGCCTCTAATCAACTGTGTTGGGGTTTACCAGAAACTAAGCACAAGAGAGGGGGATGAGGGTCTCCATTCCTCTAGCATAACAATATTGTAGACTTGGTCCCCTCACATGGCCCTTCTACCCTCCTTATATAGTCAGTGAGGAAGAGGAAAAGAAGTTATAACCGCTCAAGAGGTTTCCCAACCAACTTAACTTACTCAAATTTCGAGATTTTGACCAAAACAGGAGTGTACTCTACTCTACAGTAGACAAAGTAGCATACATATGGAGTTGAGCTCTACTATTTCACAATGGAGTAGCACTCAGAAGGTTTGAGCGCTACTATTGCACACTAGAGTAAGGTACACATGCTACTATCATACCTGTGTACCAGCGCTCATGTTAAAAAATGGCCAAAAACAGGATTTTCTGCTCATTTTTAGGAGATGGTTTGGTCTGGAAAAATGTTCCTAAGGGTCATATACATCAAATGGGTCAAGAATGAGGTAATTTCAACCATTTTTAGTGTCCCAAATTACTCCTCCATCCACAAATGTCCTGTTGTGTGACTGAAACTTGATCTCAAGAAGTGTCATCATGCGACCAAGGGAAGCAAGTGTCGTCACAGATGTAGAGGTGTCATTTCAAGCTATAAAAGATGCCCCCTAATGTATGAGGTCAGAGGGAGTGTGGGAAACGATGGCCGAAATACATTATAAATATCAAAGAGTTGAATCATGGAGGAACGAAGAAACCAAGAATCATAGGCTCAAATGAAGTACCTGAAAGCAAAGGCAATGTCAGACAAACTCATCCTTGGGGTAATTGTCCATGTTCAAATGGTGGAACATGACCTCCAAGAGGATACAATAATGATCCAAATACTAATGCATATATCATGGCCACTAGAATACAAGCGTGGATCCATGAGGAACATAAGTGTAAACATAGCCATGTAAATACAAGGTGGATCTATGTCAAAACTGGAGAACATAGCCATAGAGAACAAGCTGGATCTATGTCTCATCAAGAGCACAAAAAAGTGTGGCTCAGTCTTGCGCAACTTGGGCGATAACATAAATGAGGTGATGCTATCAAGGATCCCAAGGTCTTCATCCAAAAACAACCCAAGGTACAAACCTATCCATGCGAATAAATGAGTTGATGTTGAACATGGGAGGCATCATTTGATTACCGGTAGTTGATGTATACCGTTAACAAATGCGAGGGTGTCCACCAATAATGAAAATGGAACCCAAGGTACCTAGTACATTCAAACAAGTGCGAATAAATGGTCTTGCCATCGAACACTTGAAGAATCCATCGGATAGGATACATTGATGTATTCCCATCTATCCAATAGCGAGGGAAACTGCCACTAATGACTGCAATCCCCAAGGTACTAACCGAAACTCTAAACTTCATTCCCAGAGCACAATGAGTTGAAGTCGATGGGAAGAAGTCCGTTGGAAGGGAGGCCTTAATGCATCCTCCATCATCCAACACGAGGGAAACTCAACAAGTCTGAGCTGATTTGGAGTAGGACTGAACACATGATGAAACATACTGACACCCAGGAATGGCCAACACATAAGGTCAAGGCAACTGCAGAATGGTCGACACAGATTATATCCTTGAACAGTGAGCACGACACAAGAGGGACTAAGGCAGCTTTTAACACAAAGAGACCACGATACAAATCTGCAATGTAGGAGACATTAACAGATTATCCAAATGATTGGAAGACTAACCAAACTAAGGAGTAGGAACTCTGAGATCAGGTTTACCCTAAGGCCAACGCTAGAACCCAACTTGTTTGATAGACTCAAAACAAGTGCTTTGTTCAAGGAAATAGTTGACTTGCTGCCATCATATTGAAAGATATTTTAACATTCTTCCCTTCCCTTTCCTTTTTCATTTTTTAACGAGCTTGACAAAGAACTAAAGCATGCTCGATGGTATTTTCATATTTAAGGAGTCTGAAAAACCTAGAAGAAAACTCCATACACCTATCTATGGATTTTATATCGAGCTCGGATTGGTCTATGCTCGGTGGTGTTTTCTTGCTTATAGAGTTGAAAAACTTAAACAGTCCTCTATACACCTATCCGTGGATTTTATATTGAGCCTGGATTGGTATGTGCTCGACGGTGTCTTCTTGTTTATAGAGTTGAAAAACTTAAACAGTCCTCTATCAACCATCTCGTGGATTTCACATCGAGCCCGAGTAGGTGAATGCTCGCTTGGTATTTTCACATTTCGAGAGTCTAAAAACCCTAAAGATGACTCCAAAGGTCCTTTTTCGTAAATTTAGTCTCCTTCCCCAAAAAAGTGTAAAATGATGGAAGAAGAACTCTTCTAGCGCATACAAGAGTATACCTAGAGTATACCTTTTCCGTAAATTATCCACCAAGGCCTGGAAAAGGGGTAATTCTATACCTAAGTAGATGTCGGTTCAGTTATTTTAACGAGCCCGAAAAGACAACTATGCTCGACAAACTTTTCCTATTTAAGGAGTCTGAAAAGGGCTTAAAAGAACTCCATAGGGATCTTTTCAGTAAAGGTTTAACGAGTCTGGAAAAGTAAACTCATGACATCCATACTGTTTTTAACGAGCTCAAAGGAGATACAGAAAATGTTCATAACTTCCTTACTGTTTTTAATGAGCTCAAAGTGAAGATGAAAGAAATGATCATAGCCTCCTTACTGTTTTTAACAAGCTCGAAGGAAAGGTGGAAGAAATGCTCGTAACCTACTTACTGTTTTTAACGAGCTCGAAGTAAAAGAAGAATGCTCGAAACCTACTTACTGTTTTTAACGAGCTCGAAGTAAAAGAAGAATGCTCGAAACCTACCTACTATTTTAACGAGCTCGAAGTAAAAGAAGAATGCTCGAAACCTACTTATTGTTTTTAACGAGCTCAAAGTGAAGGCAGAAGAATGCTCGAAATGGGAGGAGACGAGTGTCAGGGACATGCAAAACTAGCTCCAAGCGCATGGAACAAAGCTATGCCTAATGCAAGGAACATGAGCAATGTAAGGACACTCAGGGTGTGTCTCCTCCAGGTAAAAGGTGTCAAATTGCAAAGGAAAAATGATACAGGGCTTAGCGGAAATGAGATCAGAGATGGAGGCTTATATAACGAGCTAAAAGAGTGGAAGCCGGCTTCAGGCTCATTAGCGCAAGCAGGATCATAACAGATGCATATGCAATTTGAACACAAAGATGGGAGCTTTATCAAGGATGGCCAAAAATATATGAGGAAGAAAGATATGAGGCTTCTTCTCGAAGTCATGGTAAATCTAAAAAGGCTCTCGAGCCTATGAGAAAAACTCAGCATGGGCACCAGAATGGCATAAGGGTGCTGACTAGGGTGACCCATGTTAGGTAGGCTCTACTATTGGACTGGTGCACAATGCATAAAGAGATGGCTAACACACCAATATCCAATAGGTTCGACTCTATGGCAAATTCGGATGGAAAAAGATTCAAATGCAACATAACAGCGGGGAAGCCTAAACCTATATGCAAGGTTCCGAATATACCTGACATGGTCGCACAAGGTGTCGAAAAGGACCAGTAAGCAAGTATACATCCAGCTAAGAATCCTGTCTCCAAGAAACATCATTACCAAGATCATATCTTAAACATATGTAAAGAAAGACCCGATACAAGTCACTGTGGTAGAAATACTTTCAACTTCACTATCATCAACAACAGGCATAAACAAGGTAGAGTTTTCATATGAAGACTCTATGGTACCCAAGCCCGAGGACTTACAATCAACAAGATCAACTTCAGGATGAAGATCAAAGTTGAAGGACATGATGGAATCTGCAAAAACAAATTCATCATCACAAGATTTGAAAATTTTAGAAGCATAATCAAACTCAGTAGGAACACCGATTTGCGGATCTATAGGAGAGTCCAAAGACTAAACAGTAGGAAGATCAGACTTTAAGTTCAAACTGGGGCTGGACATGACTGTGACTGGATCAACATCCAAATGAATGGCAGACTGTACTATAGACTCTAGGAAAACTTCATCGGAAGGAAGCATATCATCCCAGATAGAATACATATCTAAACATTCATATGGAGGTGTCACTTGGTCAGAAGCTGGGACCAAGTCCCGAGAAGGTAAGCATGAACTCAAAGACTTCTTCTCAGTAGCAGTTGAACTCAAGGAACAATATGCCACATAAGTCCCATGTGACATAGTAGTGCCTAATGAGGAGGGATCTGACTGGTCTACAGTTGGGTAATAAGGAGGATCAACGAATGCAAGCTGGTCGATAGTGATAATGCTTTCATTATGAGGTAAATGCATCGCATGAAAGAGTGTAGACACCACAGCATGCATAGCATAAACGTAATCACACCCGAGGATCATATCAAAATCCACAAGGTCCTTTAAAACCATAAAATCAACTAAGACTATTTTTCCACCCAAAGTAACAGGTGCCTGACGGAGGAATCCGATCGATTCACTAGGTCTTCTATCAAAGGTCAATGGCCAATTAGCAGCTGGAATAACATTAGGGAAACCCAAATCTCTCCAAGCATAAGTGGATAAGATACTAACAGAAGCACCTTCATAAAAAATGCATCGATCAACCATATGGTTCCCGATATCAACCTTTATCTGGAAAGGTGTCGAAGAAGGAAGACGAGGCTCGGTTAGACTATTCCAATAAAAGGAAACAATCCTAGGGCTTGGTAGGGGTTCACATGGCACAGATGAAGTGCTCCTTTTTTCAGGAATATCCAAACTAGTAATGCAGAAGACTTCAGCAGTAGGCGCATCAATTTCCGAAGGACTGATGGGATTGATCGAAGATTGCATCGATTCGATCACTTCACTCTCCGAAGGAAGAGTGGGGTCGACCAAAGATTGCATTGGTTCAACCACTTTATCAACCAAAGGTTGATCTAATTGCAGGGAATCTATAGACAACTCAGGAACAGAGGTTCCTTCAGACATGGACCACACTCTTCGTGCCTCTGGAATGGCGGGGCATCGGTGAGTAAGGTTATCTCCCTTACAAATTTTACAAGGGAACTTTGGTTTCCATCCTATAGGTTTAGACTCCTTTACAATGTCAGTACTCTCAGCATGACTAGCATTGGCTGACAGGTTGCCCCTAGCATGACTCACAGAGGCTGGTTTCTCAGAAGCATTAGACTTTTGAACTAAGGACCACACTTGTTGCACTTCTGGAAGTACAGGGCACAAGTAAGGTGATGTCCCTCGCAAAACTTACAAGGGAACTTAAGCTTCTGCTTGTTTGGTTTGTCGACAATGTCAACTCCCTCAGCATGACTTGCAGTGGCTGATCTGGTGTCTCTAGTATGACTCACAGGAACTGGTGACTTGTCATTAATATGACTAGTAGTGATCAATTACGTGTCCTCAACATGACTGACAGTGGTTGAAGACAAACTTTCAGTATGATTTTTCAGTGACTAAAATTTTTCTCCCAGCATGACCTCCAGAGGCTGGGAAGGTGCCCCCTGCATGACTTGCAGAGGAAGGGTGCTTGCCCCCAGCATGACTTGCAGAGGCTGGGTTGCTGCCCCCTTGTTTTGGCATCTTATTCCTATTCTTCCTCCATCTATTCCTTTTAGACTGTTGGCTACTAGTATTGCTACTTTCGCCACATGAGGTAGAAGGAGGAGGAGAATATGTTACTGGCAAAGGAGGCAGAGGGTTCTAATGCTCTTGATTTGAGGTGCTCACAAAAGAAGTGTCAGGAGCATGCAAGGCATTCGGAGTGGAAAACAACCAAACTGGAAACCCTATGGTGAATCCAGGAAGATTCAAAGTAGCCATTAAGGGAGTACCAATGTTTCCAATGAATGGAATAGCACAAGGATCCCCCGGAACAGGGGTACCTTGATTGGCACTCGCCGGAATGCTAGACATAGTTTCCTGCTCAAATGAGCAAGAATTTCTCTAAGGAAAACTAAGACAAGTAGCACAAAGAGCACACCACTAAAAAAGGTCCTAGGTAAATCAAACCAGGCAAACAAATGCCTTCCGGAGAAGAGTCTGGGATGATGAGGGCCCAGAACAGATCAACAAAGGATGAAGAACAGTTACCCGAGGTCCACAATACAATGACTAAGGGTGCACGCGCTGGAATCACCCAACTGCCCTCCCAAAGACCTGCAAGGGATTTCCTCCCACGTCTATCCTAGGTACAGCAGATATACCCTCCGTTGTCACCTGTGTATGAACCTATGGTCAGATACTAAGGATACCACCACACCGAAAACTCCTGGGGGAACAGTCGCTAGTCGAATAAGAAGGCGTGGGCAGGATAACTGAGCCCAAAACTCAAAAGAGTCCCCAAACGACATCCAATCCTGGTATATGCTCGAAACAAAAAGTAGGAGGAGTATTCCCAAAAATATGATCTCACTAGACCTACTGCATAGATCCCAGGCAAGCTTTGAATGAAGTGGGTTTACCTGTGATAGTCAAACTACGATTTTTGCGTAATGTGTGATCTTGGGTGGTTTAAGGTGTTTTAAACCCAAGATCCTAACCAAGACTAGTTGGTGTAGTGTAACCTAGAAAAGAAAATGTTACTAGTACATTTTAAAGGTTACTTGCTTACTCAAAAGGGTAGTGGGGTGTGTGAGAGTGGTTATAGTAGAGATAGAGTACTGAAAAATGAAATATTTGTCACCAAACAAATCTTTTCTTTTCAATGCAAGTCTTAAAATTATGATCTAGAATGCATATGCAAATGCAATTTTAAATATTTCGAATGCAAAAAAGGTAAAATAAAGTCTAAATGTACAAAATTAAACTCAAAACCTAAGAATGCAGCTACTCAAGCAAATAGGTATGCAAAAGAAAACTTGTTCTTTTTTATGCAAAGCACTCTAAAGTCTTTTAAGCCACTTGCAAGGTACTCTATTTAGAAAATGAATCAAAATTCTTTATGCTTTTCAAAGGTAAGAAACAAAACTGAAACTACCCTACTATCAAAACAAAACAAAAGAACTTTCAGGTTCTCTTTATTGAAACAGTAAAAGCTACCAAATATGACTTTCAAATTCTTATTGATGTAAGCATGCCAAACATTGGGAAAAGAGTACAAAAACTAATTTTAGACCCAAACGAAGTAAATGACCTACGAAGAAATATGGTTTGGTAAAGTCAGGTCTGCACATAACTATGCAAACAAGGTCTTGAACAACAGCCAAACACTTGAGCTTTCACTACAAAAGAAAACTTAAAAGCATAAGGGAGGATAAAAAACCAATCTAAAAGAGAAATTTCACTCAAATAGATAAAAACAGGGTCAAGAAGACTCAAGAGGTTTCAAATCCAGTGGAAATGGAGCAAGCAAGTTTAGTCAGACTCAAATTAGGGTACAAAACACCAAACGGGTCCACAACCCCCCAACTTGGGTCAACAAGCCCCAAAACTTTCCAAACAAGCCCAAATTGATCAAAAGAGGTTCAAATCATGAATGTAGGATCAGTACAAGGATGGGAGACCACTTACAGGGGTTTAACACAGACCTAGGGTCATCAGGGACCACAAAAATGCAGCCAGAACCCCCAGATTTGGGTCCACAACCCAAAAACTCAAAAAATTTAAACCCAGATTTTGAGCGCTACTGTGTATGAAGGAAACTAGCGCCCAGGGTGCTACTGTACTGCACAACAATAGCGTACAGGTTGAAAAATTGAAAAAATGGGGTTAAAACCCCCACACCTGGGTTCACAAGGGTTTGTAAGGGCTGGGAAGGGTCTGTAAGAGCCAAGGAGGGTCAAACAGAGCCTACTAACTGATACTAATCAAAGAAATGAAAAAATACCATCAAACAAGACTGAAGAAATGACCTTGGATACCCCTACACAGTTAGGCTTTCCCCAGTGGAGTCTCCATTCTGTTGTGGGGAAAATGCACCTATAGTTCAGGGGATAAACTACCAACTTACAGTGATAAAGATAGACTTACAAGCATTCTGCAAGTACAACAAATAAGTGAAGAGTTTAGGGTTTAGATATTTATGCACCTTATTCAGAAGGTTGATCCTAGCTTTGCCTCCTTTGCTCTTCAATGCTTATCCAATGTCACAAAGCCCACACCTGCAAAACAACTTGATACCTTTCTCAAATACATTTGACTAAATACATAAGACTGATATCCATAATATAAAGAGACATCAAACTATAATCAAACAGTAATCAAATCCAAGACACACATGAAATAGGTCATATTTGGAAAGAGAAGAATGTCTAATCTTTATTAATGAATGAATCAAGTACATAAATTTATACCTTCCTTCAAGCTTGGCACTTCACGAAACCTAGATTCAAGGTCTCCTGCTTCCGTTCTCCAAGGATTCCAACCTCTAATCAACTGTGCTAGGGTTTACCAGAAACTAAGCACAAGAGAGGGGGATGAGGGTCTCCATTCCTCCATCATAACAATATTGTAGACTTGGTCCCCTCACATGGCCCTTCTACCCTCCTTATATAACAGTGAGGAAGAGGAAAAGAAGTTATAACTGCTTAAGAGGTTTCCCAACCCACTTAACTTACTCAAATTTTGAGATTTTGACCAAAACAAGGGTGTACTCTACTCTACAGTAGACAAAGTAGTGTACATATGGAGTTGAGTGCTACTATTTCATAGTGGAGTAGCACTCAGAAGGTTTGAGCGCTACTATTGCACACTAGAGTAGGGTACACACGCTACTATCATGCATGTGTACCAATGCTCATGTTAAAAAATGGCCAAAAACAGGCTTTTTTGCTCATTTCCAGGAGATGGTTTGGTCTGGAAAAATGTTCTTAAGGGTCATATACATCAAATGGGTCAAGAATGAGGTAATTTCAACCATTTTTAGTGTCCCAAATGACTCCCCCATCCACAAATGTCCTGTTATGTGACTGAAACTTGATCTCAAGAAGTGTCGTCATGCGACCAAGGGAAGCAAGTGTCGTCACGGACGAAGAGGTGTCATTTCAAGCTATAACACCAACCTCTCTCTCTTTCTCTCTCTCACTCTAAACTACTAACCTCCAATCTCTCTGTCTCTGTCTCTAAACCTCTAACCACCGATCTCTCTCTCTGTATCTAAACCCCTAACCACTAATCTCTCTCTCTCTCTCTCTAAACCCCTAAGCTCCAATCTCTCTCTTTCTATCTCTCTCTCTCTCACTATAAACCTATGACCCATCTATCTCCGTCTCTCTCTAAATACATAACCCCCAATATTTGTCTCTCTCTAAACCACTAATACCAAATCTCTCTCTCCCTCTCTAAACCCCTAACCTCCAATCTCTCGCTCTCTCTAAACTTCTAAACCCAAATCCATCTCTTTCTCTCTCTCTCTCTCTAAACCCCTAATCTCTCTCTCTCTCTATCTATCTATATAAACCCTTAAACCCTAAGGGAACCAATCTCTCTCTCTCTCTATCTATCTATCTATATAAACCCTTAAACCCTAAGGGAACCAATCTCTCTCTCTCTCTCTCTAAACAACCAAACATCCAATATCTCTCTCTAAACCCCTAACCCCCAATCTCTCTCTCTCTCTCTCCAAACCTCTAACCGAAAATATATATCTCTCTCTCTAAACCCCTTAACCCCTATCTCTCTCTCTCTCTCTCTCTCTCTCTCTCTATTTTTCTCTATCTAAATCCTTAACCCCCATTTTCTCTCTCTAAACCCTTAACCTCTCTCTCTCTCTCTCTCTCATTAAACCCCTAACCCCCAAACTCTTTCTCTCTGAACCCCTAACCTCCAATCTAGATCTTTGTCTTTAAACCCCTAATGAAAAATCTCTCTCTCTCTCTCTCTCTCTCTCTCTCTCTCTCTCTCTCTCTAAAACCCTAACCCCTATCTCTCCCTAAACCCCTAACCCCCAATCTCTGTCTCTCTCTAAACACTAATCCCAAATATCTCTCTCTAAAACCTTAACTCTAATCTCTCTCTCTCTCTAAACGTCTAAACCCAAATCCCTCTCTTTCTCTCTCTCTCTAAACCCCTAACCCCTAAACTTTCTCTCTCTCTCTCTCTCTTACTCTCTATCTATCTATCTAGCTATCTATCTATCTATATAAACCCTTGACCCCCAATATATCTCTCGCTCCCTCTCTTTCTAAACCCTAACCACCAATCTCCCTCTCTCTAAAATCCTAACACCCAATCTCTTTGTCTTTCTCTCTCTAAACCCTTAATCCCCAACTCTCTCACTCTCTCTCTCTTACTAAAACCCTAAAACCTAATCTCTCTCTCTCTAAAACCCTAACCACAAATCTCTCTCTTTCTCACTCTCTCTCTCCAAAACCATAACCCACAATCTCTTTGTGTCCCTTTAAAGTACTAACCCCCAATATCTCTCTCTCTCTCTAAACCCATAACCCCCAATCTCTCTCTTCATATCTCCCTCTCGAGTCTAAACCACCAATCTCACTCTCTCTCACTAAACCATAACCACCATTCTCTCTGTTTCTCTCTCTCTGTAAATAGCTAACCCCCAATATCTCTATCTCTCTTTGAACAACTAACCCCACCTTTAACCCTCAATCTCTCTCTCTCTCTCTAAAACATTAACACCTAATCTTTCTCTTTCACTCTGTCTCTCTAAACCCCTAACCAACAATCTCTCTCTTTCTATCTATGTCTCTCTCTTGAAACACCTAACCCTTAATCTCGTTATCTCTCTCTAAAACCATAAAATCCAATCTCTATCTCTCTAAACCCATAACCCCTAATCTCTCCATCTCTCTCTAAACAACTAACCCCCAATCTCTCTCTCTCTCTCTCTCTCTCTCTCTCTATAAACCCCTAACTCCAAATCTCTCTATTTCTCTCTAAACCCCTATCCCCCAATCTCTCTCTCTGTCTCTCTAAACCCCTAACCACCAGTCTCTCTCTTCCTATCTTTTTGTCTCTCTAAACACCTAACGTCCTATCTCTCTCCCTTTAAAACCCTTACCCTCTCTCTCTCTCTCTCTCTCTCTCTCTCTAAACAAATAACCCCTAATCTCTTTATTTCTCTCTAAACCCCTATCCCCCAATATCTCTCTCGCTCTATCTCTCTAAACCCCAATCCCTCTCTTCCTATATTTCTCTCTATGTTTAAACACCTAATGTCCTATCTCTCTCCCTTTAAACCCCTTACCCCCAATATCTCTCTCTCTTTCTCTTTCCTCTCTCTCTCTCTCTAAACCCCTAACTCACAATCTCTCTCTCTCTCTCTCAATCCCTCACCACCATTATCTCTTTTTCTCTCTCTCTCTCTAAACACCTAAAACCAATCTTTTATCTCTCTCTAGACAACTAACTGCACCCCTAACCACCAATCTCTGTCTCTGTAAATCCCTAACCCCCATTCTCTCTCTCTCTCTCATAATCTAAATCTCTAACCCCCAATCTCTCTCTCTCCCTCTATCTATCTATCTAAATGCCTTATCCCCAATAAATCTCTCTCTCTCTCTCTCTCTCTCTCTAAACCCATAACCCCTAATCTCTCTTTGTCTCTAACTATCTCTCTCTAAACCCCTAACCACTAATCTCTCTATCTCTCTCTCAACCCCTATCAAGCAATCTCTCTCTCTCTCTCTCTCTCTCTCTCTCTCTCTAAGCCCCTAACCCCCAATCTATTGCTTCCTATCTTTCTCTCTCTCTCTCTTTAAACACCTAACCTCCTAAATCTCTCTCTCTCTCTCTCTCTCTCTCTCTCTCTCTCTCTCTCTCTAAGCCCTAACCCCCAATCTATTTGTCTCTCTGTGTATCTCTCTCTCTATAATCCCTAATCCCCCCAATCTATCTCTCTCCCTCTCTAAACCCTTAACCACCATTCTCTCTCATTTTCTCTCTCTCTCTCTCTCAGAAGACCTACCCCCCAATCTCTCTATCTCTCTCTAAACAACTAACTCCACCAAACAACTAACCCCACCACTAACCCCCAAGCTCTCTCTCTCTCTCTCTCTCTCTCTCTCTCTCTCTCTCTCTAAACCCCTAACCACAATTATCTTTATTTCTATATCTCTCTCTAAAATCTTAGCCCTCAATCTCTCTACCAATCGTTAAACCCCTAACCCCCAATATTTATGTCTTTAAACCACTAACCCCCAATATATCTCTTCCTATCTCTCCCTCTCTAAACTCCAAACCCCCATTCTCACTATTTCTTTAATCCCTTAACACCCGATCTCTCTCTCTCTGTATAACCACCTAACCCCTAATATTTCTCTCTCTCTAAACCCCTAACCCCTTATCTCTCTCTCTCTCTCTAAACCCTTAAATCCCAATACCTCTCTTCCTATCTATCTCTCTAAACCACTAACCTCCAATCTCTCTCTCTCTCTCTCTCTCTCTCTCTCAACACTTAACCTCCAATCTCTCTCTCTAAACCCAAAACCCCAATATCTCTATTTCTTTGTCATCTTTATATCTAAACCCCTGACACCCAATCTCTCTCTCTCTCTCTCTCTCTCTCTCTCTCTCTCTCACACACACACACACACACAACACACACACGCACACATTGTAAACCCCTAACCCCCAATCCATGTATCTCTCTCTAAACCACTAACCCCCAATCTCTCTCTCTCTCTTTCCCTCCAATCTCTCTCTCTCTAAAATCCTAAACCTAAATCCCTCTCTTTCTCTCTCTCTCTCTATGTCTCTAAAACTCTAACCCCTAATATCTCTCTCTCTCTCTCTCTGTTAATCTATCTATCTATTTATATCTCTATCTAAACCCCTAACCCCTAAGGACACCAATCTCTCTCTCTCTCTCTCACTCTCTACCCTAAACCCACGATCTTTCACTCTAAATTCCTAACCCCCAATCTCTCTCTCTCTCCCTCCAAACTCCTAACCTCCAATATAAATCTATGTCTCTAAACCCTTAACCACAAATCTCTCTCTCTCTCTCTCTAAATCCCTAACCCTTATCTCTCTGTAAACCCCTAACCCCCAATCTTTGTCTCTCTCCCTAAACCACTAATCCCAAATCTCTCTCTCACTAAAACCCTAACTCCAATCTTTCTCTCTCTCTAAATTCCTAAACCCAAATAACTCTCTCTCTCTATCTCTCTATCTATCTATATAAACCCTTAACCCCTGACCCCCAATCTCTCTCTCCCTCTCTTTCTGAACCCTAACCACTAATATCCCTCTCTCTAAACTCCTAAAACCCAATCTCTTTGTATTTCTCTCTTTAAAGCATTAACTCTCAATCTCTCTCTCTAAACACTTAATCCCCAATTATCTCTCTCTCACTAAAACCCTAATACATAATATTTCTCTCTCTCTCTCTCTAAACCCCTAACCACCAATCTCTCTCTCACTCTCTCTCTCTCTCTCTAAACCCATAAACCCCAGTGTCTCTGTCTCTCTCTAAAGTACTACCCCCAATCACTTTCTCTCTCTAAACCCATAACCCCAATCTATCTCCCTCTAAATCCCTAACCCCCAATCTCTCTCTTCATAGCTCCCTCTCATTATATACCCTGAACCCCCAATCTCCCACTCTCTCAATAAACCCTAACCACCATTCTCTATGTTTCTATCTCTCTCTATCTAAACTTCTAACCCCCAATATTTCTATCTCTCTTTTAACAACTAACCCCACCCTTAACCCCCAATTTCTATCTCTCTCTAAAACCCTAACCCAATATTTCTATTTCTCTCTCTTTAAACTCCTAACCATCAATCTCACTATTTCTATCTCTCTCTCTCTCTTCAAACACATAACCCTCAATATCTCTATCTATCTCTAAACCCATAACCCCCAATCTCTATTGCTCTAAACCCATAAACCCTAATCTCCTTATCTCTCTCTAAAAAACTAACCCCCAATCTCTCTCTCTCTCTCTCTCTCTCTCTCAGACCCTAACCCCCAATCTCTCTCTTTGCCTCCCTAAACCACTAACACCCAATCTCTATTTCTCTCTCCTTAAAACCCTACCCCCAATTTCTATATTTCTCTCTAAACACCTATCTCCCAATCTCTTTCTCTTTATCTCTCTAAACCCCTAACCCCTAGTCTCTCTCTTCTTATCTTCTCTCTCTCTAAACACCTAAACTCCTATCTCTCTCCCTCTAAACCCCTAACCCTCAATCTCTCTCTCTCTCTCTCTAAACCCCTAACCACCAAACTCTCTCTCTCTCTCTCTAAATCCCTAACCACCATTATCTATCTTTCTCTATCTCTCTCTAAACTCCAATCTCCCTCTCTCTCTCTCTAAGCCCCTAACCACCATTCTCTCTCTCTCTCTCTCTCTCTCTCTCTCTCTCAACCCCTAAATCCCAATCTGTCTATCTCCCTAAACAACTAACCCCAAATCTCTCTCTCTATCCATCTATTTATCTGAGCCCATAACCCCCAACCCATCTCTCTCTCTCTAAACCTCTAAGAACTAGTATCTCTCTCTCCCTAAATCCATAACATTCAATCTCTCACTCTCTAAATCCCTAAACTCCAATCAGTCTCTCTCTCTCTCTCTAAACCCCTAACCTCCAAATATATGTCTCTCTCTCTCTAAACCCCTAACCCCTAATATCTCTCTCTCTCTCTCTCTCTCTCTCTCTCTCTCTCTCTCTCTAACCCCTAACCCCCAATCTCTCTCTCTCTCTCTCTCTCTCTAACCCCTAACCCCCAATCTCTCTCTCTCTCTCTCTCTCTCTCTGTCTACAAACTATTAATGTCTAATACCTCTCTCTCTTTAAATACCTAAACACCAAGCTCGCTTTTTCTATCTCTCTCTCTAAACCCCTAACCTTAATCTCGTTATTGCTCTCTAAACCCCCAAACACCTCTCTCTCTCTCACACTCTCTCTCTCTAAACCACTAACCCCCAATCTCCCCCTTTCTCTGAATGTATGTATCCAAACCCATGACCCCCATTCTCGCTCTTTCTTTATACCATAACACCTAATCTCTTTCTCTCCCTCTAACCACCTAAAACCCAATATCTCTCTCTCTAAACCCCTAACCCCCAATCTCTCTCTATATATCTCTCTAAAACCTTAACCCTCATTATCTCTCTCTCTAAACCCCTAATAACCAATATCTCTTGGACCCTCTCCCCCTCTCTAAACAACTAAATTCCAATCTCTCTCTCTCTCTAAATGCCTAACCCCCAATCCCTTTCTCTTTCTCTCTTTATCTATCTATCTATCTGCATATCAATTATCTATCTATCTAAATTTCTAATCCCTAGACTCTCTCTCTTTAAACCCCTCACCCCAATATCCTTGTATCTATCTCTCTTTCTTTAACACTTAAAACCCAATCGATCTCTCTCTCAGCCCCTAACCACCAATATATCTTTATGTCACTCTATCTATGAGCCCATAACCCCCAATATCTCTCTCTCTGAACCCCTAAACCTTTACCTCTCTCTCCAAACCCCTAGCGGCCAATCTCTCTCTCTCTCTCTCTCTCTCTCTAAACCCTAACTATTAATCTCTCTCTCTCTCTCTCTCTAAACCCCTAATATCTCTCTCTCTCTCTCTCTCTCTCTCTCTCTCTCTCTCTCTCTCTCTCTAAACCCCTAACCCCCAATCTCTCTCTCTCTGTCTACAAACTACTAATGTCTAATACCTCTCTCTATCTAAATACCTAAACACCAAGTTTTCTTTTTCTATCTCTCTCTCTAAACCCCTAACCTTAATCTCGTTATCACTCTCTAAACCCCCAAACACCTCTCTCTCTCTCTCTAAACCACTAACCCCCAATCTCCCCCTTTCTCTGAATGTACGTATCCAAACCCATAACCCCCATTCTCGCTCTTTCTTTATACCCTAACACCTAATCTCTTTCTCTCCCTCTAACCACCTAAAACCCAATATCTCTCTCTCTAAACCCCTAACCCCCAATCTCTCTCTATATATCTCTCTAAAACCTTAACCCTCATTCTCTCTCTCTCTAAACCCCTAATAACCAATATCTCTTGGACCCTCTCCCCCTCTCTAAACAACTAAATTCCAATCTCTCTCTCTCTCTAGATGCCTAACCCCCAATCCCTTTCTCTTTCTCTCTTTATCTATCTATCTATCTACCTATCAATTATCTATCTGTCTAAATTTCTAATCCCTAGACTCTCTCTCTTTAAACCCCTCACCCCAATATCCTTGTATCTATCTCTCTTTCTTTAACACTTAAAACCCAATCAATCTCTCTCTCAGCCCCTAACCACCAATATATCTTTATGTCTCTCTATCTATGAGCCCATAACCCCCAATATCTCTCTCTTTGAACCCCTAAACCCTTACCTCTCTCTCCAAACCCCTAGCGGCCAATCTCTCTCTCTCTCTCTATATATATATATATGTCTCTCTCTAAACCCATGGCCCATAACCCCCAATATCTCTCTCCCTAAACCCCTAACCCTCAATCTCTCTCTCTAAACACCCAACATCCATTATCTCTCTCTAAACCCCTAACTCCAATTCTCTATTTCTCTGAACCTCTAACCCCCACCCTCTCTTTTCTCTCTAAAACCCTAACCCCTCATCTCTCTCTCTCTCACTCTCACTCTCTTTATTTGTCTATATCTAAACCCCGAATCCCTAATCTCACACTCTAAACCTCCAACCTCTCTCTCTATCTCTCTCTCACTCTAAACCACTAACCTCCAATCTCTCTCTCTCTCTCTCAACCTCTAACCACCAATCTCTCTATCTGTCTCTAAACCCCTAACCATTAATCTCGCTCTCTGTCTCTGAACCCCTAAGCACCGATCTCTCTCTATATATATCTCTCTCTCTCTCTCACTATAAACCTTCAATCCATGTATCTTTGTCTCTCTCTAAACCCATAACCCTCACTCTCTATCTCTCTCTCTAAACCACTAATCCCCAATCTCTCTCTCCCTCTCTAAACCCCTAACCTTCAATCTCTCTCTCTCTCTCTCTCTCTCTCTCTCTCTCTCTAAAATCCTAAACCCAAATCCCTCTCTTTCTTTCTCTCTCACTAAACCCCTAAACCCTAATCTCTCTCTCTCTCTCTCCCTCTCTCTCTCTATACATATATATATATAAAAAACCCTAACCCCTAAGGAAACCAATATCTCTCTATCTCTCTCTCTAAACCACCAACATCCAATATCTCTCTCTCTAAACCCCTAACCCCCAATCTCTCTCTCTCTCTCTCTCTCTAAACCCCGATATCTCTCTCTCTCTATTGTTTTCTTTCTAAAGCATAAACCCCCAGTCTCTTACTCTAAACCCCTAACCCCCATTCTCTCTCTCTCTCTCTTTAAACCCCTAACCCCCATTCTCTCTCTCTCTCTCTCTAAACCCCTAACCCCCAATCTCTATCTCTCTCTCTAAACCCCTAACCTCCAATCTAAATATTTATTTTTAAACCCCTAATGACAAATCTCTCTCTCTCTCTAAACCCCTAACCATATCTCTCTCTAAACCACTAACCCCCAATCTCTCTCTCTAAACCACTAATCCCAAACCTCTCTCTCTCTAAACCACTAATCCCAAACATCTCTCTCTCTAAAACCATAACTCCAATCTCTCTCTATCTCTAAACTCTTAAACCTAAATCCCTCTCTTTATCTCTCTCTCTAAACCCCTAACCCCTAAACTCTCTCTCTCTCTCTATCTATCTATCTATTTATCTATCTATCTATATAAACCCCTGACCCACAATCTCTCTCTCTCTCCCTCTCTTTCTAAACCCTAACCACCAATCTCCCTCTCTCTAAACTCCTAACACCCAATCTCTTTGTCTTTCTCTCTCTAAAGCATTAAATCTCAATCACTCTCTCTAAATCCTTATTCCCCAACTCTCTCTCTCTCACTAAAACCCAAACACCTAATCTCTCTCACTCTCTCTAAAACCCTAACCACCAATCTCTCTCTTTCTCTCTCTCTCTCTCTCTAAACCCATAACCTCCAATATCTATGTCTCTCTTTAAAGTACTAACCCCCAGTCTCTCTCTCTTTAAACCACTAACCCTCTCTCTCTCTCTCTCTCTCTAAACTGATAACCCCAAATCTCTCTCTCCATATCTCCCTCTCTAGTCTAAAACCCAAACCCTCAATCTCCCTCTCTCTCACTAAACCATAACCACCATTCTCTTTTTTCTATCTCTCTCTCGAAACTTCTAACCCCCAATATCTCTATCTCTCTTTGAACAACTAGCAACGAATATTTCTCTTTCACTCTATCTCTCTAAACCCCTAACCAACAATCTCTCTCTTTCTATATCTCTCTCTTCAAACACCTAACCCTTAATCTCTCCATCTCTCTCTAAAACCATAACCCCCAATCTCTGTCTCTCTAAACCCATAACCCCTAATCTCTCTATCTCTCTCTAAACAACTAACCCCCAATCTCTATCTATCTATCTATCTATCTATCTAATCCCCTAACACCCCCAATCTATCTCTCTATGCTTCTCTAAACCACTAACACCCAATCTCTCTCTCTCTCTCTCTCTCTCTCTCTCAACCCCTAACCCTCAATCTCTCTATTTCTCTTTAAATCCCTATCCCCCAATCTCTCTCTCTCTCTCTCTAAACCCCTAACCCCCAGTCTCTCTCTTCCTATCTCTCTCTCTCTCTAAACACCTAACATACTATATCTCTCCCGTTAAACCCCTTACCCCCAATATCTCTCTCTCTCTCTAAACACCTAACCCCAAATCTCTATATTTCTCTCTAAACCCATTCCCCCAATATATCTCTCTCTCTCTAAACCCCTAACCCCCAAAATCTCTCTTCCTATCTTTATCTCTCTCTCTAAACACCTAATGTCCTATCTCTCTCCCTTTAAACCCATTGCCCCCAATATCTCTCTCTTTTTCTCCCCCTCTCTCTCTCTAAACCCTTAACCCCCAATATATATATCTCTCTCAATCCCTAACCACCATTATCTCTCTTTCTCTCTCTCTCTAAACACCTAACCTCAATCTTTCGATCTCTCTCGAGATGACTAATCGCACACCTAACCACCAGCCTCCCTCTCTATAAACCCCTAACCCCGTTCTCTCTCTCTCTCCCCCTCTCTCTCTGTCTCTTAATCTAAATATCTAACACCCAATCTCTCTCTCTCCCTCTATCTATATATCTATCTAAACACCCTATCCCCAATAACTCTCTCTATCTCTCTCTCTTTCTCTCTATCTCTCTATCTCTCTCTAAACCCATAACCCTGAATCTATATTTGTATCTAGCTATATCTCTCTCTAAACCTCAAACCACTAATCTATCTCTCTCTCTAAACTCCGAACCGCTAATATCTCTATCTCTCTCTCTATGTCTATCTCTGTACGCCCCTAACCCCAATCTCTCCCTCTCTCTCTCTCTCTCTAAGCACCTAACCCCATAACTCTCTCTCCCTCTCTAAGCCCCTAACCCCCAATCTATTTGTCTCTCTTTATCTCTCTCTCTCTCTAATCCCTAACCCCAAATATATCTCTCTCTCAAAACACCTACCCCCCAAACTCTCTATCTCTTTGTAAACAACTAACCCCACCACTAACCCCCAATCTCTCTCTCTAAAACCATAACACACCATCTCTCTCTCTCTCTCTCTCTCTCTCTCTAAATCCCTAACCAGAAATCTCTCTCTTTATGTATCTCTCTCTAAAATCCTAGCCACCAATCTCTCTATCAATCGCTAAACCCCTAACCTCCAATCTCTCTGTCTCTAAACCACTAACCCCCAATATCTCTCTTCCTGTCTCTCCCTCTCTAAGCTCCGAAACCCCACTCTCTCTCTTTCTTTAATCCCTTAACACCGAATCTCTCTCTTTCTCTCTGTCTAACCACCTAACCCCCAATATTGCTCTCTCTCTCTAAACCCCTAACCCCTAATCTCTCTCTCTCTCTCTAAACCCTTAAATCCTAATACATATCTTCTTATATATCTCTCTAAACCACTAATCTTCAATCTCTCTTTCTCTAAATGACTAACCCTCAATCTATCTCTCTCTATGTCTCTCTCTTTCTATCTCTCTCTCTACAACCTTAACCCCCAATCTCTCTTTCTAAACCCATAACCTCAATCTCTCGCTTTCTTTGTAATATTTATATCTAAACCCCTTGTTGCTTGGGTTTTCACCCAAGCATGTGCTAATGTGCACCTACTAACTTGTAGTAGCGGTTTAGATTAAACAGTAAAAGTAAATAAATGTAAAAAGTAAATATTGATCTAACATATGCAAGAAAATAACTCTAGATTAAAAGCAGTAAACAAAATAGATCCATGAGAGAAACAAATAAAACTTTAATATTTTCTATTACCTCAAAGGGTGAGGATGGTTGAGCTTGAGCAACTACGATGGTGAGGTGCTCCAAAGCTCCAATGATCTCTTCTTCTCCAAGATGCTAATGGGGATCTTCAAACTCAAAAAGGAGGCTATGGCTCTCAAGAAAGAATTTGGCAGCATAAGGATAGGATGAATGTGGATGAATAGTGAGGAGCCTATATCACCTTTTTATAGCTTTTTGGTGATGGAGAATACAACTATGGTTTAAGGAAACCGATGATATTGGTAAAGAATGGTTTAGGTTTTTTTTTCCTCTTTTTCCCTCTTTTTCCCTTTTTGAATATATTTTTGAGTTTTATTCCCTTTTAATTGATTTTTTGGAATTTTGGACCCTTTTTTAGGGTTTTTTAAATTTTTTGAGGAAAAATAAATATTTTGAGGAGAAAAAGATTGATTGTGGTCTTTTCGGTGACCTTTTGAAGGTTTTAGAGGCTAACATGGTAGGAAAAGTGGACAAATGGGTCATGTGAATAGGGAAATGAGTTAATGAGCACTTTTGGGGTGTTAATAGATTGCCCCCTGATGTGTGAGAGCAGGAGCTCATCGTATGGCTGATAGACATCATAGTTTCTTTGTCTTTTTCCTGGGGTTTGGAGGAGAGAAGAGACTGATTGGAGACTAAAACAACGGGCCCATGCAAACTGCACAAACTAAAAATACTGTCCTCAAAATGAATGAGGAATAATCTCTGATAATGGACGAGGCGGGCATACCCATGCTCGTATCAAGACATATAAATAACAATGAGGCCCAAAAAGGAGGACCTGAACAATACATATAACCTAATGTGTACATCATAATGGTCCAGTGGGGACACAATGCCAGGACATACTCATGGTTAGACCATGACTGATATGAAGAACTGATACATTGGAAAAGAGCAACAACTGTTTTGAATGAGGTGTCAGAAGGGTTAATGAACTGTTGTATCTGAAGGTATCCAACAATTGTAGGGACTCAATAACTATGAGTCAACTTCTGAAGAGTATCTATACTCGAGGGAGTATAACACTGGGGTTATTCCCAATACTATCGCCAAGCGCAGCTCGGATATCCATAGGAACATGTAACTGGTTGTTTCGAAAGTAGACTCATCAATGTGTTGGAGTCTGGTGACATCCAGGGTCTTCGACAAATAACTGAAAGGACCGATACCCTGTACGAATCTCAACAATGCGATCAAGGTGTTGATATCGAGCATGTGAGAAACAATCATTTGGAGAGGCATTAAGGACTCCTTTCAAAATGATCCATAGGAACTCACCACTAATGGTGATGAGTCCAATGCACAGGGACCTCTGGGTCTGTCCTCTGGAATAGATTTGGTTGGCGTCGACAGAGGGAGACCTGCAACTACCAAGGCAATGATGTTTACTTGATAGGAGCATGAGGTTTACAACCAAGAGCTGATGGTACTTATGGTGGGACTGACACATTGTGGGGATGGGTTAGAACTGGGTCATGGAGTGGGTGGATTCAAACTTCCTTTGTTCAGAGTATGATGACACAGTTGACCTAGAAGCATATGAAACTAACTTTAGGTACGGGGACCATAGCTTAAGGGATCAGGTGTATGTACTGCAAAGGGAGAGACTGAGGATGACAAACTGATGTGTGGTGTCAGGAAACTCTCAAGGTGGTATATCGCAGAATACTGTGAACAAAGGCGATCGAATTGGGGAAGCTTCCATAATAGTATGATTATATATGCTTTGTTGTGGCACCGAGGAGCACCGTTGGTGCTTTCCTCATGGTTTAAGGATCTCAAAGAAGGGATAAAAGTGTGCTCAAAAAATGGTACTGTCATGTGGATTTGTACGAGCCCAGGACAGTTCATGCTCATGGTTGCTTTCACTTTTAGAGAGTCTGAAAGCGACAAGTAGACTCCAAGGGGGTTCTTTTTCATGTGTTAGTATCCAAGGCCCGAAAAAGCATAAAAGGATGCAATGAAGAACTCTTCTAGCCGATGTGACTAGAGTATTCCTTTTTTGTAATTAGTCTACAAGGTCTAGAAAAAGGGGTAAACTTATACCAGGTAGACTCCCTTTCAAATACATTTAACGATAATGAAAGAAAGCAAGATTGCTTGGCGATCTTTTCATTGTTTTAGGAGTCAGAAAAGAGATTAACAGAAACTCCCTAAGTGCCTTTTTCGTAAAGGAATTGATCGGCCCAAAAAAGGGATAAAATTATACCGAACAAAAGTAATGGTGAGGCAAGGAGGAAGTGTTCAATCAAGAGACAAGCATGGGGATGAAGCACAATGATATGTGGGGAACACTGATGGGGCCTCCTTGCGGATTGATGAATGGTAGCAAAACAACATCATAATTGCAGTATGGATGGAGTGGAGGCGTAGAAGTTGTGATGCAAAAAAAATTTTAAAAATTTGACAGCTGCCGATGTGGCACTCAAATCAAGGCAATCATGGGTATCTAAAAAGATTCCCAAAAAATATGGTGGTGAGAGCGAGAAATGGTCTCAAGCATCATCACGAGCGCGTAAAACTGAATCTGGCGATATAAAAATTGTCAAAAACGGACAACGACCGATGTGGCACGCAAAGCAAGCTGATGATGGGCATGTGAAAAAATGCCCAAAAAATATGGTGGTGAGAGCGAGAAATGATCTCAAGCATCATCATGGGTACGGATATCTAAATCCGGCGGTGCAAAGGGTGCAAAAAACGGAGGTCAAATGACTCCGGAATGGTCAAAGGAAAAAACAAGGTTAAAAAATGACTATAAATAAAGGTGAGCCCACCAAGCCAAGGATGTAGTGGTGGGGAGAAATGATGGCCCTTGGGGGAGAAATACTAGGCGTATCAAATCAAATCAAATATACAAGTGACACGTGACCTCAAAAATGGTTGAGATCACGAATGTGAAAAAGTGAGCAAGGTTAATGACCTACCCTCGTGCTATGTGCATGGGGTTTGTGATTGTGGATCACATATGTGTTGGTTTGTACGATGGGCTCATTGAAGTGCTGATATAGATATGATGGGGTAGGGTCAAAATGATTGATCATTCCCCCTATTCCAGGTTTGAGGTAATCTATTATGCCCCCGAACTCAAAGGTGTCAATGCGGTGCAGATGTTGTCTTAGAGAGGGATCAATAGGGAATTGACCAACTACTGGAGGGGGGGTGTACCATGAGGTTGCGGGCCGTGGTGGCATACTAAAGTGATGATATGATGATGGGGGATTCACCTTGTGGGTTGGATTCCCCCAGTATCGCCGATGAGAATGACGATGAAGGTTTCGGGCCTAACCCCATGCTGTGGACATGTGGTTTCCTATTTGATTTGAAAAGGTTGAATATGTGGGTCGGAGGGATCAATGGAAGGGGTCGACCGGACAGAGGGGTCTCCATTAGAAACCATGTAAATTGTGTTAATATCTTCCGAGGAGGAATATGGTGGGGGATGAATTTCCTCAATAAGAGGAGGGGTGTCTCTAGGTCGGCATTATTCAGTTCGTATAGAGCTACTCTGTAATCTGGGATTCGATCGAGGCAATGATGTGAGTAATGGTCGCAAATGCCGCATATTGCACAAGGGTGATTGGTATGCATGGATTTATCGCGAGGCTGAGGGGTGATGTTAAGTTTCATAACTGGGATGTTAGCATCATCATCTAACATTTGCATGTGTTCTTGAAGTGTTGGTAGTTGTTGACATTGATGGGTAGCATGGCCCAGATCATCGCATAAAGAGCATTTGGGGGGAGCATGAAATGTCGTGGGATTCTTCACCAGCTTTGGAGTTGATGGGGCGGTGCGGGTTGCAGGTGAAGCGGTGTAGGTTTGTGGTCCTCTGCCCCCAGTGTAGCAGAGTGGAGGGGGAGCATTACTGGATGTTGATGCAATGGCCACTGTTGGAGGTGGTCAGTTTTGAATGTTAGTTACACCGAGGGGTGGACGGTTATAGGTATTGATGGGTTGCACTAGTTGTAAAATGACAGTTGGTGTTGGGGGAGGACTTGGGGCGGGAAGGTACCACACAAGTAGTCCTAACGTTAACCCTGGAATATTGAGCGTAGCCATAACTAGTGTGTTGACTGCTCCTGAAGGAGGAAATAGAAACGGGATAGTGTGGATGGGTGTATCTCCTACATGACTTGGAACTGAGGGTGGTTGCGGCAGTAAAGAGGGTTGTTGGTTAGGATCTGTGTATTGTGCGAGAGGGTGCACAAATCAAATATCTTGAGTGTCTTCAAAGGTGGTGGAATGGATTGGAATGTGGATGTCATGGGAGTATCTAAGTATATCCCTGGTCCAACTGTGGAGACGAACGATGTGGGTGCGCTCCAAACGGGTTGTTCAATCATAGGTAGAACATTTTCAGGTGTGGCGGGGGCATTAGGATGATAGTATGTCAGTTGATCAATTTTTTCTACACATCCCTCATGGGGGGACATCATAATGCGGAAGACGGATGAAGCAACAGCTTTCATGGCATACATGTAACTTCGTCCAAGTAAGAGGTTGTAATCAAGTTGGGCATTGATGACCTCTATGTCTATAAGTATAGTTTTTCCACCTAATTGGACAGGAACATTAGCCAAAAGGCCTTGCGGTTGGGTTGAACGGCCATCATAAGATCGTAATGCGGTGGTGGATGGTTGTAATGTAGGATATCCAAGCTTGTACCAAACAAATGTTGACATTACGCAGGTGGAGGCACCTTCATCGATGATGCATTGATGAATGACAAGGTTTCGAATGGATACAGAAACCTGAAATGCTAATGTCGAAGGAAAACGTGGTTTGGCTTGGTCCAAGTCGAATGCCATCATTTGTGAATCGTTAGGGTCTATCACACCAATGGTGGATAACAATAATTTTCTCTGTGCAGGACACGTTTTTAGGACTTCCAAGGCAGACATAGCAGTGAGGGACTAGGCTAAGTATTCCACAATGTTATAATTTGAGGCGACACAAGCATTAGGATTTTTGTTGATCCATCATAGGGGGAAGCGAGGGGCTTTAAGGCCCCCATCCAATGGCATAGTAGGTATGCATAATGGATGATCAGTTGGAAGGGTTTTTGTGGCTGGATCAGCAGGTGTGGTTTCAGGGGTTGAGCCGTATTGGTTTTGGCGTGTTTGGAGGTTGATATCATTTGATGACATCATTAATAGATGGTGAATACCTGAATCCATATGTTGATAATCGGTTGCAGCGTAAGTAATCTGCTGGTCTGGTGCCATGTTCCCTTGGGGGGGATCCAAAGGGCGAGTGTTCAGTACTCCCTGTGTAGGTAAAGGGTTCTGCAAAACCATGGGTTGCAGTTGAGGAGGTGGCGTTGGTTGTGCCACATGCCCGTGGCATTGGGCGTCATCAGTCTAGAGTTGGCGTGCTCGCTCCAAATGGGGGCATGAGTGTGTGTAATGGCCATATGCTCCACATATGGAACATGGATGGTTTGTTCTTAAATTAGGATTTATACCTTGTTTCGGTGGATGATCAGGGTTTTGGTTGGTGGGAGAAGTGTTATTATTATTCGGAGGATTGGGTGGCTGACTGCCTTGGTTTTGAGGTTGATTGTTCCCGTAGTTGCGTCCTCTTCCGTGGTTCTTTTGACCTCCTTGATTACATTGGTTGTTCTGGTTTTGCAGCTGGTTCTGCTATGTATACAATTGCCCTTGGGAAGTAGGGGGATTTTGAGGTCGCGCTTGTGCTGGAGCAGACTGCGGTGGATAGTAAGCGGGAGGGTTCGAAGGTGGTCCAGGTGCTTCTTGTTGTTGTTGTTGTTGGTAATTTTGAGCTATTGGAAGTGTTGGGGCAGAAGGTGCTGCTTGCGGAGGGTAATAAGCCGATTGGGCTTGTGAGTGAACAGGAGCATGAGTGGCATGTTGGTGATAATATGTAGGAGGTGCATAAGCTGTAGGTGCGTACCCTTAACACTGTGGTGGACATGACGGTCCATGAGTGTGGTTGGTGTGTGCCATTGGAGCATACAAAGTTGTAGCTCCGGAGTGGGATGTGGACCGCGAAAGGTCAGGGCTAGTATTATTAGGCGTAATTAAAAAGGGTTGGTTGTGTGATACAACATGACCAATGATACCATCAGCAGCATGGGATGCCCCTGGCGCATCATTCCGGGATGGATTGCCTCGGGGGGCATCAGGTAAAATTGCATATAGGTAGTCAGACTGTGCGTAGATTAAATCAAACTACTGGGCTTTTAGAATGGCTTCTTCTTCCGACTGGGGTCGTTCAGAAGCCACATATTTGGCTATGGATGGAAGGAGATATTTTAGGAACCAATCCAGGAAAATACGATCATCTAGATTGATATTTCCTAGACTACGGCGTTTACGCCACTCATGGTTGTGATCTGTGATATGGGTAGCCATGTTTTGTCTACAAGACAGTAGGATTTCTACTCCCCGCGTCATAGCGGACGGGTAGTTGAAAGAATTGTAGGAAATTTGAGGCAAGGGATGTAAACATAGGGTGTGTCCCATGAGGTTGCTCGATATACCATTTTGCTGCCGAGCCAATGAAATTTATTTGCAACAAACGTAGGAGAATAGAGTCATCTACTATGGAGTTGGAGGAACACCATAGATGAAAAGACATAATGTGATTTTGTGGGTCCTCACCATCCTTCCCCTCAAACTTATGGATGTCAGATGGGAGTTTAGAGGGCATGTGAGGCCAAGTAGGATCATGTCTAATGGGATCATTTGTTAATATTTCCAGGTCTGATAGGTTAAGACTAGCCATGAATGGCAAACTAGCAAAGGAGTGAGAAATGGTCAGTGGGGCATATGTGCTATTGGTAGCATTATTGATTAGGCCACTGCTCCCAAATGGGAATATTAGCTATAAAAGGGATGTTCCCCCCAACAAAAGGTGTGTGAGAGGGGCCTATGCCCCCAAGTGTAACATGAGTTATAGATGGGTTTGGATTGGGTCCAGTAATTGTTGGGATCTGAGTAGTGGCGAGGATGGTAGGTGTAGGTCCCATTGTGAGAATTCCTAGGGTAGGTGTGGGTCCCATATTGGGCATACCTAAGGGATTTGTTGTAGTTGTGGCTACTGTGGTGGCCATTGTGGTGGCAGGGGTGGTTGATGTTCCACCAACAGTCCCTGTGAAGAAGGGGTCAAAAGTCATACCAGCTCTTGTTCTATTGCTATTGTACTCCCATATGGGTAGTACAACGAGAACAACGAGTAGGTATACTTCGATGACTGAATGGACTACGGTAGTCCACTTAGACATCCGGAACCAGTCTTTCTACTTCGACCCTCCTAAGGGAGAAGCCTTTGTGACAAGTTGGTGTATAACCATGCCAATAAGTACTAAGGGATTTTGGTACCCTCAATGTCAACCACTATGTCTCAAATGAAAGTGAATGAGGGGTGTTATTTGGATACCTATCCCCTCAATCTTACCTAGCTACAATATTCTTTTGATGTTCCCCAAGTGGGATTAGAATGTTGGTTGAGTTTAACATATTTTAAGGCTCACTTTGATTTATGGTGACAAAGTGTGTGTAGGTGTGGTTATGTAGCAAAAATAAAATGCCTCGCTTGGGAGAAATATCAAGCAAATTAAAATTATGATTTCAACTTACAAAATATGAAATTTCTAACTGAAAAATGCTTTAAAACTTTTTCTTTCAATAAACTGAATTTTTTTCAAAATGATGTAGTAAAGAAAATAACAGAAAAGGAAAATGAATCTCAAAGGCTGTAAGTAAGACAATGGGTTGTGAAATTGCAGGGGAGATGGCTTGAAAGAATGGGCTGAAATGAGTGACGAAAAGTCAAACATAAAATCGCTGGGTTCAGCACGAAATCCCGGTTGTCTGTGGCAAAACCCATGATATGGATCACATCGATATGGGAAAAACTCGCAATCTACGTCGCAGCTGGGGGGTTGTAAGTCGTGATATGGAATCGTGGTTGTGGGTCAAAACCCCACGATGTGGATCGCGGCTGTGGGTCGAAAACATGAGATGTGGATCACGGCTAACAGGCAAAATCCACAATATCGAGGGAAAAAACATATTTTTTAAATCGTGGCTTTCGGCGGAAATCCCGTGATGTGGATCACGGTTGTGGGTGTAAAAACCTACGATTTTTGGGATGGAAAAAGTCACCAAAAATGAAAGCTGAAAATCTAATTTTTGGACTGTGTGGGCGGAAAAATGAGCCAATGGATGGTATGCCACAAATCTCTCTCTCTCTCTCTCTCTCTCTAAACCCCTAACACATATCTCTCTCTAAACCCCTAACCCCTAATCTTTATTTCTCTCTCTCTCTCTCAAAACCTAACTCCAATCTCTCTCTCTCTCTCTCCAAATTCCTAAACACAAATCCCTCCCTCTCTCTTACTCTCTATATCTCTATTTATCTATCTAATAAACCCTTAACCCTTAACCCCCAATCTCTCTCTCTCCCTCTCTTTCTAAACCCTAACCACTAATCTCCCTATCTCTAAACTCCTAACACCCAATCTCTTTGTATTTCTCTCTCTAAAGAATTGACTCCCAATCTCTCTCTCTAAACCCTTAATCCCCAACTCTCTCTCTCTCTCTCTCTCTCTCTCTCTCTCTCTCTCTCTTACACACACACTAAAACCCTAACACCTAATATTTCTCTCTCTCTCTCTCTAAACCCACAACCCCCAATATCTTTGTCTCTCTCTAGAGTACTAACCCCCAATCTCTCCCTCTCTTTCTAAACCTCTAACCCCAATCTCTCTCTCTCTAAACCCCTAACCCAAAATCTCTCTCTTCATATCTCCCTCTCATTGTAAACCTCGAATGCTCAATCTCTCTCTCTCTCACTAAACCCTAACCATCATTCTCTCTGTTTCTATCCATCTCTCTATCTAAACTTATAACCCCCAATATTTCTATCTCTCTTTGAACAACTAACCCCACCCTTAACCCCTAATATCTCTCTCTCTCTCTAAAACCCTAACACCTAATCTTTCTCTTTCTCTCTCTCTAAACCCCTAACCAACAATATTTCTATCTCTATCTCTCTCTCTTCAAACACCTAACCCTCAATCTCTCTATCTATCTCTAAACACATAACCCCCAATCTCTATCTCTCTAAACCCATAGCCCCTAATCTCTCTATCTCTCTCTAAACAACCAACCCCAATCTCTCTTTCTCTCTCTCTCTCACAGACCCTAACCCCCAATCTCTCTATATGCCTCTCTAAACCACTAACACCCAAACTCGCTTTCTCTCTTCTTAAAGCCCTAACCCCCAATTTCTTTATTTATCTCTAAACCCCTATCCCCAAATATCTCTCTCTATTTCTCTCTTTAAACCCCTAACCCTCTCTCTCCCTCTCTCTCTCTCTCTCTCTAAACACCTAACCTCCTATCTCTCTCCCTCTAAAACCATAACCCTCAATCTCTCTCGCTCTCTCTAAACCCCTAACCACTAATCTCTCTCTCTCTAAATCCCTAACCACAATTATCTCTCTTTCTTTGTCTCTTTCAATACCTATCTCTCTCTCTAAACCCCAAACCCCCAATCTCCCTCTCTCTCTTTAAGCCCCTAACCACCATCCTCTCTCTCTCTCAACCCCTAAACCCCAATCTCTATATCTCACTAAACAACTAACCCCAAATCTCTCTCTCTCTGTCTATTTATTTATCTGAGCCCCTAACCCCCAACCTCTCTCTCTCTCTAAACCCCTACGAACCAATATCTCTCTCCCCCTAAATCTCTAACCCCCAATCTCTCACTCACTAAACCCCTAACCTCCAATCACTCTCTTTCTCTCTCTCTAAACACCTGACCTCCAAATCTCTCTCTCTCTCAACCCCTAATCTCTCTCTATATATCTCTAAACCTCTAACCCCAACATCCCTCTCTCTAAACCCCTAATCTTTGAACTCTTTCTCTCTCTAAATCCCTAACCCCAGTCTCTCTCTTCCTATCATTCTCTCTTTCTCTAAATACCTAACCTCGTATATATCTCCCATTAATCCCCTAACCCCCAATCTCTCTCTCTCTCTCTCTAAACCCCTAACCACCAATCTCTCTCTCTCTCTCTCTCTCTCTCTCTCTCTCTCTCTCTCTAAATCCCTAACCACCACTATCTCTCTGTCTCCATCTCTCTAAACACTTATCTCTCTCTCTAAACCCCCAATCTCCCTCTCTCTCTCTCTAATCCCCTAACCACCATTCTCTCTCTCTCTCTCTCAACCCCTAAACCCGAATCTCTCTATCTCACTAAACAACTAACCCCAAATATCTCTCTCTGTCCATCTATTTATCTAGTCCCTTGACCCTCAACTTCTCTCACTCTCTCTAAACCCCTAAGCATCGGTATCTCTCTCTCCCTAAATCCCTAACCCCTAATCTCTCACTCTCTAAATCCCTAACTTCCAATCACTCTCTCTCTCTCTAAACCCCTAACCTCCAAATATCTCTCTCTCAACCCTAATCACTAATATCTCTCTCTCTCTAAACCTATAACCCCCAATATCCCTCTCTCTAAACCCCAATCTCTATCTCTCTTTGTCCATACACTTCTAACCCCTCTCTCTCTATATATATATATATATATATCTCTATAATGATAACCTCTAATCTCTTTCTCTCTCTAAATACCTAAACACCAACATCTCTCTTTATATCTCTCTCCAAACCCCTAACCTAATATCTCTATCTCTCTCTAAACCCCCAAACACCTCTCTCTCTCTCTAAACTCCTAACCCCCAATCTCCCCCTTCCTCTGAATGTATGTATCTAAACTCGTAACCCCCATTCTTGCTCTTTCTTTATACCCTAACACCCAATGTCTATCTCTCTCTCTAACCAACTAAACCCTTATATCTCTCTCTCTAAACCCATAACCCACAATCTCTCTATATCTCTCTCTATAAACCTAATTTCTATTCTCTCTCTATCTAAACCCCTAACCACCAATATCTCTCTCCCTCTCCCCCTCTCTATACAACTAACCTCGAATTTCTCTCTCTCTCAAGATTCCTAACCCCCAATCTCTCTCTCTCTCTCTCTCTCTCTCTCTCTCTCTCTCTCTCTAAATTTCTAATCCCTAAACTCCCTCTCTCTCCAAACCCCTCACCCCAATATCCTTGTCTCTATCTCTCTTTCTTTAACCCTTAAAGCCCAATCGATCTCTTTCTCTCTCTAAATTCCAATCTCTCTCTATCTCTCTCTCTCTCAATCCATAACCACCAATATATCTCTTTTTGTCTTTCTATATCTGAGCCCCTAACCCCCAATCTCTCTCTCTATGGACCCCTAACCCATTACCTCTCTCTCCAAACTCCTAGGGGCCAATCTCTCTCTCTCTCTCTCTCTCTCTCTCTCTCTCTCCCTCAACCGTAACCCCTAATCTCTCTTTCTCTCTCTCTCTCTCTAAACCCCCAACCCTCAAAATCCCTCTCTCCAAACCCATAGCCCATAACCCCCAATCTCTCTCTCTCTAAACCCTTAACCCCCAATCCCTCTCTCTAAACATCCAACATCCAATATCTCTCTCTCTAAACCCCAAAATCCAATTCTCTATCTCTTTGAACCTCTAACCTTCAATCTCTCTTTTCTCTCTAAAACCCTAACCCCTAATCTCTCTCTCTCTATTTGTATCTCTCTAAACCCTAAATGCCCAAGGTCTCACTCTAAACCGCTAACCCCCAACCTCTCTCTCTTTCTATCTCTCACTCTAAACCCCTAACCTCCAATCTCTCTCTCTCTCTCTTTATATGTCTCTAAACCTCTAATCACCAATGTCTCTCTCTATGTCTCTAAACCCTTAATCACCAATATCTATCTCTGTCCCTAACCCCTAAGCACCATTCTCTCTTTGTATATCTCTCTCTTTCACTATAAACCTGTGACCCACGTATCTTTGTCTCTCTCTAAACCCATAAAGCCCAATCTTTGTCTCTCTCTCTCTAAACCACTCATCCCCAATATCTCTCTTCCTCTCTAAACCCTAACCTCCAATCTCTCTCTCTCTATCTATAAACTCTTAAACCCAAATCCCTCTCTCTCTCTCTAAAACCCTAACCCTTAATATCCCTCTCTTTCTCTCTCTATCTATCTAAACCCCTAACCCCTAAGGGAACCAATCTCTCCCTCTCTCTCTCTAAACCACCAACATCCAATATCTCTCTCTCTATACCCATAACCCCCAATCTTTCTCTCTCTTAACCTCTAAATGAAAATCTCTCTCTCTCTAAGCCACTAAACCCAGATCTCTCCCTCTCTAGTTTTCTTTGTCTAAACCCTAAACCCCCAATCTCTCACTTTAAACCCCTAACCCCCATTCTCTCCCTCTCTCTCTCTCTCTCTCTCAAAACCCCCAACTCCCAATATATCTCTCTCTCTAAACCCCTAACCTTCAATCTAAATATCTATCTCTAAAACCCTAACACAAATCTCTCTCTCTCTCTAAACCACTAATCTCAAATCTCTCTCTCTCTCTCTAAACACCTAAACTCGGATATCTCTCTTTCTCTCTCTCTCTTTAAACCCCTAATCCCTAATTTTTCTCTCTCTCTCTCTCTTGCTCTCTATTATATCTATCTATCTATCTCTCTGTCTATATAAACCCCTGACCCCCAATCTCTCTCTCTCTCCCCCTCTCTTTCTAAACCCTAACCACCAATCTCCCTCTCTCTAAGCTCCTAACACCCAATCTCTTTGTCTGTCTCTCTCTAAAAAATTAAATCTCAATCTCTCTCTCTAAAACCTTAATTCTAAAATCTCTCACTCTAAAACCTTAATTCTAAAATCTCTCTCTCTCACTAAAACCCTAACACCTAATCTTTCTCTCTCTCTAAACCCCTAACCACCAATTTCTCTCTTTCTCTCTCTCTCTAAACCCATAGCCCCTAATCTTGTTGTCTATCTTTAAAGTACTAACCCCCAATATATATCTCTCTAAACCCCTAACCCCCAATCTCTTTATCTCTCTCTAAACCCCTAACTCCCAATCTCTCTCTTCATATCTCCCTCTCACTCGAAACCCCGAACCCCCAATACCCCTCTCTCTCACTAAACCGTAACCAACATTCTCTATGTTTCTCTCTCTATCTCTAAACTTCTAACCCCAATATCTCTATCTCTCTTTGAACAACTAACCCCACCTTTAACCTCAAATCTCTCTCTCTCTCTAAAACACTAACACCTAATCTTTCTTTTTCACTCTATCTCTCTAAACCCCTAACCCTTAAACACTCTATCTCTCTCTAAAACCATAACCCCCAATCTTTATCTCTCTAAACCCATAACCCCTAATATATCCATGTATCTCTAAACAACTAAACCTCTCTCTCTCTCTCTCTCTCTCTCTCTCTCTCTCTATATATATATATATATATATATATATATATATATATATAAGCCCCTAACCACCAATCTCTCTATTTCTCTCTAAACCCCTATCTCTCTCTCTCTCTAAACCACTAACCCCCAAACTCTCTCATCCTTTCTCTCTCTCTCTCTAAACACCTAACGTCCAATCTCTCTCCCTTTAAACCCCTTACCCCCAATATCTCTCTCTATAAACCCCTAACCCCCAATATGTCTCTCTCTCTAAATCCCTAACCACCATTACCTCTCTTTCTCTCTCTCTCTAAACACCTAACCCCCAATATCTCTATCTCTCTCTAGACAACTAACTGCACCCCTAACCACCAATCTCTCTCTCTGTAAACCCTTAACCCCCATTTTGTCTCTCTCCCCCCTCTCTCTCTCTCAATCTAAAACTCTAACCCCCAATCTCTCTCTCTCTCCCTCTATCTATCTATGTAAGTGCCCTATCCCCAATAACACTCTCTCTCTCTCTCTTTAAACCCATACCCCCTAATCGCTCTTTGTCTCATACTATCTCTCTCTCTAAAACCCTAACCGTTAATCTCTCTATCTCTCTCTCGACCCCTATCGATCAATCTCTCTCTCTCTCTCTCTAAGCCCCTAACCCCTAATATCTCTCTTTCTATCTTTCTCTCTCTCTCTAAACACCTAACCTCATAAATCTCCCTCTCTATACAAGCCCCTAACCCCCAATCTCTCTCTCTCTCTCTCTATAATCCCTAACCCCCAATTTCTCTCTCTCTCTCTCTAAACCCTTAACCACCAATCTATCTCATTATCTCTCTCTCTCAAAACACCTACCCCCAATCTCTCTATCCCTCTCTAAAAAACTAACCCCCAATCTCTCTCTCTAAAACCATAACATGCAATCTTTCTCTCTCTCTCTCTCTCTCTAAACCCCTAACAACAAATCTCTGTCTTTCGATATCTCTCTCTAAACTCTTAGCCCCCAATCTCTCTATCAATCGCTAAACCTCTAACCCCCAATCTCCCTATATCTAAACCACTAACCCCCAATATCTCTCTTCCTATGTCTCCCTCTCTAAACCATGAACCTCCATTCTCTCTCTTTCTTTACTCTTCCTATCTCTCCCTCTCTAAACCCCAAACCCCCATTCTCTCTCTTTCTTTAATCCCTTAACACTCTCTCTCTCTCTGTGTGTGTGTGTGTGTGTGTGTGTGTGTGTGTCTAACCACCTAACCCCCAATATTGCCCTCTCTCTAAACCCCTAACCACTAATCTCTCTCTCTCTCTAAAACCTTAAATCCTAAAATCTCTCTTCCTATCAATCTCTCTAAACCATTAACCTCCAATCTCTCTCTCTCTCTAAATGACTAACCCTCTCTCTCTCTCTCTCTCTCTCTCTCTCTCTCTCTGTATGTCTCTCTCTTTCTATCTCTATATGTAAACCCTTAACCCTCAATATCTCTCTTTCTTTGTCATCTTTATATCTAAACCCCTAACACCCAATCTCTCTCTCTCACACACACACACATTGTAAACCCCTAACCCCAAATCTTTATCTCTCTCTCTAAACCAATAAACCCCAATCTCTCTCTCTATCTCTAAACCCCTAACCTCCAATCTCTCTCTCTCTCTCTCTCTCTCTCTAAACCACCAACATCCAATATCTCTCTCTTTTAACCCCTAACCCCCAATCTCTCTCTCTCTCTAAACATCTAACCTAAAATCTCTCTCTCTCTCTCTAAATTTCTAAACCCCAATCTCTCTCTCTCTCTCTCTCAACCCCTAACCTCAAATCTAAATCTCTATCTCTAAACCCCTAACCACAAATCTCTCTCTCTCTCTCTAAACCCCTAACACCAATCTCTCTCTAAACTCCTAACCCCAATCTTTGTCTCTCTCACTAAACCACTAATCCCAAATATCTCTCTCTTTGCAAGCCTAACTCCAATCTCTCTCTCTCTTTAGACACATCAACCCCAATCCCTCTCTCTCTCTTACTCTCTATCTCTCTCTCTATCTATTAATATAAACTCTTAACCCCTGACCCCCAATATCTCTCTCTCGCTTTCTCTCTCTCTCTCTCTCTCTCTCTCTCTCTCTCTCTCTCTCAAAACCCCTAACCACCAATCTCTCTATGTATCTCTAAACCCATAACACCTAATCTCTATCTCTCTAAATCCATAACCCCTAATCTCTCTATCTCTCTCTAAACAACTCTCTCTCTCTCTCTCTCTCTTTCTCTCTCTCTGTGTGTTAACACCCAAAAAGTGCTCACTTCCTCATCTACCCCATTACATGACTCATTTGTCCATATTTTCTACCATATTTACCTCCAGAACCTTAAAATCCCATTAAAAAGCCTTCAAAAGGCCAAAAAAGCCTCCAAAATGCCAAAAAAGCCTCCAAAAGGCCACAAAACTATTAAAAACGCCTCCAAAAGGCCAAAAAACCCCTTTTTCCCCCAAAATAATCCAAAATTCCTCCAAAATAGCAAAAACCCTCTAAAAAGGGAATATAAAATATAAAAAAAAGAGGAAAAATAGGGAAAAAGGCGGAAAAAACCCTATACAGCTGACCTAAACCATATGGTTCCCAAAACCATGGGCCAGCACTCCACCACTAAAAACCTATAAATAGGTGATGGAGGCCCCTCATTTCATATCCACAGTCAAATACACCCTTACTCTGCCAAAATCACTCTTGAAACCCTAGCTCACCCTTGAGCTACTTTCACCCTTGAGTGCCCCTTTTGGCCCATTTCCAACCCTTTGGAGAAAGAGAAGGAGCAAAGCTGGAGTTTGGAGCAACCCTCTTGGACCATTGCAAGAACTTCACCAACCTCTACACCTGAGGTAAAATTTTAATACAAAAAAGAAAGATCTTTACCATATTTCCATGTTTTTGTTATGTTTATGAATGCTCATGCTAGTTTAGAATTCGTATTGTTTTCTTACTTTAATTTACTGTTTATTGAACTGTTACTAAGGAGTCCATTCTCCTTAGTAGGTGCTCATTTGCACAAGCTAGGGTGAAAACCCTAGCTACAGTTTTGGCGACTCCGCTTATGTTTCTTTTGAATTTCTGGTTATAGTTTTAATAGTTTTAAGCGTTTTCAATTTTCTGCAATAAACCGCGTCTTTTACACCCCATAGTTGCGTTCCGACCGCGTCTTTCAGGCGTTTACCTGTGATCTGACCGCGGCTCTCAGACTATTTTCGGCGACCTGCCAGCGGATTCAAGTCTGTTACCTGCGATCCGACCGCGGCTAATAAGCTTGTTTGGGAGATCCGACTGTGGCTGTTAACCATTTTCTGGCATCCCAACTGCGGCTTTCAAACATTTTTCTGCAACCCGCCGGCGCCTTTCGGCCTTTTTCCCGTGTCCCGACTACGGCTTCCAGCCACTTTTCTGCAACCCGACTGCTGTCGCCCTTTTTCCTGGGTCCCTCCTACGGCTTTCAGCCATTTTCCTACAACCTGCCTACGGCTTTCGACCTGTTTCCTGCGGTCCGACTGCATCTTTCAACCAAAAACCCGCAACCTGTCCACAACTGTTGCGTTGTTTCCCGCGGTCCGACCGCCGATATTTGCCACAGATCTGCAGTCTGCTTTCTGCACTTTTTTCCCTGTTTTGAACCCAGCACTTTGCTGCACTATTTTCTGCACCTGCACAACCCTCTATCCTACCTGCAGCCATACTTCCTTACAGCATTTTCTGCAGTTTTATTTCTGTTCCATTTACAGAATATTTTTTAAAAATTTTAGCATTTTAAGTGAAAAAGAGAAAATTTTGCATTTCATAGTTTAAATTCAGTACTGTTATTTTTAGTTAGCAAGTTGCCCACCCCGTGGCACTTTTTATTTGGGTTCATCATCTCACACGCACACACCCTGTCACCTAATTCAAGTGAGCCTTAAAAAACTACTTAACACAACCAACATTCTACCCCCACTTGGGGAACACATAAGAATTTTTGTAGTTAGGTAGGATCGGGGGGATAGGCATCCAAATAACACCCCTCGGTTACTTACACTTGAGACATAGCTGTTGTCCATTAGGGAACCAAAATCCCCTAGTATTTTTTGGCACGGTCACAACCAGTTTATCAGAGGGCCTCTCCCCTAGGAGGGTTGAAGTTGCCAGACTGGTTCCGAAGGCCTGAGTGGAATACCGCACTCCATTCAGTAATCAAAGGCTACCTTTCACAGTTCTCGGGGTATCACCCGTATGGGGATACCACGGCGATAGAACCAAACGCCAGATTCACCTTTTCTGGACGTGTCATGAACGGGGTATCTTAGTTGCCTTTCTTCTAGGATTGACTACTCGGTGTCCCTCCCGGTAGGGGGATATCTTTAGCCACTTGGCTCTACTATCCATATTGTCTGACTTGGATTTCATCACCTTGCAGAGGATATGTCTAGTTGAGTCAGAATACTATTTAGCTAGGTGTTTGCACGCTCCCTTACCTCCTTTTGGTCTAGCGAGTCCACTATTTTTATTTTTTAGGAAACCTGCTGCTTGTTGGTATTCTGACCATTTTTGTTGATACTCCACTTATTGTAGCACAGCTGTTACAGTAAGTGTTTTGAATTGGTTGTTGGCCTGAGTGCCATATTTTTTGAGCTCTCCTTCTGCACACTCGGTTTCATTAGGGTTTTTGAGCTATTTTTCACTCAACACAACCCCCAGCTATTTGACACCATCTATCACCATTGAGTCCCTGAGACATTCTCGGTGCCTCAGGGGCGAGCCCCCACAGCACGGTTCACTTGACACCACCCGTCATAGACATATATCTTCAAAACTTGATACCACTCATCATAGATCTCGAGATTTTTCACTTGACTCCACTCGTCAACGGCATAGAACTTCGTCACCTGATCTAGACGCCCCTTATTTTACCTCTGATTCTGAGGCAGAGTCCAAGAACCCCATTTACACTGCACCAACCAGCCCCATGGCTAGCGTGACTTCCACCCCTTTCTTTGTAGGGACCATTGGTGGAGCATCCACCACCACACCAGCTACCACACCTACTTTGGGTATGCCCTCGATGGGGCCCACATCTACCATCCCGATCACTGCACCCATTCCAGTAGCTGGAATACCTATTCCCACTCCATCAGTGACTCACACTACCCTTGGCGGTGCAGGACCATCCCATACCACTTTCGTCCCTCCACTTGGGGGCAACATCCCAAACCCTTCCCCTACACTTGGGGACATTGGCCCCAACATGGTCACACCCACTAGTATGTCACATTCTTCTACTAGTTTGCCATTCATGGCTAGCCTCAACCTTCCTGACCTAGCTAGACTGACTAACGATCCCATCAAACACGACCCTGCATGGCCTCACATGTCTACCAATCTCCCCTTCGACATCCCTAAGTTTGAGGGCAAGGCAGGTGAGGACCCCCAGAACCATATTATGTCCTTCCATCTATGGTGTTCCTCCAATTCCATAGTGGACAACTCTGTTCGCCTCCATCTATTAAAGTGCACCCTCACTGGCTCTGCAGCTAAGTGGTACATCGAGCAGCCCCATGGGATGCATGCCACCTTTACTTCCCTTGCCTCGACTTTCCTGCAGTTCTTTCAGTTACTTGTCCGCTATGACGCAGGAGTTGAGATCTTACTGTCTTGTAGACAAAACACGGCTACCCACATCACTGACCATATTCATGAGTGGCTTTGACGCCGCAGCCTCTGCAAAATCAAGTTAGATGACCGTATCTTCTTAGATTGGTTTCTAAAATCCCTCCTTCCTGTCATTGCCAAGGATGTGGCATCCGAACGACCCCAGTCTGAAGAAGAGGCCATCCTCAAAGCCCAACAATTTGACCTCATTTACGCCCAGTCGGTTTATCTCTATACCATTATACCTGATGCCCCTCGAGGCGATTCCTCCCAGCACGATGCACTAGGGGCATCCCATGCTGCAGACGGCATCATTGGTTGTGTTGCCTCGCATCCCCCACCCTTTTCCATAACATGTCCTAGCCATGGCCCCGACCTTTCATGGGCTACATCACAGTCTGGAGCAACCAATTCGTATGCTCCTTACCCCCCCCCCCCACGGTCGCACCTCAACCATATTACCACCCACAAGCTGCACCAGATCCTATGTCCTCTCAAGCCCAACCTGCTTATTACCCACCACAGGCAGCCCTTGCGGCAAACCCACAGCCCGCTCCGCAGACGTATCAGCAACCCCCACAAGGTTCAACACCTGCGCAACCTCCCCCTACTTATTATCCACCGCAGCCTGCTCCCGCACCTGCAAAACCCCAAAATCCACCTGCTGCTCAAGGGAAAGTATACGCCCAACAGAATCCGTAGCAGAACCAAAACAACCAGCACCAACAGGGCCAACAAAATCGTGGCAAAGGCTGTAACCGTGGGAACAACCCTCCTCCAGACCAAGGCGTTCAACCTCCCAATCTCCCAGACAACAATAATGCGGCCCCTGCCAACAAGAACCCTGATCGGCCGTCCAAGCAGGCCAAAAATCCTAATTTGCGAACAAACCATCCTTTTTCTATTTGCGGGGGCTATGGCCACTACACACATGCTTGCCCACATTTAGAGCGAGCTCGGAAACTCTGGGTTGATGATGCCCATCGCCAAGGGCACGCGACTCCTCAGGCGCCACCCAACCCCCCACCCCCTCAGCAGCAACCTTTGGTGCTGCAAAACCCCTTACCAACCCAAGGCGTAGTGACCACTCAGCCGTTGGCTCCCCCTCAAGGCAACGCGCCACCACAACAACAGATCACTTATGATGCTCCTGATCAACCCATGTTCGATTCAGGTACCCACCACTTGTTAATGATGTCATCCACCGATGTCAACCTCCAAACCCATCGAAACCAATATGGCTCTACCCCCGAAACCCCTCCCACCGATAAAAACACTAACGCTCATCCCACTGATCAGACGTTACATATACCTCTGGCTCCACTAGATGGCACCTCTAAAGCACCTCGCTTCCCGCTTCGTCGCATCAACAATAACCCCAATGCTCGCAATGTGTCAAATTACAACATTGTCGATTACTTAGCCCAATCTCCCACAGCCATGTCTACGTTAGAAGTCTTAAAAAAATGTCCTTCACAATGCAAGACTTTGCTCTCCGCCATTGGTGCTACTGACCCAAATGATTCACAATTGATGGCCTTCGATTTGGACTAGTCCGAACCACACCTGCCTTCCACTTTAGTGTTCCAAGTTTTTGTTTCCATTCGAAATCTTGTCATCCATCGGTGCATTATCGATGAAGGTGCCTCTACATGCGTTATGTCCACATTCGTTTGGCAGAAGTTGGGATCCCCTACCCTCCAACAGTCCACCACTGCATTGCGAGCCTACGACGGTCGTTCGGCTCAACCCCAAAGTCTCTTAGCCAATGTCCCCGTCCAGTTGGCTGGCAAAACCGTGCTTATTGACATAAAGGTCATCAATGCCCAACTTGATTATAACCTCTTACTTGGCCACAGCTACATGTATGCCATGTGGGTGGTTGCCTCATCTATTTTTCGTACCATGATGTTCCCCCATGACGGACGCGTGGTCAAGGTCAACCAACTCACCTATTACGATCCCAATGCCCCTGCTGCACCCAAAAATGTTCTCCCCATGGTTGAACAACCAGTTTGTGGTGCAACTACCTTGTTTTTTTCCTCCGTGGGACCCAGACTTTACTCAAATCCGCCGATGACCTCAACATTCCAATCCATTCCGCCCCCGTCACCTGTGACAGAAGTATCTGACCTATGTACCCTCTCCCACAATACACAAACACCCAACAATCAACCGCCCTTGTTACCCAAACCAACATTGGTACCTAGTCACATTGGCGTTACACCCACCCATACCATCCCCTTCCTATTCCCTCCCTCGGGAGTAGTAAGCACCCAGGTTATGGCTACCTTCAGCCTCCCTAGGTTAACCTTGGGATTACCCGTGTGGTATATTTCACCTCTCGTTCCCCTGCCGACACCAAATGTCATCCTTCAACCGGTGCAACCCATTGTCACTACTAGTCAACCACCTCTCGGTGTCACTACCCCCTTCATCATCTACGAATCCCCCCTCTTATCAAGCACATTAGGGGCATAGGCCCACAACCATACACTGTTGTACCCCCTCCCAAAACAGTTTAAAACCCCCCCGTGTTTCGTGCTCCTCCCAAATTCTCATTATGTGATGCATTAGGCCATCCAACTCATCAATGTCCACAACTACCTGCATTACAGGAACACATGCAAATGCTTGACGCCGACCCCAACATCCCGGTTGTCGAACTCGATCCAAGCCCTAAGCCTCGTGATAAATCACTGCGTACCAACCACCCTTGTGCAATATGCAGTATTTATGGCCATTACTCACATCACTGTCCTGATCTCTCAGATTACAGAGCAGCTCTCTACAAGATGAATAATTTGGACCTTGAGACGGCAACCCCCACAATTGAGGAGATCCACCCTCCCGTATCACCCCCATCGGGAGAGATTAACACCATTTATATGATCTCTTCGACTACCACTCCCTCATCAACCGATTTGACAACTCAAAGTTTCTGCAATGATGAGGAGATTCTATAGGCTCTCACTGCCCCGGATTATCCCTGGGATGACATGCACCATCGTTCCTATTTCCTCCCAGAAAACTCCTCCTCTACCACAGCTACCCAATTTGCGGTTGAGTCCAAAGATTTCCTTCCCACCAAAGTCGACTGGTTTAAAGATCCTATTCCCACTCCTGATGCTTTTGAGGAAGGTAACATGTCCAATATCTCACCCGTCATCCACATAGATATCTTTGACCCACCTGGTGCTCTTGAAATCATTACCACCTTAGGAGCCTCCTACAATGAGTATGCGATTGACGCATACAAAAAACTTTTCCAAGAGTTCCGTGATGTCTTTTCCTAGTCCTATACCGAAATGCCTAGTCTCGACCCCGCTATTATAGAACACCACATCAACACATGGCCCGATGTAACCCCCCGTTCTCCAGAAACAGCGCCCCATTCATCCTTCAAAGCTCCCCGCTGTTAAGGCATAGGTTGAGAAACTTCGCAAAGCAGGATTCATTTATCCTATCGCATATACCACTTGGGTTTCAAACCCTGTCCCTGTTAACAAAAAACAAGGCACCATTAGAGTATGTACTGACTTCCGCGATTTAAACCGCGCTTGTCCCAAAGACAAGTTCCCCACGCCATTCATTGACCAACTCATCGATGCGTGTGCAGGACATGAAGTCCTATCTTTCATGGACGGTTTTTCCAGATACAACCAGATTCGGATCCTTAAAGAGGATCAGTACAAGACTGCCTTTACCACCCCATGGGGCACCTTTTCCTATCGCGTCATGCCTTTTGTCCTCAAAAATGCTGGTGCCACCTTCCAGCGGGCCATGACCTATTATTTTCACGACTTGGTCCATATCCTGCTTGTCTATGTTGATGACCTTACAGCTCGTTCCCAGAAATGATCAGACCACCTTAACGACCTCCGGCAAGTTTTCCTGCGTTGTCGCAAATATCAAATCCGCTTGAACCCACACAAGTGTGTCTTTTGCATTCTGGCAGGCCGGTTGTTGAGTTTCATTGTTTCCCAGAAAGGAATTACTGTTGATCCCCTAAAATTCCAAGCCATCTTAGACCTTCCCTCTCCTCGCACGCTTCAACAGCTCCAGAGTCTACAGGGGCGATCCAATTTCCTTCGTCGCTTCGTTCCTGATTACGCCACTAAAGTTCATGGTTTCTTACTCCTGCTTCGTACCCACATACCCTTCTTTTGGGATGAGCAAGCAAAATCTGCATTCGAAGCCCTCAAGAAATATCTCACACAAGCCCCCTTTGATCTCCCCTCCGGATTTCTATCAAGACTTCATCCTTTCATCTCGGCATTCGATTATGCCGTGTCCGGAGTCCTTGTTCAAGAAGACACCACTCACTAGGAGCATGTAATTTATTACGTCAGCTAGACCTTGTCTGGGCCACCCCTACGTTAGCCATATGAGGAGAGACTAGCCCTAGCTGTAGTCTTTTCCATCCAAAAATTGTGACACTACATTTTGCTCAGTCATACCACAGTTGTCGCTGACTCCAACCCTAAGGTTTATCTCCTAAACCAACGACTCCTGCAAGGTCGTGTTGCTAAATGGGTAATTATCCTCCAGGAATATGACCTCACTTTCAGAACCCCTAAGAGCACCAAATCCCTCGCACTGGCCCAGCTCATCACCGATCTTCCCTCCCTTCTGCCATCCCCACAAATCTTCGATGAGTTACCCGATAATCACTTGTTCATCATCTCCTCTGATGACCCATGGTACAGTGATATTTTTTTATACCTTCGCACACAAAAGTTCAGACCCAACGTTCGTTGTGATGGACGCCATCGTATCCGTCACCAGGCCTCTCGATATCTCCTTTTAGGCGATGTCCTTTACCTTCAAGGGGTTGACACGATTCTCTGTCATTGCCTTACACACGAGGAAGTCGAACATGTCCTCAATGCGGCGGACATTTCTCTGGAATGGCCACCGCCCAAAAGGTCATCCGCGCCGGATATTTCTAGCCCACACTCTTTACCGACTGCATCACAGTGATCAAACATTGCCATAATTGCCAACTTTTTGCCCCGAAGGCCCGGACACCACCTACTCCGTTACACCCAGTCATCATCGTTGGTCCCTTTTGTAAGTGGGCCATTGACTTCATGGAATGTAAACCCCCATTTTCCAACGGCCATAAGTACATCATTGTCTCCGTTGATTACTTCACCAAATGGGTGGAATCCATGCCCACCTTCAATTGCACAGCTGACACCCGCTGCCCATTTCTTTTTCAACCAAGTTATTACTCAATTCGGGGTCCCCAAATAGTTGGTCTCATACCATGGTTCCCACTTCGAAGATTCCATTTGGCGCGAGTTATCCACCCTCCTCATGTTCGAACATCAGTATTCCTCTGCTTACTACCCCCAAGGGAACGGCCAAGTAGAGGCCATTAACAAAATTCTAAAAACCATCCTACAACGCACTGTTGATCGGCATAAGTCCAATTGGGACCACATGTTATTCCCCGCCTTGTGGTCTTACCGTACATCCACCAAAACTGCCACTGGTTTTACCCCGTTTCATTTAGTTCACAGTGTAGAGTCTGTCATTCCCATCAAGTGTCAGATACATGCCTTACACATCGCCGTCAAGCTTCTCCCAGACACCTCACCACTCGAGTAGTGTCTGCTATCACTAGAACAAGCTGATGAAGATCGTTGTGCCACTCTCTAGACCATTGAAGCCGCCAAGACCCGCTCCAAAGCTGGTTACGACAAACATGTACACCCTCGAACTTTCCATGAAGGGGACCTCGTCCTCGCCTATGACCAAGCCCACGACAAAACTGGTAAAGGAAAGTTTGAATCCATGTGGCAAGGCCCTTACATCATGCAGACCTGCCTCGACAATGGGGCATACATTTTAACTGACTCGGAAGGTCACCCTTTGAGCAACCCCTGTAACGGGTTGTACCTTAAACGCTTTTATCCCTAAATAAACCTGCGGCCCCATTGGTCCGTATTGTACAGTTTGCTCTCTTTTTTGTTTTTCACCTTTTTTACCACAATCTTACATTCATCATTTTTGCATGACCAAAAATGGACTATCTTCCACCTTATTACATTGGATTCGCCGATGGAGCAAGCCGCTGGTCTCCCAACCTAGCTTCTGCAGCATGGGTCTTATATTCCCCTTCACATGAATTGATTCACCTTGACGGAATATGTATAGGCGCTGCTACCAATAACCAAGCGGAGTATGATGCTGTGATTGGTCTCCTGACTACTGCCCTCCACATGGGCATATGTCACCTTCATGTGTTCCTTGACTCCCAACTACTTGTCTCCCAGCTCAAAAACTGTTGTCAGGTGCATGATCCCTGCCTCTTTAGGAAATTCCTGCGCACAAAACAACTCAGCCGACAATTTGAATCCATAACATTCACCCATGTCCCAAGAGATCAAAATAGTGTCACAGATCAAACAGCTAACAACATCCTAGATTGGCACATCAATCACACCATGTAAACCCTCCATCATGCATCCTCATCCCATATCATCAAAAATATATAAAAACACAAAAAGATTGCAAGGGGCATCCATGTGCCTATCATCACATAAACATTTGCATCCATGTGCAATAAAAAATAAATACACATTCATATACAAGGGCATCCACGTGCCTAATCCTACCTACATCATGTTGCATCACATAAAATACGCAAGGGGCATCCATGTGCCCATCATCCTATACTACTTGCATCCACGTGCAGTACAAACAGAAACAAACCATAAGCGCATCCATGTGCGTACACTGAATTATCATCGCAAAAAGGTGCATCCATGTGCACATATATATATCAAAACATAAATGTCAATATGCTACACATGTCCTGAGTACCCCCGTAGTCAGCTATACAAAAAATCTCTATACATCCCTATGCCTCATAGAATACATGCCGTAGCTACAAAATAGGGGGGGAGTCCCCTGCACTCCCTAATGAGAGTCATACCCTGCATCACTGCCTACATCAGCTGCCTCCGAGTCCTCACCTCGCTCCTCCTCTAGTAGCTCCTCATCCCCTGCGGGCTCCTATGCCCGAACCCTACCCGCCAAGATAGACACCCGGATCGCGATCGACCGAAACTCCCGTGGCGCCCTCAGACAGTCCTAAATCACCTCCGGATCCACGTCCTGCCACCCGTCATCGATCACTCCAACCAGCAACCGATCCAGAAGCATCCGTATGGACTCCAGATTCCCCTCTGTGTCCTGTCAACGCACCTCCCCTTGTCCTGGTAAGGCTGGTACCCGCCACATGCCCCCTGCGCGCTACATGTCCTGGTGGTGGTCTCAGGCCAACATCTGTAGATCACCCATCAGTCAGTAATAGTATATCAAAAAACTATCATACATAAGACTTGACATCCATAACATGCAAGCAAAACCATACGTACCATCTGGTCCCCACACCTGTCCTAGCGGTCGTGGTGCCTCCGGATCCCCGGTGTAGTCCATATCTCTGTATGGATAGTCGTCCAGTGTCAATGGTATCTGTAGCCACTGCAGGTACAGCTCCTGAGTGAAGTATCTACCCACCTCACCACCACCCCGACGACGCATCATCTCTCCCCACCGCACCATGCGCGGCTCCCTCAATCCTCTTGCCCTGACCGACACACGCGACCAGAGTGTAGGTACCCGCTCCATGAAGAAAGCACACAGAAAGGATCCATAGCAGAATCCCTTGCCCGATTCCTTCACCGATGTCAGTTGCCGCTGCACACAAGTGAGGAACATTTGCCCCCACGCATAGTAGACACCATCTAGTACCCGCTCCACCAGCTGCATCTGGCCCCCGGACACCTTCTCAGGTGACTGGGACCCCAAAACTCGCACCATGCACGCCGCAATCACTTGTACTGATGGATCCTGTAGGTCCACCACCCTGAGTGCAATCCTCTGCACCCTCGCCTCTGGAACACAGTACCGCTCTAACATATCCTCCATATCCACATCTGCGGATACTCGTGGCTGCGTATCTGCCACTCTCCCCAGACATGGCAACCCCGTTAGGAAATATACATCTGCGAGGGTGAGATCCAACCTCTCCCCCTGCACCCTGAATGCCTGAATGTCAGGCTCCCAAAATCTCACTAATCTGTTCAGCAGCAACGCTACTGAACGCATCATAGGTACCTGGGCGAACTTCAGCAGTCCGCACAATCCCAACACCGACCACACATGTCGATCCTCCCGGATGACATCCACTATCGCATCGGGGACCTCCCTCTCTCGCCAAAGCACCAGCGGCATCCTATCAATCACACAAGGCAAACTCATCAGACTCATGTCAAAGAAGTAACCCTACCCCACCCACCCCCAGGGAATCCCTAACAGCTCGCTCCCAATCGCGGCTTTAGGACCCCTTGCCGCGGTTTCCAACCACCACTGTAAGGGCTACAGTCGCGGTCCCGAACCGCGCCTGTAGGAGCTGAACTCACGGTGTTGAACCGTTTTTTCAGCCTCGAAACGCGCGGTACTAGACCGCATATTCCGACCTGAACCTCATAGTCCTCAGCCACGTGTTTCACCCTGGAACCCACAGTTCTCGATCGCGGTTCCAGCCCATAAACCTGTGGTCCACCCCACGTGGACCGTACAAATACTCCCCTGGGACCCACTACCCTCCCCCCGATCCAATGACAATGCATGTATGAATTTGTCGGAATACCTGTAACTCCCGAATCTAAAAACGATCGGTCGGATCATCCAGAAACGCCAACTTAGCTTTGGTCCACTCTGATCACTAATCAAAGTCAACAAGTCCAAATGACACTTGTCATGTTGGACCCACTCACTATTTATAGTGCGTTGACTTTTTCTTGTTTTGGCCATTCTGAACCCATATGGAGTCCATTTTTTGAACCATTTCCACCATTGGAATCAGCACGATGAGACCGTCATGATGGTCCACTTGTTTTCTTGTTTTTTCCACATCAGTTTTTGAACATTTTTTAGACACCACTAGTCGCCTCGATTTGCGTGCCACTTCGGCTGCTCTCCATTTTTGATATACTTTATATCATCGGATTCATTTTTCCGAGCCCGTGATGATGCTTGAGACCATTTCTCGCTCTCACCCCCATATTTTTTGGGTATTTTTTCCAAAATGCCCCTCATCATCTCGGTTTGCGTGCCCCATCGGTTGCAGCCCGTTTTTGACACTTTTTATATTGTCGAATTCATTTTTTCGAGCTCATGATGATGCTTGAGATCATTTCTCTCTCTCACTTGGTACAGTTTCAACATTGTGTCCCGACACCTTGCTGCCTCGGTTTGCGCACCACATCGATCACCATCGGATTGTTCCACATTTTTACATGAGCCATTCACTCCTGTCATACTGCAATTATTTTTTCATTTTTCCATCATTCATTATCCCGCAAGGAGGCCCATTAGTGTTCCCCCCCTAACCTCGTTCTTGGTCATCATAAATGTTCCTTGATTGAGCACTTCCTCCTTGCCTGGCTATTCCTTTTGTTCGGTATAATTTTATCCCTTTTTCGGGCTGGACAAGTCCTTTATGAAAAAGGCACTTAGGGAGTTTCTGTTAATCTCTTTTCTGAGTCCTAAAACAATGAAAACATCGCCAAGCAATCTTGCTTCCTTTCATGCTCGTTAAAGTACCTGAAAGGGCGTCTATCTGGTATAATTTTAACCCTTTTTCGGACCTGGTAGACTAATTACAAAAAAGGAAAACTCTAGTCACACCGGCTAGAAGAGTTCTTCATTGCATCCTTTTATGCTTCTTTGGGCCTTGGAGACTAACACACGAAAAAGCAACCCCCTGGAGTCTTCATATCGCTTTTAGACTCTCTAAAATTGAAAGCAACCACGAGCATGCACTGTCCTAGGCTCGTACAAATCCACACGACAATACCATTCCATTCTTTCAGAGTCTTCTTATCGCTTTCAAACTCCTTAAAATTGAAAGCAATCACGAGCATGAACTATCCTAGGCTCGTATAAATCCACACGACAGTACCATTTTACACACACTTCTTCTAGTTCTTTAAACCTGTGAAGAAGTCCCCCCGTGCCTCTTGGCACTATGATCGATCATTTCGGCAGCACCCCCAATCAGGTCACCTTTGTTCAGAGTAGTATGCAGTCTCCTGCCATTTTACACCAGCTTGAGTATCCCTCATCCTAGTCACTATCCAAGATCCAATACAGTTATGATCCCTTTCCCACCTGTCAGTTTCATATGTTGCATGATCGTCCCCGCCATCATACTCTGAACAAAGGAAGTTTGAGTCCACCCACTCTACTTTCCCAGTTATCCCCCTACAGTCTATCAGTCCTACCATCAGTACTCTCACACTTTGGTTCTCCACCTCGCGCTCCCGTCAAGGAACTGTCATTGCCTTGATAGTTGCAGGACTCCCTCTGTCGATGACAACCCCTCTATTCCAGAGGATAGACCCAGAGGTCCCTGCGCCTTGGACCCATCACCATCTGTGGTGAGTGCCTACGGACCATTTTGAGGGGAGTCATCATTACCTCTCGGAGTGGTTGTTTCTCACATGCTCGACGTCAACACCTTGATCGCATCGTTGAAAATTGTGCAGGGTTTATATCCCTTCAGTTATTTGTCGAAGACCTCGGATTTCCCCTGACTCTAACACATTGGTGAGTCACTTCGGAACTCCCAGGTATATGTTCCTGTGGATGTCCGGGTTGCGTTGGCGATTGTATTTGGAAGCCATCCAGTTATATGCTTCCTTGAGTACCCAGTTCAGTGTACCATTGAGAGTATGACTCCCCGTCACTATGATCCAGCAGCTCATCGGTTCCTCTGGTACCCCACTCAGCAGCACTGTTGTTATTCCAGTGTCTCAGTTCTTCAGCTCAGACATGGTCAGCCCAGCAGTATGTCCCAGATTTGTGTCCCCTCTGGACCCTTATGATGTACATAGTGGTTCTCTATGTATCCTACAGGTCCCCCTTTTCGGGCCTCACTGTTATTTTTTATGTATGTTGATACAAGCATGGGTATGCCCGCCTCGTCCATATATTGAGATTCTTCCTCATTCATTATTCGAGGCCATGTATATTTCAGGTCCCCATATTTTGGACCCCATTATTATTATTTACGAGCATGGGAATGCCCGCCTCGTCCATATGTTCAGATTATTCCTCATTCATTATTGAGGTCATGTACTTTCAGTTTTTGCAGTTTGTTCGGGATCGTTGTTCCGGGCTCTAGTTCGTTTCTTCTCTTATCCACACCCCAGAAAAACCATACAAGACTTATGATGTCTATCGACCATACGATGAGCTCCTACCCTCACACATCAGGGGGCAATCTGTTAACACCCAAAAAGTGCTCACTTCCTCATCTACCCCATTACATGACTCATTTGTCCATATTTCCTACCATATTTACCTCCAGAACCTTAAAATCCCATTAAAAAGCCTTCAAAAGGCCAAAAAAGCCTCCAAAAGGCCAAAAAAGCCTCCAAAAGGCCAAAAAACCCCTTTTTCCCCCAAAATTCCTCCAAAATAGCAAAAACCCTCTAAAAAGGGAATAAAAAATATTAAAAAAAAGAGGAAAAAGGGGGGGAAAGGAGGAAAAAACCCTATACAGCTGACCTAAACCATATGGTTCCCAAAACCATGGGCCAGCACTCCACCACTAAAAACCTATAAATAGGTGATGGAGGCCCCTCATTTCATATCCACAGTCAAATACACCCTTACTCTGCCAAAATCACTCTTGAAACCCTAGCTCACCCTTGAGCTACTTTCACCCTTGAGTGCCCCTTTTGGCCCATTTCCAACCCTTTGGAGAAAGAGAAGGAGCAAAGCTGGAGTTTGGAGCAACCCTCTTGGACCATTGCAAGAAGTTCACCAACCTCTACACCTGAGGTAAAATTTTAATACAAAAAAGAAGAATATTCACCATATTTCCATGTTTTTGTTATGTTTATGAATGCTCATGCTAGTTTAGAATTTGTATTGTTTTCTTACTTTAATTTACTGTTTATTGAACTGCTACTAAGGAGTCCATTCTCCTTAGTAAGTGTTTATTTGCACAAGATAGGGTGAAAACCCTAGCTACACTCTCTCTCTCTCTATATATATATATATATATATATATATATAAGTCCCTAACCCCCAATCTCTTTGTATGCCTCTCTAAACCACTAACACCCAATCTCTCCTTCTCTCTCTAAAAACCCCTAACCCCCAATTTCTATATTTCTCTCTAAACCCCTATCCCCTAATATCTCTCTTTCTCTCTCTAAACCTCTAACACACAGTCTCTCTCTTCCCATATTTCTCTCTCTCTCTAAACACCTAACCTCCTATCTCTCTCCCTCTAAACCCCTAACCCCCAATATATCTCTCTCTCTCTAAACCTCTATCCGCTAATCTCTTTCTCTCTCTCTAACCACCTAAACCCCAATATCTCTCTCTCTAAACCCATAACCCTCAATCTCTCTCTGTAAAACCCTAACCCCTATTCTCTCTCTCTAAACCCCTAACCACCAATATCTCTCTCTCCCCTCTCTAAACAACTAACCTCCAATCTCTCTCTCTCTCTCTCTCTCTAGATGCCTAGCCCCCGATCCCTCTCTCTCTTTATCTATATATCTATCTACCTATCAATTATCTATCTATATCTAAATTTATAATCCATAAACTCTCTCTCTAAACCCCTCACCCCAATATCCTTGTCTCTCTTTCTCTTTCTTTAACCCTTAAAACCCAATCTCTCTCTCTCTCTAACTTCCAATCTCTCTCTCTAACTTCCAATCTCTCTCTCTTTCTCTCAACCCCTGACCACCAATATATATTTTTTAGTCTCTCTATCTCTAAGCCCATAACCCCCAATCTCTCTCTCTCTGAGCCCCTTACCTCTCTCTCCAAACCCCTAGCAGGCAATATCTCTCTCTCTCTCTCTCAACCCTAACCCCTAATATCTCTCTCTCTCTCTCTATCTATATCTCTCTCTCTAAACCGCTAACCCCTAAAATCTCTCTCTCTATAAACCCATAGCCCATAACCCCCAATCTATCTCTAAACCCCTAATCTCTCTCTCTAAACACCCAACATCCATTATCTCGCTCTAAACCCGTAACTCCAATTCTCTATCTCCCTAAACCTCTAACCCCCAATCTCTCTTTTCTCTCTAAAACCCTAATCCCTGATTTTCATCTCTCTCTCTCTCTCTCTATCTCTATTTTTCTCTCTCTAAACCCTGAACCCCCAATCTCACACTCTAAACCCATAACCCCCAACCTCTCTCTCTTTCTCTCTCTCTCACTCTAAGCCACTCTCTCTCTCTCTCTCTCTCTAAACCTCTAACCACCAATCTCTCTCTCTGTCTCTAAACCCCTAACCATCAATCTCTCTCTATGTCTCTAAACCCCTAAGCACCAATCTCTCTCACACACAATAAACCTCTGACCCATCTATCTTCGTCTCTCTCTAAACCCATAACCCCCAATATTTGTTTCTCTCTTTAAACCATTAATCCCCAATATCTTTTCCCCTCTCTAAACCCCTAAGCTCCAATCTCTCTCTCTCTCTAAACTCCTAAACCCAAATCCATCTCTTTCTCTCTCTCTCTAAACCCCTAACCCCTAAACTCTCTCTCTAAACCCCTAACCCCTAAGGGAACCAATCTCTCTATCTCTCTCTAAAAAACCAACATCCAATATCTATCTCTCTAAACCCCTAACCCCCCAATTTCTCTCTCTCTAAACATCTAACATAAAATATTTCTCTCTCTAAGTCCCTAAACCCTCATCTCTCTCGACTCTCTCTCTATTTTTCTATGTCTAAACCCTTAACCCCCATTCTCTCTCTCTCTCTCTCTCTCTCTCTAAACCCTTAACCTCCAATCTAAATCTTTGTCTCTAAACCCCTTACGACAAATCTCTCTCTCTAAAACCCTAACCCCTATCTCTCTCTAAACCCCTAACCCCCAATCTCTATCTCTCTCTAAATCCCTAACCCCTATCTCTCTCTAAACCCCTAACCCCGAATCTTTGTCTCTCTCTCTAAACCACCAATCCCAAATATCTCTCTCTCTCAAACTGTAACTAAAATCTCTCTCTCTCTCTCTCTCTCTAAACGCTTAAAACTGAATCCCTCTCTTTCTCTCTCTCACTCTAAACCCATAACCCCTAAAATTTATCTCTCCCTCTCTCTCTTGCTCTCTATCTATCTATCTATATAAACCCTTGACCCCAAATATCGCTGCCTCTCCCTCTCTTTCTAAACCCTAACCACCAATCTCCCTCTCTCTAAAATCCTAACATACAATCTATTTGTATTTCTCTCTCTAAAGCATTAAATCTCAATCTCTCACTCTAAACCCTTAATCCCCAACTCTCTCTCTCTTACTAAAACCCTAACACCTAATATCTCTCTCTCTCTAAAACCCTAACCACAAATATCTCTCTTTCTTGCTCTCTCTCTCTAAACCCATAACCCCCAATCTCTTTGTCTCCCTTTAAAGTACTAACCCCCAATCTCTCTCCTCTAAACCCGTAACCCCCAATCTCTCTCTAAACCCCTAACCCCCAATCTCTCTCTTCATATATCCCTCTCAATTCTAAACCCCCAATCTCACTCTCTCTCACTAAACCATAACCACCATTCTCTTTGTTTCTACCTCTCTCTCTAAACAGCTAATCTCCAATATCTCTATCTCTCTTTTAACAACTGTTGTGAGGAAAATGCACCTATAGTTCAGGGGAGAAACTACCAACTTATAGGTATGAAAGATAGACATACAAATGTTCTGCAAGTACACAAGTAAGTGAAGAGATTTAGGTTAGAGATATGTGCACCTTATTCATAAGGTTGATCCTAGCTTTCTCTTCCTTGCTCTTCAATGCTATCCAGTGTCACAATGCCCACACTTGCAAAACAAATTGATACCTTTCTCAAATACATTTGATTACATATATAAGATTGATATCCATAACAGAAGAAGACATCAAATTATAAACAAACTATAATCAAATCCAAGACACACATGAAATAGGTCATATTTGGAAAGGGAAGAAAGTCTGATCTTTATTGATGAATGAAAGCAAGTACATAAACTTATACCTTCTTTCAAGCTTGGCACTTCACGAAACCTAGATTCAAGGTCTCCTACTTCTGTTCTCCAAGGATCCCAACCTCTAATCAGCAATGCTAGGGTTTACGAGAAACTGAGGCACAAGAGAGAGGGATGAGGGTCTCCATTCCTCTAGCATAACATTGTTATGAGCTTGGTCCCTTCACATGGCCCTTCTACCCTCCTTATATAGTCAATGAAGGAGAGGAAAAGAAGTTATAACCGATCAGGAAGTTCCCAAACCAACTTAACTTACCCAAATTTCGAGATTTTGACTAGTACAAGAATGTGCCCTACTCTGCAGTAGAAAACTAGCGCATTTATGGAGGTGGGTGCTACTTTAATGAAGCAAAGTAGGGCATATGCGCTACTATCATGCTTGTGTACCAGTGCCCATGTGAAAAAATGGCCAAAAGCAGCGTTTTCTGCTCATTTTTAGGAGATGGTTTGGTCTGGAAAAATGTTCCTAAGGGTTGTAACCATCAAATGGGTCAGGATTGAGGTAATTTCAACCATTTTTAGTGTCCCAAATGACCCCTCAATCCACAAGTGTCATGTTGTGTGACTAAGCTTGATCTCAAGAAGTGTCGTCATGCGACCAAGGGAAGCAAGTGTCGTCATGGACGGAGAGGTGTCATTTTAAGCTATAACAGATGCCCCCTAATGTATGAGGTCAGAGGGAGTGAGGGAAACGATGGCCGAAATACATTATAAATAACAAAGAGATGAATCATGGAGGAACCGGAGAAACCAAGAATCATAGGCTCAAATGAATTACCTGAAAGCAAAGGCAATGTCAGAAAAACTTATCCTTGGGGTAACTATCCATGTTCAAATAGTGGAACATGACCTCCGAAAGGATACACTAATGATCCAAATACAGATGCATATATCATGGCCCCTAGAATACAAACGTGGATCAATGAGGAACATAAGTGTAAACATAGCCACATAAATACAAGGTGGATCTATGTCAAAACTAGAGAACATAGCCATAGAGAACAAGTTGGATCTATGTCTCATCAAGAACCAAAAAGAGTGTGGCTCAGTCTTGCGCAACTTGGGAGATAACATAAATGAGGTGATGCTATCGAGGATCCCAAGGTTTTCATCCAAAAAAAACCCAAGGTACAAATCTATCCATGTGAATAAATGAGTTGACGACGAACATGGGAGGTATCGTTTGATTACTGGTCATTGATGTATACCGTTAAGAAATGCGAGGGTGTCCACCAATAATGAAAATGGAACCCAAGCTACCTAGTACATTCAAGCAAGTGCGAATAAATGGTCTTTCCGTCGAACACTTGAAGAATCCATCGGATAGGAGACATTGATGTATTCCCATCTATCCAATAGCGAGGAAAACTGCCACTAATGACTGCAATCCCCAAGGTACTAACCGAAGCTCTAAACTTCATTCCCGGAGCACAATGAGTTGAAGTCGATGGGAAGAAGTCCGTTGGAAGGGAGGCCTTAAAGCATCCTCCATCATCCAACATGAGGGACACTCAACAGGTATGAGCTGATTTGGAGTAGGACTGAACACATGATGAAACATACTGACACCAAGGAATGGTTGACGCATAAGGTCAAGGCAACTGCAGAATGTCCGACACAGGTTATATCCTTGAACAGTGAGCACGACACAAGAGTGACTTAGGCAGCTTTGAACACAAAGAGACCATGATGCAAATCTGTAATGTAGGAGACATTAACAGATTCTCCATATGATTGGAAGACTAACCAAATGGAGGAGTAAGAAATCTGAGACCAGATTTATCCTAAGGCCAACACTAGAACCCAACTTGTTTGATAGACTCAAAATAGGTGCTTTGTTCAAGGAGATAGTTGACTTGCTGCCATCATATTGAAAGATATTTTAACATTCTTCCCTTCCCTTTCCTTTTTCATTTTTTAACGAGCTTGAAAAAGAACTAAAGCATGCTCGATGGTATTTTCATATTTAAGGAGTCTGAAAAACCTAAAAGAAAACTCCATACACCTATCCGTGGATTTTATATCGAGCTTGAATTGGTCTGTGCTCAGCGGTGTTTTCTTGCTTATAGAATTGAAAAACTTAAACAGTCCTCTATCAACCATCTTGTAGATTTCACATCGAGCCCGAGTAGGTGAATGCTTGCTTGGTGTTTTCACATTTCGAGAGTCTGAAAACCCTAAAGATGACTCCAAAGGTCATTTTTTGTAAAGTTAGTCTCCTTCCTCAAAAAAGTGTAAAATAATGGAAAAAGAACTCTTCTAGTACATACCAGAGTATACCTAGAGTATACCTTTTCCGTAAATTATCCACCAAGGCCCAGAAAAGGGGTAATTCTATACCTAAGTGGATGTCGATTTAGTTATTTTAGTGAGCTCGAAAAGACAACTATGCTCGGCAAACTTTTCCTATTTAAGGAGTCTGAAAAGGGCTTAAAAGAACTCCATAGGGATCTTTTCCATAAAGGTTTAACGAGTCCGAAAAAGTAAACTCGTGACCTCCTTACTGTTTTTAACGAGCTCAAAGGAGATACAGAAAAATGCTAATAACTTCCTTACTGCTTTTAATGAGCTTGAAGTGAAGATGAAAGAAATGCTCATAGCCTCCTTACTGTTTTTAACGAGCTCGAAGGAAAGGTGGAAGACTGCTCGTAACCTACTTACTATTTTTAACGAGCTCGAAGTAAAGGTAGAAGAATGCTCGCAATGGGAGGAGACGAGTGTCAGGTACATGCAAAACTAGATCCAAGCACATGGAACAAAGCTATGCCTAATGCAAGGAACATGAGCAAGATGAGGACACTCAGTGTGTGTCTCCTCCAGGTAAAAGGTGTCAAATTGCGAAGGCAAGATGATATAGGTCTTGGCGGAAATGAGATTAGAGATGGAGTCTTATACAATGAGCTAAAAGCGTGGAAGCCGACATCAGGCTCATTAGCGCAAGCAGGATCATAACAGATGCATATGCAACTTAAACACAAAGATGGGAGCCTTATCAAGGTTGGCCAAAAATATATGAAAGAGAAATATATGAGGCTTATTCTCAAAGTCATGGTAAATCTAAAAAGGCTCCTGAGCCTATGAGAAAAACTCAGCATGGGTACCAAAATGGCATAAAGGTGCTGACTAGGCTGACCCATGTTAGGTAAGCTCTGCTATTGGACTGGTGCACGATGCATAAAGAGATGGCTGACACACCAATATCCAGCAAGTTCGACACTATGGCGAATTCGGATGGCAAAAGGTTCAAATGCAACATAACCACGGGGAAGCCTAAACCTATATGCAAGGTTCTGAATATACCTGACAAGGTCGCACAAGGTGTCAAAAGAGACCAGTAAGCAAGTATAAATCCAGCTAAGAATCCTGTCTCCAAGAAACATTAGTACCAAGATCATATCTAAAACATAGGTAAAGAAAGACCCAATACTAGTCACTGTGGTAGAAATACTTTCAACTTCAGTAACATCAATAGCAGGCATAAACAAGGCAGAGTTTTCAAATGAATATTTTATGGCACCCAAGCCCGAGGACTTACAATCAACAAGATCAACTTCAGGATGAAGATCAAATTTGAAGGACATGATGGAATCGCAGAAACAAATTCATCATCACGGGAGTTGAAAATTCTAGAAGCAGAATCAAACTCAGCAAGAACACCAATTTGTGGATCTATAGGAGAGTCCAAAGACTCAACAATAGGAAGATCAGACTTTAAGGTCAAATTGGAGCTAGACATGACTATGACTAGATCAACATCCAAATGAATGGCAAACTATACTATGGACTCTAGAAAAACTTCATCAGAAGGAAGTATATCATCCCAGATAGAACACATATCTAAACATTCAGATGGAGGTGTCACTTGGTCAAAAGCTGGGACTACGTCCCGAGAAGGTAAGCATGAACTCAAAGACTTCTTCTCAGTAGCAGTTGAACTCAAGGAACAATATGCCACATAAATTTCATGTGACATAGTAGTGCCTAATGACGAGGGATCAGACTGGTCTATAGTTGGGTAATAAGGAGGATCAACGAATGCAAGCTGGTCGATAGTGACGATGCTTTCATTATGAGGAAAATGCATCACACGAAAGAGCGTAGACACCATAGCATGCATAGCATAAACGTAATCACACCCGAGGATCATATCAAAGTCCATAGGGTCCTTTAAAACCATAAAATAAACTAAGACTGTTTTTCCACCCAAAGTAACAGGTATTTGACGGAGGAATCCGATCGGATCACTAAGTCTTCTATCGAAGGTCAACGGCCAATTAGCAGCTGGAATAACATTAGGGAAACCCAAATCTCTCCAAGCATAAGCGGATAAGATACTAACAGAAGCTCCTTCATCTACAATGCATCGATCAACCGTGTGGTTCCCGATATCAACCTTTATCTGGAAAGGTGTCGAAGAAGGAAGATGAGGTTCAGCTAGACTATTCCAATCAAAGTAAACGATCCTAGGGCTTGGTAGGGGTTCACATGACACAAATGAAGTGCCCCCTTTTTCAGAAACATCCAAACTGGTAATGCAGAAGACTTCTGTAGTAGGTGCATCAATTTTTGCAGGACTGATGGGATTGGTCGAAGATTGTATCAATTCGATCACTTCACTCTCCGAAGGAAGAGTGGGGTCGACCAAATATTGCATTGGTTCAACTACTTTATCAACCAAAGGTTGATTTGACTGTAGGGAATCAATAGACAACTCAGGACTAGAGATTCCTTTTGACATGGACCACACTCTTCGTGCCTCTGGAATGGCAGGGCATCGGTGAGTAAGGTGATCTCCCTTACAAAGTTTACATGGGAACTTTGGTTTTCGTCCTATAGGTTGAGACTCCTTCACAACGTCAGTACTCTCAGCATGACTAGCATTAGCTGACAGCTTGCCCCCAGCATGACTTGCAGTGGCTGGTTGCTCAAAAGCAAAAGACTTTTGAACTAAGGACCACACTTTTTGCACTTCTGGAAGTACAGGGCACAAGTAAGTAAGGTGGTCTCCCTCACAAAACTTGCAAGGGAACTTACACTTCTGTTTCTTGGGTTTGTAGACAATGTCAACTCCCTCAGCATGACTTGCAGTGGTTGATCTGGTGTCTCCAGTATGACTCACAGGAACTGGTGACTCGTCATTAATATGACTAGCAGTGATCAATGACGTGTCCTCAACATGACTGATAGTGGTTGAAGACAAACTTTCAGTGTGATTTTCAATGACTAAAATTTTTCTCCCAGCATGACCTCCATAGGATGGATAGGTGCCCCCTGCATGATTTGCAGAGGCAGGGTGCTTGCCCCCATGTTTTGGCTTCTTCCTCCTACTCCTCCCCCGTCTATTCTTTTTAGACTACTGGTTACTAGTATTGCTACTTTCGCCACATGAGGTAGAAGGAGGAGGAGAAGATGTTAATGGCAACAAAGGCACAGGGTTCTGATGCTCTTGATTTGAGGTGCTTACAAAAGAAGCGTCAGGAGCATGCAAGGCATTCAAAGTGGAGAACAACCAAATCGGCAACCCTATAGGGAATCCAGGAAGATTCAGAGTAGCCATTAAGGGAGTACCAATGTTTCCAATAAATGGAACAGCACAAGGATCCCCTGGAATAGGGGTTCCTTGATTGGCGCTCACCGGAATGCTAGACATAGTTTCTTGCTCAAATGAGCAAGAAAATCTCTAAGGAAAACTAAGACAAGTAGCACAAAGAGCACACCACTAAAAAAGGTCCTAGGTAAATCAAACCAAGAAAACAGATGCCTTCTGGAGAAGAGTCTGGGATGATGAGGGCCCAGAACAAATCAACAAAGGAAGAAGAATAGTTACCCAGGGTCCACAATACAATGACTAAGGGTGCAAGCGCTGGAATCACCCAACCGCCCTCCCAAAGAACTACAAGGGATTTCCTCCCACATATGTCCTAGGTACAGCAGATATAACCCTCCACCGTCACCTATGTATGATCCTATGGTCAGATACTAAGGATACCACCACACCGAAAACTCCTGGGGGAACAGTCTCTGGTCGAATCAGAAAGCGTGGGCAGGGTAGCTGAGCCCGAAACTCAAAAGAGTCCCCAAACGCGATCCAATCCTGGTATATGCTCGAAACCGAAAGTAGGAGGTGTATTCCCAACAATCTGATCTCACAAGACCTACTGCATAGATCCCAGGAAAGTTTTGAATGAGGTGGGTTTACCTGTGATAGTCGAACTACGATTTTTGTGTAATGTGTAATCTTGGGTGGTTTAAGGTGTTTTAAACCCAAGATCGTAACCAAGACTAGTTGGTGAAAAGTGTAACCTAGAAAAGAAAATGTTACTAGTACATTTTATTAGGGTTCATTTTAAAGGTTACTTGCTTACTCAAAAAGGTAGTGGGTGTGTGAGAGTGGTTATAACAGAGATAGAGTACTGAAAATGAAATATTTACCACTAAACAAATCTTTTCTTTTCAATGCAAGTCTTAAAGATACGATCTAGAATGCATGTGCAAATGCAATTTTTAGTCTTTTCGAATGCAAAAAGATAAAAATAAAGTCTAAATGTACAAAATTAAACTCAAAAACTAAGAATGTAGCTACTCAAACAAATAGGTATGCAAAAGAAAAATTTCTTCTTTTTGATGCAAAACACTCTTAAATCCTTTAAACCACCTGCAAGGTACTCTACTCAGAAAATAAATTGAAAAAAATTTATGCTTTTCAAAGGTAAGAAAAAAAACTGAAATCGAAACTAACCTACTATCAAAGTAAAAGCAAAGAACTTTCAAGTTTCCTTATTGACACAGTAAAAGCAACCAAAATGACTTTCAAATTCTTATTGATATAAGCATGCCAACCATTGGGAAAAGTGTATGAAAACTACTTTTAGACCCAAACAAAGCAAATGACCTACAAAGAAGTATGGTTTGGTAAAGTCAGGTCTGCACATAAACAGTGCAGTCAAGGTCCTGAACAACAACAAAGACACTTGAGCTTTCACTACAAAAAGAAAACTAAAAGCATAATGGAGAATAAGAAACCAATATAAAGAGAAATTTCACTCAAATAGATACAAACAGAGTCAAGTAGACTCAATAAGTTTCAAATCCAGTGGAAATGGAGCAAGCAGGTTCAGTCAGACTCAAATTAGGGTACAAAACACCAAACTAGTCCACAACCCCCCAACTTGGGTCAACAAGCCCCAAAACTTTCCAAACAAGCCCAAATTGATCAAAAGAGGTCCAAATCATGAACATAGGATCAGTACAAGGATAGGATACCACTTATAGTGGTTTAACTCATACCTAGGGTCATCAGAGACCCCAAAAATGCAGCCACAACCCCCAAATTTGGGTCCACAACCCAAAAACTCAAACCCGGAACGTGTGCGCTACTATGTATGAGGCATACCAGCACCCATAACAGGGGTGGACACTACTGTGCAGAGGAAAACTAGCACGTGGGAGCTATTGTGCTTCACAACAGTAGCGCACAGGTGGGAAAAGTTGAAAAAATGGGGTTAAAACCCCCCAACTTGGGTCCACCAGGGTCTGAAAGGGCTAGGAAGGGTCTGTAAGAGCCAAGGAGGGTCAAACAAAGCCTAATAACTGATTCTAATCAATAAATTGAACAAAGACCTTCAAACAAAACTAAAGAAATGACCTTGGATACCCCTAAGAAATTAGGCTTTCCCCAGTGGAGTCACCATTCTGTTGTGAGGAAAATGCACCTATAGTTCAGGGGAGAAACTACCAACTTACAGGTATGAAAGATAGACCTACAAATGTTCTGCAAGTACACAAGTAAGTGAAGAGATTTAGGTTAGAGATATGTGCACCTTATTTAGAAGGTTGATCTTAGCTTTCTCTTCCTTGCTTTTCAATGCTATCCAGTGTCACAATGCCCACACCTGCAAAACAAATTGATACCTTTCTCAAATACATTTTACTACATATGTAAGATTGATATCCATAACATAAGAAGACATCAAATTATAAACAAACTGTAATCAAATCCAAGACACACATGAAATAGGTCATATTCGGAAAGGGAAGAAAGTTTGATCTTTATTGATGAATGAAAGCAAGTACATAAACTTATACCTTCTTTCAAGCTTGGCACTTCACGAAACCTAGATTCAAGGTCTCCTGCTTCTGTTCTCCAAGGATCCCAACCTCTAATCAGCAATGCAAGGGTTTATGAGAAACTGAGGCACAAGAAAGAGGGATGAGGGTCTCCATTCCTCCAGCATAACATTGTTATGAGCTTGGTCCCTTCACATGGCCCTTCTACCCTCCTTATATAGTCAATGAAGGAGAGGAAAAGAAGTTATAACCGATCAGGAAGTTCCCAAACCAACTTAACTTACCCAAATTTTGAGATTTTGACTAGTACAAGAATGTGCCCTACTCTGCAGTAGACAAACTAGTGCATTTATGGAGGTGGGCGCTACTTTAATGAAGCAAAGTAGGGCATATGCGCTACTATCATGCTTGTGTACCAGCGCCCATGTGGAAAAATGGCCAAAAACAGGGTTTTCGGCTCGTTTTCAGGAGATGGTTTGGTCTGGAAAAATGTTCCTAAGGGTTGTAACCATCAAATGGGTCAGGAGTGAAGTAATTTCAACCATTTTTGGTGTCCCAAATGACCCCTCAATCCACAAGTGTCATGTTGTGTGACTAAACGTGATCTCAAGAAGTGTCGTCATGCGACCAAGGGAAGCAAGTGTTGTCACGGACGGATAGGCATCATTTTAAGCTATAACAACAACTAACCCCACCTTTAACCCTCAATATCTCTCTCTTTATAAAACACTGACACCTAATCTTTCTCTTTCACTATGTCTCTCTAAACCCCTAACCAACAATCTCTCTCTTTCTATATCTCTCTCTCTTCAAACACCAAACCCGTAATCTCTTTACCTCCCTCTAAAACCATAAAGACCAATCTCTATCTCTCTAAACCCATAACCCCTAATCTCTCCATCTCTCTCTAAACAACTAACCCTCAATCTCTATCTCTATCTATCTATCTATATATCCATCTAAGCCCCTCACCCCCAATATCTATCTGTGCCTCTCTAAACCACTAACACCCAATCTCTCTCTCTCTCTCTCTCTCTCTAAACCCCTAACCCCCAATCTCTCTATTTCTCTCAAAACCCCTATCCCCCAATCTCTCTCTCTCTCTAAACCCCTAACTTCTAATCTCTATCTTCCTATCTTTTTGTCTCTCTAAACACCGAATGTCTTATCTCTATCCCTTTAAACCCCTTACCCCCAATCTCTCTCTCTCTAAACAACTAGCCCCTAATCTCTCCTTTTCTCTCTAAACCCTTATCCCCCAATATCTCTCTCACTCTCTCTCTAAACCCCTAAACCCCATTCTCTCTAGTCTTATCTTTCTCTCTCTCTCTCTAAACACCTAACGTCTTATATCTCTCTCTTTGAACCCCTTACCCCCAAAATCTATCTCTCTTTCTCTCCCCTTCTCTCTCTCTAAACCCCTAACCCCCAATATCTCTCTCTCTCTCAATCCCTAACCACCATTATCTCTCTTTCCCTCTCTCTCTAAACACCTAAACCCAATCTTTTATCTCTCTCCAGAAAACAAACCGCACCCATAACCACCAATATCTCTCTCTGTAAACCCCTAACCCCCTTTCTCTATCTCTCTCCCCCGCTCTCTCTCTCTCTCTCATAATCTAAATCTCTAACCCCCAATATCTCTCTCTCCCTCTATCTATCTATCTAAATTCCCTATCCCCAATAAATCTCTCTCTCTCTCTCTAAACCCATAACCCCTAATCTCTCTTTGTCTCTAACTATCTCTCTCTAAACCCCTAATCGTTAATCTCTCTATCTCTATCTCAACCCCTATAGAGCAATCTCTCTCTCTCTCTCTAAGCCCCTAACCCCCAACCTCTCGCTTCCTATATTTTTCTCTCTCTCTTTAAACACCTAACCTCCTCTCTCTCTCTCTCTCTCTCTCTCTCTCTCTCTCTCTCTCTCTCTAACCCCCAATCTCTCTCTCTCTCTCTCTCTCTCTCTCTCTCATATCCCTAACCCCCAATCTCTCTCTCTCTCTAAACCCCTAACCACCATTCTCTCTCATTCTCTCATTCTCTCTTTCTCTCTCTCTCAAAACACCTACCCCCCAATCTCTTTATCTCACTCTAAACAACTAACTCCACCACTAACCCTCAATCTCTCTCTCTCTCTCTAAACCCCTAACCACAAATATCTCTCTTTCTATATCTCTCTCTAAAATATTAGCCCCCAATCTCTCTATCAATCTCTAAACCCCTAATCCCCAATATCTAAACCACTAACCCCCAATATCTCTCTTCCTATCTCTCCCTCCCTAAACTCCAAACACTCATTCTCGCTCTTTCTTTAATCCCCTAACACCCAATCTCTCTCTATGTATAACCACCTAACCCGCAATATTTCTCTCTCACTAAACCCCTAATCCATTTCTCTCTCTAAACCCTTAAATCCTAATACCTCTCTTCCTATCTATCTCTCTGAACCACTAACCTCCAATCTCTCTCTCTCTAAACGACTAACCCTCAATATCTCTCTCTCTTTGTGTCTCTCTCTTTCTATCTCTCTTTAAACCCTTAACCCTCAATCTCTCTCTCTAAACCCATAACCTCAATCTCTCTATTTCTTTGTCATCTTTATATCTAAACCCCTAACACCCAATCTCTCTCTCTCTCTCTCTCTCTCTCTCTCTCTCTCTCTCTAACACACACACACACACACATTGTAAACCCTTAACCCCCAATCCATGTCTCTCTCTCTAAACCACTAATACCCAATCTCTCTCTCTCTCTCTCTCTAAACTCCTAAACCTAAATTCCTCTCTTTCTCTCTCTCTCTCAAAAACCCTAACCCCTAATCTCTCTCTCTATTGATCTATCTATCTATTTATATATCTATCTAAACCCCTAACCCCTAAGGACACCAATCTCTCTCTCTCTCTAAACCACCAACATCCAATATCTCTCTCAACCCCTAACCCCCAATATCTCTCTCTCTAAATCCCTAAAACCTAATTTCTCTCTCTCATTCTAAACCCTAAACCCCCTGATCTGTCACTCTAAACCCCTAACCCCCAATCTCTCTCTCTCTCTAAACCCCTAACCTCCAATCTAAATATATGTCTCTAAACCCTTAACCACAAATCTCTCTCTCTCTCTCTCTCTCTCTCTCTCTCTCTCTCGCTAAATCCCTAACCCCTATCTCTCTCTAAACCCCTAACCCCCAATCTTTGTCTCTCTCCCTAAACCACTAATCCCAAATCTCTCTCTCTCTCTAAAACTGTAACTCCAATCTCTCTCTCTCTCTAAATGCCTAAACCCAAATAACTCTCTCTCTCTATCTATCTATCTATCTATATAAACCTTTAACCCCTAACCCCCAATCTCTCTCTCCCTCTCTTTCTAAACCCTAACCACTAATATCCCTCTCTCTAAACTCCTAAAACCCAATCTCTTTGTAGTTCTCCCTTTAAAGCATTAACTCTCAATCTCTCTCTCTCTAAACACTTAATCCCCAACTATCTCTCTCTCACACTAAAACCCTACCACCTAATATTTCTCTCTCTCTCTAAATCCCTAACCACAAATCTCTCTCTCTCTCTCTCAACCCATAAACACCAATGTCTTTGTGTCTCTCTAAAGTACTAACCCCCAATCTCTCTCTTCATATCTCCCTCTCTCTCTGTATACCCCGAACCCCCAATCTCCCACTCTCTCACTAAACCCTAGCCACCATTCTCTATGTTTCTATATCTCTCTCTATCTAAACTTCTAACCCCCAATATTTCTATCTCTCTTTCAACAACTAACCCCCAATCTCTATCTCTCTCTAAAACCCTAACACCCAATATTTCTATTTCTCTTTCTCTAAACCCCTAACCTACAATCTCTATATTTCTATCTCTCTCTCTCTTCAAACACCTAACCTTCAATCTCTATATCTAACTCTAAACCCATAACCCCCAATCTCTATCGCTCTAAACCCATAAGCCATAATCTCTCTATCTCTCTCTAAACAACTAACCCCCAATCTCTCTCTCTCTCTCTCTCTCTCTCTCTCTCTCTCTGACCCTAATACCCAATCTCTCTCTATGCCTCTCTAAACAGTTAACACCGAACCTCTCTTTCTCTATCCTTAAAACCCTAACCCCCAATTTCTCTATTTCTCTCTAAACACCTATCTCCCAATCTCTCTCTCTTTCTCTCTCTAAACCCCTAACCACTAGTCTCTCTCTTCCTATGTTCTCGCTCTCTAAACACCTAACATCCTATCTCTCTCCCTCTAAACCCCTAACCCCCAATCTCTATCTCTCTCTCTAAACTTCTAACTGTAAAATTAGTCACAGCAGATCTATTGAACAATAATATCAATCACAAAGATGTAAAACTATTTGGAGTAAAAACTGTGCAAGAGAGATGCATCAGTGCTCTATAATCCAGAATAGTAGAATTACAATACAATACTGTCACAATGAGTGAGCAATTGGAATTAACCAAGGAGGTCATTCGAATTAACTGCATGGCATAGCTTGGCTCCAAAGAGGAGTCCTCATCATCATCAGTGGTGGTCATCAATGCACAAGTAACTATCAGACAGGAGTCAAACTAAGTCTAACTGAGTGTAATAAGTGTAACTGATGGTAAGTGGCACTAATCTAGGGATGGAGGCTCAGTGGAGGTCGCGTGATGGGTTAACTGCACTCATAATAGGTAGTCACGGCTCATCGGAGGTCAATCGGAGTGGTAACAATAGTTAGGAGTCAATCTAGCCTCAAATCAAGGAAAGACAACTAACTAACTGAAGTGAAACTGATTGGTAGGTGAGAAAAGGGGCCCTTCTGCAATGGAAGGCGAGAAGTGGGTGCCTCCCTAGCTAGGAGGGCTAAATCAGAGTGGAAAGTAGCTCTCGATTGTTGGAAGACCAGGGACTAGGTGATGGAGGCATCAAACTGGTGACTGGGCAGCATGCGGGTGCATGCATGCATGCAAAGTACATATTGAATGATGAGATATCCTAACACCCCCCCTCAAGCTATACTATGATGTAAAAAAATAAAATGTAGGGCCCTAGTTACTGAGACCAAAGGTCACCCCAATACAATAATCCAAAAAATGTTGAAATAAGCTAAGTGAGGAAAGAGGGAAAACCCAGTGGGAAGAAATCCCCCCCTCAAGCTAAACATAAAAATGGATCTAATCTATCTCCACCATGATGGAACTCACCCCTAATAGTGAACGGAGGTAAGAGAACTTCTTCTCAGTGAAGCTCTGGTGAAGATGTCTGCAATTTGCTCATCAGTAGGGCAGTATTGCAGAATGATGGTGTGATCATGCACCAACTCTCGGATGCAATGTGCTTGGTCCTCTACCGCTGAACTGGATCGGTGGAGATCTTAATAGAACTTTGATTGTCACAAAATAGGACAGTCGAAGTAGTGGTACCAAAATCAAACTCAGAAAGAATACCCTGCAACCAAACTGGTTGAATGCAGGCATTGACTGCCCCTCGATACTCTGCCTTTGCTGAAGAAAGTGCAATGGCTGCCTGCTTTTTGCTTGACCAGCAAATAGGGCCATGGCCAATCATGAAAACATATCCGGAAGTGGACTTCCAATCTATGCTATCACCCACCTTGCACATACTGCAAGATCCTCTTGGCTTCCTGACAATGAACCTCATGGGGCTTCTATATATACCATGATACATCACTCATGACATAAGATATATCAGGCCTTGAGTGTGTCAAGTAGAGTAGTGAACCAATCAACTTTCAATACATAGTGCAATCTGCAAGCGGTGTGGAATTTCCCTCTTCAACACTGATTCCTGAGAAGAATGGAAACGGAGCAGCCTTGCATTCTGCCATATTAAACTTTAATAGTAGGTTTTTAGCATACTTTTGTTGAGATAATGTGATCCCATCAAATTTTTGAGCTATCTCCAAGCCCAAATCGCTCATATCAAAAGCTATATTTAAAGCGGTTTTCAACTTGTTAATTGTAAGGAGAGTGCTACCGGTAATAAGAAGATCATCAACATATAAAACAACAATCAGCAAATTACCTTTAATTTTCTGTAGGTACACATTCGGATCATATTTGCATCTTTTGAAATTCTGAGAAAGAAGGAAGGACTCCATCTTTGCGTACCAAGCTCTTGGGGCATGTTTCAATCCATAAAAATATTTCTTCAACCTGCAAAGTAATGATGGATCTTATATGTATCCTTCTGGCTACTTCATATATACTTCTTCATCAAGGTCTCCATGTAAAAAAGCACTCTTCACGTCCATATGGTGCACTTCCCAGTGCTTGGATGCGGAAATGGCCAAAACTAGGCGGATGGAATCCATCATTGCAACCGGTGCAAAATTCTCAGTGTAGTCCACACCTTGGACTTGGGAGAAACCTTTTGCCACAAATCTAGCTTTGTATTTTCTGATAGATCCATCAGCAACAACTTTCGTGCAGTAGATCCACTTGCATTGAACTAATTTTCTTCTAGGTGGAAGAGAAACTAGCTCCCATGTATTGTTCTTTTGAAGAGAACTGTACTCTTCATCCATGGCGGTTTGCCATCGTGGATCTCGGTGGGCATGATAGTATGATTTGGGATCTGAACCAATCATCAAATAGCAGGATTTCCAATGTTTGGAGCAGCAGAATGTAGAGTGTTTTGGGCCCACTTTGGTAACTGAGGAGGATCATTATGGTCTGATTTTGAACTTGATATGTCATGACCATCAAAGTCTGATAAAATATCAGATCCAATGCTTTCTTCATATTCTCTCGAATCTTCTTCTTGTGGAGGCTGCGGATCGGCAGTGTTTTCCTCAACTAGCTTCAGATCTGGCAGTGGTTCTTCAAACTTCACACTTCGCTCTATGAATATATTTTTGGATCTGATATTCATTAGTTTATATGTTTTTTATTCTTCCCCATATCCTATCAGGATACATTCAATACTTTGTGGATCCAAAGCCTTTCTCTTATCAGAAGGAATTCTAGCCCATGCAGTGGAGCCAAAAACCCTCAAATTGGACACATCCGGTTTGTGACCAGTGAATGCTTCGAAAGGAGTTTTACCTTTCATGGATGAATGTGGAACTCGGTTCTGAATATATGCAGCAACATTAATGGCTTCATCCCAAATGTTTGCAGCCAAACCTTTTGACTCAAGCATGCAGGTAGCCATCTCTTTTAGTGACCAATTCTTCCTTTCCGCTACACCATTCTGCTGGGGTTTGTAGGGAACTGTATGTTGGATCTGAATTCCACTTTTGGCACAAATTTGTAGCAACTCAGTCTTGATATATTCTTCTCCATTATCAGATCTAAGAGCTTTGATCTTGCTCTCAGTGGTTGTCTCAACATAAGCCTTAAAATCCTTGAATTTTCCAAGCACTTCTGACTTGTTTCTGAGAAAAAATACCCAAGTAAAGCGGGAGAAGTCATCGATGAATGTCAAAACATACCTTGAATCATTCATGGACATATTTGGCATCGGACCACTGATATCAGAATGTATGAGGCCCAAAATGGTAGAAGCTCTGCTAGCTTTGTCGTTGTCGAACTTGTGCTCAGGTGCTTCCCAACAATGCAACCGGAGCAAATTCCCTTCAAGGAACGGAGTTGCGGAAGACCATCAACCATGGATTTTTTTTGTAACAGCAAAAATTACTTGTAATTAAGGTGTCCAAACCTTTCATGCCAAATCCTACTAACCTCGTTTCCATGAGTGAGGAGAGCGGTGGGATTTTCAAGCGAACAAAGTGAGAAAACTCATAGTATTTTGCAGTGTGGTTTGCCTTTCCGACTGCAATAATGTTAAATTTTGAGCATTAATTCACAATACTCTAGGATCTTTGCTGAGAGAATAACATCTACAGTATATCAATGCATGACAATCACAATATGACAAGCATCACAAGAATCAAAAGCATAAAGACAAGAGACACAGAGTTTCCGTGGGGAAAACCCTAAGGTGAAAAACCCCACAACTTCCTCAGAGATAGAGAGAGCAATGGCTCAACCAAAGTACAACCAAATAACACTGAGATAGTCTCCTGATAGCAGATGATCCTCCTCCTCACTAGTACGCCACTTTTCAAGTGAGAGTAAGTTACTTTTTCGAGTGTGTAAAATAGAGATCTCCGATCTCTATTTATACTAACCTTTTTTCCCAGAGAGCAATGGCTCAACCAAAGTACAACCAAATAACACTGAGATAGTCTCCTGATAGCAGATAATCCTCCTCCTCACTAGTACGCCACTTTTCAAGTGAGAGTAAGTTACTTTTTCGAGTGTGTAAAATAGAGATCTCCGATCTCTATTTATACTAACCTTTTTGCCCAGTGACCTTATGGGGCCAACTTGTCTATATAGATACATCCACATTATATTATATATAATTCAGGGCCGACCCCACATGGTGGTCTAATAACCCATCGACAAGTACACACACTTGCGACACTTGTAAATCCACATGACGACACTTCCTTATAGAGGAATAACACATCTCTTATAAGGGTACAATAAATATATATAAAATACATAGATGAAATACATTCTGAAGTTACATATACATCAACAAATAAGTCTTCCACTTTTGATATCAGAAATTTGAATTTTGTTAGGGATGAATGTAACTTGCTTCGATTCACCAGTGTGTGTCATTTGATACACAGAAAGTAGATTTGAAGCCAAGAAAGGAACATAAAGAACATTCTGAAAACTTCCATGCTCTAAATGGATGGTACCTTTACCCTTTGATGGATTTTTGAGTCATCTCCCAAATGGATGGGGATGGATCTGTTGGATCGAATGAAGAGAAGGAGTCAATATTTGCATCAATATGATTCAAGGCACCGTAATCTATCAGTAGAGTGGTGGGTTTTGAAACAGTTGCCATGAGTGTTTGACCTCTTTCATGATCATCATTTCTATCCTTCTTCCGTGCACCGTTGGGAAGACATATGTTGTTCTTTTCCAAAAGGAGGGCCATTTGATCTATTTTTTTCTTCATGCATGAACTTTCAAGATGAAAGCCATGGTTTCAATATGAACACTTAGATTTTTCTTTACCCTCTTTACCCTTTTGCTTGTTCCTTGAACCGGATGGTGCATCTGATTGCTTGCCTTTCTCTCTTTGCTTGTTTGGTTCAAATTTGGGCTTCTCTTTCTTTTGCTTCCCTTTTCCATTTGAATTATTGGATCCTTGAAAAAATAGGGCTGAATCTTTGGAGCTTATGGACCCCATTTGAATCAACTTGTCATGCTCTTTGGTAATAGATTCAATGAAGGCATTCAAGGTAGGCATCTTCCAATTCGGGGTAGTTAGCCGATCGGAATTGAAAGTAGAGACAAATATCGAGAAATATTTACCAATCTTTGAAAGAATGGAGAGGATAAATTGCTTATCCTCTTTCACAACACCACTGTTCTTCAACTGCAATGCCAAGTTCTTGAATCTTGTGAAAAACTCATTAATGGTCTCGAAATTCTCAAGACTAAGAGCAATCAATTAATTTTCCAATTGAAAGTCTCTAAGCTCGTCCTACTTTCCAAAAAGTTTGTCAAGTATCTCCCATATTGCTTTTGGAGATTTCAATCCGCTGATATGGAAATGAAGATCCTTGGAGATGGAGAGGCAAAGAAGACCATAAGCTTCATCAAGCTTATTGAAGTATTTTGATTTTTCAATGAGAGTGTTTGGCTCCAATTTGAGGCCCATGGTGACTCTATAGAACCCTTTTGAGCGCAATATTATCTCCATGTCATCTGTCATCTTTCCAATCAAAATAATTGAAAGGAGTTAGCATAGGCTTTGAAGAAGTGGAATCCATCACTGAAAACAAGTGCAATTGATGAAGGAGAACCTGCAAATCACAAGGTAGCGAATGCACTTGATGGAGAAGATTATCCTGCAAATCACAATCAAAACAAGAACAGTAAGGTCGAACAATCCACCCTTTTAGAGTTGCATCACACCTGGGATTGAAGATCAAGTAAGCTTGAATGGATCTAATGTATCAAATCCAAGAATTATGTGGAAAAATCAAGCTTCTGTAGTGGATTGGAGTGTATTTTCTGCTTTGCATGCACATGAGCGAATGCACATGAGATTTTGCATGCCAAAACTTCAGTAATTTTGAGCAAATTCACTCAATTCTTCATGTAGAATACCTGTAGGAGAGAGATCTTGTCCCTGCAATGGCTCTGATACCATGTAAAATTAGTCACACCATATCTATTGAACAAGAATATCAATCACAAAGATGTAAAACAATTTGGAGTAAAAACTGCGCAAGAGATATGCATCAGTGCTCTATAATCCAGAATAGTATAATTACAATAAAATACTGTCACAATGAGTGAGCAATTGGAATTAACCAAGGAGGTCATTCAAATTAACTACATGGCATAGCTTGGCTCCAACTAGGAGTCCTCATCATCATCAGTGGTGGTCATCAATGCACAAGTAACTGTCAGATAGGTGTCAAACTAAGTCTAACTGAGTGTAATAAGTGTAACTGATGGTAAGTGGCACTAATCTAGGGATGGAGGCTCAGTGGAGGGTGCATGAGGGGTTAAATGCACTCAGAATAGGTATTCAAGGTTCATCAGAGGTCAATCGGAGTGGTAACAATAGTTAGGAGTCAGACTAGCCTCAAATCAAGGAAAGACAACTAACTAACTGAAGTGAAACTGACTAGTAGGTGAGAAAATGTGACCTTCTGCAGTGGAAGGTGAGAAGTGGGCACCTCCCTGGCTAGGAGGGCTAAATCAGAGTGGAAAGTAGCTCCCGAGTACTAGAAGACCAGGGACTAGGTGCTGGAGGCATCAAACTGGTGACTGGGCAGCATGCGGGTGCATGCAATGCATGCAAAGTACATACTGAATGATGAGATATCCTAACACTAACCACCAATCTCTCTCTCTCTCTCTCTCTCTCTCTCTAAATCCCTAACCACCATTATCTATCTTTCTCTATCTCTCTAAACACCTATATCTCTCTTTAAACCCTCAAACCCTAATCTCCATTTCTCTCTCTCAACCCCTAAACCCCAATCTCTCTATCTCACTAAACAACTAACCCCAAATCTCTCTCTCTATCCATCTATTTATCTGATCCCCTAACCCAAACCTCTCTCTCTCTCTCTCTCTCTCTCTCTCTCTCTCTCTCTCTCTCTCTCTCTAAACCTATAAGCACCAGTATCTCTCTCTCCCTAAATCCCTAACCCCCAATCTTGCACTCTCTAAACCCCTAACTTTCAATCACACTCTCTCTCTCTAAACCCCTAACCTCCAAATAGTCTCTCTCTAAACCCCTAATCTCTCTCTCTCTCTAAACCTCTAACCCCCAATCTCCCTCTCTACAAACCCCTAACCCCTAATCTCTCTCTCTTTCACTCTCTAAACACCAAACCCCCAATCTCTCTCTTCATATATTTCTCTCTCACTCTAAACACCTGACCTTCTATCTCTCTCCCTCTAAACCCCTAACCCCCAATCTCTCTATCTCTCTCTCTTTAAACCCCTAACCACCAATCTCTCTCTCTCTCTCTCTCTCTCTCTCTCTCTCTCTCTCTCTAAATCCCTAAACACCATTATCTCTCTTTTTTTGTCTCTCTAAACACCTATTTCTCTCTCTAAACCCCAATCTCCCTCTCTCTCTCTAATCCCCTAACCACCATTCTCTCTCTCTCTCTCTCTCAACTCCTAAACCCCAATCTCTCTATCTCACTAAAAAACTAACCCCAAATATCTCTCTCTATCCATCTACTTATTTAAGACCCTCACCCTAAACTTCTCTCTCTCTCTCTCTAAAACCCTAAGCACTGGTATCTCTCTCTCCCTAAATCCATAACCCCCAATCGCTCAATCTCTAAACCCATAACCTCCAATCAGTGTCTCTCTCTCTCTAAACCCCTAACCTCCAAATATCTCTCTCTCTCTCTAAACCCTTAATCTCTCTCCCTCTCTCTAAACCCTCCTCCCCCCTCTCTCTCTCTCTCTCTCTCTCTCTCTCCACAAACTGCTAACATATAATCCCTCTCTCTCTCTCTCTCTAAATCCCTAAACACCAATCTCTCTTTTTCTATCTCTCTCTCTAAACCCCTAACCTTAATCTCTGTATCGCTCTCTAAACCCACAAACACCTCTCTCTCTCACTCTCTCTCTCTCACTCTTTCTCTCTCTAAACCCCTAACCCTCAATCTCCCCTTTTCTCTGAATGTATGTATCCAAACCCATAACCCTTATTCTCGCTCTTTTTTATACCCTAACACCAAATCTCTTTCTCTCCCTCTAACCACCTAAAATCCAATATCTCTCTATCTAAACCCCTAACCCCCAATATATCTCTCTATGTCTCTCTAAAACCCTAACCCCCATTCTCTCTCTCTCTCTCTAAACCCCTAACCACCAATATCTCTCGGGCCCTCTCCCCTCTCTAAACAACTAACATCCAATCTCTCTCTCTAGATGCATAACCATGAATCCCCCTCTCTCTCTCTCTCTCTATCTCTCTCTCTCTCTCTCTCTCTACCTATCAATTATCTATCTATCTAAATTTCTAATCCCTAAACTCTCTCTCTCTAAACCCTCACCCCAATATCCTTGTATCTATCTCTCTTTCTTTAACACTTAAAACCCAATCGATCTCTCTCTCTAACTTCCAATCTCTCTCTCTCTCTCTCTCTCTCTCTCTCTCTCTCTCTCTCTCATCCCCTAACCACCAATACCTCTTTATGTGTCTCTATCTATGATCCCCAACCCCTAATAACTCTCTCTCTGAACCCCTAAATCCTTACCTCTCTCTCCAAACCCCTAGCGGCTAATCTCTCTCTCTCTCTCTCTCAACCCTAACCGCTAATCTCTCTCTCTCTATCTATCTATATGTATCTATCTAAACCCATAGCCCATAACCCCCAATATATCTCTCCCTAAACCCATAACCCCCAATATCTCTCTCTAAACACCCAACATCCATTATCTCTCTCTAAACCCTATCCCCAATAACTCTCTCTCTATAAACCCATAACCCCTAATCTCTCTCTGTCTCTCTTTATCTCTATCTATAAACCCCTAACGGATAATATCTCTATCTCTCTCTCAACCCATATCGAGCAATCTCTCTCTCTCTCTTTCTATGTCTATCTCTCTAAGACCCTAACCCCCAATATCTCTATTCCTATCTTTCTCTCTCTCTACGAACCTAACCTCCTAACTCTCTCTCTCTCTCTCTCTCTAAGAAACTAACCTCCTAACTCTCTCTCTCTCTCTAAACCCCTAACCCCCAATATCTCTCTCTCTCTCTCTAAACCCTTAACCAACATTCTTTCTCATTCTCTCTCTCTCTTAACACCTAGCCCCCAAACTCTCTATCTCTGTCTAAACAACTAACCCCACCACTAACCCCCAATCTCTCTCTCTAAAGCCATAACACGATCTTTCTCTCTCTCTCTCTAAACCCTTAACCACAAATCTCTCTCTCTAAACTCTTATCCCCTAATATATCTATCTATCGCTAAAGCCTTAACCCCCAAACTCTCTATCTCTAAACCACTAACCCCCAATCTCTCTTTTCCTATCTCTCCCTCTCTAAACCCTGAACTCCCATTCTCGCTCTTTCTTTAATTCCCTAACACCCAATCTCTGTCTCTCTCTATCTAACCACCTAAACCCCAATATTGCTCTCTCTATAAACCTCTAACCTCTAATATATATATCTATCTATCTCTCTCTAAACCCTTAAATCCCAATATGTATCTTCTTAAATGTATCTCTAAACCATTAACCTCCAATCTCTCTCTCTCTCTCTCTCTCTCTCTCTCTCTGTATTTATGTCTCTAAACCTCTAACGCATAATTTCTCTATCTAAACCCATAACCCCAATCTGTCACTTTCTTTGTCCTCTTTATCTAAACCCCTAACCCCCAATCTCTCTCCCTCCCCCTCTCTAAACTCTTAATCTCTGATCTCTCTCACTCTCTCAATGGATACCCCCCCCCCTCTCTCTCTCTCTCTCTATATATATATATATAAACCCCTAACTCCAAATATCTCTCTCTCTCTAATCCCTTAACCCCAATCTTTCTCCCTCTGTGCTCTCTTTATCTAAACCCCTAACATGCATTCTCTCTCAACCCCTAAACCCCATTATCTCTCTCTCCAAACCGCTATCAACCAATCTCTCTCTCTCTCTAAACTCCTAACATCTGATCTCTCTCTATATCTTTCTAAAACCATAACCCCTAATCTTTCTCTCTCTGTGTAAACCCCTAACACTCAATCTTCCTTTGTCTAAACCCCTAACCCGCAAATTCTCTCTCTCTATCTAATACACTAACCTCTAATATCTCTCTCTCTAAACCCCTAACAACCAATCTCTCTTTTAAGACCTAACCGACAGTCTCTCTATCTCTCTCTAAGATGTTAACCCCCAATATCTCTCTCCTTTTAAACCACTAACCCACAAACTCTCTCTTTCTATCTCTCTCTCTCTTTATTTAAACAACTAATCTACAATCTCTCTCTCTCTCTCTCTGAACCCCTAACCCCCAATCTCCCTTTTTTTAAACCCCTAACCCCAATTTCTCTCTCTATCTCTCTCTCAATCCCTAAAACCCAATCTCTCTATAAACAGCTAACCATCAGTATCTCTATATCTCTCTAAGTCACTACTCTCTCTCTAAACCACTAATCCACAATCTCTCTCTTTCTATCTCTCTCTAAACAACTAACCTCCAATCTCTCTCTGTGTCTCTCTAAACCCAAAACCCACATTCTCTCTATTTCTTTAATTTGATAACCCCGATCTCTCTCTCTCTCTCTCTCTCTCTCTCTCCCTAAACCCGTAACCCCCAATATCTATATCTCTATAAACCCCTAACTCCTAATCTCTCTCTCTAAACACCTGACCTCTAATCTCTCTCTCTCACTCTCTAAATGCCTAACCCCCAATCTCTCTCTCTAAACCCCTAACATAATTTCTCTCTATCTAAACCACTAACCCTTTATCTCTCTCTAAACTTCTAACTGCGAATATCTCTATCTCTCTCTCTTTAAAGCTTAACTGCATTCTCTCTCTCTCTCTCTCTCTCTAAACCCCTAACCTAGAAATCTCTCTTTCTCTATAAACCCATAACCACTAACCTCCAATCTCTCTCGCTCTAAACCCCTAATGCCCATTCTTTCTCTAAATCCCTAAAATCCATTAATATATATATAAACCCTTAACACCCAATCTCTCTCTCCCTCTAAACCTCTAACCCTCAATCTCTCTTTCTCTCTAAAACCCTAACCCCCAATATCTCTCTCTCTCTCTAAACCCCTAACCCCCAATATCTCTCTCTATCGATCTATCTATCTAAATCTCTAACCCATAACCAGTAATCTCTCTCTCTCTCTAAACCCCTAACTGCCAATCTCTCTCTCTCTCAACCCCTAACACCCAATCCGTCACTCTAAACCCTAACCCCCAATCTCTGTCTTTATCTCTATCTCTAACTCTCTCTGTCAATCTCTCTCTCTCTAAACACCTAAACCCAAATATCTCTCTCTAAAATCCTAACTCCCAATCTCTCTCTTATTATATATTTGTCTCTCACTAAATCCCTCACCCTCAATCCCTTTGTATCTCTTTGCATCTCTCTCTAAATCCCTAATCCTAATATATATCTCTCTCTCTAAACCCATAACCCTCAATCTCTCTCTTTCTCTCTCTAAACCCCTAACCCTAGGTCTCTCTCACTCTCTCTTTAATCCTGCAACCACCAATCTCCCTATTTCTTTTTCCCTCTTACTCTAAAACTCAACCCTTAATCTCTTTTTCTCTCTCTAAATGCTTTACCCTCAATATCTCTCTTTATAAACCATTAACCCCTAATTTCTCTCTCTCTATCTCTCTCTCTCTGAACCCCTAACCTTCAATCTCCCTCTCTAAACCCTTAACCCGCAATCTCTCTTTTCTTTCTACTAAACCCCTGACCTACAATCTCTCTCTCTTTGTCACTAAACCCCTAGCCTCTAATCTCTCTCTCTCTCTAAACCCTTAACCGCCAATCTCTCTCTCTATCTCTATCTCTAAACCACTAACCCCAATCTATATCTCTCTCTCAGTCTTCTCTAAAGAATTAACCTGCAATAACTCTCTCTCTAAACCCCTAACCTCCAACCTCTCTCTCTCTCAAACCCTTACCACCCATCTCTCTAATCCACAAAACCTCAAACTCTCTCTTTCTTTAAACCCCTCATACCCAATCTATCTCTCTCTCTTAAAACCTAACCCCCAATATCCCTCTCTCTATAAACCACTAGCCCCCAATCTCTCACTTTCTCTCTTTATAAACCACTAGCCCCCAATCTCCTCTAAACCATACTTACATTAGTCACTCTCATCCATTCTCTCTCTCTCTCTCTCTCTCTCTCTCTTTCTCTCTCTCTCTTAACCCCTAGCCCCCAATATCCCTCTCTCTCTCTAAACAACTAACACCACCCCTAACCCTCAATCTCTCTCTTTCTAAACAACTAAACCCACCCTTAACCCCCAACCTCTCTCTCTCTAAAACTGTAACACCCAATATTTCCCTCTCTCTCTCTCTCTAAACCCCTAACCCCCAATCCTTGTCTCTCTCTCTAAACCACTAATGCCAAATATATCTCTCTCTAAAACCCTAACTCCAATATCTCTCTCTCTATCTAAACACCTAAACCCAAATCCCTCTCTCTCTCTTACTCTCTATCTCTCTCTCTATCTATCTATATAAACCCTTAACCCATGACCCCCAATCTCTCTCTCCCTCTTTTTCTAAACCCTAACCACCAATCTCCCTCTCTCTAAACTCTTAACACCCAATCTCTTTGTCTTTCTCTCTCTAAAGCCTCAACTCTCAATCTCTCTCTCTCTCTAAACCATTAATCCCCAACTATCTCTCTCTCTCTCACTAAAACACTAACACCTAATATTTCTCTCTCTCTCTCTCTAAACCCATAACCACCAATCTCTCTCTCTCTCTAAACCCATAACCCCCAAACTCTTTATCTCTCCCTAAAGTACTAACCCCCAATCTCTCTCTCTCTCTAAACCCCTAACCCCCAGGTCTCTCTCTCTCTCTAAACCCCTAACCCCCAACCTCTCTCTCTCTAAACCCATAACCCCCAATCTCTCTATTCATATCTCACTCTAATGTAAACCCTGAACCCCCAATATCCCTCTCTCTCTCACTAAACCCTAACCACCACTCTCTATGTTTCTATATCTCTCTTTGAACTTCTAACCCCCAATATTTATATCTCTCTTTGACCACCTAAACCCACCATTAACCCCCAATCTCTCTCTCTCTCTTTAAAACCCTAACACCCAATATTTTTCTTTCTCTCTCTCTAAATCCTTAACCAACAATCTCTTTATTTCTATATCTCTCTCTCCAAACACCTAACCCTCAATCTCTCTATGTATCTCTAAACCCATAATCCCTAATCCCTATCTCTCTAAACCCATAACCCCTCATCTCTCTATCTCTCTCTAAACAACTAACTGTCTCTCTCTCTCTCTCAGCCCCTAACCCCCAAACTCTTTGTATGCCTCTCTAAACCACTAACACCCAATCTCTCCTTCTCTCTCTTTAAACCCCTAACCCCCAATTTCTTTATTTCTCTCTAAACCCCTATCCCCCATTCTCTCTCTCTTTCTCTCTCTAAACCCCTAACCCCCACTCTCTTTTCTTATCTTTCTCTCTCTATATAGACACCTAACCTCCTATCTCTCTCCCTCTAAACCCCTAACCCCCAATATCTCTCTCTCTCTAAACCCCTAAATACCAATCTCTCTCTCTCTCTCTCTCTCTCTCTCTAACCACCATTATCTCTCTTTCTCTGTCTCTCTAAACAAGTAACCCGCAATCTCCTTATCTCTCTCTAGACAACTAACTGCACCCCTAATCACCAATATCTCTCTCTCTGTAGACCCCTAACCCCCACTCTCTCTCTCTCTCTATCTCCCTCTCTCTCTTTTAATCTAAATGTCTAACCCCCAACCTCTCTCTCCATCCCTCTCGCACTATCTATTTATCTATCTAAATTCCCTATCCCCAATAACTCTCTCCCTCTAAACCCATAACCCCTAATCCCTCTCTATATCTCACTATCTCTATCTATAAACCCCTAATGGTTAATCTCTCTATCTATCTCTCAACCCCTATCAAGCAATCTCTCTCTCTCTCTCTCAACCCCTAACCCCCAATATCTCTCTTCCTATCTTTCTCTCTCTCTAAGCACCTAACCTCCTAACTCTCTCTCTCTCTCTGAACCTAACCTCCTAACTCTCTCTCTCTCTAAACCCCTAACCCTCAATCTCTTCATCTCTCTTTGTCTCTCTCTCTCTATCTCTCTAAACCCCTAACCCACAATCTCTCTCTCTCTCTAAACCCTTAACCACCATTCTCTCTCATTCTCTCTCTCTCTCTATCTTAAAACCTAACCCCCAAACCCTTTATCTCTCTCTAAAAAACTAACTCAACCACTAAACCCCAATCTCTCTCTCTCTCTAAACCCTTAACTATGAATATCTCTCTTTCAATCTCTTTCTCTAAACTCTTAGCCGCCAATCTCTCTATCTCTCGCTAAAACCCTAACCCCCAATCTCTCTCTTCTTATCTCTCCCTCTCTAAACCCAGAACTCACATTCTCGCTCTTTCTATAATACCCTAACACCCAATCTCTGGCTCACTCTATCTAACCACCTAACCCCTAATATTTCTCTCTCTATAAACCCTAACCCCTAAAATCTCTCTCTCTCTCTCTAAACCCTTAAATCCCAATATATATCTTCTTATATGTATCTCTAAACCATTAACCTCCAATCTCTCTCTTTAAATGACTAACCCTCTCTCTCTATCTCTCTCTCTCTCTCTCTCTCTCTCTCTCAACCTCTAACCCCTAATCTCTCTATCTAAACCCATAACCTCAATCTGTCTTTTTCCTTGTCCTCTGTATATATAAACCCCTAACCCCCAATCTCTCTCTCTCTCTTTCATTTTCAACCCATAACCCCTAATCTCTCTCTCTCTCTCTCTCAAAACCTGAACCCCAATCTCTCTCTCTAAACCCTTAGCCTCCAATCTATCTCTCTCAACCCTCTCTCTCTATATATATGTGTGTGTGTGTGTGTGTGTATCTAAACCCCTAAGCTCCAATATCTCTCTCCCTAAACCCCCAACCCCCACTCTCTCTCTCTCTAGACTCCTAACCTCCAACCTATCTCTCTCTAAACCCCTAACCTTCAAATATATCTCTCTCTCTCTCTCTAAACATCAAACCCCCAATCTCACTATCTCTAAACCCCTTACCCCCAATCTCTCTCTCTCTCTCTCTCTCTCTCTCTCTCCATAAACCACTAACCTCTAATCTCTCTCTCTATATATATAAATCCCTAAACACCAATCTCTCCATTTCTCTCTCTCCCTCTCTAAACCCCTAACCCTAATCTCTCTATCTCTCTCTAAACCCCTAAACATCAAGCTCCCTCTCTCCCTCTCAACCACTAACCCCCAATATCTCTCTCTCTCTCTCTCTCTCTCTCTCGCAAACCTTAACCTCTTCTCTCTCTCTCTCTCTCTCTCTCTCTCTCTCTCTCTCTCTCAAACCCTAACCTCTTATCTCTCTCTCTCTCTCTCTCTAAACCCCTGACCCCAAATATCTCTCCCTCTCTCTCTCTAAACCCTTAACCTGCAAACTTTTTCTCTCTCTCTCTCTCTCTCTATATATATATATATATATATACCCCTAACTCCAAATCTCTCTCTCTCTAATTCCCTAACCCCAATCTCTCTCACTATGTCCTATGTTTATCTAAACCCCTTACCTGCATTCTCTCTATCTCTCTCTCTCATTGTAAACCCCTAACCCCCAATATCTCTCTCTCTCTCTCTCTCTCTCTCTCTCTCTCTCTCCCCCCTTCACACACATCCCCTAAACCCCAATATCTATCTCTCTAAACCCCTATCAATCAATCTCTCTCTCTCTCTAAACTCCTAACATCTAATCTTTCTCTATCTCTTTCTAAACCCCTAACCCCCAATCTCTCTCTCTCTCTCTCTCTAAACCCCTAACACCCAATCTCCCTTTGTCTAAACCTATAACTCCCAATTTTTGTCTCTCTCTCTATCTAATAAACTAACCTCCATTCTCTCTCTATCTCTAAATCCCTAACAAGCAATCTCTCTCTAAACACCTAACTAGCAGTCTCTCTATATCTCTCTAAGATGCTAAACCCCAATCTCTCTCTCCCTCCAAACCACTAACCTGTAAACTCTCTCTCTCTCTCTCTAAACAACTAATCTCCAATCTTTCTTGCTCTCTCTCTTTGTAAATCTCGAACAACCAATCTCTCTCTAAACACCTAACCGCCAGTGTCTCTATCTCTCTCTAATACACTACTCTCCCTCTAAACCACTAATCCACAATCTCTCTCTTTCTATCTCTCTCTAAACAACTAATCTTCGATCTCTCTCAGTGTCTCTCTAAACCCAAAACCCACATTCTCTATATTTCTTTAATTTGATAACCCCAATATCTCTCTCTCTCTTTCCCTAAACCCCTAATCCCCAATATCTCTCTCTCTCTCTTTTCCTAAACCTCTAACCCCTAATCTCTCTCTCTAAACACCTGACCTACAATATCTCTCTCTCTCACTCTAAATTCCTAACCCCCAATCTCTCTCTCTCTAAACCCCTAACCTTGAAATCTCTCTCTCTAAAACCATAATCACTAACCTCCAATCTTTCTCGCTCTAAACCCCTAATCCCCATTCTCTCTCTCTCTCTCTCTCTAAACCCCTAAAATCCAATATATATATATATATATATCTAAACCCTTAACCCCCAATCTCTCTCTCTCTCTAAACCTATAAACCCCAATATCTCTCTCTCTTTCTCTAAACCCCTAACCCCCAATATCTCTCTCTGTCAATCTATCTATCTAAATATCTATCCCCTAATCTCTCTCTCTCTCTAAACCCCTAACTACCAATCTCTCTCTCTCTAAAAAACTAACACCCAATCCCTCACTCTAAACCCTAACCCCCAATATATGTCTTTATCTCTGTCTCTATCTCTCTCTCTCTCACTCTCTCTCTCTAAATACCTAAACCCAAATATCTCTCTCTAAACTCTTAAATCCCAATCTTTCTATTCCAATATCTCTGTCTCTCACTAAATCCCTTTGTCTCTCTTTATCTCTCTCTAAATCCCTAACCCTAATACATCTCTCTCTGTAAACCCCTAACCCTCAATCTCCCTCTTTCTCAATCTAAACCCCTAACCCTAGGTCTCTCTCTCTCTCTCTCTCTCTCTCTCTCTCTCTCTCTCTAATCTCGTAACCACCAATATCCCTCTTTCTCTCTCTTACTCTAAAACGTAACCCTTAATCTCTTTATCTCTCTCTAAATGCTTAACCCTCAATATATATCTCTCTAAACCCTTAACCCCTAATATCTCTCTCTAAACCCCTAACCCCCAATCTCTCTCTTTTTGTTACTAAACCCTTGACCTCCAATCTCTCTCTCTTTGTCACTAAACCCCTAACATCCAATCTCTCTCTCTCTCTCTAAACCCTTAGCTGTCAATCTCTCTCTCTCTCTCTCTAAACCACTAACCCCAATCTCTATCTCTCTCTCACTCTTCTCTAAAACATTAATCCGCAATATCTCTCTCTCTAAACCCCTAACCTCCAACCTCTCTCTCTCTCTCAAACCTTTATCACCCATCTCTCTAAACCAAAAAACCTCAAACTCTCTCTTTCTTTAAACCCCTCATACCAAATCTATCTCTCTCTAAACCCCTAACCCCTAATTTCCCTCTCTCTATAAACCAGTAGCCCTAAATCTCTCACTTTCTCTCTCTATAAACTACTAGCCCCCAACCTCCTCTAAACCTTATTTACATTAGCCACTCTCATCCATTCTCTCTCTCTCTCTCTTAACCCCTAACCCCCAATCTCTCTATCTCTCTCTAAGCAACTAACCCCACCCCTAACCCCCAAACTTTCTCTCTCTAAAACTTTAACACCCAATCTTTCCATCTCTCTTTCTCTAAACTCCTAACCACCAAACTCTCTATTTTTATCTCTCTCTCTCTAAACTCTTATCCCCCAATATTTCTATCTCTCGCTAATCCCCTAACCCTCGATCTCTATGTCTCTAAACCCCTAACCCCTAGTCTCTCTGTTCCTCTCTCTCTCTCTCTCTCTAAACCACAAACCCCCAATCTCCCTCCCTCTCTCTCTAATCCCCTAACCACCTCTCTCTCTCTCCCTCTCTCTCTCTCTCTCTCACACACACACACAACCCCTAACCCCAATATCTCTATCTCATTAAACAACTAACCCCAAATCTCTCTCTCTCTCCATCAATTTATCTGAGTCCCTGACCCCCAAACTCTCTCTCTCTCTCTCTAAACTCCTAAGCACCAGTATCTCTCTCTCCCTAAATCTCTAACCCCTGATCTCTCTCTTTCTCTCTCTCTCTCTAAACCCCTAATCTCTCTCTCTCTGCCTCTAAACCTCTACCCCCAATATCCCTCTCTCTAAACCGATAACCTACAATCTCTCTCTCTCTCTCTCTCTATAAAATGCTAACCTTTAATCTCTCTCTCTCTCTCTAAACCCCTAAACACCAATCTCTCTCTTTCTATCTTTCTCTCTAAACCCCTAACCCTAATATATATCTCTCTCTCTCAACCCCAAACACCTCTCTCTCTCTCTCTCTAAACATCTACCCTCAATCTCCCCCTCTCTCTGAATGTATGTATCTAAACCCATAACCCCCATTCTTGCTCTTTATTTATACCCTAACACCCAATATATTTATCTCTATCTAACCACCTAAACCCCAATATCTCTCTCTCTAAGCCCCTAACCCCAATATCTATATCTATCTATCTCTCGAAAACCCTAACCCCTATTCTCTCTCTCTCTAACCCCCTGACCCCCAATATCTCTCTCTATCCCCCCTCTCTAAATAGATAACCTTCAATATCTCTCTCTCTAGATGCCTAACCCCCAACTCCCCCCTCTCTCTCTTTATCTATCTATGTATATACCTATCAATTATCTATCTATCTAAATTTCTAATCCCTAAACTCTCTTTCTCTCTAAACCCCTCACCCCAATATCCTTGTCTCTATCTCTCTTTCTTTAACCCTTATAACCCAATCGATCTCTCTCTCTAACTTCCAATCTCTCTCTCTCAACCCCTAACCACCAATATATCTCTTTCTGTCTCTCTATCTCAAATCCCTAAACCCCCAATATCTCTCTCTGAACCCATAACCCCTTACCTCTCTCTCCAAACCCCTAGCGGGCAATCTCTCTATCTCTCTAAACCCTAACCCCTAATCTCTCTCTCTCTCTCTAAACCCCTAACCCCCAAAATTTCTCTCTCTAAACCCATATCCCATAACCCCCAATCTCTCTCTCTCTGACCCCCTAACCCCCAATCTCTCTCTCTAAACCATCAACATCCAATATCTCTCTCTCTAAACCCCTAACTCCAATTATCTATCTCTCTGAATATTGCTTCGCGGACAATCTACCGAGAGCGGACTCAAGGCATGATCTCCCTAGCTTAACGTAAGTCTAGAACAAATAGGATAGAACATAGATTACTTTCCTAGATCTTGTATAAGTACAAATGTAAAAAGAGATCACTTACCTTAGATTTGTAGATCCCTTTCTCCTTCGTTGATCCAATGCTCTAGCGCTGCCAGATTGCCTTAATGCTACAAGCTCCTTTCGACAAGCCATGCCAAAGCTCCTTGAGAGAAGTGAAGGTTCCCCAAGCTAGAATGTTAGATCTATTGGGCTTGATTTCACCAGGATAAGAATACCATAGACTTCATCTCCTTTGGATGGGAGTGAGCTTCATTTAAATAGGACTAAGTGGATAGGGTGTAGATAGGATAGGTTGAGATATGATAGGAGAGGCTTAAGGGATCCTTCCAAGATGATAGAAATCGAATGCCAGCTCTTCCAAGAGGTCAAGGATAGGGTCCCAAGTCAGCACGCTTCGAGAAAGAGCTCGAAGAAGCTATTTTTCCTTCTAACCAACTTCGTCGCACCTTGTAATGGAGCAAGGTGTGATGTCAATTGTTGCATGAGTGCAATCAGTGACGACCCCTCAAAACCTAGTATAAAATAGGTACAAATTCTTCCAGGTCAATCACTCAATCAAGGTAACTCCAAGGGTGTGTTAACACCCAAAAAGTGCTCACTACCTCATCTACCCCATTACATGACTCATTTGTCCATATTTCTTACCATATTTACCTCCAAAACCTTAAAATCCCATTAAAAAGCCTCCAAAAGGCCACAAAACCATTAAAAAGGCCTCCAAAAGGCCAAAAAAACCTCTTTTTCCCCCAAAATAATCCAAAATTCCTCCAAAATAGCAAAAACCCTCTAAAAAGGGAATAAAAAATATTAAAAAAAAAGAGGAAAAAGAGGGAAAAATGAGGAAAAAACCCTATATAGCTGACCTAAACCATATGGTTCCCAAAACCATGGGCCAGCACTCCACCACTAAAAACCTATAAATAGGTGATGGAGACCCCTCATTTCATATCCACAGTCAAATGTACCCTTACTCTGCCAAAATCACTCTTGAAACCCTAGCTCACCCTTGAGCTACTTTCACCCTTGAGTACCCCTTTTGGCCCATTTCCAACCTTTTGGAGAAAGAGAAGGAGCAAAGCTGGAGTTTGGAGCAACCCTCTTGGACTATTGCAAGAACTTCACCAACCTCTACACCTGAGGTAAAATTTTAATACAAAAAAGAAAGATCTTCACCATATTTCCATGTTTTGTTATGTTTATTAATGCTCATGCTAGTTTAGAATTCGTATTGTTTTATTACTTTAATTTACTGTTTATTGAACTGCTACTAAGGAGTCCATTCTCCTTAGTAGGTGCTCATTTGCACAAGCTAGGGTGAAAACCCTAGCTACAGTTTTGGTGACTCCCCTTGTGTTCCATTGAATTTCTGGTTATAGTTTTAAATATTTTCCATTTTCTGCAATATTTTCCTGTTTTCTCCTTTCGGCTGCCGTAAATCGTGTCTTTTACCCCCCGCAGTTGCGTTCTGACCGCGTCTTTCAGGCATTTACCGTGATCCGACCGCTGCTCTCAGACTGTTTCCGGTGACCTACCGGCGGATTCAAGTCTGTTACCTGCGATCCGACCGCGGCTGATTAGCTTGTTTGGGCGATCCGACCGTGGCTGATTAGCTTGTTTGGGCGATCCGACTGCGGCTGTTAACAATTTTTCGGCGTCCCACCTGCGGCTTTCAGCCATTTTTCTGCAACCCGCCGGCTCCTTTCGGCCTTTTTATCGCGTCCCACCTACGGCTTTCAGCCATTTTTCTGCAACCCGACTGCGTCTATCGGCCTTTTTCCCGCGTCCCGACTGCGGCTTCCACTCATTTTTCTGCAAACCGACTGCGTCCGTCGGCCTTTTTCCCGCTTCCCACCTGCGGCTTTCGACCTATTTCCTGCGGTCCGACTGCATCTTTCGGCCAAAAACCCGCAACTTGTCCACGACTGTTGCTCTGTTTCCCACGGTCCGACCGCCGATATTTGCCATAGACCCGCGATCTGCTTGCACTTTTTTCACTGTTTTGAACCCAGCACTTTGCTGCAGTATTTTCTACACTTGCACAACCATCTGTCCTACCTGCAGCCATCCTTCCCTACAGCCTTTTCTGCAGTATTATTTCTGTTCCATTTACAGAATATTCTTTTAAAATTTCTGCATTTTAATTGGAAAAAGAGAAAATTTTGCATTTCAAAGTTTAAATTCAGTATTGTTATTTTTAGTTAGCAAGTTGCCCATCCTATGGCACTTTTTATTTGGGTTCATCATCTCACATGCACACACTCTGTCACCCAATTCAAGTGAGCCTTAAAAAACTACTTAACACAACCAACATTCTAACCCCACTTGGGGAACACATAAGAATTTTTGTATTTAGGTAGGATCGGGGGGATAGGCATCCAAATAACACCCCTCGGTTGCTTACACTTGAGACATAGCTGTTGTCCATTAGGGAACCAAAATCCCCTAGTATTTTTTGGCACGGTCACAACCAGTTTATTAGAGGGCCTCTCCCCTAGGAGGGTTGAAGTCGCCAGACTGGTTCCGGAGGCCTGAGTGGAATACCGCACTCCATTCAGTAACCGAAGGCTACGTTTCGCAGTTCTCAGGGTATCACCCGTATGGGGATACAGCGGTGATAGAACCAAACGGCAGATTCACCTTTTATGGGCGTGTCATGAACGGGGTATTTTAGTTGCCTTTCTTCTAGGATTGACTACCCGGTGTCTCTCCCGGTAGGGGATATCTTTAGCCACTTGGCTCTACTATCCATATTGTCTGACTTGGATTTCATCACCTTGCAGAGTCCACTATTTTTATTTTTTAGGAAACCTGCTACTTGTTGGTATTCTAACCATTTCTGTTGACACTCTACTTATTGTAGCACAGCTGTTACAGTAAGTGTTTTGAGTTGGTTGTTGGCCTGAGTGCCATATTTTTTGAGCTCTCCTTCTGCACACTCGGTTGCATTAGGGTTTTTGAGCTGTTTTTCACTCACCACGACCCCCAGATACTTGACACCATCTGTCACCATTGAGTCCCCAAGACATTCTCGGCGGGCCCTCCAGGGCGATCCCCCACAGCACGGTTCACTTGACACCTCCCGTCACAGACATAGATATTCATCACTTGATACCACTCATAATAGATCTCGAGCCTTGTCACTTGACTCCACTCTTCAACTGCATTGAACTCCGTCACCCGAGCTAGACGCCCCCTATTTTACCTCTAATTCTGAGGCAGAGTCCGAGAACCCCATTTACCACTGCACCAACCAGCCCCATGGCTGGCGTGACTTCTACCCCTTTTCTTTGTCGATACCATTGGTGGAGCATCCACCACCACACCTGCTTTGGGTATGCCTTTGATGGGGCCCACATCTACCATTCCGATCACTGCACCCATTCCAGTAGCTGGAATACCGATCCCCACTCCATCAGTGACTCACACTCCTCTTGGCGGTGCAGGACCGTCCCATACCACTTTCGTCCCTCCACTTTGGGGCAACCTCCCAAACCCTGCCCTACACTTGGGGGCATTGGCCCCAACATGGTCCAACCCACTAGTATGTCACATCCTTCTACTAGTTTTCCATTCATGGCTAGTCTCAACCTTCCTGACCTAGCTAGACTGACTAATGATCCCATTAGGCACGACCCTGCATGGCCTCACATGCCCACCAAGCTTCCCTTCGACATCCCTAAGTTTGAGGGCAAGGCAGGTGAGGACCCCCATAACCCATATTATGTCCTTCCATCTATGGTGTTCTCCAACTCCATAGTGGACGACTCTGTCTGCCTCCGTCTGTTACAGCGCACCCCTCATTGGCTCTACAGCTAAGTGGTACATCGAGCAGGCCCCATGGGACCCATGCCACCTTTACTTCACTTGCCTCGACTTTCCTGCAGTTCTTTCAGTTGCCTGTCTGCTATGACGTGGGAGCTGAGATCCTACTATCTTGCAGACAGAACACGGCTACCCACATCACTGACCACATTCATGAGTGGCGTCGACGCCGCAGCCTCTGCAAAATCAAGTTAGACGACCGTATCTTCTTAGATTGGTTTCTAAAATCCCTCCTGTCCCTGTCATTGCCAAGGATGTGGCATCCGAATGACCCCAGTCTGAAGAAGAGGCCATCCTCAAATCCCATCAATTTGACCTCATTTACGCCCATTTGGGTTATCTCTATACCATCATACCTGACGCCCCTCGTGGTGATTCCTCCCAGCACGATGCACCGGGGGCATCCCATGCCGAAGACGGCATCGTTGGGCCATGTTGCCTCGCATCCCCCACCCTTTTCCATAGCACGTCCTAGCCATGGCCCCGAACTTTCGCGAGCTACATCACAGTCCGAAGCAACCAATTTGTATGCTCCCATGACACATCACCACCATTCCCACGGACCCTCCTGTTCACATCAGTTATTTGGTCATGCATCCCCCGCATAACGCCCCCCCCCCCCCCCCCCCCCCGATCGCACCTCAGCCATATTACCACCCACAGGCTGCACCAGCTCCTGTGTCCTCTCAAGCCCACCCTGCTTATTACCCACCACAGGTAGCCCCTGCAGTAAACCCCCAACCTGCTCCGCAGATGTATCAGCAACCCTAACAAGGTTCCGCACCTACGCAGCCTCACCCTACTTATTATCCCACCGCATCCTGCTCCCGCACCTGCACAACCCCAGAACCCACCTGTTGCCCAAGGGCAAGTATATGCCCAACAGAATCCACAGCATAACCAAAATAACCAGCACCAATAGGGCCAGTAAAACCGTGGCAAAGGCCGGTAATCGTGGGAACAACCCTCCTCAAGACCAAGGGCGGTCAACCTCCCCAATCCCCCAGACAACAATAATGCGGCCACCTGCCAACCAAAACCCTGATCGGCCACCCAAGCAGGCCAAAAAATCCTAATTTGTGAACAAACTCATCCTTGTTCTATTTTGTGGGGTCTATGGCCACTACACACATGCTTTCCCAACATTTGGAGCGAGCTCGACAACTCTGGGCTGATGATGCCCATCGCCAAGCGCACGCGGCTCCTCAGGCGCCACCCAACCCCCCACCCCCTCCAGCAACAACCTTTGGTGCTGCAAAACCCCTTACCAACCCAAGGCGTCGTGAACACTCAGTCGTTGGCTCCCCCTCAAGGCCAACGTGCCACCACAACAATAGATCACTTATGCCGCTCCTGATCAACCCATGGTTGATTTAGGTACCCACCACTTGTTAATGATGTCATCCATCGATGTCAACCTCCAAACCCGTCGGAACCAATATGGATCCACCCCTGAAGCCCCTCCCAACCGACAAAAAACACTAACGCTCATTCCACTGATCAGACGTTACATATACCTCCAGCTCCACTAGATGGCACCTCTAAAGCACCTTGTTTCCCACTTCGTCGCATCAACAATAACCCCAATGCTGGCGCTACGTCAAATTACAACATTGTAGATGACTTAGCCCAATCTCCTGCAGCCATGTCTGCGTTAGAAGTCTTAAAAAACTATCCTTCACAGTGCAAGACTTTACTCTCTGCCATTGGTGCTATTGTCCCAAATGATTCACAACTCATGGCCTTCGATTTGGACCAGTCCGAACCACGCCTGCCTTCCACTTTAGCATTCCAAGTTTCTGTTTCCGTTCGAAATCTTGTCATCCATCGGTTGCATTATCAATGAAGGTGCCTATACATGCGTTATGTCCACATTCGTTTAGCAGAAGTTGGGATCCCCTACCCTCCAGCAATCCACCACTGCGTTGCGAGCCTACGACGATCATTCGGCTCAACCCTAAGGACTCTTAGCCAATGTCCCCCGTCCAGTTGGCCGAAAAAAACCGTGCTTATTGACATAAAGGTCATCAATGCCCAACTTGATTATAACCCTCTTACTTGGTCATAGCTACATGTATGCCATGCGGGGCGGTTGCCTCATCTGTTTTTCGTACCATGATGTTTCCCCATGACGGGACGCATGGTCAAGGTTGACCAACTCACTTATTACGATCCCAATGCCCCCACTGCACCCCGAAAATGTTCTCTCCATAGTTGAACAACCAGTTTGTGGTGCAACTGCCTTGTTTTTTTCCTCCGTGGGACCCGGGACTTTACTCAGATCCGTCAATGACCTCCACATTCCAATCCATTCCCCCCCGTCACCTGCAACCGACGTATTTGACCTATGTACCCTCTCCCTAATACACAAACACCCAACAATCAGCCTCCCTTGTTACCCAAACCACCATTGGTACCTAGTCACATTGGTGTTACACCCACCCACACCATCCCCTTCCTATTCCCCTCCCTCGGGAGTAGTAAGCGCCTCGGTTATGGCTACTCTTAGCCTCCCCGGGTTAACCTTGGGATTACCCATGTGGTATATTTCACCTCCCATTCCCCTGCCGACAACAAATGTCATCCTACAACCGGTGCAACCCATTGCCACTACTAGCCAAACCACCTCCCGGTGTCACTACCCCTTCGTCTCATCTACGAATCCCCCCTCTTATCAAGCACACTAGGGGTAGAGGCCCCACAACCATACACTATTGTACCCCTACCCAAAACAGTTAAACCCCACCCCGTGTTTCATGCTCCTCCCAAATTCTCGTTGTGTGATGAGTTAGGCCATCCAACTCATCAAGGTCCACAATTACCTGCATTACAGGAAACACATGCACATGCTTGACGATGAACCCACCATCCCAGTTGTTGAACTCGATCCAACCCCTAAGCCTTGTGATAAATCATTGCGTACCAACCACCCTTGTGCAATATGCGGTGTTTACGTCCATTACTCACATCACTGTTCTGATCTCCCCGATTATCCGAGCAGCTCTTTACGAAATGAATAATTTGGACCTTGAGACGGCAACTCCCACAATTGAGGAGATCCACCCCCCGGTACCATCCCCATCCGGCGAGATTAACACCATTTATATGAATGATCTCTTCGACTACCACTCCCTCGTCAACCGATTTGACAACTCAAATTTTCCGCAACGATGAGGAGATTCTAGAGGCTCTCACAACCCCCGGATTATCCCTGGGATGACATGCACCATCGTTCCTATTTTCCTCCCAAAAGACTCCTCCTCTACCACAGCTACACAATTTGCAGTTGAGTCCAAAGATTTCCTTCCCACCAAATTCAACTGGTTTAAGGATCCTATTCCCGCTCTTGATGCTTTTGAGGAAGGTAACATGGCCAATATCTCACCCGTCATCCACATAGATATCTCTGACCCACCTGATGCTCTTGAAATCATTACCTTAGCAGCCTCTTGCAATGAGTATGAGATTGACGCGTACAAAAAAAATTTCAAAGAGTTCCGTGATGTCTTTGCCTGGTCCTATACCGAAATGCCTGGTCTCGACCCCGCTATTATAGAGCACCACATTGACACATGGCCCGATGCACCCCCCGTTCGCCCGAAACAGCGCCCCATTCATCCTTCAAAGCTCCCCGCTGTTAAGGCAGAGGTTGAGAAACTTCACAAAGCAGATTCATTTATCCTATTGCATATACCACCTGGGTTTCAAACCTCGTTCCTGTTAACAAAAAACAAGGAACCATTAGAGTATGTACTGACTTCCGTGATTTAAACCGTGCTTGTCCCAAAGACAACTTCCCCACGCCATTCATTGACCAACTCATCGATGCGTGTGCAGGACATGAAGTCCTATCTTTCATGGATGATTTTTCCGGATACAACCAGATTCAAATCTGTAAGGAGGATTAGTACAAGACTGCCTTTACCACCCCATGGGGCACCTTTGCCTATAGCGTCATGCCTTTCGGCCTCAAAAATGTTGGTGCCACCTTCCAGCGGGCCATGACCTATTGTTTTCACGACTTGGTCCATATACTGCTTGTCTATCTTGATGACCTTACAGCTCATTCCCGCAAACGATCAGACCACCTTAACGACCTCTGGCAAGTTTTCCTGCGTGTTGTCGCAAATATCAAATCCACTTGAACCCAAACAAGTGTGTCTTTTGCGTTCCGGTAGGCCGGGGTTGTTGGGTTTCATTGTTTCCCAGAAAGGAATTACTGTTGATCCCCTGAAAGTCCAAGCCATCTTAGACCTTCCCTCTCCTTGCACGCTTCAGCAGCTCCAGAGTCTGCAAGGGGCGATCCAATTCCTTTCGTCGCTTCGTTCCTGATTACGCCACTAAAGTTCATGGTTTCTGTACACCTGCTTCGTACCCCACATACCCTTTGTTTGGGATGAGCAAGCAGAAGCTGCATTCGAAGCACTCAAGAAATCTCTCACACAAGCCCCTTTGATCTCCCTCTGGATTTCTCTCAGGACTTCATCCTTTACGTCTCGACCTCCGATTATGTCGTGTTAGGAGTCCTTGTTCAGGAAGATGCCACTCACCCAGCAGCATGTCATCTACTACGTCATCCAGACCTTGTCTGGACCACCACTTCGTTACCCATATGAGGAGAGGACTAGCCCTAGCTATGGTCTTTTCCGTCCAAAATTACGACACTACATTTTGCTCAGTCATACCACAGTTGTCGTCGACTCCAACCCTATGGTCTATCTCTTAAACCGGTGGCTCCTGCAAGGTCGTGTTGCTAAATGGGTAATTATTCTCTAGGAATATGACCTCACTTTCAGAACCCCTAAGAGCACCAAATCCCTCGCGCTTGCCCAACTCATCACCGATCTCCCCTCCCTTCTGCCGTCCCCACAAATATCTGATGAGTTACCTGACAATCACTTGTTCATCATCTCGTTTGATGACCCATGGTACGGTGATATTTTGTTATACCTTCGCACACAAAAGTTCAGACCCAACGATCGCTGTGATGGACGTCGTCGTATCCGTCACCAGGCCTCTCGATATCTCCTTTTAGGTGATGTCCTTTACCGATGAGGGGTTGACACGATGCTTCGTCGTTTCCGTACACACGAGGATGGCCGAACACGTCCTCAATGACTGTCATAGCGGTGCCTGCAACGGACATTTCTCTGGAATGGCCCATAGCCCAAAAGGTCGTGCGCGCCTGATATTTCTAGCCCACACTCTTTACTGACTCCATCACAGCGGTCAAACATTGCCATAATTGCCAACTTTTTTCCCCCAAGGCCCAGACACCACCCGCTCCGTTACACCCAGTCATCACCGTTGGTCCCTTATGTAAGTGGGCCATCGACTTCATGGAATGTAAACCCCCATCTACCAACGGCCATCAAGTACATCATTGTCGTTGTTGATTACTTCACCAAATGGGCGGAAGCCATGGCCCACCTTCATTGTACAGCTGACACCGCTGCCCGTTTCTTTTTCAACCACGTTATCACTCGATTCGGGGTCCCCGAACAGTTGGTCTCAGACCATGGTTCCCACTTCAAAGATTCCATTTGGTGCGCGAGTTATCCACCCTCCTAAAGGTTCGAACATCAGTATTCCTCTGCTTACTACCCCCCAAGGGAACGGCCAAGTAGAGGCCATTAATAAAATTCTAAAAACCATCCTCCAACGCACTGCTGACCGACATAAGTCCAATTGGCACCACATGTTATTACCTGCCTTATGGGCTTACCATACATCCACCAAAACCACCACTGGTTTTACCCCGTTTCATTTAGTTCACGGTGTAGAGTCTGTCATTCCCATTGAGTGTTAGATACCTGCCTTACCACATCACCATCGAGCTTCTACCAGACACCTACCCACTCGAGCAACGTCTGCTATCACTAGAACAAGCTGATGAAGACCGTCGTGCCGCTCTCCAGACCATTGAAGCCGCCAAGAACCGCTCCAAAGCTGGTTACGACAAAACATGTCCACCCTCGATCTTTCCATGAAGGGGACCTCGTCCTCGCCTATGATCAAGCCCACGACAAAACTAGTAAAGGAAAATTTGAATCCATGTGGCAAGGCCCTTACATCGTACAGACCTACCTCGGCAATGGGGGCATATATTTTAACTGACTCAGAAGGTCACCCTTTGCACAACCCCCATAATGGGTTGTATCTTAAACGCTTTTATCCCTAAATAAACCCGCAGCCCCATTGGTCCGTATTGTACAGTTTGCTCTCTTTTTTGTTTTTCATTCATCATTTTTGCTATGACCACAGATGGACCATCTTCCACCTTATTACATTGGCTTCGTCGATGGAGCAAGCCACTGGTCTCCCAACCTGGCTTCTGCAGCATGGGTCTTATATCCCCTTCACATGAATTGATTCACCGTGATGGAATATGTATAGGAGCTGCTACCAATAACCAAGCGGAGTATGATGCTGTGACTGGTCTCCTGACTGCTGCCCTCCAGATGCGCATATGTCACCTTCATGTGTTCCTTGACTCCCAACTACTTGTCTCCTAGCTCAACAACTGCTATCAGGTGCGTGATCCCTGCCTCCTTAGGAAATTCCTGCGCACAAAAAAACTCACCCGACAATTTGAATCCATAACATTCACCCATGTCCCAAGAGCTCAAAATAGTGTTGCGGATCAAATGGCTAACAACATCCTAGATTGGCACATCAATCACACCATGTAAAACCTCCATCATGCATCATCATCCCATCACATCTCATCAAAAATATATAAAAATCCAAAAAGATTGCAAGGGGCATCCACGTGCCTATCACCACATAAACATTTGCATCCATGTGCAATCAAAATAAAACCACATTACTATACAGGGGCATCCACGTGCCTAATCCTACATACATCATGTTGCATCACATAAAATACACAAGGGGCATCCATGTGCCCATCATCCTACACTACTTGCATCAACGTGCAGTACAATCATATAACAAAACCAAAAGCGCATCCATGTGCCATACACTGAATTATCATCGCAAAAAGGTGCATCCATGTTGCATATATATATATCAAAACATAAATGTCAATATGCTACACATGTCCCTGAGTACCCCCGTACTCTATCTATACAAAAACTCTCTATACATCCCTATGCCTCATAGAATACATGCCGTGGCTACAAAATTGGGGGGGAGTCCCCTGCACTCCCTAATGAGAGTCATACCCTGCATCACTGCTTGCATCAGCTGCCTCCGAGTCCTCACCTCGCCCCTCCTCCGACAGCTCCTCATCCCCCTGCGGGCTCTTGTGCCTGACCCCTACCCGCCAAGATAGCCACCCGGATCGCGATCGACCGGAACTCCCATGGTGCCCTCAGACAGTCTTGAATCACCTCCGGATCCACGTCCCGCCTCCCGTTATCAGTCACTCCAACCAGTAACCGATCCAGAAGCATCCGTACAGACTCTAGATTCCCCTCTGCGTCCCGTCGATGCACCTCCCCTCGGCCTGGTAAGGCTGGGACCGCCACATGCCCCCTGCGCACTACATGTCCTGGCGGTGGTCTCGGGCCAACATCTGTAGATCACCCATCAGTCAGTAACAGTATATAAAAAACAACTCTCACACATAAAACTTGACATCCATAACATGCAAGCAAAACCATACGTACCATCTGGTCCCCATGCCTGTCCTTGCAATCGTGGTGCCTTCGGATCCCCGGTGTAGTCCATATCTCTGTATGGATAGTTATCCAGTGTCAATGGTATCTGTAGCCACTGCAGGTAGGTGGGGGGTACAGCTCCTGAGTGAAGTATCTACCCACCTCACACCACCCCGGCGGCGCATCATCTCTCCCCACCGCACCATGCGCGGCTCCCTCAGTCCTCCTGCCCTGACCGGCACCCACGGCCGCAATGTAGGTACCCGCTTGATGAAGAAGGCACACAGAAAGGATCCATAGTAGAATCCCTTTCCCGATTCCTTCACCGATGTCAGCTACCATTTCACACAGGTGAGGAACATCTGGCCCCACACATAGTATACACTATCTAGTACCTGCTCCACCATCTGCATCTGGCCCTCGGACACCTTCTCAAGTGACTTGGACCCCAAAACTCGCACCACGCACGCCGCAATCGCCTGTACTAATGGATCCTGCAGGTCCACCACCCGGAGTGCATTCCTCTGCGCCCTAGCCTCTGGAGCACAGTACCGCTCCAGCATATCCTCCATATCCACATCTGTGGATACTCGTGGCTGCGTATCTGCCACTCTACCCAGACATGGCAACCCCGTCAGGAAGTATACATCTCCGAGGGTGAGATCCACCCTCTCCCTCTGGACCTTGAATGCCTGAATGTCAGGCTCCCAAAAGCTTACTAATCTGTTCAGCAGCAAACGCTGCTGATCGCATCATAGGTACTTGTGCGAACTTCAGTAGTTTGCACAATCCCAACACCGACCACACATGTCGATCCTCCCGGATGACATCCACTATCTCATCGGGGACCTCCCTCTCTCACCAAAGCACCAGCGGCATCCTGTCAATCACACAAGACAAACTCATCAGAATCATGTCAAAGAAATAACCCTACCCCCCCCCTCAGGGAATCCCTAACAGCTCGCTCTCCATCGCGGTTTTAGGGCCCCTTGCCGCGGTTTCCTACCGCGACTGTAAGGACTACAGTCGTGGTCCCGAACGACGAATGTAAGAGCCAAACTCGCGGTTTTGAACCGCGTGTTTAGCCTCAGAACACGCGGTACCAGACCGCGTATTCCGACCCGAACCTCGCGGTTCCTAACTGTGTGATCCACCCTGGAACCCGTGGTCCCAGACCGCGGTTCCATCCCACAAACCTGCGGTCCACCCCACGTGGACTATACAAATCCTACCCTGGGACTCACTACCCCTCCCCCCGACCTAATGACAATGCACGTATGAGTTCGTCGGAATACCTGTAACTCCCGGATCTGAAAACAGTCTATCAGATCATCCAGAAACGTCAATTCAGCTCTGGTCCACTCTTATCACTAGTCAAAGTCAACAAGTCCAAATGACACTTGTCATGTTGGACCCATTCACTATTTATAGTTCGTTGACTTTTTCTTGTTTTTGGCCATTCTGAACCCATACCGAGTCCATTTTTCGCACCATTTCCACCATTGGAATCAGCACGACGAGACCGTCATGATGGTCCACTTGTTTTCTTATTTTTTCCACATTAGTTTTTGAGCATTTTTTCGACACCACTAGTTGCCTCGGTTTGCGTGCCACTTCGGTTGCTCTCCATTTTTGACATACTTTATATCATCGGATTTATTTTTCCGATCTCGTGATGATGCTTGAGATCATTTCTCGCTCTCACCTGGTACAGTTTCAACATTGTGTCCCCGACACCTTGCTACCTCAGTTTGTTGCGCCACATCGGTCGTTATCGGATTGTTCCACATTTTTACATGAGCCATTCATTCCTATCATACTACAATTATTTCATTATTTTTCCATCACTCATTACCCTGCAAGGAGGCCCACCAGTGTTCCCCCCCTACCCTCGTTCTTGGTCATCATCAATGTTCCTTGATGGAGCACTTCCTCCTTGCCTAGCCATTCCTTTTGTTAGGTATAATTTTATCCCTTTTTCGGGCCCGGACAAGTCCTTTGCGAAAAAGGCACTTAGGGAGTTTCTGTTAAGCTTTTTTTCTGACTCCTAAAACAATGAAAAGATCACCGAGCAATCTTGCTTCCTTTCATGCTCGTTAAAGTACCTGAAAGGGCGTCTATCTGGTATAATTTTAACCCTTTTCCGGACCTGGTAAACTAATTACGAAAAAGGAATACTCTAGTCACACCGGCTAGAAGAGTTCTTCATTGCATCCTTTTATGCTTCTTCGGGCCTTGGAGACTAACACACGAAAAAGCAACCCCCTGGAGTCTTCTTATCGCTTTCAGACTCTCTAAAATTGAAAGCAACCACGAGCACGCACTGTCCTGGGCTCGTAAAAATCACACGATAGTACCATTCCATTCTTTCAGAGTCTTCTTATCGCTTTCGGACTCCTTAAAATTGAAAGCAATAACGAGCATGAACTGTCCTGGGCCCGTATAAATCCACACGACAGTACCATTTTACACACACTTCTTCTAGTTCCTTAACCCATGAAGAAGTCCCCCCGTGCCTCTTGGCACTATGATCGATCATCTCGGCAGCACCCCCATTCAGGTCACCTTTGTTCAGAGTAGTCTGTAGTCTCCTGCCATTTTACACTAGCTTGAGTCTCACTCATCCCCATCACTATCCTTGATCTAGTACAGCTATGATCCCTTTCCCACCAATCAGTTTTCATATGCTTCCCGATCGTCCCCGCCATCATACTCTGAACAAAGGAAGTTTGAGTCCACCCACTTTACTTGCCCCGTTATCCCCCATAGTCTGTCAGTCCTACCATCAGCACTCTCACACTTCGGTTCTCCACCTCGCGCTCCTGTCAAAGAACCATCATCTCCTTGATAGTTGCAGGTCTCCCTCTGTCGATGACAGCCCCTCTATTCCATAGGATAGACCAAGAGGTCCCTGCACCTTGGAAACCATCACCATCTATGGTGAGTGCCTACGGACCATTTTTGAGAGGAGACATCATTGCCTCTCCGAGTGGTTGTTTCTCACATGCTCGACTTCAACACCTTGATCGCATCGTTGAGAATCATGCAGGGTTTATATCCCTTCAGTTATTGGTCAAGACCCCGAATTTCCCCCGACTCTAGCACATTGGAAAATCACTTCGGAATGCCCAGTTATATGTTCCCGTGGATGTCCGGGTTGCGTTGGAGATTGTATTCGGAAGCCATCCAGTTCCATGCTTCCTCAAGTACCCAGTTTCAGTTCCAATTCAGTGTACCATTGAGAGTATGACTCCCCATCACTATGATCGAGCAGCTCATCAGTTCCTCTGGTACCCCACTTAGTAGCACTACTGTTATTCCAATGTATCAGTTCTTCAGCTCAGACATGGTCACCCTAGCAGTATGTCCCAGATTTGTGTCCCCTCTGGACCCTTATGATGTACACCTTGGTTCTCTATGTATCCTACAGGTCCCCCTTTTCGGGCCTCACTGTTATTTTTTCTGTATCTTGATACGAGCATGGGTATGCCCGCCTCGTCCATATATTGAGATTCTTCCTCATTCATTATTTGAGGCCATGTTTATTTCAAGTCCCCATATTTTGGACCCCATTATTATTACTGTTATATATCTTGATACGAGCATGGGAATGCCTTGCCTCGTCCATATGTTCAGATTATTCCTCATTCATTATTAAGGTCATGTACTTTCAATTTTTGCAGTTTGTTCGGGACCATTGTTCCGGGCTCTAGTTTGTTTCTTCTCTTCTCCACACCCCAGGAAAACCATAATAGACTTATGATGTCTATCGGCCATACGATGAGCTCCTACCCTCACACATCAGGGGGCAATCTGTTAACACCCAAAAAGTGCTCACTACCTCATCTACCCCATTACATGACTCATTTGTCCATATTTCCTACCATATTACCTCCAGAACCTTAAAATCCCATTAAAAAGCCTCCAAAAGGCCACAAAACCATTAAAAAAGCCTCCAAAAGGCCACAAAACCATTAAAAAAGCCTCCAAAAGGCCAAAAAAACCCCTTTTTCCCCAAAATAATCCAAAATTCCTCCAAAATAGCAAAAACCCTCTAAAAAGGGAATAAAAAAATATTAAAAAAAAGAAGAAAAAGAGGGAAAAAGGAGGAAAAAACCCTATACAGCTAACCTAAACCATATGGTTCCCAAAACCATGGGCCAGCACTCCACCACTAAAAACCTATAAATAGGTGATGGAGACCCCTCATTTCATATCCACAGTCAAATGTACCCTTACTCTGCCCAAAATCACTCTTGAAACCCTAGCTCACCCTTGAGCTACTTTCACCCTTGAGTGCCCCTTTTGGCCCATTTCCAACCTTTCGGAGAAAGAGAAGGAGCAAAGCTGGAGTTTGGAGCAACCCTCTTGGACTATTGCAAGAACTTCACCAACCTCTACACCTAAGGTAAAATTTTAATACAAAAAACAAAGATCTTCACCATATTTCCATGTTTTGTTATGTTTATTAATGCTCATGCTAGTTTAGAATTCGTATTGTTTTATTACTTTAATTTACTGTTTATTGAGCTGCTACTAAGGAGTCCATTCTCCTTAGTAGGTGCTCATTTGCACAAGCTATGGTGAAAACCCCTAGCTACAATTTTGGCGACTCCCCTTGTGTTCTGTTGAATTTTTGGTTGTAGTTTTAAATATTTTCCATTTTCTACAATATTTTCCTATTTTATCCTTTCGGCTGTCCCTTTCGGCTGCCGTAAACCGCGTCTTTTACCCCCCGTAGTTGCGTTCCGACCGCGTCTTTCAGGCATTTACCTACGATTCGACCGCAGCTCTCAGACTATTTCTAATGACCTACCGGTGGATTCAATTCTGTTACCTGCGATCCGACCGCGGCTGATTAGCTTGTTTGGGCGATCCGACTGCGGCTGTTAACAATTTTCAGGCGTCCCACATGTGGCTTTCAGCCATTTTTCCGCAACCCGTCGGTGCCTTTCGGCCTTTTTCCCGTGTCCCCGCCTACGGCTTTCAGCCATTTTTCTGCAACCCGACTGTGTCTGTCGGCCTTTTTCCCGCATCCCAACTGCGGCTTTTAGTCATTTTTCTGCAACCCGACTGCGTCTGTCAGCCTTTTTCCTGCTTCCCACCTGCGGCTTTCAGCCATTTTCCTGCAACTCGCCTGTGGCTTTCGACCTATTTCCTGCGGTCTGACTACATCTTTCGGCCAAAATCCTGCAACTTGTCCGCAACTGTTGCTCTGTTTCCTGCGGTCCGACTGCCGATATTTGCCACAGACCCGCGGTCTTCTTTCTGCACTTTTTTCCCTGTTTTGAACCCAGCACTTTGCTGCAATATTTTCTTCACTTGCACAGCCATCTGTCCTACCTGTAGCAATCCTTCCCTACAGCCTTTTCTGCAGTATTATTTCTGTTCCATTTACAGAATATTCTTTTTAAAATTTCCGCATTTTAATTGGAAAAAGAGAAAATTTTGCATTTCAAAGTTTAAATTCAGTATTGTTATTTTTAGTTAGCAAGTTTCCCACCCCATGGCACTTTTTATTTGGGTTCATCATCTCACACGCACACACTCTGTCACCTAATTCAAGAGAGCCTTAAAAAACTACTTAACACAACCAACATTCTAACCCCACTTGGGGAACACATAAGAATTTTTGTATTCAGGTAGGATCGGGGAGATAGGCATCCAAATAACACCCCTCGGTTGCTTACACTTGAGACATAGCTATTGTCCATTAGGGAACCAAAATCCCCTAGTATTTTTTGACACGGTCACAACCAGTTTATCAGAGGGCCTCTCCCCTAGGAGGGTTGAAGTCGCCAGACTGGTTCCAAAGGCCTGAGTGGAATACCGCACTCCATTCAGTAACCGAAGGCTACCTCTCGTAGTTCTTGGGGTATCACCCGTATGGGGATACCGCGGTGATAGAACCAAATGGCAGATTCACCTTTTCTGGACGTGTCATGAACGGGGTATCTTAGTTGCCTTTCTTCTAGGATTGACTACCCGGTGTCCCTCCCGGTAGGGGGATATCTTTAGCCACTTGGCTCTACTATCCATATTGTCTGACTTGGATTTCATCACCTTGCAGAGGATATGTCTAGTTGAGTCAGAATACTATTTAGCTAGGTGTTTGCATGCTCCCTTACCTCCTTTTGGTCTAGCGAGTCCACTATTTTTATTTTTTAGGAAACCTGTTGCTTGTTGGTATTCTGACCATTTCTGTTGACACTCCACTTATTGTAGCACAGCTATTACAGTAAGTGTTTTGAGTTGGTTGTTGGCCTGAGTGCCATATTTTTTGAGCTCTCCTTCTGCACACTTGGTTGCATTAGGGTTTTTGAGTTGTTTTTCACTCACCACAACCCCCAGATACTTGACACCATCTGTCACCATTGAGTCCCCGAGACATTCTTAGTGCCTCCGGGGCGATCCCCCATAGCACGGTTCACTTGACACCACCTGTCATAGACATAGATCTTCATCACTTGATACCACTCATCATAGATCTCGAGCCTTGTCACTTGACTCCACTCGTCAACGGCATCGAACTCCGTCACCCGAGCTAGACGCCCCCTATTTTACCTCTAATTCTGAGGCAGAGTCCGAGAACCCCATTTACACTGCACCAACCAGCCCCATGGCTGGCGTGACTTCCACCCCTTTCTTTGTTGGGACCATTGGTGGAGCATCCACCACCACACCAGCTACCACACCTGCTTTGGGTATGCCTTCGATGGGGCCCACATCTACCATTCCGATCACTGCACCTATTCCAGTAGCTGGAATACCTATTCCCACTCCATCAGTGACTCACACTCCTCTTGGCGGTGCAGGACCATCCCATACCACTTTCGTCCCTCCAATTGGGGGCAACCTCCCAAACCCTGCCCCTACACTTGGGGGCATTGACCCCAACATGGTCCAACCCACTAGTATGTCACAACCTTCTACTAGTTTTCCATTCATGGCTAGTCTCAACCTTCCTGACCTAGCTAGACTGACTAACGATCCCATCAGACATGACCCTGCGTGGCCTCACATGCCCACCAAGCTTCCCTCCAACATCCCTAAGTTTGAGGTCAAGGCAGGTGAGGACCCCCAAAACCATATTATGTCCTTCCATCTATGATGTTCCTCCAACTCCATAGTAGATGACTCTGTCTGCCTCCGTCTGTTATAGCGCACCCTCACTAGCTCTGCAGCTAAGTGGTACATCGAACAGCCCCATGGGACCCATGCCACCTTTACTTCCCTTGCCTTTACTTTCCTGCAGTTCTTTCAGTTACCTATCCGTTATGACGCGGGAGTTGAGATCCTACTATCTTGCAGACAGAACACGGCTACCCACATCACTGACCACATTCATGAGTGGCGTCGACGCCGCAGCCTCTGCAAAATCAAGTTAGATGACCGTATCTTCTTAGATTGGTTTCTAAAATCCCTCCTTCCTATCATTGCCAAGGATGTGGCATCCGAACGACCCCAGTCTGAAGAAGAGGCCATCCTCAAATCCCAGCAATTTGACCTCATTTACACCCAGTCGGGTTATCTCTATACCATCATATGTGACGCCCCTCGTGGTGATTCCTCCCAGCACGATGCGTCGGGGGCATCCCTTGCCGCAGATGGCATCATTGGTCGTGTTACAGCGCATCCCCCACCCTTTTCCATAGCACGTCCTAGCCATGGCCCCAACCTTTCGCGGGCTACATCATAGTCCGGAGCAACCAATTCGTATGCTCCCATGACACATCACCACCATTCCCACGGACCCTCCTATCCACCTCAGTGCTTTGATCATGCATCCCCCGCTTACACCCCCCCGGTCATACCTCAGCCATATTACCACCCACAGGCTGCACCAGCTCCTGTGTCCTCTCAAGCCCACGCTGCTTATTACCCACCACAGGAGGCCCCTGCAGTAAACCCCCAACCTGCTCCACAGACATATCAACAACCCCCACAAGGTTCCACACCTGCGCAGCCTCCCCCTACTTATTATCCACCGCCGCCTGCTCCCGCACCTACACAACCCCAGAACCCACTTGCTGCCCAAGGGCAAGTATAAGCCCAACAAAATCCGCAGCATAACCAAAATAACCAGCACCAATAGGGCCAGCAAAACCATGGCAAAGGCCTTAATTGTGGGAACAACCCTCCTCCAAACCAAGGCGATCAACCCCCCAATCCCCCAGACAACAATAATGCAGCCCCTACCAACCAGAACCCTGATCGGCCGCCCAAGCAAGCCAAAAATCTTAATTTGTGAACAAACCATCCTTGTACTATTTGCGGGGTCTATGGCCACTACACACATGCTTTCCCACATTTGGAGCGAGCTCGGAAACTCTGGGCTGATGATGCCCATCGCCAAGGGCAAGCGGCTCCTCAAGCGCCACCCAACCCCCCACCCCCCTCAGCAGCAACCTTTGGTGCTACAAAACCCCTTACCAACCCAAGGCATCGTGAACACTCAGCCGTTGGCTCCCCCTAAAGGCAATGCGCCACCACAACAACAGATCACTTATGCCGCTCCTGATCAACCCATGTTCGATTCAGGTACCCACAACTTATTAATGATGTCATCTGTCGATGTCAACCTCCAAACCCGTCGGAACCAATATGGCTCCACCCCCGAAGCCCCTCCCACCGACAAAAACACTAACGCTCATCCCACTGATCAGACGTTACGTATACCTCCAGCTCCACTAGATGGCACCTCTAAAGCACCTCGCTTCCCACTTCGTCGCATCAACAATAACCCCAATGCTCGCGCTGCGTCAAATTACAACATTGTAGATGACTTAGCCCAATCTCCCACAGCCATGTCTACATTAGAAGTCTTAAAAAACTGTCCTTCACAGCGCAAGACTTTACTCTCCACCATTGGTGCTATTGACCCAAATGATTCACAACTCATGGCCTTTGATTTGGACCAGTCCGAACCACTCTTGCCTTCCACTTTAGCATTCCAAGTTTTTGTTTCCGTTCGGAATCTTGTCATCCATCGGTGCATTATCGATGAAGGTTCCTCTACATGCATTATGTCCACATTCGTTTGGCAGAAGTTGGGATCCCCTACCCTCCAGCAGTCCACCACTGCGTTGCAGGCCTACGACGGTCGTTCACCTCAACCCCAAGGTCTCCTGGCCAATGTCCCCGTCCAGTTGGCTGGAAAAACCTTGCTTATTGACATAGAGGTCATCAATGCCCAACTTGATTATAACCTCTTACTTGGCCGCAGCTACATGTATGCCATGCGGGCGGTTGCCTCATCTGTTTTTCGTACCATGATGTTCCCCCATGACGGACGCGTGGTCAAGGTCGACCAACTCACCTATTACGATCCCAATGCCCCCGCTGCACCCGAAAATGTTCTCCCCATGGTTGAACAACTAGTTTGTTGTGCAAATACCTCATTTGTTTCCTCCGTGGGACCCAGACTTTACTCAGATCCGCCGATGACCTCCACATTCTAATCCATTCCCCCCCCATCACCTGCGACCAACGTATCTGACCTATGTACCCTCTCCCATAATACACAAACACCCAACAATCAGCCTCCCTTATTACCCAAACCACCATTGGTACCTAGTCACATTGGTGTTACACCCACCCACACCATCCCCTTCCTATTCCCTCCCTCGGGACTAGTAAGCGCCCCGGTTATGGCTACTCTTAGCCTCCTCGGGTTAACCTTGGGATTACCCGTGTGGTATATTTCGCCTCCCGTTCCCCCGCCGACACCAAATGTCGTCCTACAACTAGTGCAACCCATTTCCACTACTAGCCAACCACCTCCCGGTGTCACTACCCCTTCGTCATCTACGAATCCCCCCGCTCTTATCAAGCACACTGGGGGCAGAGGCCCACAACCATACACTGCTGTACCCCCACCCAAAACAGTTAAACCCCACCGCGTGTTTCGTGCTCCTCCCAAATGCTCATTGTGTGATGAGTTAGGCCATCCGACTCATCAATGTCCACAATTACCTGCATTACAGGAACACATGCACATACTTGACGACGACCCCACCATCCTGCATTGTTGCAAATATCAAATCCGCTTGAACCCACACAAGTGTGTCTTTTGCATTTCGGCAGGCCGGTTGTTGGGTTTCATTGTTTCCCAGAAAGGAATTACTGTTGATCCCCTGAAAGTCCAAGACATCTTAGACCTTCCCTCTCCTCGCACGCTTCGACAGCTCCATAGTCTGCAAGGGCGATCCAATTTCCTTTGTTGCTTCGTTCCTGATTACGCCACTAAAGTTCATGGTTTCTTACACCTGCTTCGTACCCACATACCCTTTGTTTGGGATGAGCAAGCAGAAGCTGCATTCGAAGCCCTCAAGAAATCTCTCACAAAAGCCCCTTTGATCTCCCCTCTGGATTTCTCTCAGGACTTCATCCTTTACGTCTCGGCCTCCGATTATGTCATGTCCGGAGTCCTTGTTCAAGAAGACATCGCTCACCAGGAGCATGTCATCTACTACGTCAGCTAGACCTTGTCTGGACCACCACATCGTTACCCATATGAGGAGAGACTAGCCCTACCTATGGTCTTTTCTGTCCAAAAATTGCGACACTACATTTTGCTCATTCATACCACAGTTGTCGCCGACTTCAACCCTATGGTCTATCTCTTAAACCGGCGGCTCCTGCAAGGTCGTGTTGCTAAATGGGTAATTATTCTCTAAGAATATGACCTCACTTTCAGAACCCCTAAGAGCACCAAAGCCCTCACACTTGCCCAGCTCATCACCGATCTCCCCTCCCTTCTGTTGTCCCCACAAATCTCTGATGAGTTACCTGACAATCACTTGTTCATCATCTCATCTAATGACCCATGGTACGGTGATATTTTGTTATACCTTTGCACATAAAAGTTCAGACCCAACGTTCGTCGTGATGGACACCGTCGTATCCGTCACCAGGCCTCTCGATATCTCCTTTTAGGCGATCTCCTTTACCGAAGAGGGGTTGATATGATTCTTTGTCATTGCCTTACACACAAGGAGGCCGAACATGTCCTCAATGACTATCATAGCGGTGCCTACGGCGGACATTTCTCTGGAATGGCCACCGCCCAAAAGGTCATCCACGCCGGATGTTTCTAGCCCACACTCTTTACTAACTGCATCACAGCGATCAAACATTGCCATAATTGCCAACTTTTTTCCCCCAATTCCCGGACACCACCCGCTCCGTTACACCCAGTCGTCACCGTTGGTCCCTTTTGTAAGTGGGCCATCGACTTCATGGAATGTAAACCCCCATCTGCCAACGGCCATAAGTACATCATTGTCTCCGTTGATTACTTCACCAAATGGGCGGAAGCCATGCCCACCTTCAATTGTACAGCTGACACCGCTGCCCGTTTCTTTTTCAACCACGTTATCACTCGATTCGGGGTCCCCAAACAGTTGTGTTGTTGCAGCAACATCCCCCCCAAAAATTGTGTACATATTGGGGCCCCTCCCTTTATTTTTTCTAGAAAGACTGCCTTAAGAGGTTAATTCTCCTTTTTACTTTGTTTTCAACTGAACATCCTGCTTTGAAAATTTCAAGTTTTTCTTCTAAGGATAAAATTCATGTAATTCTCCTGAAGTTGCGGAACCATTTGAGAAAGCCTCCCGAAACTGCGGAAGTATTCAAGTTTGTCTCCTGAAATCCCAGAGAGTTTTCCTCTCGAAATTGCAGAACCATTCAGGTTTCCCTTCTGAAACTGCGGGAGCCATTCGCATAAGCCTCCCGAAACTCAGCGGAAAGACTTAGAAATTATTTCTTGAAACAGCGGAAGCTATTTGGGAAAGCCTCTCGAAACAGCGGAAGAATTCAAGAAAGCCCCTCGAAACTGCGGGAGTCATTCGCAAATCTTCCCCAAAGCCACCGAAGGACTTAGTGTCTTTCCTCTCGAAGTTGCGGAAGCTATTTGAGAAAGCCTTCCGAAACGGCGGAAGTGTTCACGTTATTCTCCCGAAACCCTGCGGAAAGACTTAGACTTTTATTCAAGTTGCGGAACCATTTCAAAAATCCCTCTCGCAACGGTGGAAGAATTCAAGAAAGCCCCTCGAAACTGCGGGAGTCATTGGCAAATCTTCCACGAAGCCGCCAAAGGACTTAGTGTCTTTCCTCTCGAAGTTGCGAAAGTCTTCCGAAACGGCGGAAGCGTTAACGTTATTCTCCCGAAAACCCGCGGAAAGACTTAGACTTTTTTTCAAGTTGCGGAAGCCATTCGCCAATCCTTTTCGAAATGGAAGAACCTTTTAGGTTTCCCTTCCAAAAATGCGGAAGCTTTCGAGTTCTTTTCCCGGGAGCCATTCAGGAAAGCCTCCCGAAACGGCGGGAATCTTCGCGAAATTGTTCTGTAATTGCGGAAGCAATTGGCATATCTCCATCGAAATTGCAAAAAGAAATCCAATGTTCTCCCGAAACTGCGGGATGACTCAGCGAAACCACTCGCGACAAGTTTCCAAAGGTTGCATTTCGGAAGGATTCGCCAATCTCTTCCGAAACGCCGAGGCAGTTCGCCATAACGTTCCTCAATTGTGGGTGAAACTCGTAACTCCGCCCCGCAAGTGACGGTCGTGCACAAATGCCAAGACGGCTTGAAATGACCGCGCCGTATAAAAAATTAAAAACCCATTTAATGGCACCACCAATCGGTTTAATGCCGCACGTGTCTAGCCTTTTTAAAAAGGATGGTGGAGGTTTGGTTGATCACATTGTTAGTTTTCATTCAAACAAACACCGTTGAGAAGACCGCACCGGACTGCTCCAGCTTAGCTCTTCCACGACCGCGTCCACCTCACTCAGCCACTATCTCGTTGCCAGGTAGGTTTTTTAACCGCTATTTTTGTCTCATCTCCACGTCAAGTTACCTTTGGGTTTTTTCCCGTCCATAACGTGGTCGATAGACATTGGTTGCATATGTCATTATTTTTGTTTTTAAGGCCGCCGAGGCCCCTTTGGTTTCTCATTCCTACCAGCTAAAAGCCATAACTGTGACCACCCTGTTGACACCTTGTCTGAGAAAACCTAAATCCTAAAAAGTTTTGCTAAAATGTCCAAAAGGAGAAGAAATTACCACAAAAGGGTTGAAGAAAAGGTTTAAAATACATAAAATACAAAAAACATAAAGGAAAAACCCACATTGGCAAAGTCCGAAAGCAAATATATGAAAGGATTAAATCCCGACCAAGTTTCGCCGGCGGAGATGATAGAGATCAAGATCTATGGCTAATATCATTTCCTGCATCACCAAAGTAATCGGTCGCAGGGAGTTGTAGGCGGTTGCGGACTCAATACCGCCGGACACGCGTCCTAATTTCATTTGTCCGCATAGGTGATGTGGTGGTATCATAAACCACCACAGCGCCGTGCGGAACCACCAAATATAAAAGCATGGCGGGACCAGAGCACGAGGCGTGGTGGGACCTGATACGTGGCAGAAGGAGAAAGCATAAAGAGATAAGCCAATACGTTGATAGCAATCGGAGGGCCCATATAAATCTTAAATCAAATCAACGGCCATTGTTTCGTCCGCATATGGGAAGGTGCACACTTGATAAGAGGAAGAGAGGTCGCGGAAAGCAAAACCACCCAAACAGGTGTCGTCAAATGATTGATCCGCGCAAGGAACAAACCGGAGAAAAATACCGCTGTAAAGATTGCGGATACCACCATAGGGGATAAAAGGAGACGAGATTTGACGGCCCAGATCAAAAGGTCGAGATCAACGGTAGGACATGATCCACATTCAAAAAAGTTGCCAGGGAATTAATCAAAAAGTCTTATATAAAACAAAAGGGGCTTCACATAACGGCATTCTGCATATGTGTCGTTATCGTGGAGAGTTCTGAATACTGGTGGAGTGCAGCAATTGTGACAGAAGGCGAAAGGTGTGCACTTACAGGTAGGGTATGGTGACCTGGCCCACTTCTTAAACAGAATTTTGTTTAAAGAAATGTTTAAATGGAAACTGTACATGATTTAGACGTTTTTAAAGCAAAAGAAGCCCTAGAGGATAGAGACGAAGACGTTTATGATACCCTAATTAGGTTACCAGTCTCTGATATTAAAATTAGGTTGTCTGAGTTATTAAAGGAAGGGACAGACCTACATAGAGTCCACCAGTCGTCTTTGATAGCCTTTTGCCCAGACCAAATCCCTTCTTTCCCGGAATTTGTATCTTGGTGTGCCGAAAATTACTCCCGAGAAGAAAGAATTGTTCTAAACAGTCAAAAAACCAGAGCCGTGTGTGAAATAAAGCCAGCTGAGTTAATTAAAGCCCTAGGAATAGATTTTTCCCAAACCCTCGAGTCAAAGAGTTTTTCCGAAACCTCCATTATTGAAACTTATCATCATACTTCTCAAAATGATAGGGAAATGTTTTTGTCGTCGTGTCTCAAGCCAGAAACCAATATTTCGGAGGTCCCGTACCCTATAGATATCAATTTGTTTGATGAAAATACCCAATTAGTTTTGATATTGTTGGCTTTAGTTTTAGGGTTTGATACGGATTTGTATGTAACCGAGTTTCAATTGAGTCTGTTGTACAAAATGAGTACGGTTCAGTCAGGTATCGATGAAAATCAAATCCCTCGACTTAATTTTGAAGATTTTTTGACAAAGAGGATTCATGACCAGATGGCCAATTTTCCCACTATGAGGCATTTCAGGTTTCAGTCCTTTTTGATGAAAATGATTATGATAGCCAGTCAAGAAGAGTTGCAGTTCCCAGAAATCATTTTCACGAATTTATTAGAAAATAACATGTTCAATTTCATGCTCTCAGAGATTTACAGAATAATATTTGGTAAAAATTTGCCTAGAGTATTACCAGAGATGCAGGCATGCATGCAATTGAGCACAGAGTATGCGACAGGAGATTGGTTCTTGTCGAAGGATAGTACAGTAATCAGATTATATGGATTCAAACATAAACCTTATGTCTTACCAGCATTTTTTACCCTAAGGGTTTTTGCTTTGGAATTCCTGAGACAAAAGTTGATTGTTGAAGATAACAATTTTTTGGTTTACAAACAAGCAACAGACATTAAATATCCATTCACACTTGGTCCCTTCACAATAAAGAATAAAAATGCTGCTGTGTATATAGAGAAGTTATTGAAAGATATGAGTTTTGAGACAGATGTGGCTATTGAGTATGATCCGCTGAATATAATATCAAAACGAAGAACAGATCATCGCATCAAAGCACTCAGCCATCAGACAATTGAAGGAATGTCTGACAGAGCCAATTGGCTGGAGTTTAAAGAAGAAATCATTCCAGATGCACACGACAAAGAAATGGCGTTGGCAGATACAACAACAGAAACAGAAGATACAATGAGTACTGCATTGGTGGGATTTAAGAGACCCATACAGGACTTAATAAACATTCATGATGAAGAAACAGAAAGAGGAAAAAAGTTGAAAATAAATGAAACACAAGAGTTAACAACAGTTTCAGAAGAAGCAACAAGAACTGAAGAAAAGATACCAGAGGTTACAATTAAAGAATACAACATTGAAGAAACCCCAGTAGAGGGTGATGTAAATAGACCCCGGAATATAATGGATGTATTTGATGAACATAGTCGGAATAAACAGGAATCCTCTAAACAAACCAGTCAGTTGTTTCCAAAAGTTAGAAATATATCCAATACTGAGGTAAGTTTGTTTACTAGCAGAAATATCAGAGAGAATTCCTTGAAATTTTCAGTTGTCACAAAAAATAAGATTTCAGAAATGAACATAGATTTGTCTAAAATAAATGCCCCAGATAAAATCTTACTGCACAGACAAACGGGAGAAGTTATATATTCGGATTATTTGGGGGCAATATTGAGGGCAGACAAATTAAAAAATTCACTGGATAAATTAAATACCCAGTTGAGACAGGAGAAGGCAAAAAATAAGTCTCGACAGCAACAAATTAAAAAATTGCAAGCAGATTTGATAAATAAAGAAGGAGATGCTGCAACAAAATTGCTCAAAGAAAAAGATGATACGATCCTGATGTTAAGACGAAAGCTTAAGATTCCAGACACTGTGCTTATCCAGGGAGCAGAACTAACGATGCTGGAAAAGGAAAAAGAAGAATTGTCCAATGAAGTAAATGATGTTACTGCAAAAATGTTAAAGCTCTCTGAAGAAAAAGAACGTTGGGAAAAGGATAAAATCATTTTAGAAGAGCAGTTGGAGGAAGCAAGGAAGAGATTAGCAGGAAGTGGTCAGCAGCAGGTACAAACAGACATAGAGGAAGACAAAACTGGGGTAGATGGTATTTTACAAGCCATGTCCCAAGTAAGTTTAAAAGAAAGTGAAATCAAAAAATTGAAGGTAGAAATACAGAAGCTGAGAGAAGAAAATGAAATCAAAAATAAGGAAATAAAAACTTTGCGGACAAAGAATCAAGAATTAACTAATAATAATAAAGGATTAGCAACTCATGTGACAGGGCAAGCTGCTATGCAAGGTTGCAAACACATGGTATGGGACCAAATTATAAAAGAAGTTGAAAAACTAAGACCATATCTGGATTACATAAGAGTCAAAGAAAAGGTGGTCAAAGATGCCTTCGAAAGTTGCAGAGCAGTCAGGGAGAACTTAAATAAAAAGCCAAAAGAAGTAGCCCAGAAAGCAATAACATTTTTAAACAGTCTAACTGAGGCAGACCTGATAGCCATGAATATAACGAACAGAATTTCAGTCATCACATGGGCCAGAAGGATCTTGGGGAAATACTCGCATGTTGAGAATGTTGAAGCTAAAGCTGGAGAAATACGGGAAGAAGTAGTAAAGTTCAAAAAACAATTTGAAAAATTAGTAAACAAAGGATTCCCTGTTTTTTGGAATGAAAAGAATGAATTAATTCCTCCTAATGAGTAGAAGAGATTGCTGTTTGACATAAGGATGGATCACAGAAAATTCCAGCAGTTGGATCATATGCTTACAGAAAAAATTTTAATGGAGAAAATATCAGAGGATTTTGAAATTTTAAATATGCTAATCTCAACCTATGGGAATCTTCTTCCTGCTTCTTATGCAGGTCATGTTGAAATGCGAGTCTTGGTAAAAGAAATGACCAACTATGACTTACCCACGGTCGACCAGTGGAATTATGTGGAAAAATATGGAAGGACAAGATATTATGTCCATTCATAGATGCTTTAAAAACTCTTGCCAAGTGGCGAAAAGATGATATTCAAAAATTTTGCCAAGTGGCAAAAAGATACTTTTATTTTAAATTTGTAATATTATTTGGAGATAGTTATCTATTGCTCAAAGACAGTTATCTTTTAAGTTAAAGTATTTTCAGTTATTAGTTAGAAGAAGCAGTTATGTCAAGCTTCTTCCAAATTTTGTATAAAAACAATAAGATTCATTGTTGAAAGGGTTGGAAATCCTTTGAGAGACAAGTATGTTTTGAAGTCTATTTTTTGATAAATAAAGGCAGTACAGTGAAAATACCTATCTTTTGAGACCAGAGATTCATGTGTTGATCAGCTTTACAGTCTGTTTTTCCTTTATCTTTATATGTGCATGTTCACTCTCTACGTTATATCTTCCATTATGTTTTTCTTCTATATTTAAATGAACGTTTGAAAATAAATTCGAGATTCATACTGGTTATACCTCGTTTTATCGCATTTAAATATTCACTATTTTCTCCAAAGTTGACAATGGATTCATCCCAGTTAGATGCCTGTTGTTGATGGAATGTCATTACTTCTTTCTATACCACCTGAAAAAATCAGATTGACTGTGATATGATTGCTATCTTGCCTCTGTGAAAATCTATTTGGTATAAATCTCTTACTGGCACATTATATATTTGAAACTTTGACTCCATGCCCAACGTTTCTTGTTTTCCTTTTCAACCAGAAAATCCTTTTGAGAAATTTTGAGAGCAATTTTATATATTTCAGTCCTTGTATATGTATCGTGAGAGAGCCCTCTCTGGTGGAAAAATGGCTGAGTTTTCTGCCTAAAGATTGGTTTGAAATAGGTTACCTTAGGTGTTATTCTTTTACAACCGGGATAAAATCTAAGTGCTAACACACCCGATTTTTTCATCGGCCACATTCCAGGCGTCGTCACCCTCATTCAAAATTTGAGCCGGCCACACAACGTCTCGTAAATGTTATTAATAACAGTAGTGGTCAGCTGAACCCCTCACCTTTTGATAAATGTGGAAAGCGGTCCCTTGTTTCGTCATAAGGTTGTTTCAATCCAAGCTCACCCGCCATTGACCATTAGAAGTACAACGATGAAGGATACCCTCTCTCCTAGGGCTAGATGGAAAGCAGGTTGTTTCCACGTCGTATGCTTACCCTTTCGAAAACATTCCAAACTTTGTCTCCTTAGGATAATCAAGTCTTAGAACTATATTTCTTGTTTGGAGTGGTTTATTTTACTTCCCCAACCTGCAGCTTCATAATTTGTCTATATCTCTCATTAGCATGTTGAATTGGTCCTTCTCTTTGTTAAAATCTCATAACAGGTTGCACATTTTTATAATTACTTGTATTTGGTTGCTAGCAGGGATAAGCCAGGATGCCAAAAGGTGGTAGAAAGAAAGCTAAAGTGATGGAACTAGAGCCAGTACCACTTAGGACTGAAACTATGTTCCAAGATACTAAGTGTACCACCGGCATTCCTCTCGAAGTCCGTTGGGGCGATATTTACAGGATGATCAGGGACCAGGATATCCCAAATGCATTATTGGAAGAAGAACAAATCTACCGCAACATCATAACTTCAGGAATAGCTAGGGCTTCTACCCTCCCTGAATTGTTCCCATGTTCTGAAGTGATCGGGTGGATACTGGAACATACTAACGCGGAGACAAGAGTATTACATGACAGCAGGGGAGAGGCCATCGCCTCATTCCACCCAGCATATATTGTTGCAGCCTATAAATTCTCACGCCCCCAGTAAGCTCTGAGTGATGAATGGTTGGGCCAGATGAACAATATTGAGATGGCCAAAAAATTATTGGTCGCAGGCAAGCACTTAAGAAAGAGAGGTAATGATGAATACGATGTTCAGAACCTAAGACCTCCTTTTAGGTTAATCGCCCTGATGCTATGCAAAATTTTCGGCATGCCCGATGGCACTGTATACAGGATACAGTGGGCTCCCATCATAAACTTCGTAGCATTCAAAGGGACTGTGTTTGACTAGGATACTATCCTTTCTGACAGTTTGGCATCCACAGTGGCTGTTGCAAGAGAAGGTCTGGCCTTAAAAAAGTCAGAATTTTACATGTCTTCCTATCTCATTGACTGTGTTTTGGCCAAGCTATCTTTCCCCAGCTTAGGTTGCACATGGGATAAAGCCAACACCCCGATCTACACTACTTACAAGATAATGTGGGCTCAAAATTACAGAGCTATCTATAAGCTCATCTGCGAGGAGTTCATCATGCCTCTATATGAATAGATATTCAAGGAAGAGCCCAACTGTCTGTCAGAAAATGCCATGGAGATCCTGGAAAACCATGGAGATTTTTATTTTTCAGAGAAGGGCACCTACATCAGGATGTTTGGAGGGACTAAAGCTCCATACATTTTTCCAAAGTACGCCACTGACTATGTAGTCCTCAAGGACGCAGTGAGACCAATTTTCCTTGATGGAATCGGAGCGGTGCTTAACAAGAAGCATAAGACTTCTTTCCCTCCTTTACCCTTCTGCATAGGAGCCTACAAATTCTCAGGGGTTGCATCAGCTGAGGAGTTTGTTCAAGAGCTGAAAGCTTTCCACTTTGGCGAAGTAATTTTCCATAGAAATGATAGGCGGGGGAAAGTTGCCGAGCATTGCAAAGAAATTTATGCTCATTTTGAATATGCTCATTATTATGATGCCGAGGAAGAGGCATTCAGAGGCATCAACAACATGACTGAGTTGCAGATTTGTAATCAAGGCAGTGGAGCAAGCTCTAGCTCTACCAAGGCCCAAAAAATCAGCCCACAGAAAGAGAAAGAAGCAGCTGATGCGCGATCCCAAGAAGAGCAAAGGTTGAAATAGGAAGCAAGATTGCAACAAGAAGCTGAAGTTGCAAGATTGCAGCAAGAAGCTGAAGTTGCGAGATTGCAGCAAGAGGCAGAAAATGAAAGGCTGCAGAAAGAAGCTAAGGAAGCCCAAAAGCAGAAAGAAGCAGAAGATGCAAGGCTGCAGAAAGAAGCAGAAGACGCGAAGTAGATGGAAGAAAATTAAAATCAGCCGCAAGCTGAAGAAGAAGAGAGAGGGCAACAAGCTGAAGTGGGGCAAAAGACGGAATAAGAACTCAAGACAGTTGAAGATGCCCAGGCAGGTGGCTCCGGCACCCAGGATATGGAAATAGACATATCTCAAGCAGGTGTCTCCGGCACCCCAAATGTGGAGGCGGACACAACGCAAGCAGGTGTCTCTGGTACCCAAAATGTGGGAACAGATTCAGCTCAAGTAGTCCAGACCCCACCCGCAGAAGCAGAAATAAATATAGTAGATCTCCCAATCGTCCCTTACACTCCATCAAAAGAGTATACAGTGTCTCGATGGGATGAATTTGTGTATGATAAGAAGAGAAAGGCAGTGGTCCTAAAATCAGAAGAGAGGATAAAGAGACTCTTCCAAGAAGATATTGTTACCCGGTGGGAGACCACAGTAATGCCAAATACAAATAAGGCTCCCTTAGCTATGGCATCCGCCGCTGTAGAAGCAGCAAAAGCAATGCAGGACAATGTGGCCGATATAGTTAGAGAAGTTGATTCGACAAAGAGGAGAGCTCGCATGTTACATCATACTGTGGCTAATGAGCAGGCTTACAGGGATCTCGTAGTGAATAGGTATAATCGCCTATCTGTTGAGCATAAGAAATTGTCAGACAAGTATAACCTTTAGAAGAAGAAAAGGAGCACCTGGCGGTCCAGATGATGGTTTTAGAAGCAGAAAAGAACGACGCAGAAGCTAGAGTGTCCCATCTAGAAGCAGATAAGCAGGTATTGGTTGAGCAATTAGAGCAGGTAAAGAGCAGAGCGATAGATATGTCTCCTTTCCATGAGTTGTCATGTAGCATCCTAAAACAAATGCATGACACTCAGGAGCTAATTTCTGAGGAAGTGTGCAAGCTCAAAGCCATGGTGGTTAGATTAAAAGAAGTTAATGCAGAGGCCAATAGGCTTAAGGGTAAATATACTCGGGTTAAAGCAAACATCCTGAGCCAGATAGAATGGAGAGAAGGGAAGGTTGATTTCCCCAAGCATCTCCCAGTCAAATCTGTAGATGGTTTTAATGAAGACATAGCCCTTTTGGAATTTTGCAGGAACTGTAGCCTTAAGCTAATGGCTAATATCCAAGGGACAATGGATAAAAGTAACAGTCTTTATCAAAAAATCCATGAAGTGCATGATAAGTGCAAGTTGAGTTTCCCTCAATCCCTTGATGAGTTCCCGATCAAAGAGCAACGTTTGTCTAACTTGAAGGAGGAACTGGTTATCCAAACAGAATATGTAAAAAAGATTGATGTCTTAGCCATTGATGATCTCCATTATTATATTGGGATGTCATCAATACACAACCATTTGCTTAAATAAATCCACCAAGCAGCAGTTGTGGAAATTCAGGGTATTGGAGTAGAGCTTGGTAAAGATGTGACTTCTAATAAAATCTTGCTCCCTTCCTTAGCAAATGTAGTTATCAGAGACACTGGTGTCTGGTTCAGTTACATTGCAGAAGAGGAAAAGAAAGCAGCAGCAGCAGTAACAGCCAGTCCAAGTGCTTCTCTCCCAACAGCAGCAGCAATAACAGCCAGCCCGAGTGCTTCTCTCCCAGCTGGAGCGCCTTCCCAAGAGTTAACACGTTGATCCTAAGGCGTTGATTCCTATTTTTTTTGTATTTTGGCCTTCATATGTCTAAAGCGTAGAGCCATTGGACAGCTGTCCTTGTCTTTTAGGGAATTTTCTGTTTTAAGAAAAGGGTCACAATTTTTGTTTATTAAAAGGGAAAAAGTCTGTAGGATACAAGTGTAAAAAGCCAGGTGGCAGCCCAAAGGGCATTTTGTAATAATATAAATAGAAGTTTAGGAAGCAATGAAAAGGGACTTTTTTGGCAGGGAAATAATTTTCTGAACTTGTACGAGCTATCTTGCACTTGTTTCAAGAAAATAAAATCTACCTAATAAGAGCCTGGAGAGGACGTCTTTTGCATGGAAATGGATATTGGATACATGTTGGGTTGTTCCTGTGACTTCTATACTCTACTGTGAGATCTTTCTTTACTGTCTTGAATTATTTCTTTGTATCGAATGATCTTACTTCTCTCTGTGCAAATGAATTCTCTTTCATGAGTAATGGAATATATTATATCTGAATTAGAAGCTATCTTCTAATATCTCCTGCTTTTGTTGTGGATCTATCTTTAAGATTTAATGGTTGTCTGTTGAATTTTAGATAACTCTTCCAGCGCATTACTCATATTTACAATTTGCTCCTTGGAAGGATAGTTTAGATTTATTTCAGTTTTAGACACAGATTTGTTTTCCAGTTCTGCATTTAGATTATGTTAGTCTAGGCACTTGCATATCATTCTAAAAACATAAAATCAAAAGAACGGTGGATCGGGCCATAACCGGTATAATTTGGAGCAAATCTCCAAACCCACGGTTGTCGGAACCGCTAACCGGATGGATTCCCCATACCAAACGGTGGACAATCTAATTGGGATAGTCTACTGGGGAGGATCCCTTTCTAATTGATGCTGCGATCTCTGGGGCATCAACAAGTTGGTCTCAGACCATGGTTCCCACTTCGAAGATTCCATTTGGTGCGATTTATCCACCCTCCTAAAGTTCGAACATCAATATTCCTCTGCTTACTACCCCCAAGGGAACGGCCAAGTAGAGGCCATTAACAAAATTCTAAAAACCATCCTCCAACGCACTGTTGACCGACATAAGTCCAATTGGCACCACATGTTATTCTCTGCCTTATGGGCTTACCGTACATCCACCAAAACTGCCACCAGTTTAACCCCGTTTCATTTAGTTCACGGTGTAGATTCTGTCCTTCCCATCGAGTGTCAGATACCTACTTTACAAATCACCGTCGAGCTTCTACAAGACACCTCCCCACTCGAGCAACGTCTGCTATCACTAGAACAAGCTGATGAAGACCGTCGTGCCACTCTCCAGACCATTGAAGCCGCCAAGAGCCGCTCCAAAGCTGGTTACGACAAACATGTCCACCCTTGAACTTTCCATGAACGGGACCTCGTCCTCGCCTATGATCAAGCCCACAACAAAACTGGTAAAGGAAAGTTTGAATCCATGTGGCAAGGCCCTTACATCATGCAGACCTGCCTCGGCAATGGGGCATATATTTTAACTGACTCAGAAGGTCACCCTTTGAGCAACCCCCGTAACGGGTTGTATCTTAAACGCTTTTATCCCTAAATAAACCTGCGGCCCCATTGGTCCATATTGTACAGTTTGCTCTCTTTTTTGTTTTTCACCTTTTTTACCACAATCTTACATTCATCATTTTTGCATGACCACAGATGGACCATCTTCCACCTTATTACATTGGCTTCGTCGATGGAGCAAGCCGCTGGTCTCCCAACCTGGCTTCTACAGCATGGGTCTTATATTCCCCTTCACATGAATTCATTCACGGTGATGGAATATGTATAGGCGCTGCTACCAATAACCAGGCGGAGTATGATGCTATGACTGGTCTCCTGACTGCTGCCCTCCAGATGGGCATATGTCACCTTCATGTGTTCCTTGACTCCCAACTACTTGTCTCCCAGCTCAACAACTGCTATCAGGTGCGTGATCCCTGCCTCTTTAGGAAATTCTTGCGCACAAAACAACTCAGCCGACAATTTGAATCCATAACATTTACCCATGTCCCAAGAGCTCAAAATAGTGTCGCAGATCAAATGGCTAACAACATCCTAGATTGTCACATCAATCACACCATGTAAAACTTCCATCATGCATCATCATCCCATCACATCTCATCAAAAATATATAAAAACCCAAAAAGATTGCAAGGGGCATCCACGTGCCTATCACCACATAAACATTTGCATCCATGTGCAATCAAAATAAAACTACATTACTATATAGCGGCATCCACGTGCCTAATACTACATACATCATGTTGCATCACATAAAATACACAAGGGGCATCCATGTGCCCATCATCCTACACTACTTGCATCCACGTGCAGTACAATCATATAACAAACCATAAGCGCATCCACGTGCGTACACTGAATTATCATCGCAAAAAGGTGCATCCATGTGCATATATATATATCAAAACATAAATTTCAATATGCTACACATGTCCTGAGTACCACCGTACTCAGCTATACAAAAACTCTCTATACATCCCTATGCCTCATAGAATACATGCCATAGCTACAAAATCGGGGGGGAGTCCCCTGCACTCCCTAATGAGAGTCATACCCTACATCACTGCTTTCATCAGTTGCCTCCAAGTCCTCACCTCACTCCTCCTCCGGCAGCTCCTCATCCCCTACGGGCTCTTGTGCCCGACCCCTACCCGCCAAGAGAGCCACCCAGATCACGATCGACCGGAACTCCCGTGGTGCTCACAGACAGTCCTGAATCACCTCCGAATCCACATCCCACCACCCATCATCAGTCACTAAAACAACCAGCAACCGATCCAGAAGCATCCGTACAGAATCCAGAGTCCCCTCTGTGTCTCGTCGACGCACCTCCCCTCAGCCTGGTAAGGCTGGTACCACCACATGCCCCCTGCGCGCTTCATGTCATGGCGGTGGTCTCGAGCCAACATCTGTAGATCACCCATCAGTCAGTAACAGTATATAAAAAACAACTCTCACACATAAAACTCAACATCCATAACATGCAAGCAAAACCATACGTACCATCTGGTCCCCACGCCTGTCCTAGCGGTCGTGGTGCCTCTGGATCCCCGGTGTAGTCCATATCTCTGTATGGATAGTCATCTAGTTTCAATGGTATCTGTAGCCACTGCAGGTACAGCTCATGAGTGAAGTATCTACCCACCTCACTGCTACCCCGACAGCGCATCATCTCTCCCGACCGCACCATGCGTGGCTCCCTCAGTCCTCCTGCCCTGACCAGCACCCGCGGCCGCAATGTAGGTACCCGCTCCATGAAGAAGGCACACAGAAAGGATCCATAAAAGAATCCCTTGCCCGATTCCTTCACCGAAGTCGGCTGCCGCTACACATAGGTGAGGAACATATGGCCCCACACATAGTAGACACCATCCAGTACCCGCTCCACCATATGCATCTGGCCCCTGGACACCTTCTTAGGTGACTGGGACCCCAAAACTCGCACCACGCACATCGCAATCGCCTATATTGATGGATCCTGCAGGTCCACCACCCGGAGTGCATTCCTCTGCACCCTAGCCTCTGGAACAAAGTACCGCTCCAGCATATCCTCCATATCCACATCTGCGGATACTCATGGCTGCGTATCTACCACTCTACCCAGACATGGCAACCCCGTCAGGAAGTATACATCTACGAGGGTGAGATCCACCCTCTCCCCTTGCACCATGAATGCCTGAATGTCAGGCTCCCAAAAGCTCCCTAATCTGTTCAGTAGCAGTGCTACTGACCGCATCATTGGTACCTGTACGAACATCAGCAGTCTGCACAATCCCAACACAGACCGCACATGTCGATCCTCCTGGATGACATCCACTATCTCATCGGGGACCTCCCTCTCTCACCAAAGCACTAGCGGAATCCTGTCAATCACACAAGACAAACTCATCAGACACATGTCAAAGAAATAAACCTACCCCCCCCTCGGGGAAGCCCTAACAGCTCGCTCTCAATCACGGCTTTAGGGCCCCTTACCACGGTTTCTGACCGCGGCTATAAGGGCTACAGTCGCCGTCCCGAACCGCGAATGTAGGAGCCGAACTCACGGTTTTGAACCGCGTGTTCAGCCTCGGAACACGTGGTACCAGACCACGTATTCCGACCCGAACCTCGCGATTCCCAAACGCGTGATCCACCCTGGAACCCGCGATCCCAGACCGCGGTTCCATCCCACAAACCCGTGGTCCACCCCACGTGGACTGTACAAATCCTACCCTAGGACACACTACCCTCCCTCCGACCCAATGACAATACAGGTATGAGTTCGTCGGAATACCTATAACTCCCGGATCTAACGGTCTGTCGGATCGTCCAGAAACGTCAACTCAGCTCTGGTCCACTCTGATCACTAGTCAAAGTCAACAAGTCCAAATGACACTTGTCATGTTGGACCCATTCACTATTTATAGTCCATTGACTTTATCTTGTTTTTGCCATTCTGAACCCATACAGAGTCCATTTTTCGCATCGTTTCCACCATTGGAATCAGCACGACGAGATCGTCATGATGGTCCACTTGTTTTCTTATTTTTTCCACATCATTTGTTGAGCATTTGTTTGACACCACTAGTTGCCTTGATTTGCGTGCTCATGATGATGCTTGAGATCATTTCTCACTCTCACCTGGTACAGTTTCAACATTGTGTCCCGACACCTTGCTGCCTCGATTTGTGCACCACATCGACCGTTATCGGATTGTTCCACATTTTTACATGAGCCATTCACTCCTGTCATACTGCAATTATTTTGTTATTTTTCCACCACTCATTACCCTGCAAGGAGGCCCACCAGTGTTCCCCCCCTACCCTCATTCTTGGTCATCATCAATGTTCCTTGACGGAGCACTTCCTCCTTGCCTGGCCATTCCTTTTGTTCGGTATAATTTTATCCCTTTTTAAGGCCGAACAAGTCCTTTACGAAAAAGGCACTTAGGGAGTTTCTGTTAAGCTTTTTTCTGACTCCTAAAATAATGAAAAGATCGCCGAGCAATCTTGCTTCCTTTCATGCTCGTTAAAGTACCTGAAAGGGCGTCTATCTGGTATAAGTTTAACCCTTTTCCAGACCTGGTAAACTAATTACGAAAAAGGAATACTCTAGTCACACCGACTAGAAGAGTTCTTCATTGCATCCTTTTATGCTTCTTCGGGCCTTGGAGATTAACACACGAAAAAGCAACCCCCTGGAGTCTTCTTATCACTTTCAGACTCTCTAAAATTGAAAGCAACCACGAGCATGCACTGTCCCGGGCTCGTAAAAATCACACGACATTACCATTCCATTCTTTCAAAGTCTTCTTATCGCTTTCGGACTCCTTAAAATTGAAAGCAATCACGAGCATGAACTGTCCTGGGCTCGTAGTACCATTTTACACACACTTCTTCTAGTTCCTTAACCCATAAAGAAGTCCCCACGTGCCTCTTGGCACTATGATCGATCATCTCGGCAGCACCCCCATTCACATCGCCTTTGTTCAGAGTAGTCTGTAGTCTCCTACCATTTTACACTAGCTTGAGTCTCACTCATCCCCATCACTATCCTTGATCTAGTACAGCTATGATCCCTTTCCCACCAGTCAGTTTCATATGCTACCCGATCGTCCCCGCCATCATACTATGAACAAAGGAAGTTTGAGTCCACCCACTTTACTTGCCCCGTTATCCCCCATAGTCTGTCAGTCCTACCATCAGTACTCTCACACTTCGGTTCTCCACCTCGCGCTCCTGTCAAGGAACCATCATCGCCTTGATAGTTGCAGGTCTCCCTCTGTCGACGACAGCCCCTCTATTCCAGAGGATAGACCCAGAGGTCCCTCCGCCTTGGACCCATCACCATCTGTGGTGAGTGCCTACGGACCATTTTGAGAGGAGTCATCATTGCCTCTCCGAGTGGTTGTTTCTCACATGCTCGACTTCAACACCTTGATCACATCGTTGAGAATCGTGCAGGGTTTATATCCCTTCAGTTATTAGTCGAAGACCCCGGATTTCCCCCGACTCTAACGCATTGGAAAATCACTTCGAAACGCCCAGTTATATGTTCCCGTGGATGTCCGTGTTGCGTTGGCGATTGTATTCGGAAGCCATCCAGTTCCATGCTTCCTCGAGTACCTAGTTTCAGTTCCAGTTCAGTGTGCCATTGAGAATATGACTCCCCGTCACTATGATCCAGCAGCTCATCAGTTCCTCTGGTACCCCACTTAGTAGCACTGTTGTTATTCTAGTGTATCAGTTCTTTAGCTCAGACATGGTCATCCCAGCAGTATGTCCCAGATTTGTGTCCCCTATGGACCCTTATGATGTACACCGTGGTTCTCTATGTATCCCACAGGTCCCCCTTTTCGGGCCTCACTGTTATTTTTTTTGTATCTTGATACGAGCATGGGTATGCCCGCCTCGTCCATATATTGAGATTCTTCCTCATTCATTATTTGAGGCCATGTTTATTTCAGGTCCCCATATTTTGGACCCCATTCTTATTATTGTTATATATCTTGATACGAGCATGGGAATGCCCGCCTCGTCCATATGTTCAGATTATTCCTCATTCATTATTGAGGTCATGTACTTTCAATTTTTGCAGTTTGTTTGGGACCGTTGTTCTGGGCTCTAGTTCGTTTCTTCTCTTCTCCACACCCTAGGAAAACCATAATAAACTTATGATGGCTATCGGCCATACGATGAGCTCCTGCCCTCACACATCAGGGGGCAATCTATTAACACCCAAAAAGTGTTCACTACCTCATCTACCCCATTACATGACTCATTTGTCCATATTTCCTACCATATTTACCTCCAGAACCTTAAAATCCCATTAAAAAGCCTCCAAAAGGCCACAAAACCATTAAAAAAGCCTCCAAAATGCCAAAAAACCCCTTTTTCCCCCAAAATAATCCAAAAATTCCTCCAAAATAGCAAAAACCCTCTAAAAAGGGAATAAAAAATATAAAAAAAAAGAGGAAAAAGAGGGAAAAAGGTGGAAAAAACCCTATACAGCTGACCTAAACCATATGGTTCCCAAAACCATGGGCCAACACTCCATCACTAAAAACCTATAAATAGGTGATGGAGACCCCTCATTTCATATCCACAGTCAAATGTACCCTTACTCTGCCAAAATCACTCTTGAAACCCTAGCTCACCCTTGAGCTACTTTCACCCTTGAGTGCCCCTTTTGGCCCATTTCCAACCTTTTGGAGAAAGAGAAGGAGCAAAGCTGGAGTTTGGAGCAACCCTCTTGGACTATTGCAAGAACCTCACCAACCTCTACACCTGAGGTAAAATTTTAATACAAAAAAGAAAGATCTTCACCATATTTCCATGTTTTGTTATGTTTATTAATGCTCATGCTAGTTTAGAATTCGTATTGTTTTATTACTTTAATTTACTGTTTATTGAACTGCTACTAAGGAGTCCATTCTCCTTAGTAGGTGCTCATTTGCACAAGCTAGGGTGAAAACCCTAGCTACAGTTTTGGCGACTCCCCTTGTGTTCCGTTGAATTTCTGGTTATAGTTTTAAATATTTTCCATTTTTTGCAATATTTTCCTATTTTCTCCTTTCGGTCGTCCCTTTCGGCTGCCGTAAACCGCGTCTTTTACCCCCTGCAGTTGCGTTCCGACCACGTCTTTCAAGCATTTACCCGCGATCCGACCGTGGCTCTCAGATTGTTTCTGGCGACCTACCGACGGATTCAAGTCAGTTACCTGCGATCCAACCGCGGCTGATTAGCTTGTTTGGGCAATCTGACTACGGCTGTTAACAATTTTTCGGCGTCCCACCTGCGGCTTTCAGCCCAATCTCCCGCAGCCATGTCTGTGTTAGAAGTCTTAAAAAACTGTCCTTCACAACGCATGACTTTACTCTCCGCCATTGGTGCTATTGACCCAAATGATTCACAACTCATGGCCTTCGATTTGGACCAGTCCGAACCACGCCTGCCTTCCACTTTAGCATTCCAAGTTTCTGTTTCCGTTTGGAATCTTGTCATCCATCGGTGCATTATTGATGAAGGTGCCTCTACATGCGTTATGTCCACATTCGTTTGGCATAAGTTGGGATCCCCTACCCTCCAGCAGTCCACCACTGTGTTGCGAGCCTACGACGGTCATTCGGCTCAACCCGAAGGTCTCTTAGCCAATGTCCCCGTCCAGTTGGCTGGAAAAACCGTGCTTATTGACATAGAGGTCATCAATGCCTAACTTGATTATAACCTCTTACTTGGCCGCAGCTACATGTATGCCATGCGGGTGGTGGCCTCATCTGTTTTTCGTACCATGACGGACGCGTGGTCAAGGTCGACCAACTCACCTATTACGATCCCAATGCCCCCGTTGCACCCGAAAATGTTCTCCCCATGGTTGAACAACCAGTTTGTGGTGCAACTACTTCGTTTGTTTCCTCTGTGGGACCCGGACTTTACTCAGATCCACCGATGACCTCCACATTCCAATCCATTCCCCCCCCCATCACCTGCGACCGACGTATTTGACCTATGTACCCTCTCCCACAATACACAAACACCCAACAATCAGCCACCCTTGTTACCCAAACCACCATTGGTACCTAGTCACATTGGTGTTACACCCACCCACACCATCCCCTTCCCGTTCCCTCCCTCGAGAGTAGTAAGCGCCCCGGTTATGGCTACTCTTAGCCTCCCCGGGTTAACCTTGGGATTACCCGTGTGGTATATTTCTCCTCCCGTTCCCCCGCCGACACCAAATGTCATCCTGCAACCGGTGCAACCCATTGCCACTACTAGCCAACCACCTCCCAGTGTCACTACCCCTTCGTCATCTATGAATCCCCCCCCTCTTATCAAGCACACTGGGGGCAGAGGCCCACAACCATACACTACTCTACCCCCGCCCAAAACAGTTAAACCCCACCCCGTGTTTCTTTCTCCTCCCAAATGCTCATTGTGTGATGAGTTCCTGTCAAACCCCGTTCCTGTTAACAAAAAACAAGGCACCATTATAGTATGTACTGACTTCCGCGATTTAAACCGCACTTGTCCCAAAGACAACTTCCCCATGCCATTCATTGACCAACTCATCGATGCGTGTGTGGGACATGAAGTCCTATCTTTCATGGACAGTTTTTCCGGATACAACCAGATTCAGATCCGTAAGGAGGATTAGTACAAGACTGCCTTAACCACCCCATGGGGCACCTTTTCCTATCGCGTCATGCCTTTCAGCCTCAAAAATGTTGGTGCCACCTTCCAGCAGGCCATGACCTATTGTTTTCACGACTTGGTCCATATCCTGCTTGTCTATCTTGATGACCTTACAGATCGTTCCCGGAAACGATCAGACCACCTTAACGACCTCCGGCAAGTTTTCTTGCGTTGTCGCAAATACAAAATCCGCTTGAACCCACACAAGTGTGTCTTTTGTGTTCCGGCAGGCCGGTTGTTGGGTTTCATTGTTTCCCAGAAAGGAATTAATGTTGATCCCCTGAAAGTCCAAGCCATCTTAGACCTTCCCTCTCCTCGCACACTTCGGAAACTCCAGAGTCTGCAGGGGCGATCCAATTTCCTTCGTCGCTTCGTTCCTGATTACGCCACTAAAGTTCATTGTTTCTTACACCTGCTTCGTACCCACATACCCTTTGTTTGGGATGAGCAAGCAGAAGCTGCATTCGAAGCCCTCAAGAAAGCTTTCACACAAGCCCCTTTGATCTCCCCTCTATATTTCTCTCAGGACTTCATCCTTTACTTCTCTGCCCCCGATTACGCCGTGTCCGGAGTCCTTGTTAAGGAAGACTTCGCTCACCAGGAGCATGTCATCTACTACGTCAGCTAGACCTTGTCTGGACCACCACTTCGTTACCCATATGAGGAGAGACTAAACCTAGCTGTGGTCTTTCCGTCCAAAAATTGTGACACTACATTTTGCTCAGTCATACCACAGTTGTCTCCGACTCCAACCCTATGGTCTATCTCTTAAACCGGCGGCTCCTGGAAGGTCGTGTTGCTAAATGGGTAATTATTCTCCAGGAATATGACCTCACTTTCAGAACCCCTAAGAGCACCAAAGCCCTCGCGCTTTCCCAGCTCATCACCTATCTCCCCTCCCTTCTGTCGTCCCCACAAATCTCTGATGAGTTACCTGACAAACACTTGTTCATCATCTCGTTTGATGACCCATGGTACGGTGATATTTTGTTATACCTTCTTACACAAAAGTTCAGACCCAACGTTTATCGTGATGGACGTCGTCGTATCCGTCACCAGGCCTCTCGATATCTCCTTTTAGGCGATGTCCTTTACAGATGAGGGGTTGACACGATTCTCCGTCGTTGCCTTACACACGAGGAGGCCGAACACATCCTCAATGACTGTCATAGCAGTTCCTGCGGTGGACATTTCTCTTGAATGGCCACCGCCCAAAAGGTCGTCCGTGCCAGATATTTCTGGCCCACACTCTTTACCGACTACATCACAGCGGTCAAACATTGCCATAATTTCCAATTTTTTGCCCCCAAGGCCCGGACACCACCCGCTCCGTTACACCCAGTCGTCACCGTTGGTCCCTTTTGTAAGTGGGCCATCGACTTCATGGAATGTCAACCCCCATTTACCAATGGCCATAAGTAGATCATTGTCGCCGTTGATTACTTCACCAAATTGACGGAACCCATGCCCACCTTCAATTGTACAGCTGACACCGCTGCCCGTTTCTTTTTCAACCACGTTATCACTCGATTCGGGGTCCCCAAACAGTTGGCCTCATACCATGGTTCCCACTTCGAAGATTCCATTTGGCGCGAGTTATCCACCCTCCTAAAGTTCGAACATCAGTATTCCTCTACTTACTACCCCCAAGGGAACGGCCAAGTAGAGGCCATTAACAAAATTCTAAAAACCATCCTCCAACGCACTGTTGACCGGCATAAGTCCAATTGGCACCACATGTTATTCCCTGCCTTATGGGCTTACCTTACATCCACCAAAACCGAGACCGATTTTTCCCCGTTTCATTTAGTTCACGGTGTAGAGTCTGTCCTTTCCATTGGGTGTTAGATACCTGTCTTACACATCACCATCGAGCTTCTACCAGACACCTCCCCACTCAAACAACATCTGCTATCACTAGAACAAGTTGATGAAGACCATCGTGCCACTCTCCAGACCATTGAAGCCGCCAAGAACCGCTCCAAAGCTGGTTACGACAAACATGTACACCCTCGAACTTTCCATGAAGGGGACCTCGTCCTCGCCTATGATCAAGCCCATGACAAAACTGGTAAAGGAAAGTTTGAATCCATGTGGCAAGGCCCTTACATCGTGCATACCTGCCTCGGCAATGGGGCATATATTTTAACTGACTCAGAAGGTCACCCTTTGCGCAACCCCCGTAACGGGTTGTATCTTAAACGCTTTTATCCCTAAATAAACCCGCGGCCCCATTGGTCCGTATTGTACAGTTTGCTCTCTTTTTTGTTTTTCACCTTTTTTACTACAATCTTACATTCATCATTTTTGCATGACCACAGATGGACCATCTTCCACCTTATTACATTGGCTTCGCCGATGGAGCAAGCCGCTGGTCTCCCAACCTGGCTTCTGCAGCATGTTCTTATATTCCCCTTCACATGAATTCATTCACCGTGACGGAATATGTATAGGCGCTGCTACCAATAACTAGGTGGAGTATGATGCTGTGACTAGTCTCCTGACTGCTGCCCTCCAGATGGGCATATGTCACCTTCATGTGTTCCTTGACTCCCAGCTACTTGTCTCCCAGCTCAACAACTGCTATCAGGTGCGTGATTCCTGCCTCTTTAGAAAATTCCTGTGCACAAAACAACTCAGCCGACAATTTGAATCCATAACATTCACCCATGTCCCAAGAGCTCAAAATAGTATCGCAGATAAAATGGCTAACAACATCCTAGATTGGCACATCAATCACACCATGTAAAACCTCCATCATGCATCATCATCCCATCACATCTCATCAAAAATATATAAAAACCCAAAAATATTGCAAGGGGCATCCACGTGCCTATCACCACATAAACATTTGCATCCATGTGCAATCAAAATAAAACCACATTACTATACAGGGGCATCCACGTGCCTAATCCTACATACATCATGTTGCATCACATAAAATACACAAGGGGCATCCATGTGCCCATCATCCTACACTACTTGCATCCACGTGCAGTACAATCATATAACAAACCATAAGCGCATCCACGTGCGTACACGGAATTATCATCACAAAAAGGTGCATTCATGTGCATATATATATATCAAAACATAAATGTCAATATGATAGACATGTCCTGAGTACCCTCATACTCAACTATACAAAAAATCTCTATACATCCCTATGCCTCATAGAATACATGTCGTAGCTACAAAATCGGGGGGGAGTCCCCTGCACTCCCTAATGAGTGTCATACCCTGCATCACTGCCTGCATCAGCTACCTCCGAGTCCTCACCTCGCTCCTCCTCCGGCAGCTCCTCATCCCCTGCGGGCTCCTGTGCCCGGCCCCTACCCGCCAAGCTAGCCACCCGGATCGCGATCGACCGGAACTCCCGTGGTACCCTCAGACAGTCCTGAATCACCTCCGTATCCATGTCCCGCCACCCGTCATCAGTCACTCCAACCAGAAACCGATCCAGAAGCATCCGTACGGACTCCAGAGTCCCCTCTGCATCCTGCCGATGCACCTCCCCTCGACCTGGTAAGGCTGGTACTGCCACATGCCCCCTGCGCGCTACATGTTCTGACGGTGGTCTCAGGCCAACATTTGTAGATCACCCATCAGTCAGTAAAAATATATAAAAAACAACTCTCACACATAAAACTTGACATCCATAACATGCAAGCAAAACCATACATACCATCTAGTCCCCACGCCTGTCCTGACGGTCGTGGTGCCTCCGGATCCCCGGTGTAGTCCATATCTCTGTATGGATAGTCATCCAGTGTCAATGGTATATGTAGCCACTATAGGTACAGCTCCTGAGTGAAGTATCTACCCACCTCACCGCCACCCCGATGGTGCATCATCTCTCCCCACCGCACCATGCACGGCTCCCTCAGTCCTCCTGCCCTGACCGGCACCCACAGCCGCAATGTAGGTACCTGCTCCATGAAGAAGGCACACAGAAAGGATCCATAACAGAATACCTTGCTCGATTCCTTCATTGATGTCAACTACCGCTGCACACAGGTGAGGAACATCTGGCCACACACATAGTAGACACCATCCAGTAACCGCTCCACCAACTGCATCTGGCCCCTGGACACCTTCTCAGGTGACTAGGACCCCAAAACTCGCACCACACACGCCGCAATCGCCTGTACTGATGGATCCTGCAGGTCCACCACCCAGAGTGCATTCCTCTGCACCCTAGCCTCTGGAACACAGTACCGCTCCAGCATATCCTCCATATCCACATCTGCGGATACTCGTGGCTGCGTATCTGCCACTCTACCCAGACATGGCAACCCCGTCAGGAAGTATACATCTGCGAGGGTGAGATCCACCCTCTCCCCCTACAGATCCACCCTCTCCCCCTGCACCCTGAATGCCTGAATGCCAGGCTCCCAAAATCTAACTAATCTGTTCAGCAGCAGCGCTGCTGACCGCATCATAGGTACCTGTGCGAACTTCAGCAGTCCGCACAATCCCAACACCGACCGCAAATGTCGATCCTCCCGGATGACATCCACTATCTCATCGGGGACCTCCCTCTCACACCAAAGCACTAGCGACATCCTGTCAATCACACAAGGAAAACTCATTAGACTCGTGTCAAAGAAATAACCCTACCCCCCCCCTCGGGGAATCCCTAACAGCTCACTTTCAATCGCGGCTTTAGGGCCCCTTGCTGCAGTTTCCGACCGCGACTGTAAGGGCTATAGTCACAGTCCCGAACCGCGAATGTAGGAGCCGAACTCGCGGTTTTGAACCGTGTGTTCAGGATCGGAACACGCGGTACCAGACCTCATATTCCAACCTGAACCTCACAGTTCCCAACCGCGTGATCCACCCTGGAACCCGCGGTCCCAGATCATGGTTCCATCCCACAAACCCGTGGTCCACCCCACGTGGACCGTACAAATCCTACCCTAGGACCCACTACCCTCCCTCCGACCCAATGACAATGCAGGTATGAGTTCGTCGGAATACCTGTAACTCCCGGATCTGACAATAGTCGATCGGATCATCCAGAAACGCTAACTCAGCTCTAGTCCACTCTGATCACTAGTCAAAGTCAACAAGTCCAAATGACACTTGTCATATTGGACCCATTCACTATTTATAGTCCGTTGACTTTTTCTTGTTTTGGCCATTCTGAACCCATACGGAGTCCATTTTTCGCACCGTTTCCACCATTGGAATCAGCACGACGAGACCATCATGATGGTTCACTTGTTTTCTTATTTTTTCCACATCAGTTTTTGAGCATTTTATTGACACCACTAGTCACCTCGATTTGCGTGCCACTTCGATTGCTCTCCGTTTATGACATACTTTATATCATCGGATTCATTTTTTCGAGCTCGTGATGATGCTTGAGATCATTTCTCGCTCTCACCTGGTATAGTTTCAACATTGTGTCCCGACACCTTGCTGCCTCGGTGTGCGCATCACATCGGCCGCTATCGGATTGTTCCACATTTTTACATGAGCCATTCACTCCTGTCATACTGCAATTATTTCGTTATTTTTCCACCATTCATTACCCTGCAAGGAGGCCCACCAATGTTGCCCCCCTACCCTCGTTCTTGGTCATCATCAATGTTCCTTGATGGAGCACTTCCTCCTTGCCTGGCCATTCCTTTTGTTCGGTATAATTTTATCCCTTTTTCGGGCCGGACAAGTCCTTTACGAAAAAGGCACTTAGGGAGTTTTTGTGAAGCTTTTTTCTGACTCCTAAAACAATGAAAAGATCGTCGAGCAATCTTGCTTCCTTACATGCTCATTAAAATACCTGAAAGGGCGTCTATCTGGTATAAGTTTAACCCTTTTCCGGACCTGGTAGACTAATTACGAAAAAGGAATACTCTAGTCACACCGGCTAGAAGAGTTCTTCATTGCATCCTTTTATGCTTCTTCGGGCCTTGGAGACTAACACACGAAAAAGCTGTTAAATTTTCTGAATTTAATTCAATATGATCTAGGATCTTAACTGAGAGAACAACATGTACAGCATATCAATCATGGAGACAATAATGCAAGCACACAAGAGACACAAAGATTTACTTGGGGAAAACCATAAAGGTGAAAAACCCCAATAACTTCCTCAGAGATAGATAGAGCAATGATACAACCAACCAAGAGAGATAGCCATAACCTAGCAGCAGATCCTCCTCCTCCATAAGTGCGCCACTCCTCCTTGAGTGCATGTGTGAGAAGTGAGTGAGTAAATAGAGTGCCTCCCGCACTCTATTTATACTTGACTTGAATTGCCTTTTTACCTAACTCATGTAGGCTCGAACTTAACCACATAACATAATGCTGAGTGGGCCGACCCCCAATAGGGTGGTCTAATAACCCATCAAGTATAAGTTACGACACTTACAATATAAATGACGGCACTTCCGTATAGAGGAATAATACCATCTCTATAGGAATACAATATACATATATGTGAAATACATTCCGAAGTTACATATACATCAACACTCCCTCTTAACTAGGAAGGTATTTCTTAGCACAGTTCTTCTAGCACAAGTCATCTTCTCTGGATCATCGTCACTAGATAATCGTCATCGAGTCATCATTATCGTCACTGCTGCTGTTATCTCAATCAATCTCTGAATCTACTCGTCATAGGAAGTTCTACATTGCCAGTCCTATTTCATACTGGATGTAGGCCCACCACCTGCAGGTCTTCGTCATCACTGGCCATACTGTGGAATCCTCAGGACTTTTACGTGCGTCACAAAACCTCGAAAGAGCATCCCAGGCTGTTACGAGCACACAGCTCTACCTATAGGATCTCCTAGGGCAACGAATTACATGTGACCTCACCACAAAACCTCGCAAGAGCATCCCAGGCTGTTACGAGCACACAGCTCTACCTATAGGATCTCCCAGGGCAACGAATTACATGTGGTCATGGCAAAACCTCGCAAGAGCATCCCAGGACTGATTACGGGCACACAGCCCAACCTATCGGATCTCCCAGGGAAACGAATTACATGCCATAGGACAAAACCTCGCAAGAGCATCTGCCAGATATCCCAGGGCGCTATTATATGCCATAGGCAAAACCTCGAAAGACTATCTGCAGATCTCCCAGGGCAACGAATTACATGTCCTCCCAGAAAGAAGCAGAAGACGCGAAGTAGATGGAAGAAAATTAAAATCAGCCGCAAGCTGAAGAAGAAGAGAGAGGGCAACAAGCTGAAGTGGGGCAAAAGACGGAATAAGAACTCAAGACAGTTGAAGATGCCCAGGCAGGTGGCTCCGGCACCCAGGATATGGAAATAGACATATCTCAAGCAGGTGTCTCCGGCACCCCAAATGTGGAGGCGGACACAACGCAAGCAGGTGTCTCTGGTACCCAAAATGTGGGAACAGATTCAGCTCAAGTAGTCCAGACCCCACCCGCAGAAGCAGAAATAAATATAGTAGATCTCCCAATCGTCCCTTACACTCCATCAAAAGAGTATACAGTGTCTCGATGGGATGAATTTGTGTATGATAAGAAGAGAAAGGCAGTGGTCCTAAAATCAGAAGAGAGGATAAAGAGACTCTTCCAAGAAGATATTGTTACCCGGTGGGAGACCACAGTAATGCCAAATACAAATAAGGCTCCCTTAGCTATGGCATCCGCCGCTGTAGAAGCAGCAAAAGCAATGCAGGACAATGTGGCCGATATAGTTAGAGAAGTTGATTCGACAAAGAGGAGAGCTCGCATGTTACATCATACTGTGGCTAATGAGCAGGCTTACAGGGATCTCGTAGTGAATAGGTATAATCGCCTATCTGTTGAGCATAAGAAATTGTCAGACAAGTATAACCTTTAGAAGAAGAAAAGGAGCACCTGGCGGTCCAGATGATGGTTTTAGAAGCAGAAAAGAACGACGCAGAAGCTAGAGTGTCCCATCTAGAAGCAGATAAGCAGGTATTGGTTGAGCAATTAGAGCAGGTAAAGAGCAGAGCGATAGATATGTCTCCTTTCCATGAGCTGTCATGTAGCATCCTAAAACAAATGCATGACACTCAGGAGCTAATTTCTGAGGAAGTGTGCAAGCTCAAAGCCATGGTGGTTAGATTAAAAGAAGTTAATGCAGAGGCCAATAGGCTTAAGGGTAAATATACTCGGGTTAAAGCAAACATCCTGAGCCAGATAGAATGGAGAGAAGGGAAGGTTGATTTCCCCAAGCATCTCCCAGTCAAATCTGTAGATGGTTTTAATGAAGACATAGCCCTTTTGGAATTTTGCAGGAACTGTAGCCTTAAGCTAATGGCTAATATCCAAGGGACAATGGATAAAAGTAACAGTCTTTATCAAAAAATCCATGAAGTGCATGATAAGTGCAAGTTGAGTTTCCCTCAATCCCTTGATGAGTTCCCGATCAAAGAGCAACGTTTGTCTAACTTGAAGGAGGAACTGGTTATCCAAACAGAATATGTAAAAAAGATTGATGTCTTAGCCATTGATGATCTCCATTATTATATTGGGATGTCATCAATACACAACCATTTGCTTAAATAAATCCACCAAGCAGCAGTTGTGGAAATTCAGGGTATTGGAGTAGAGCTTGGTAAAGATGTGACTTCTAATAAAATCTTGCTCCCTTCCTTAGCAAATGTAGTTATCAGAGACACTGGTGTCTGGTTCAGTTACATTGCAGAAGAGGAAAAGAAAGCAGCAGCAGCAGTAACAGCCAGTCCAAGTGCTTCTCTCCCAACAGCAGCAGCAATAACAGCCAGCCCGAGTGCTTCTCTCCCAGCTGGAGCGCCTTCCCAAGAGTTAACACGTTGATCCTAAGGCGTTGATTCCTATTTTTTTTGTATTTTGGCCTTCATATGTCTAAAGCGTAGAGCCATTGGACAGCTGTCCTTGTCTTTTAGGGAATTTTCTGTTTTAAGAAAAGGGTCACAATTTTTGTTTATTAAAAGGGAAAAAGTCTGTAGGATACAAGTGTAAAAAGCCAGGTGGCAGCCCAAAGGGCATTTTGTAATAATATAAATAGAAGTTTAGGAAGCAATGAAAAGGGACTTTTTTGGCAGGGAAATAATTTTCTGAACTTGTACGAGCTATCTTGCACTTGTTTCAAGAAAATAAAATCTACCTAATAAGAGCCTGGAGAGGACGTCTTTTGCATGGAAATGGATATTGGATACATGTTGGGTTGTTCCTGTGACTTCTATACTCTACTGTGAGATCTTTCTTTACTGTCTTGAATTATTTCTTTGTATCGAATGATCTTACTTCTCTCTGTGCAAATGAATTCTCTTTCATGAGTAATGGAATATATTATATCTGAATTAGAAGCTATCTTCTAATATCTCCTGCTTTTGTTGTGGATCTATCTTTAAGATTTAATGGTTGTCTGTTGAATTTTAGATAACTCTTCCAGCGCATTACTCATATTTACAATTTGCTCCTTGGAAGGATAGTTTAGATTTATTTCAGTTTTAGACACAGATTTGTTTTCCAGTTCTGCATTTAGATTATGTTAGTCTAGGCACTTGCATATCATTCTAAAAACATAAAATCAAAAGAACGGTGGATCGGGCCATAACCGGTATAATTTGGAGCAAATCTCCAAACCCACGGTTGCCGGAACCGCTAACCGGATGGATTCCCCATACCAAACGGTGGACAATCTAATTGGGATAGTCTACTGGGGAGGATCCCTTTCTAATTGATGCTGCGATCTCTGGGGCATCAACAAGTTGGTCTCAGACCATGGTTCCCACTTCGAAGATTCCATTTGGTGCGATTTATCCACCCTCCTAAAGTTCGAACATCAATATTCCTCTGCTTACTACCCCCAAGGGAACGGCCAAGTAGAGGCCATTAACAAAATTCTAAAAACCATCCTCCAACGCACTGTTGACCGACATAAGTCCAATTGGCACCACATGTTATTCCCTGCCTTATGGGCTTACCGTACATCCACCAAAACTGCCACCAGTTTAACCCCGTTTCATTTAGTTCACGGTGTAGATTCTGTCCTTCCCATCGAGTGTCAGATACCTACTTTACAAATCACCGTCGAGCTTCTACAAGACACCTCCCCACTCGAGCAACGTCTGCTATCACTAGAACAAGCTGATGAAGACCGTCGTGCCACTCTCCAGACCATTGAAGCCGCCAAGAGCCGCTCCAAAGCTGGTTACGACAAACATGTCCACCCTTGAACTTTCCATGAACGGGACCTCGTCCTCGCCTATGATCAAGCCCACAACAAAACTGGTAAAGGAAAGTTTGAATCCATGTGGCAAGGCCCTTACATCATGCAGACCTGCCTCGGCAATGGGGCATATATTTTAACTGACTCAGAAGGTCACCCTTTGAGCAACCCCCGTAACGGGTTGTATCTTAAACGCTTTTATCCCTAAATAAACCTGCGGCCCCATTGGTCCATATTGTACAGTTTGCTCTCTTTTTTGTTTTTCACCTTTTTTACCACAATCTTACATTCATCATTTTTGCATGACCACAGATGGACCATCTTCCACCTTATTACATTGGCTTCGTCGATGGAGCAAGCCGCTGGTCTCCCAACCTGGCTTCTACAGCATGGGTCTTATATTCCCCTTCACATGAATTCATTCACGGTGATGGAATATGTATAGGCGCTGCTACCAATAACCAGGCGGAGTATGATGCTATGACTGGTCTCCTGACTGCTGCCCTCCAGATGGGCATATGTCACCTTCATGTGTTCCTTGACTCCCAACTACTTGTCTCCCAGCTCAACAACTGCTATCAGGTGCGTGATCCCTGCCTCTTTAGGAAATTCTTGCGCACAAAACAACTCAGCCGACAATTTGAATCCATAACATTTACCCATGTCCCAAGAGCTCAAAATAGTGTCGCAGATCAAATGGCTAACAACATCCTAGATTGTCACATCAATCACACCATGTAAAACTTCCATCATGCATCATCATCCCATCACATCTCATCAAAAATATATAAAAACCCAAAAAGATTGCAAGGGGCATCCACGTGCCTATCACCACATAAACATTTGCATCCATGTGCAATCAAAATAAAACTACATTACTATATAGCGGCATCCACGTGCCTAATACTACATACATCATGTTGCATCACATAAAATACACAAGGGGCATCCATGTGCCCATCATCCTACACTACTTGCATCCACGTGCAGTACAATCATATAACAAACCATAAGCGCATCCACGTGCGTACACTGAATTATCATCGCAAAAAGGTGCATCCATGTGCATATATATATATCAAAACATAAATTTCAATATGCTACACATGTCCTGAGTACCACCGTACTCAGCTATACAAAAACTCTCTATACATCCCTATGCCTCATAGAATACATGCCATAGCTACAAAATCGGGGGGGAGTCCCCTGCACTCCCTAATGAGAGTCATACCCTACATCACTGCTTTCATCAGTTGCCTCCAAGTCCTCACCTCACTCCTCCTCCGGCAGCTCCTCATCCCCTACGGGCTCTTGTGCCCGACCCCTACCTGCCAAGAGAGCCACCCAGATCACGATCGACCGGAACTCCCGTGGTGCTCACAGACAGTCCTGAATCACCTCCGAATCCACATCCCACCACCCATCATCAGTCACTAAAACAACCAGCAACCGATCCAGAAGCATCCGTACAGACTCCAGAGTCCCCTCTGTGTCTCGTCGACGCACCTCCCCTCAGCCTGGTAAGGCTGGTACCACCACATGCCCCCTGCGCGCTTCATGTCATGGCGGTGGTCTCGAGCCAACATCTGTAGATCACCCATCAGTCAGTAACAGTATATAAAAAACAACTCTCACACATAAAACTCAACATCCATAACATGCAAGCAAAACCATACGTACCATCTGGTCCCCACGCCTGTCCTAGCGGTCGTGGTGCCTCTGGATCCCCGGTGTAGTCCATATCTCTGTATGGATAGTCATCTAGTTTCAATGGTATCTGTAGCCACTGCAGGTACAGCTCATGAGTGAAGTATCTACCCACCTCACTGCTACCCCGACAGCGCATCATCTCTCCCGACCGCACCATGCGTGGCTCCCTCAGTCCTCCTGCCCTGACCAGCACCCGCGGCCGCAATGTAGGTACCCGCTCCATGAAGAAGGCACACAGAAAGGATCCATAAAAGAATCCCTTGCCCGATTCCTTCACCGAAGTCGGCTGCCGCTACACATAGGTGAGGAACATATGGCCCCACACATAGTAGACACCATCCAGTACCCGCTCCACCATATGCATCTGGCCCCTGGACACCTTCTTAGGTGACTGGGACCCCAAAACTCGCACCACGCACATCGCAATCGCCTATATTGATGGATCCTGCAGGTCCACCACCCGGAGTGCATTCCTCTGCACCCTAGCCTCTGGAACAAAGTACCGCTCCAGCATATCCTCCATATCCACATCTGCGGATACTCATGGCTGCGTATCTGCCACTCTACCCAGACATGGCAACCCCGTCAGGAAGTATACATCTACGAGGGTGAGATCCACCCTCTCCCCTTGCACCATGAATGCCTGAATGTCAGGCTCCCAAAAGCTCCCTAATCTGTTCAGTAGCAGTGCTACTGACCGCATCATTGGTACCTGTACGAACATCAGCAGTCTGCACAATCCCAACACAGACCGCACATGTCGATCCTCCTGGATGACATCCACTATCTCATCGGGGACCTCCCTCTCTCACCAAAGCACTAGCGGAATCCTGTCAATCACACAAGACAAACTCATCAGACACATGTCAAAGAAATAAACCTACCCCCCCCTCGGGGAAGCCCTAACAGCTCGCTCTCAATCACGGCTTTAGGGCCCCTTACCACGGTTTCTGACCGCGGCTATAAGGGCTACAGTCGCGGTCCCGAACCGCGAATGTAGGAGCCGAACTCACGGTTTTGAACCGCGTGTTCAGCCTCGGAACACGTGGTACCAGACCACGTATTCCGACCCGAACCTCGCGATTCCCAAACGCGTGATCCACCCTGGAACCCGCGATCCCAGACCGCGGTTCCATCCCACAAACCCGTGGTCCACCCCACGTGGACTGTACAAATCCTACCCTAGGACACACTACCCTCCCTCCGACCCAATGACAATACAGGTATGAGTTCGTCGGAATACCTATAACTCCCGGATCTAACGGTCTGTCGGATCGTCCAGAAACGTCAACTCAGCTCTGGTCCACTCTGATCACTAGTCAAAGTCAACAAGTCCAAATGACACTTGTCATGTTGGACCCATTCACTATTTATAGTCCATTGACTTTATCTTGTTTTTGCCATTCTGAACCCATACAGAGTCCATTTTTCGCATCGTTTCCACCATTGGAATCAGCACGACGAGATCGTCATGATGGTCCACTTGTTTTCTTATTTTTTCCACATCATTTGTTGAGCATTTGTTTGACACCACTAGTTGCCTTGATTTGCGTGCTCATGATGATGCTTGAGATCATTTCTCACTCTCACCTGGTACAGTTTCAACATTGTGTCCCGACACCTTGCTGCCTCGATTTGTGCACCACATCGACCGTTATCGGATTGTTCCACATTTTTACATGAGCCATTCACTCCTGTCATACTGCAATTATTTTGTTATTTTTCCACCACTCATTACCCTGCAAGGAGGCCCACCAGTGTTCCCCCCCTACCCTCATTCTTGGTCATCATCAATGTTCCTTGACGGAGCACTTCCTCCTTGCCTGGCCATTCCTTTTGTTCGGTATAATTTTATCCCTTTTTAAGGCCGAACAAGTCCTTTACGAAAAAGGCACTTAGGGAGTTTCTGTTAAGCTTTTTTCTGACTCCTAAAATAATGAAAAGATCGCCGAGCAATCTTGCTTCCTTTCATGCTCGTTAAAGTACCTGAAAGGGCGTCTATCTGGTATAAGTTTAACCCTTTTCCAGACCTGGTAAACTAATTACGAAAAAGGAATACTCTAGTCACACCGACTAGAAGAGTTCTTCATTGCATCCTTTTATGCTTCTTCGGGCCTTGGAGATTAACACACGAAAAAGCAACCCCCTGGAGTCTTCTTATCACTTTCAGACTCTCTAAAATTGAAAGCAACCACGAGCATGCACTGTCCCGGGCTCGTAAAAATCACACGACATTACCATTCCATTCTTTCAAAGTCTTCTTATCGCTTTCGGACTCCTTAAAATTGAAAGCAATCACGAGCATGAACTGTCCTGGGCTCGTAGTACCATTTTACACACACTTCTTCTAGTTCCTTAACCCATAAAGAAGTCCCCACGTGCCTCTTGGCACTATGATCGATCATCTCGGCAGCACCCCCATTCACATCGCCTTTGTTCAGAGTAGTCTGTAGTCTCCTACCATTTTACACTAGCTTGAGTCTCACTCATCCCCATCACTATCCTTGATCTAGTACAGCTATGATCCCTTTCCCACCAGTCAGTTTCATATGCTACCCGATCGTCCCCGCCATCATACTATGAACAAAGGAAGTTTGAGTCCACCCACTTTACTTGCCCCGTTATCCCCCATAGTCTGTCAGTCCTACCATCAGTACTCTCACACTTCGGTTCTCCACCTCGCGCTCCTGTCAAGGAACCATCATCGCCTTGATAGTTGCAGGTCTCCCTCTGTCGACGACAGCCCCTCTATTCCAGAGGATAGACCCAGAGGTCCCTCCGCCTTGGACCCATCACCATCTGTGGTGAGTGCCTACGGACCATTTTGAGAGGAGTCATCATTGCCTCTCCGAGTGGTTGTTTCTCACATGCTCGACTTCAACACCTTGATCACATCGTTGAGAATCGTGCAGGGTTTATATCCCTTCAGTTATTAGTCGAAGACCCCGGATTTCCCCCGACTCTAACGCATTGGAAAATCACTTCGAAACGCCCAGTTATATGTTCCCGTGGATGTCCGTGTTGCGTTGGCGATTGTATTCGGAAGCCATCCAGTTCCATGCTTCCTCGAGTACCTAGTTTCAGTTCCAGATCAGTGTGCCATTGAGAATATGACTCCCCGTCACTATGATCCAGCAGCTCATCAGTTCCTCTGGTACCCCACTTAGTAGCACTGTTGTTATTCTAGTGTATCAGTTCTTTAGCTCAGACATGGTCATCCCAGCAGTATGTCCCAGATTTGTGTCCCCTATGGACCCTTATGATGTACACCGTGGTTCTCTATGTATCCCACAGGTCCCCCTTTTCGGGCCTCACTGTTATTTTTTTTGTATCTTGATACGAGCATGGGTATGCCCGCCTCGTCCATATATTGAGATTCTTCCTCATTCATTATTTGAGGCCATGTTTATTTCAGGTCCCCATATTTTGGACCCCATTCTTATTATTGTTATATATCTTGATACGAGCATGGGAATGCCCGCCTCGTCCATATGTTCAGATTATTCCTCATTCATTATTGAGGTCATGTACTTTCAATTTTTGCAGTTTGTTTGGGACCGTTGTTCTGGGCTCTAGTTCGTTTCTTCTCTTCTCCACACCCTAGGAAAACCATAATAAACTTATGATGGCTATCGGCCATACGATGAGCTCCTGCCCTCACACATCAGGGGGCAATCTATTAACACCCAAAAAGTGTTCACTACCTCATCTACCCCATTACATGACTCATTTGTCCATATTTCCTACCATATTTACCTCCAGAACCTTAAAATCCCATTAAAAAGCCTCCAAAAGGCCACAAAACCATTAAAAAAGCCTCCAAAATGCCAAAAAACCCCTTTTTCCCCCAAAATAATCCAAAAATTCCTCCAAAATAGCAAAAACCCTCTAAAAAGGGAATAAAAAATATAAAAAAAAAGAGGAAAAAGAGGGAAAAAGGTGGAAAAAACCCTATACAGCTGACCTAAACCATATGGTTCCCAAAACCATGGGCCAACACTCCATCACTAAAAACCTATAAATAGGTGATGGAGACCCCTCATTTCATATCCACAGTCAAATGTACCCTTACTCTGCCAAAATCACTCTTGAAACCCTAGCTCACCCTTGAGCTACTTTCACCCTTGAGTGCCCCTTTTGGCCCATTTCCAACCTTTTGGAGAAAGAGAAGGAGCAAAGCTGGAGTTTGGAGCAACCCTCTTGGACTATTGCAAGAACCTCACCAACCTCTACACCTGAGGTAAAATTTTAATACAAAAAAGAAAGATCTTCACCATATTTCCATGTTTTGTTATGTTTATTAATGCTCATGCTAGTTTAGAATTCGTATTGTTTTATTACTTTAATTTACTGTTTATTGAACTGCTACTAAGGAGTCCATTCTCCTTAGTAGGTGCTCATTTGCACAAGCTAGGGTGAAAACCCTAGCTACAGTTTTGGCGACTCCCCTTGTGTTCCGTTGAATTTCTGGTTATAGTTTTAAATATTTTCCATTTTTTGCAATATTTTCCTATTTTCTCCTTTCGGTCGTCCCTTTCGGCTGCCGTAAACCGCGTCTTTTACCCCCTGCAGTTGCGTTCCGACCACGTCTTTCAAGCATTTACCCGCGATCCGACCGTGGCTCTCAGATTGTTTCTGGCGACCTACCGACGGATTCAAGTCAGTTACCTGCGATCCAACCGCGGCTGATTAGCTTGTTTGGGCAATCTGACTACGGCTGTTAACAATTTTTCGGCGTCCCACCTGCGGCTTTCAGCCCAATCTCCCGCAGCCATGTCTGTGTTAGAAGTCTTAAAAAACTGTCCTTCACAACGCATGACTTTACTCTCCGCCATTGGTGCTATTGACCCAAATGATTCACAACTCATGGCCTTCGATTTGGACCAGTCCGAACCACGCCTGCCTTCCACTTTAGCATTCCAAGTTTCTGTTTCCGTTTGGAATCTTGTCATCCATCGGTGCATTATTGATGAAGGTGCCTCTACATGCGTTATGTCCACATTCGTTTGGCATAAGTTGGGATCCCCTACCCTCCAGCAGTCCACCACTGTGTTGCGAGCCTACGACGGTCATTCGGCTCAACCCGAAGGTCTCTTAGCCAATGTCCCCGTCCAGTTGGCTGGAAAAACCGTGCTTATTGACATAGAGGTCATCAATGCCTAACTTGATTATAACCTCTTACTTGGCCGCAGCTACATGTATGCCATGCGGGTGGTGGCCTCATCTGTTTTTCGTACCATGACGGACGCGTGGTCAAGGTCGACCAACTCACCTATTACGATCCCAATGCCCCCGTTGCACCCGAAAATGTTCTCCCCATGGTTGAACAACCAGTTTGTGGTGCAACTACTTCGTTTGTTTCCTCTGTGGGACCCGGACTTTACTCAGATCCACCGATGACCTCCACATTCCAATCCATTCCCCCCCCCATCACCTGCGACCGACGTATTTGACCTATGTACCCTCTCCCACAATACACAAACACCCAACAATCAGCCACCCTTGTTACCCAAACCACCATTGGTACCTAGTCACATTGGTGTTACACCCACCCACACCATCCCCTTCCCGTTCCCTCCCTCGAGAGTAGTAAGCGCCCCGGTTATGGCTACTCTTAGCCTCCCCGGGTTAACCTTGGGATTACCCGTGTGGTATATTTCTCCTCCCGTTCCCCCGCCGACACCAAATGTCATCCTGCAACCGGTGCAACCCATTGCCACTACTAGCCAACCACCTCCCAGTGTCACTACCCCTTCGTCATCTATGAATCCCCCCCCTCTTATCAAGCACACTGGGGGCAGAGGCCCACAACCATACACTACTCTACCCCCGCCCAAAACAGTTAAACCCCACCCCGTGTTTCTTTCTCCTCCCAAATGCTCATTGTGTGATGAGTTCCTGTCAAACCCCGTTCCTGTTAACAAAAAACAAGGCACCATTATAGTATGTACTGACTTCCGCGATTTAAACCGCACTTGTCCCAAAGACAACTTCCCCATGCCATTCATTGACCAACTCATCGATGCGTGTGTGGGACATGAAGTCCTATCTTTCATGGACAGTTTTTCCGGATACAACCAGATTCAGATCCGTAAGGAGGATTAGTACAAGACTGCCTTTACCACCCCATGGGGCACCTTTTCCTATCGCGTCATGCCTTTCAGCCTCAAAAATGTTGGTGCCACCTTCCAGCAGGCCATGACCTATTGTTTTCACGACTTGGTCCATATCCTGCTTGTCTATCTTGATGACCTTACAGATCGTTCCCGGAAACGATCAGACCACCTTAACGACCTCCGGCAAGTTTTCTTGCGTTGTCGCAAATACAAAATCCGCTTGAACCCACACAAGTGTGTCTTTTGTGTTCCGGCAGGCCGGTTGTTGGGTTTCATTGTTTCCCAGAAAGGAATTAATGTTGATCCCCTGAAAGTCCAAGCCATCTTAGACCTTCCCTCTCCTCGCACACTTCGGAAACTCCAGAGTCTGCAGGGGCGATCCAATTTCCTTCGTCGCTTCGTTCCTGATTACGCCACTAAAGTTCATTGTTTCTTACACCTGCTTCGTACCCACATACCCTTTGTTTGGGATGAGCAAGCAGAAGCTGCATTCGAAGCCCTCAAGAAAGCTTTCACACAAGCCCCTTTGATCTCCCCTCTATATTTCTCTCAGGACTTCATCCTTTACTTCTCTGCCCCCGATTACGCCGTGTCCGGAGTCCTTGTTAAGGAAGACTTCGCTCACCAGGAGCATGTCATCTACTACGTCAGCTAGACCTTGTCTGGACCACCACTTCGTTACCCATATGAGGAGAGACTAAACCTAGCTGTGGTCTTTCCGTCCAAAAATTGTGACACTACATTTTGCTCAGTCATACCACAGTTGTCTCCGACTCCAACCCTATGGTCTATCTCTTAAACCGGCGGCTCCTGGAAGGTCGTGTTGCTAAATGGGTAATTATTCTCCAGGAATATGACCTCACTTTCAGAACCCCTAAGAGCACCAAAGCCCTCGCGCTTGCCCAGCTCATCACCTATCTCCCCTCCCTTCTGTCGTCCCCACAAATCTCTGATGAGTTACCTGACAAACACTTGTTCATCATCTCGTTTGATGACCCATGGTACGGTGATATTTTGTTATACCTTCTTACACAAAAGTTCAGACCCAACGTTTATCGTGATGGACGTCGTCGTATCCGTCACCAGGCCTCTCGATATCTCCTTTTAGGCGATGTCCTTTACAGATGAGGGGTTGACACGATTCTCCGTCGTTGCCTTACACACGAGGAGGCCGAACACATCCTCAATGACTGTCATAGCGGTTCCTGCGGTGGACATTTCTCTTGAATGGCCACCGCCCAAAAGGTCGTCCGTGCCAGATATTTCTGGCCCACACTCTTTACCGACTACATCACAGCGGTCAAACATTGCCATAATTTCCAATTTTTTGCCCCCAAGGCCCGGACACCACCCGCTCCGTTACACCCAGTCGTCACCGTTGGTCCCTTTTGTAAGTGGGCCATCGACTTCATGGAATGTCAACCCCCATTTACCAATGGCCATAAGTAGATCATTGTCGCCGTTGATTACTTCACCAAATTGACGGAACCCATGCCCACCTTCAATTGTACAGCTGACACCGCTGCCCGTTTCTTTTTCAACCACGTTATCACTCGATTCGGGGTCCCCAAACAGTTGGCCTCATACCATGGTTCCCACTTCGAAGATTCCATTTGGCGCGAGTTATCCACCCTCCTAAAGTTCGAACATCAGTATTCCTCTACTTACTACCCCCAAGGGAACGGCCAAGTAGAGGCCATTAACAAAATTCTAAAAACCATCCTCCAACGCACTGTTGACCGGCATAAGTCCAATTGGCACCACATGTTATTCCCTGCCTTATGGGCTTACCTTACATCCACCAAAACCGAGACCGATTTTTCCCCGTTTCATTTAGTTCACGGTGTAGAGTCTGTCCTTTCCATTGGGTGTTAGATACCTGTCTTACACATCACCATCGAGCTTCTACCAGACACCTCCCCACTCAAACAACATCTGCTATCACTAGAACAAGTTGATGAAGACCATCGTGCCACTCTCCAGACCATTGAAGCCGCCAAGAACCGCTCCAAAGCTGGTTACGACAAACATGTACACCCTCGAACTTTCCATGAAGGGGACCTCGTCCTCGCCTATGATCAAGCCCATGACAAAACTGGTAAAGGAAAGTTTGAATCCATGTGGCAAGGCCCTTACATCGTGCATACCTGCCTCGGCAATGGGGCATATATTTTAACTGACTCAGAAGGTCACCCTTTGCGCAACCCCCGTAACGGGTTGTATCTTAAACGCTTTTATCCCTAAATAAACCCGCGGCCCCATTGGTCCGTATTGTACAGTTTGCTCTCTTTTTTGTTTTTCACCTTTTTTACTACAATCTTACATTCATCATTTTTGCATGACCACAGATGGACCATCTTCCACCTTATTACATTGGCTTCGCCGATGGAGCAAGCCGCTGGTCTCCCAACCTGGCTTCTGCAGCATGTTCTTATATTCCCCTTCACATGAATTCATTCACCGTGACGGAATATGTATAGGCGCTGCTACCAATAACTAGGTGGAGTATGATGCTGTGACTAGTCTCCTGACTGCTGCCCTCCAGATGGGCATATGTCACCTTCATGTGTTCCTTGACTCCCATCTACTTGTCTCCCAGCTCAACAACTGCTATCAGGTGCGTGATTCCTGCCTCTTTAGAAAATTCCTGTGCACAAAACAACTCAGCCGACAATTTGAATCCATAACATTCACCCATGTCCCAAGAGCTCAAAATAGTATCGCAGATAAAATGGCTAACAACATCCTAGATTGGCACATCAATCACACCATGTAAAACCTCCATCATGCATCATCATCCCATCACATCTCATCAAAAATATATAAAAACCCAAAAATATTGCAAGGGGCATCCACGTGCCTATCACCACATAAACATTTGCATCCATGTGCAATCAAAATAAAACCACATTACTATACAGGGGCATCCACGTGCCTAATCCTACATACATCATGTTGCATCACATAAAATACACAAGGGGCATCCATGTGCCCATCATCCTACACTACTTGCATCCACGTGCAGTACAATCATATAACAAACCATAAGCGCATCCACGTGCGTACACGGAATTATCATCATAAAAAGGTGCATTCATGTGCATATATATATATCAAAACATAAATGTCAATATGATAGACATGTCCTGAGTACCCTCATACTCAACTATACAAAAAATCTCTATACATCCCTATGCCTCATAGAATACATGTCGTAGCTACAAAATCGGGGGGGAGTCCCCTGCACTCCCTAATGAGTGTCATACCCTGCATCACTGCCTGCATCAGCTACCTCCGAGTCCTCACCTCGCTCCTCCTCCGGCAGCTCCTCATCCCCTGCGGGCTCCTGTGCCCGGCCCCTACCCGCCAAGCTAGCCACCCGGATCGCGATCGACCGGAACTCCCGTGGTACCCTCAGACAGTCCTGAATCACCTCCGTATCCATGTCCCGCCACCCGTCATCAGTCACTCCAACCAGAAACCGATCCAGAAGCATCCGTACGGACTCCAGAGTCCCCTCTGCATCCTGTCGATGCACCTCCCCTCGACCTGGTAAGGCTGGTACTGCCACATGCCCCCTGCGCGCTACATGTTCTGACGGTGGTCTCAGGCCAACATTTGTAGATCACCCATCAGTCAGTAAAAATATATAAAAAACAACTCTCACACATAAAACTTGACATCCATAACATGCAAGCAAAACCATACATACCATCTAGTCCCCACGCCTGTCCTGACGGTCGTGGTGCCTCCGGATCCCCGGTGTAGTCCATATCTCTGTATGGATAGTCATCCAGTGTCAATGGTATATGTAGCCACTATAGGTACAGCTCCTGAGTGAAGTATCTACCCACCTCACCGCCACCCCCGATGGTGCATCATCTCTCCCCACCGCACCATGCACGGCTCCCTCAGTCCTCCTGCCCTGACCGGCACCCACAGCCGCAATGTAGGTACCTGCTCCATGAAGAAGGCACACAGAAAGGATCCATAACAGAATACCTTGCTCGATTCCTTCATTGATGTCAACTACCGCTGCACACAGGTGAGGAACATCTGGCCACACACATAGTAGACACCATCCAGTAACCGCTCCACCAACTGCATCTGGCCCCTGGACACCTTCTCAGGTGACTAGGACCCTAAAACTCGCACCACACACGCCGCAATCGCCTGTACTGATGGATCCTGCAGGTCCACCACCCAGAGTGCATTCCTCTGCACCCTAGCCTCTGGAACACAGTACCGCTCCAGCATATCCTCCATATCCACATCTGCGGATACTCGTGGCTGCGTATCTGCCACTCTACCCAGACATGGCAACCCCGTCAGGAAGTATACATCTGCGAGGGTGAGATCCACCCTCTCCCCCTACAGATCCACCCTCTCCCCCTGCACCCTGAATGCCTGAATGCCAGGCTCCCAAAATCTAACTAATCTGTTCAGCAGCAGCGCTGCTGACCGCATCATAGGTACCTGTGCGAACTTCAGCAGTCCGCACAATCCCAACACCGACCACAAATGTCGATCCTCCCGGATGACATCCACTATCTCATCGGGGACCTCCCTCTCACACCAAAGCACTAGCGACATCCTGTCAATCACACAAGGAAAACTCATTAGACTCATGTCAAAGAAATAACCCTACCCCCCCCCTCGGGGAATCCCTAACAGCTCACTTTCAATCGCGGCTTTAGGGCCCCTTGCTGCAGTTTCCGACCGCGACTGTAAGGGCTATAGTCACAGTCCCGAACCGCGAATGTAGGAGCCGAACTCGCGGTTTTGAACCGTGTGTTCAGGATCGGAACACGCGGTACCAGACCTCATATTCCAACCTGAACCTCACAGTTCCCAACCGCGTGATCCACCCTGGAACCCGCGGTCCCAGATCATGGTTCCATCCCACAAACCCGTGGTCCACCCCACGTGGACCGTACAAATCCTACCCTAGGACCCACTGCCCTCCCTCCGACCCAATGACAATGCAGGTATGAGTTCGTCGGAATACCTGTAACTCCCGGATCTGACAATAGTCGATCGGATCATCCAGAAACGCTAACTCAGCTCTAGTCCACTCTGATCACTAGTCAAAGTCAACAAGTCCAAATGACACTTGTCATATTGGACCCATTCACTATTTATAGTCCGTTGACTTTTTCTTGTTTTGGCCATTCTGAACCCATACGGAGTCCATTTTTCGCACCGTTTCCACCATTGGAATCAGCACGACGAGACCATCATGATGGTTCACTTGTTTTCTTATTTTTTCCACATCAGTTTTTGAGCATTTTATTGACACCACTAGTCACCTCGATTTGCGTGCCACTTCGATTGCTCTCCGTTTATGACATACTTTATATCATCGGATTCATTTTTTCGAGCTCGTGATGATGCTTGAGATCATTTCTCGCTCTCACCTGGTATAGTTTCAACATTGTGTCCCGACACCTTGCTGCCTCGGTGTGCGCATCACATCGGCCGCTATCGGATTGTTCCACATTTTTACATGAGCCATTCACTCCTGTCATACTGCAATTATTTCGTTATTTTTCCACCATTCATTACCCTGCAAGGAGGCCCACCAATGTTGCCCCCCTACCCTCGTTCTTGGTCATCATCAATGTTCCTTGATGGAGCACTTCCTCCTTGCCTGGCCATTCCTTTTGTTCGGTATAATTTTATCCCTTTTTCGGGCCGGACAAGTCCTTTACGAAAAAGGCACTTAGGGAGTTTTTGTGAAGCTTTTTTCTGACTCCTAAAACAATGAAAAGATCGTCGAGCAATCTTGCTTCCTTACATGCTCATTAAAATACCTGAAAGGGCGTCTATCTGGTATAAGTTTAACCCTTTTCCGGACCTGGTAGACTAATTATGAAAAAGGAATACTCTAGTCACACCGGCTAGAAGAGTTCTTCATTGCATCCTTTTATGCTTCTTCGGGCCTTGGAGACTAACACACGAAAAAGCTGTTAAATTTTCTGAATTTAATTCAATATGATCTAGGATCTTAACTGAGAGAACAACATGTACAGCATATCAATCATGGAGACAATAATGCAAGCACACAAGAGACACAAAGATTTACTTGGGGAAAACCATAAAGGTGAAAAACCCCAATAACTTCCTCAGAGATAGATAGAGCAATGATACAACCAACCAAGAGAGATAGCCATAACCTAGCAGCAGATCCTCCTCCTCCATAAGTGCGCCACTCCTCCTTGAGTGCATGTGTGAGAAGTGAGTGAGTAAATAGAGTGCCTCCCGCACTCTATTTATACTTGACTTGAATTGCCTTTTTACCTAACTCATGTAGGCTCGAACTTAACCACATAACATAATGCTGAGTGGGCCGACCCCCAATAGGGTGGTCTAATAACCCATCAAGTATAAGTTACGACACTTACAATATAAATGACGGCACTTCCGTATAGAGGAATAATACCATCTCTATAGGAATACAATATACATATATGTGAAATACATTCCGAAGTTACATATACATCAACACTCCCTCTTAACTAGGAAGGTATTTCTTAGCACAGTTCTTCTAGCACAAGTCATCTTCTCTGGATCATCGTCACTAGATAATCGTCATCGAGTCATCATTATCGTCACTGCTGCTGTTATCTCAATCAATCTCTGAATCTACTCGTCATAGGAAGTTCTACATTGCCAGTCCTTTTTCATACTGGATGTAGGCCCACCACCTGCAGGTCTTCGTCATCACTGGCCATACTGTGGAATCCTCAGGACTTTTACGTGCGTCACAAAACCTCGAAAGAGCATCCCAGGCTGTTACGAGCACACAGCTCTACCTATAGGATCTCCTAGGGCAACGAATTACATGTGACCTCACCACAAAACCTCGCAAGAGCATCCCAGGCTGTTACGAGCACACAGCTCTACCTATAGGATCTCCCAGGGCAACGAATTACATGTGGTCATGGCAAAACCTCGCAAGAGCATCCCAGGACTGATTACGAGCACACAGCCCAACCTATCGGATCTCCCAGGGAAACGAATTACATGCCATAGGACAAAACCTCGCAAGAGCATCTGCCAGATATCCCAGGGCGCTATTATATGCCATAGGCAAAACCTCGAAAGACTATCTGCAGATCTCCCAGGGCAACGAATTACATGTCCTCCCAGAGCAAAACCTCGAAAGAGCATTTGCCAGATGTCCCAGGGCACCGAATTACATGCCATAGGAAAAACCTTGAAAGACCATCTGCAAATCTCCCAGGGCAACGAATTACATGCTCATCTGCACAACCTGATCCACGGCCATAGAGTATCAACCTGATACTCACCATACATCATCCTGATGTATCCATGATCATCCTGATCATCATCACTACAACGTCCTGCTGCATGTCATCTGGAGCAACATCCTGAAGCTCGTCATCTATGATCATCCTGATCATCACTGCAACATCCTGCTGCATGTCATCTGGAGCAACATCCTGAAGCTCGTCATCTATGATCATCCTGATCATCACTGCAACATCCTGCTGCATGATCCACCTGATCATCAATGCATCTACCTGATGCATACCAAGTATCATACATGATCCTCCTGATCATCAATGTATCCACCTAATACAAATACATGATACATATCATCATACATGATCCTCCTGATCATCAATGCATCTACCTGATGCATACCAAGTATCTACCTGATACATATCATCATACATGATCCTCCTGATCATCAATGTATCCACCTGATACAAATACAAATACATGATACATATCACCATACATGATCCACCTGATCATACAATGTATCCACCTGATACATATACGGATACATGGTCCAAGCATCCAACATGATGCATACATACATACATAAAATGATCCAACTGATCATATCCAGCATCCACATGATGCATACATACATACATAAAATGATCCAACTGATCATATCCAAGCAGAAACCAGAACATCATCCTGATGCTCATCATCCAGCGCTTACATCCACAGCCATGTGAAGGATCCTCCTTCCAACATGCTTGGAATGGCTTCAGCAAATGTGTCCATCACTTCTTCCTCGAAGTGTCCTCGATCTGAAGAACGCCAAGCCTCTCTCTGAAGTACTCGAACTTCACCCTGGCTAGTGGCTTCGTCAGCACATCTGCAATCTGCTCGTCCATCGCAACATACAGGAGCTTCACAGCTCCTCTCTGCACCATATCCCTGATATAGTGATATTTGATCTCTATGTGTTTCGACCTGTCATGAAACACTGGGTTCTCGGACATCTTCACACAACTCTGTTTATCACAGAAGATACCAGTAGCCTCCAACGGGAGATCAAATAACTCAGACAGTAGCTTCCGTAGCCATACTGCCTCACAACTAGCTGAACAGGCTGCAACATACTCTGCCTCAGCTGTACTCAGTGCTACACAGGACTGCTTCCTGCTAAACCAAGAGATCACACCTGATCGCATACTGAAGCAGCACCCAGATGTGCTCTTCCTATCTGCAACACTGCCAACCCAATCTGAATCAACATAACCCTGTAGGTTAAACTTTTGATTTGCTTCATACTTGAGCCCATAATCCACTGTACCCTTTAGGTACCTCAGAACATGCTTTACAGCAACTAGGTGAACACTCCTCGGATCCGTCAGGAACTGGCTCAATGTGTTCACAGCAAAGCAAATATCTGGTCTTGTGTTCGTCAGGTACATCAAGGACCCAATCATCTGACGATACATAGTAATATCAACTGGCTCAGATGAAGCATCACATAGAAGCTTCAGATTCGATGCCATAGGTGTGGCCATGGCCTTGCAATCCATCATCCCGAACCTCTTTGGGATCTCTACTGCATACTTCCCTTGTCCAAGGAAGATTCTATCTGCACTCTACCACACCTCCATGCCAAAAACAAATAGTGCATCATCCCCAAGTTCTTCATCTCGAACTCGGTAGTAAGCTTCCGCTGCGTGTCGGCAATCAATCTATCTTCACCATACCAAGTTCTGCACATATATGATTTCCTATCATGTGTCTCAGAACCAAGTGGCTGCTCTACATACACTTCTTCTTCAACTACACCATTCAAGGAAGCTGTCTTGAATCCATCTGGTGTATCTTCTATTTCATCACTTTTATATTTCTCAATGCTGCCATTTGCAACATGCTTGATCTGATAGTTCCGTTTGGAAGTCATAGCAAACTTCCCTTCATGTCTTGGGATTACATCCCAAACATCATTCTTCATGATCGACGGATCATGGCATTTCATTTCTTCATCCCAGATCCTGGGAACTTCAATATCTTCAATAGATATCTTTGTTGCTGGAACAAATGTTGTAGTTCTTCTTTTGTAGGAGATGTCATACGATCTTTCCTACACAACAAGTTAAATTGCATGATTAGAAACATCTCATAGTTTTCAGAACAAATTCTTACACATAAAGAAATATGTCATACAATCATGCAATTATCTTAGCCAATGCTTCAATACAACATTTATCCATATTCCGTAACTTTCTAGATGCCTTCCAATCTCTACCAGAACATTGTTAAGAGTGTGAACAACTCCCAACATGTCAGCAAAGAGGTTTCATTCTAGATAAGTAGCAATGGAATGTTGTACAGTGCCATAGGCCACTTACCCATGTATATTAGTAGTATACTGTTCATCAATGAAACTATTCTAATATGCACAATACATATCCTAAGTCTAGGAACATGAGCATATACATCATTGAACAATTTTATTTAAACAAACATATATGCAAGAAATGATAATAAAAATACTTATCTTTGTTTGTTCGTTGGGTGGACTCCCTCTGAGTCTTTGCTTCCTTGCAGGAGTTGTTGGAGTCCTAATCTGAAGTAGCTTCTTCTACACCTTTCTGTTGTGGAATGTAGAAATATGGTCATCTCCCTCTGAATATCTGCATCCTTGCAGAGACTACTGAAATGTGCTCCTTTTCTTTCTTGTAGGAACAACTGGAGTGTGCTCCTTTGCTTTCTTGCAGGAGCAACTGGAGTGTGCTCCCTCTTGATCTTTGCTTCCTGGATTACCTGTCCTTGAACTTACATTCATCCTTGGTCCCTATGCATGCTTATTAGTATCATGATTGTGTTATCCTTGTGATCTCATATAAAATCATACATTCATTAGTATACTATTAAAACACAATAATCTCAAGCATGTATAGTCATGATCATTTCAAACAGAAATAATAAGCATTATCATTCAAGGTTTATGTAGGATTCTTATGGTTAGTCAAATCATAAGAAACATAACATGTCTAAACCTGTAATTACTCAAACCTATGACTCTTCAGGTTAGTTGAATCATCAATCAAGATAAGAGATATAAAATGCATAAAACCTGTGATTATTCAAACCTATACCATCATGATTCTTCTGGTTAGTCATATCATCAATTATGGTAAGAAACATAATATGCATACAATCATGATTATTCAAACCTATGACTTCATGAATAATCATTATCAACAACATATTAAGATCCTAACACAAGGTAGGATTCTATCTTGATATAGGAAAAACATACCTGGATTAGCATGCTAGCTATTTATGTCTAACATACTCACATGATGTCTTCTTGTTCTTCTTCAATGACTTGTGCTAGTAACCTGTATATCTCATAGGTTAACTATTACAAAACCAAGTTATACATACCTCATAAATGGATCTTCTATGAGATCCATGACAATGGATGAATCTTTGTCCTCATGTTATCATGATCATATGTTCTTGGACCAGAACATGATTTGTCTTTCTTGGTGTACCTTTCATGTTAGTAGACAACATAAACCTCATACAACACCATAATGCATTAGTACAATCATAAGTGTCAACACCCTAACCAATGAATATCTTCTATCATGCATTCATAATTTTGTTAAGGTGATACGACAAATCTAAAATCAAAATTGTACTAACCGTAATAACATGAAGACAAACATACCATAAACTTAATCATGGACAAATATCGAAACATACCTCGATGAGTCATACCTGTTGAGATCGCTTGTAATCTTCTTATGTAAGGCCTTAGCCTCACCTCCCTCTGAAATAGGAACTTCTTTACTCATGCAGATGATCAATCGATCTTCTTCTAGGATTAACCCAATCCATTTGATTTGCAAGAACTGGACCTGGAGCTGGATATGGGTTTGTCAGAGAAACCCCAAAAATTCAAACTTTGAATTTCAAACTTTCGAAAGGATAGAAATATGCGCCTTGATGAGCTGATCAAACTGGTATATTCAGAATTTGAAAACTGCAAAGTTTCACTCCTCAATTTTGCCTTTGAAACTTCCGGATTCACTGGACGTGACCCTGAACTGGGGTTTGATGAAGCCCACTCTTTTGCCCCATCAAAATGTTTGATCCAAAGCTCTAAGCTTCTATTTTTCTGAGGAGCTTCCAGCCGTGGTCACAGATTTCAAAAAATTCCCATTTTTACAGAAGCCCTAATTTTCCACTTTTCTGATCAAAGTCCCGAACTAGGGTCTAATCAAGCCCGGCCTTCTGCCCAACCAAAAATTCTGATCTTGGTCTCTAAATTTCTATTTTTATGAGTAGCATCCAGCCGTGGTCTCCGATTACAAAAATTCCAACTTTCTCCAAAGCCCTAAATTCCGGAAGCCATGAATGAAGGTACCAAAAAATAATTCTGTTTTGACTGAAATATGTACCTGATTGTTTCTAGTGTAACTCCAAAATTTTTGATCCACAGGGTCTGAAAAAGTTTTTTGAGATAGCTCGGCCTGTTACCTTTCCATCCTGACAGGTTTGACCTCAATTGGACTCTCTGAGAGAGAGTTATGCCAAATGTCGCAACATGACCTGTTTATGGGATAATACAATAGAGCGCACTTGTACGGAGTGCCACGTGTCACTGGTTCAACTTCGGCCTCTGAAAAAGTTTTCTGAGATAGTACAGTCTGTGTACTACCTGTCACTTTTCACGAAATTTCATTTGGAGCTTCCTAGCCCAAGTTATGACCTTTTTCCCAAGGTCACCTGATTTTGACTCAGATCTGGAAGAGGCAGAAACCCTATATTGTACAGATCATAAATCACAAAGTACAACGAATTAGAGGTTTTCCTTTGGACACAAGATACCTGGAGATCTTAGCTTTGGCCTGTAACAATTTCAGATCTGAAAACGTATCCAAAACGGATTTATAGCGAAAGTGCTACGGTGACTAGTTTTTGCTATATCAAGCCCTAGCATCGTAAGTGCAACAAGTGTCATACATGCCATATCATGCCTTCTTTCAGGCTAGCTCTGATACCATGTTAAATTTTCTGAATTTAATTCAATATGATCTAGGATCTTAACTGAGAGAACAACATGTACAACATATCTACAGCATATCAATCATGGAGACAATAATGCAAGCACACAAGAGACACAAAGATTTACTTGGGGAAAACCATAAAGGTGAAAAACCCCAATAACTTCCTCAGAGATAGATAGAGCAATGATACAACCAACCAAGAGAGATATCCATAACCTAGCAGCAGATCCTCCTCCTCCATAAGTGCGCCACTCCTCCTTGATTGCATGTGTGAGAAGTGAGTGAGTAAATAGAGTGCCTCCCGCACTCTATTTATACTTGACTTGACTTGCCTTTTTACCTAACTCATGTAGGCTCGAACTTAACCACATAACATAATGCTGAGTGGGCCGACCCCCAATAGGGTGGTCTAATAACCCATCAAGTATAAGTTACGACACTTACAATATAAATGACGGCACTTCCGTATAGAGGAATAATACCATCTCTATAGGAATACAATATACATATATGTGAAATACATTCCGAAGTTACATATACATCAACAAAAGCAACCCCCTGGAGTCTTCTTATCACTTTCAGACTCTCTAAAATTGAAAGCAACCACGAGCATGCACTGTCCTGTGCTCGTAAAAATCACACGACAGTACCATTCCATTCTTTCAGAGTCTTCTTATCGCTTTCGGACTCCTTAAAATTGAAAGCAATCACGAGCATGAACTATTAAATTTTCAGAATTTACTTCAGTCTGTTCTAGGATCTTAACTGAGAGAACAACATGTACAGCATATCTACAGCATATCAATCATGGAGACAATAATGCAAGCACACAAGAGACACAAAGATTTACTTGGGGAAAACCATAAAGGTGAAAAACCCCAATAACTTCCTCAGAGATAGATAGAGCAATGATACAACCAAAATACAAGAGATAGTCTTCTCCTAGCAGCAGAGCCTCCTCCTCCACAAGTGTGCCACTCTCCCTTGAGTTGAGTGAGAAGTGAGTGATCAAATAGAGTGCCTCCCGCACTCTATTTATACTTGACTAGGCTTGCCTTTTACATAAATCATGTAGGCTCGAACTTAACCACATAACATAATGCTGACTGGGCCGACCCCCAATAGGGTGGTCTAATAACCCTTCGACCCACATGGCCGACCCCCAATAGGGTGGTCTAATAACCCTTTGACCCACATGACTTATACAGGGCCGACCCCAACAAGGTGGTCTAATAACCCATCAAATATAAGTTACGACATTTACAATATAAATGACGACACTTCCTTATAGAAGAATAATACCATCTCTATAGGAGTACATACAACATACATATATGAAATACATTCCAAAGTTACATATACATCAACACTCCCTCTTAACTAGGAAGGTATTTCTCAGCACAAGTCTTCTAGCACAAGTCATCTTTTCTGGATCATCGTCACTGGATAATCGTCATCGAGTCATCATCATCGTCACTGCTGCTGCTATCTCAATCAATCTATGAATCTACTCGTCATAGGAAGTTCTACAGAGCCAGTCCTTTTTCATACTGGATGTAGGCCCACCACCTGCAAGTCTTCATCATCACTGGCCATACTGTGGAAACCTCGGGACTTATTATGTGCGTCACAAAACCTGGCTGCAGCATCCCAGGCTATTACGAGCACACAGCTCTACTTGTAGGATCTCCCAGGAGCACATTATATGTGACCCATCACAAAACCTGGCTGAAGCATCCCAAGCTTTTACGAGCACACGGCTCTACCTGTCGGATCTCCCAGGAGCACATTACATGTGATCTCACCACAAAACCTGGCTGAAGCATCCCAGGATGTTACGAGCACACGGCTCTACCTGTCGGATCTCCCAGGAGCACATTACATGTGGTCCACCACAAAACCTGGCTGAAGCATCTGAGGCCTTTTTCATCCTGTCCAGATCTCCCAGGAGCAAATTACATGTGGTCATGGCAAAACCTGGCTGAAGCATCTGAGACCTTTTTCATCCTGTCCAGATCTCCCAGGAGCAAATTACATGCCATAGGACAAAACCTCTAAAGAGCATCTGCCAGATATCCCAGGGCAACGAATTACATGCCATAGGCAAAACCTCGAAAGACTATCTGCAGATCTCCCAGGGCACAAATTATATGTCCTCCCAAGCAAAACCTCGAAAGAGCATTTGCCAGATGTCCCAGGGCACAGAATTACATGCCATAGGCAAAACCTCGAAAGACCATCTGCAAATCTCCTAGGGCACAAATTACATGCTTACCTGCACAACCTGTTCCACGGCCACAGAGTATCATCTGATACTCATCATACATCATCCTGATGTACACATGATCATCCTGATCATCATCACTGCAACATCCTACTGCATGTCATCTGGAGAAGCTCGTCATCCACGATCATCCTGATCATACAATGCATCCATCTGATGCACACCACGTATCTACCTGATACATATCATCATACATAGTGTATCCACCTGATACATAGATACTTGATCCACACAATGTATCCATCAACATACATGATCTACCTGATCATATCTGATACATATCAATATACATGATCTACCTGATCATACAATGTATCCACCTGATACATATACAGATGCATGGTCCAAGCATCCAACATGATGCATATACAAAATACATACACATGATCCAACCGATCATATCCAGCATCCAGCATGATGCATACATAAAAATGATCCAACTGATCATATCCAGCATCCAACATGATGCATACATACATACATAAAAATGATCCAACTGATCATATCCAGTATCCAACATGATGCATACATACATACATAAAAATGATCCAACTGATCATATCCAAGCAGAAACAAGAACATCATCCTGATGCTCATCATCCAGCGCTTACATCCAAAGCCATGTGAAGGATCCCCCTTCCAACATGCTTGGAATGGCTTCAGCAAATGTGCCCATCACTTCTTCCTCGAAGTGTCCTCGATCTGAAGAATGCCAAGCCTCTCTCTGAAGTACTCGAACTTCACTCTGGCTAGTGGCTTCGTCAGCACATTTGCAATCTGCTCGTCCGTCGCAACATACAGGATCTTCACAGCTCCTCTCTGCACCATATCCCTGATATAGTGATATTTGATCTCTATGTGTTTCGACCTGTCATGAAACACTGGGTTCTCGGACAGCTTCACACAACTCTAGCTATCACAGAAGATACTAGTAGCATCCAACGGAAGATCAAATAACTCAGACAGTAGCTTTCGTAGCCATACTGCCTCACAACTAGCTGAACATGCTGCAACATACTCTGCCTATACTCAGTGCTACGCAGGACTGCTTCCTGCTAAACCAAGAGATCACACCTGATCCCATACTGAAGAAGCATCTAGATGTGCTCTTCCTATCTGCAGCACTGCCAACCCAATCTGAATCAACATAACCCTACAGGTTAAGCTTTTGATTCGCTTCATACTTGAGCCCATAATCCACTGTACCCTTTAGGTACCTCAGAACATGCTTTACAGCAATCAGGTGAACACTCCTCGGATCTGTCAGGAACTGACTCAATGTGTTCACAGCAAAGCAAATGTCTAGTCTCATATTCGTCAGGTACATCAAGGACCCAATCATCTGACGATGCATAGAGACATCAACCGACTCAGATGAAGCATCACAAAGAAGCTTCAGATTCGATGCCATAGGTGTGGCCATGGCCTTGCAATCCATCATCCCGAACCTCTTCAGGATCTCTACTGCATACTTCCCTTGTCCGAGGAAGATTCCATCTGCACTCTGCCACACCTCCATGCCAAAAACAAATAGTGCATCATCCCCAAGTTCTTCATCTCGAACTCGGCAGCAAGCTTCCGCTGCGTGTCGGCAATCAATCTATCTTCACCTGTAACAAACAGGTTATCCGCATACAAAAGTAGTATCACTGGATTGCCTTCCTCAACCTTGTAGAAAAGGTTGGAACCCGCTTTACTCTTGGTAAAGACCAAACTGGATAGAAAGCTGTCTATCCTACCATACCAAGTTCTGCCCACATATATGATTTCCTATCATGTGTCTCAGAACCAAGTGGTTGCTCCAGAACCAAGTGGTTGCTCCACATACACTTCTTCTTCAACTACACCATTCAAGAAGGCTGTCTTGAAATTCATCTAGTGTATCTTCTATTTCATCACTTTTATATTTCTCTATGCTACCATCTGCAGCATGCTTGATCTTGATAGATCCATATGGAAGTCACAACAGACTTCCCTTCAGGTCTTGGGACTATATCCCAAACATCGTTCTTCATGATCGACGGATCATGGCATTCTTCACGTATCCTAGGAACTTCAATATCTTCAATAGATAATTTTGTTGCTGAACAAATGTTGTAGTTCTTCTTTTGTAGGTGATGGCATACGATCTTTCCTACACAACAAGTTAAATTGCATGATTAGAAAACATCTCATAGTTTTCAGAACAAATTCTTACACATAAATAAATATGTCATACAGTCATGCAATTATCTTATCCAATGCTTCAATACAACATTTATCCATATCCCGTAACTTTCTAGATGTCTTCCAATCTCTACCAGAAAATTGTTAAGAGTGTGCACAACTCCCAACATGTCAGCAAAGAGGTTTCATTCTTCATCCCGAACTCGACAGCAAGCTTCCGCTGCATGTCAGCAATCAATCTATCTTCACCTGTAACAAACAGGTTATCCGCATACAAAAGTAGTATCACTAGATTGCCTTCCTCAACCTTGTAGTAAAGGTTGGAATCCGCTTTACTCTTGGTAAAGCCCAAACTGGATAGAAAGCTGTATATCCTACCATACAAGGTTTTGCACGTATATGACTCCCTGTCATGTGTCTCAAAACCAAGTGGCTGCTCCACATACACTTCTTCTTCAACCACACCATTCAAGAAAGCTGTCTTGAAATCCATCTGGTGTATCTTCCACTTCATCATTGCAGCCAGAGCAAGTACTGATCTGATGGAAGTGAATCTGGCTACAGGAGCAAAAGTCTCTATGCTACTATCTGCAGCATACTTGATCTTGTATATCTTCTTGGAAGTCACTACAGGCTCCCCTTCAGGTCTTGGGACCGCATCCCAAACATCTTCATGATCGACTGGTACTCCTCGATCATGGCATTCTTCCCAGATCCTGGGAACTTCAATATCTTCAATATTTTCAATAGATAACTTTGTTGCTGAACAAATGTTGTAGTCCTTCTTTTGTAGGTGATGGTATACGATCTTTCCTACACAACAAGTTAAATTGCATGATTAGAAAACATCTCATAGTTTTCAGAACAAATTCTTACACATAAATAAATATGTCATACAGTCATGCAATTATCTTATCCAATGCTTCAATACAACATTTATCCATATCCCGTAACTTTCTAGATGTCTTCCAATCTCTACCAGAACATTGTTAAGAGTGTGCACAACTCCCAACATGTCAGCAAAGAGGTTTCATTCTAGATAAGTAGCAATGGAATGTTGTACAGTGCCATAGGCCACTTACCCATGCATATTAGTAGTATATTGTTCATCAATGCAATTATTCTAATATGCATAATACACAACCTAATTCTAGAAACATCAGTATATACATTATTGAACAGTATTATTTAAGAAATGACAATTCAAATACTTATCTTTGTTTGTTCATTGGGTGGACTCCCTCTGAGTCTTCGCTTCCTTGCAGGAGCTACCGGAGTCCTAATCTGAAGTAGCTTCTTCTACACCTTTCTGTTGTGGAATGTAGAGAGATGGTCAACTCCCTCTGAATATCTGCATCCTTGCAGAAACCACTGGAGTGTACTCCCTCTTGATCTTTGCTTCCTGGATTACTTGTCCTTGAGCTTATATTCATTCTCAATCCCTCGTAAATGGATCTTCTATGAGATCCATGACAATGGATGAATATTTGTTCTCATGTCATCATGATCATATGTTCTTGAACCAGAACATGATTTGTCTTTCTTGGTGTACCTTTCATGTTAGTAGACAACATAAACCTCATACAACACCATAATGTATTAGTACAATCATAAGTTTCAACACCCTAATGAATGCATTCATAATTTTGTTAAGGTGATACGACAAGTCTAAAATCAAGATTGTTTTAACCATAATAACATGAAGACGAACATACCATAAACTTAATCATGAACAAATATCGAAACATACCTCGATGAGTCATACCTATCGAGATCGCTTGTAATATTCTTATGTAAGGCCTTAGCCTCATCTCCCTCTGAAACATGAACTTCTTCACTTATGCAGGTGACCAATCCATCTTCTTCTAGGATTAACCCAATCCACTTGTTTTGCAACAACTGGACCTGGAGCTAGATATGGGTTTGTCAGAGAAATCCCAAAAATTCAAACTTTGAATTTCAAACTTCCGAAAGGATAGAAATATGCGCCTTGATGAGCTTATCAAGCTGGTATATTCAGAATTTGAAAACTGCAAAGTTTCACTCCTCAATTTTGCCTTTGAAACTTTCAGATTCACTGGACGTGACCCTGAAATGGGGTTTGATGAAGCCCACTCTTCTGCCCAATCAAAAGGTTTGATCCAAAGCTCTAAGCTTCTATTTTTCTGAGGAGCTTCCAGCCGTGGTCACAGATTTCAAAAATTCCCATTTTTACAGAAGCCCTAATTTTCCACTTTTCTGATCAAAGTCCCGAACTAGGGTCTGATCAATCCGGGCCTTCTGCCCAACCAAAAATTCTGATCTTTGTCTTTAAATTTCAATTTTGATGTGTATCATCCAGTCGTGGTCTCCGATTACAAAAATTCCAACTTTCTCCGAAGCCCTAAATTCCGGAATCCATGAATGAAGGTACTAAAAAATAATTCAGTTTTGACAGAAATATGTACCTGATTGTTTCTAGTGTGACTCCAAACTTTTTGATCCACGGGGTCTGAAAATGTTTCCTGAGATAGTCGGACCTGTTATCTTTCCATCCTGACGGGTCTGACCTCAATTGGATTCTCTGAGAGAGAGTTATGCCAAGTGTTGCAACATGACCTATTTATGGGATAATACAGGAGAGCAAACTTGTACGGCGTGCCACGTGTCACTGTTTCAACTTCGGCCTCTGAAATTTTTTTTTGAGATATCCCGACCTGTTATCTTTCCATCCTGATATGTCTGACCTCAATTGGATTCTCTGAGACAGATTTATGCCAAGTGTCGCAACGTGACCTATTTATGGGATAATACAGGAGAGCGAACTTGTACGGTGTGCCACGTGTCTCTGGTTCAACTTCGGCCTCTAAAAAAATTTCTTGAGATAGTACAGTCTATGTACTACCTATCACTTTTTATGAAATTTCATTTGGATCTTCCTAGCCCAAGTTATGACCTTTGTCCCAAGGTCACCTGATTTTGACTCAGATCTAGAAGAGGCAGAAACCCTATATTGTACAGATCATAAATCAAAAAGTACAACGAATTATAGGTTTTCCTTTGGACACAAGGTACATGGGGATTTAATCTTCGACCTATAAAGATTTCAGATCCAAAAACTTCGCCAAAACGGATTTATAGAGAAAATGCTACGATGACTGGTTTTTGCTATATCAAGCCCTAGCATTGTAAGTGCAACAAGTGTCATACATGCCATATCATGCCTTCTTTCAGGCTAGCTCTGATACCATGTTAAATTTTCAGAATTTACTTCAATCTGATCTAGGATCTTAACTGAGAGAACAACATGTACAGCATATCTACAGCATATCAATCATGGAGACAATAATGCAAGCACACAAGAGACACAAAGATTTACTTGGGGAAAACCATAAAGGTGAAAAACCCCAATAACTTCCTCAGAGATAGATAGAGAAATGATACAACCAGAATACAAGAGATAGTCTTTTCCTCGCAGCAGAGCCTCCTCCTCCACAAGTGCGCCACTCTCCCTTGAGTGCATGAGTGAGAAGTGAGTGATCAAATAGAGTGCCTCCCGCACTCTATTTATACTTGACTTGACTTGCCTTTTACATAAATCATGTAGGCTCGAACTTAACCACATAACATAATGTTGATTGGGCCGACCCCCAATAGGGTGGTCTAATAACCCTTCGACCCACATGGCCAACCCCCAATAGGGTGGTCTAATAACCCTTCGACCCACATGGCCGACCCCCAATAGGGTGGTCTAATAACCCTTTGACCCACATGACTTATACAGGGCCGACCCCAACAAGGTGGTCTAATAACCCATCAAGTATAAGTTACGACATTTACAATATAAATGACGACACTTCCTTATAGAAGAATACTACCATCTCTATAGGAGTACATACAACATACATATATGAAATACATTCCGAAGTTACATATACATCAACATGATCTGTCCCAGGCTCGTATAAATCCACACGACAGTACCATTTTACACACACTTCTTCTAGTTCCTTAACCCATGAAGAAGTCCCCCCGTGCCTCTTGGCACTATGATCGATCATCTCGGCAGCACCCCCATTCAGGTCGCCTTTGTTCAGAGTAGTCTGCAGTCTCCTGCCATTTTACACCAGCTTGAGTTTCACTCATCCCCGTCACTATCCTTGATCTAGTACAGCTATGATCCCTTTCCCACCAGTCAGTTTCATATGTTGCCCGATCGTCCACGCCATCATACTCTGAACAAAGGAAGTTTGAGTCCACCCACTTTACTTGCCCCGTTATCCCCCATAGTCTGTCATTCCTACCATCAATACTCTCACACTTTGGTTCTCCACCTCGCGCTCCTGTCAAGGAACCATCATCGCCTTGATAGTTGCAGGTCTCCCTCTATCGACGACATCCCCTCTATTCCAGAGGATAGACCCAGAGGTCCCTATGCCTTGGACCCATCACCATCTATGGTGAGTGCCTACAGACCATTTTGAGAGGAGTCATCATTGCCTCTCCGAGTGGTTGTTTCTCACATGCTCGACTTCAACACCTTAATCACATCGTTGAGAATCGTGCAGGGTTTATATCCCTTCAGTTATTGGTCGAAGACCCCAGATTTCCCTCGACTCTATCACATTGGAAAATCACTTCGGAACGCCCAGTTATATGTTCCCGTGGATGTCTGGGTTGCGTTGGCGATTGTATTCAGAATCCATCCAATTCCATGCTTCCTTTAGTACCTAGTTTCAGTTCTAGTTCAGTGTACCATTGATAGTATGACTCCCCATCACTATGATCCAGCAGCTCATCAGTTCCTCTGGTACCCCACTCAGTAGAACTGTTGTTATTCCAGTGTATCAGTTCTTCAGCTCAGACATGGTCAGCCCAGCAGTATGTCCCAGATTTGTGTCCCCTCTGGACCCTTATGATGTACACCGTGGTTCTCTATGTATCCTACAGGTCCCCCTTTTCGGGCCTCACTGTTATTTTTTCTGTATCTTGATACGAGCATGGTTATGCCTGCCTGCCTCGTCCATATATTGAGATTCTTCCTCATTCATTATTTGAGGCCATGTTTATTTCAAGTCCCCATATTTTGGACCCCATTATTAATATTGTTATATATTTTGATACGAGCATGGGAATGTCCGCCTCGTCCATATGTTCAGATTATTCCTCATTCATTATTGAGGTCATGTACTTTCAGTTTTTGCAGTTTGTTCGGGACCGTTGTTCCGAGCTCTAGTTCGTTTCTTCTCTTCTCCACACCCCAGGAAAACCATAATAGACTTATGATGTCTATCGGCCATACGATGAGCTCCTGCCCTCACACATCAGGGGGCAATCTGTTAACACCCAAAAAGTGCTCACTAACTCATCTACCCCATTACATGACTCATTTGTCCATATTTACCTCCAGAACCTTAATCCCATTAAAAAGCCTCCAAAAGGCCAAAAAACCCCTTTTTCTCCCAAAATAATCCAAAATTCCTCCAAAATAGAAAAAACCCTCTAAAAAGGGAATAAAAAATATATAAAAAAAAGGAGGAAAAAGAGGGAAAAAGGAGGAAAAAACCCTATACAGCTGACCTAAACCATATGGTTCCCAAAACCATGGGCCAGCACTCCACTCCTAAAAACCTATAAATAGGTGATGGAGACCCCTCATTTCATATCCACAGTCAAATGTACCCTTACTCTGCCAAAATCACTCTTAAAACCCTAGCTCACCCTTGAGCTACTTTCACCCTTGAGTGCCCCTTTTGGCCCATTTCCAACCTTTTGGAGAAAGAGAAGGAGCAAAGCTGGAGTTTGGAGCAACCCTCTTGGACTAATGCAAGAACTTCACCAACCTCTACACCTGAGGTAAAATTTTAATACAAAAAAGAAATATCTTCACCATATTTCCATGTTTTGTTATGTTTATTAATCCTCATGCTAGTTTAGAATTCGTATTGTTTTATTACTTTAATTTACTGTTTATTGAACTGCTACTAAGGAGTCCATTCTCCTTAGTAGGTGCTCATTTGCACAAGCTAGGGTGAAAACCCTAGCTACAAGGTGTATACACTGAAACTCATGATGGGAATATTTTAGGTGTAACAGAATGCCCCCCAAAGTATGAAGTTGTTTGAAAATAGACAGGTGAAATGCTTTGATAGAACGAATGGCAATGGATTTGTCGAAGGAAGGACATTGCTGCAGTACAACTTACTCTGAGTACACAATCTCAAATGACTCATAACATGGCTGCCAACCAATACAATGCAGATCCATGGTAGTAATGACCGACTGAACACAATCATGGCTACTAGACACAAGCGTAGATCCATGATGAGATGATAACACAGCCATGACCAATACAAATGTGGATCCGTGTGATATAACTCAATACAAACTCCATCGCAACCTGGGTAGAATATGACTCCCCAGGGTCTTCAAGCTGAACCCGCAATGATACGAATCTATCTATGTGATTACAAATGTCTTGACGTCGAACATGGTAGAAGCCACTTGATTACCAGTCATTGATGTAAACCATTAACAAGCACGAGGGAGATCATCATTAATGTCAATGAGTCCCAAGGTATCACAGTACATGTCATCAAGCATGAATAAGTGAGTTGAAGTCGAACACAAGATGAAATATTTCAATCAAGATTCAGTGACGTAAACTCATGTTGAAAGCGAGGTAACCTGCCATTGAAGCATGCAGGGCCAAGGTACTTGGTTGGTTTCTAGACTCAATCCTCAGATGATGAGTTGATGTCGACAAGGATGAATCCATCGAAGGAGGGCCATGATGAATCCCCCATCAATCGACATGAAACACGACAAAATATATGTAGAGTAGGTCAGATGGTACAATAACATGCAAGACTGACTCAAAGTAGACCGACATGGTGGCAGGCATACTGACTGTAAATGATGGACGTGTTCTTGAACATGGGTATGGCATGAATTGGCAATATTGACATGATTATGACACAAATCCCTAATGCAACTGATGAAGGAAGCTTTCTTTGAATGACTCAAAGGAGTAACAACACTCAGGAAGTAAGTGGAACTCAAGGACAAATAGATGATCCAAGTGCTATATGCAAATGCAGATGACTGCCATGTTCAAGAACGACTACATACTGCCACTAACAAAGCGTGTAACATAAAAGCTTTCCTTTTTCCCCATCATGAACGATGAGTAGCTCATGTGTTTTTTACGAGCTTGATGAGGGTAACCAGATGCTTGGTATAGCTCATCTCATAGATGAGTCCAGTCCCAAATATTTTCCAAACATGGGATAGGAGGGGTTCGTCCCATGGTGGGCCCTTCAATGTAAAAGTTCAACGAGTCCATAGAAGGTAAACTCGATCGTCATTTCATGTTTGGAGAGTCTGAAAAGAGATAAAGAAGACTCCAACGGTCCTTTTTCGTAAAGTTAGCCTCGTCGCTCGAAAAATGGTAAAACGACGCGAGAGAGGACTCTTCCCGTCATGATCGGCTGGAGTATGCCTTTTTCGTAATTAGTGCCCCCAGGTCTGAAAAAGCGGTATATTATCACCAGGGAGATGACCATTCAAATTCTTTAACAAGCGTGAACGTGACAAGTTCACTTGGCAATCTTTTCGTTTGTCGAGAGCCTGACAAGAGCTTAACGGTAGACTCCAGCGGGTGTCTTTTTCCGTGGGAGTTTAACGAGCCCGGAAAAGTGATAAATCGCAACTCGGTACTTATTCTCATAGTTTCAAGAGCACGAGAACAAACGAAGAGTGAGCTCATTATCACGCAATAACTACAATCTAGCCGTTGTAACAATAATGACAAAACATTCAAAGGAGTGTTCATACCTGAAATGACCGTTGTGGTGCGAGAAACGACATGAAAGACCACTAACAACTCCTACATACTCAAAAACTAGGTCAAATAGTCAAATAACATCCCAAATATGATCAAAAATAATTAAAATTATGGCAAATGGTCCTAAAGCATCAAATATTTGAAAAAGGAATATCCTTTTTCACTTATAAATAGAAAAATGGGCCAAAAATAGTCACCATTGTTTCATTTGCCAATTTGGGTGTAGAAGTGTCAATTTGGAGCCAAAACTTCCTTTGTTGATTCCGGGAGCTACGGGCCACCATTTCACCTACCGTCTGGAGCAGGTAAGCCTAAACTTCATCCAACAACTTTCTAGTGGATTAGATTTTTATTTTAGGTTCAATTTTTGGGTTTTTTATGAATTCATGGAGGGCTATTGTGCGTTCGGCTCGTCGCAGTTTTCCCTTTCGGGAACTGCGACGAGACCGACTCGACGCAAATCCGAAATTTGTGGGCGCGACGTCATCGCACTGTGTGCAAAACCACAGTGCGATGGTGGAGATGCTTTTCCCAATCATCAAATTAAACCCAAAAAGGGAACTTGCTGAGGTTGAAGCAAGATCTAATAGTGTAAATGCCCATTTTGACAGGTTGCTAGCAAGAAAACATGGTTTTAGAGTGGCAGGAAAGAGAACACAAGGTAGAATACGTACAAGCTGCCAATGATCCAGAGTGCGTGAATGCTTTGAGAAACTGCGGTTTGCTCAAGTTCTTTGAGATTCAGGGGATGAGGTCCCAAATCCCTCTACTGTCGCACATGCTCCGGTGTTGGGATGTGGCCCAACAGTACTTTGTGATTGGTGAGCACATTCTCATTATATATGCTGAGGACATCTATTTTCTTACTGGTTTGTCCCGGAGAGGGGACCCTGTAGCTCTCACCGGAACATGGGCTAGTGACCGTTTTGTCGATGACATGGTGTCACAGCATTGTACTACTCTTGCTCGATCTTCCAGTGGGAAGATTCCTATCAGGGATGTCGTGGACTGCCGACTGCGTACCATATTGTTCACGATTACTAAAGTGGCGGGGAGCCAAGCCCCACACATGGCCACTCGGACTCAGATGCTTTATGCGTAGGACTATATGTCCCCCATGATCTTCAACTGGTGCGAGTGTCTCCTCGCAAATTCCCGAGCTTAGCTGACCAAGTGTCGGCAGGGAGAGCTCAAGCAGTTTGGATATGGATCGATCGTGGTATCGTTCCTCTTGGAGCGGATCCCTCTCTTGCGCCCATAGGTATGACTAGATGACAGGGAGCCTAGAGATCCCCACATGCTCAGATGGGCAGAGGTGATGGCCCACCATGGTGGGGGTCCTATCATCAGCTTTGGTGGCGAGTTATTCAGCTGGATGGAAGGCCAGTTACTCATGGTTGAGGACTACCCATATGGCGGTACGAATTTCGAAGAGGATCCTGACTTGGTGCTGCCCGAGCGTGCAGCATGGGGAGATATGGGTAAGATAGTATCCACTTCATTCAAGGCATATGTGCTCAAAATGTTATAAAGACCATCTTATCAAAAATAAAATTGAAGCAACGCCCACAAAGTCTATTGTCGATGATCAAACCGCCAAGGTTGAACCTATTGGTGATCAAACTAACGCGGGGGAGTCTAAGCCTGGGCGATGTTTTAGTTGCAGAAAACGCATTGGATTATTAGGTTTTAATTGTCGTTGCGGTAATACTTTTTGTGGTCTCCACCGATATGTGGAGGAGCATGGCTGCTCATTCGACTACAAGAAACAAGGGCACGAGGCTCTCGCAAAGGCCAATCCCTCAATCAAACCCGACAAGATTGATAAAATATAGAGGTCAAAATTCCAGTTACTTAAGCAGGGAGTAAAACATGCTAAAACACATATATTTTAAAAATACTTCACTACAAATAAGTTGGATGCAGCTTACGTGTGCATAACAGTAAAGAACGCCTTGTCATTTTAATATTATTATTATTATTTATTGAATGATTTCATACATAATTCAATAAATCATAAAGTTGGAAACCAATTCAAATTTACCATTTACTCTTTAAAGTTTGTAATTAGGTTTGAATTTAGATTAGAAACATATGTAAAGCCAAATGGAAGAGTATGTATAGCACTTTAAGCATGTTATTTCCAAGATCCAATCCTTTTGCAAATCCTCAGTGGTAACTTTGCAACAATTAATTGTATATATTAGAAATAGATGTAAAGTGAAATTGAAGAATATATATAGCACACCACAAATGTTCATAGCTACAAAAACATTTGTATCAATGTCCAACCAAATTTTTGAAGCTAGAAGAATAATAGATTAGACCTAATGTCATGATTGCGCACTTCCTTCTCTTCTGATTAGAGTCAAATGAAACATCACCTCCACATTGCTAAATATGAATTTTGATTTGGAAGCTTTTCCAAGATCATCCTATGATGAAAGCTTTGTCTTTTTTAGCCATAGGATCACATATTGAGCTTAAATAGATTCCATATTGAAGTTAAATTGTATGATTCAATATTAAAACTTATTCCACACTTTTCTCCATCAACTATTAAGACATTGTATTATTATATGGCTCATATACTATATGCTTTATTCTTATCTTAAGGAAACTCATAAACCCCATGTAACGTGCACCAACATGTCAAATTTACATAATAACTTGTTTTAGCTAGTGATGGACACATATGTTTTAAAAAGACACAAGTATCATCTCTAAATTAACAAGTAGATGCTAATTCCAATGACCAAGCATTTTTCAAATTCATTAAATATGTATGTATTTGCACATCATGCACGATTTGCGACAGATTATCCTTATTATGATACATCAACAAATCATGAATCCACGATCGATTCTTCTCTCACCAAAACCTTGTCACACCTCCCCAACCTTCTTGCTAATGCATTAGAACAATATATGATATCATACAAGGAGTATAAAGCAAGGAAAGTATGAATCCAATTGTATTGTATTGTATGTAAATGAACCTAAAACACCCTAACTCCATGGTGCTAGTACATGGACTATCCTAGGTCTATTCCATTTAGAAAAATTGTGATATGGATATGTAACAGGGGAGGGTTTGAGTGTATGATCTTCGAATCTTTTAATACATCTTCAATGGAAAGGAGTGAAAATGAAAATGCATCGTAGATAGAGATGGAAACAAAGAGGCATTAGGTCATTGCCATGAACAATACTTGAGATATCGAATTAGGAATAACATGGTTGGGAGAGAAAACTCAGCACACGACGGAACAAGGCATGGTGAAGGGATGTGGAGGTCATTAGATAAATGCATTCACAAATGGCAAATGATTATATTAGGAATTGCGGGGAAATTACCATCTTAAATAAGAGCACATATGCCTTGAGGGTGCAGCAGATGCAATGCTGACAAGTATATAACATGTGTGTGCAGACGTGGGCCATGTACGGCCCGTGGGAGCCTCCCTTCTGACGAGGAGAGATAGAGGTGGGGAAGCAGTCGTGCCCCCAGGTGTTCATGCTACCATCGTGGATATGGAGGTGGTGTATAGGAACTTGTCCCAGCTAACAGTAGACGTTCCTGACCCAACAGTGAATGACCTACCGAGACCTTTGCAGAGGTTTGGAGTTGGGGCGTCGGTACGCTTCAACGCCTTACTCCGCAAGGTAGCGAGGACTGTGGATAGCTTCCTCACTCAGCGATAGAGAGTTGTCCGTCATGGGGGTGTACGGGCCAGGCATCAGGCCTGATGACATCATTATACTTGTACTGAGAGCTTAGAGGCCTCAGATTTTGTACTACTAAAAGCTAAGAGGCTTCAGATTTTTGTAGAGACTCACTGAAAGCTACGAGGCTTCAGATTTTTGTAGAGACTCACTGAAAGCCTTCGTGCTTCATATTTTTGTACTAGCACTACTTTTGATGATATATATACAGAAATTCTCAGCGATTTATACATTATGTGTTTTTAAAATGATGAATGATGTGATCTTGTTCATGTGTTTTCTTTTATACAGTGCATTATTTACATGTCATGAATGCTTTTACATATTATGAGTATTATGTGTGTGCGATGTACCAATCTAAAATGAAGTTGGACATCGAGTCAGCAACTATGTTTAACTCTCGTGGAATTTGCAGGTATTGAATGGATTCAAATGACCTTTCCAAGAGACGTACTCGTCTGAAGAGACGGACCAAGGTAGGATCACGGATAGCGTAGACCCGGTTAAGGTGGGAAACCACTAATTGAGAATCCATGTGGATGAAAATGTGGTTCATACCCAAGGAAGTAGCATCAGTTAGGGTTCCAATTCCTTCCTGATACTCTGCGGCATTGTTGGTTGCAAATCCGAGGCAACTTCCTCCTGAGCTTATGAGCTCTCTTGTTGGGGAATATAGTACCCAGGCTACCGAGGCAAGGTTACGGGTATGTCGGCTGGAACCGTCCACGAATCCATAGCACGTCACCATCTGCACACGTAGATAGAACATGGTATAAGAAGCAGAAACAAAGATCTAAAGACACTTAACAATAAACATGTCACACCACACAAAAACACAAAAATACGCCATGTACAGTATATACAAGAAAATCTATGCATGACAGGTTTAGGCATAGTACCTCTTCAAGTAAATCCCATTACAGAGTCCACCCAAAGAGACTCTGTCATAGTCTTCAAGCTCGTAAGCTCCCTTTTCCAAAACATGTTTGACAATGTAAGGTCCATGCCACATGGACTCAAACTTTCCTACTCCTAGTTTATCATGCCTCTGGTTGTATGTGAGGACCAGGTCACCCTTGTTGAACATAAGGGGTTCTACTGACTTGTCATACTGAGATTTGATGCGTTTCTTGTCTGCTTCGTTAGCAAGAGCATCATCTCGGCGGGACTCGTCAAGTTTTGCTAAGTACAGGAAACGTTCTTCCTCGGCAGTAGTGTTAGGGAGAAGTTTGACAGCGAGTTGTAGAGACAGAATTTTGCACTCTATAGGAAGGACATCCTCCAATCCATACACCAATTGAAAAGAAGTAAAACTTGTGGCAGTTTTAACGGAAGTTCTGTAGGCCCATAATGCTGAAAAGAGCATATTATGCCAGTTGGACTTGTGTGTCCCTACCATCCTTTGGACCATAGTTTTCAACACCTTGTTAATGCCCTCGACCTGTCCATTGGACTGCAGGTAGTAGGGTGTTGAGTTTTCATGGAGAAAACCCAATCTATCGCTCAGTTCATCAACCATATGGTTTTGAAAGTGAGAACCATGATTGGTAACTATCACCTGCGGAACTCCAAATCCTACTATTACATGATTGAACATGAAGAGTGCAGCAGTTTTACCGTCGTTTTGGTATGTAGGAATTGCCTCGGCCCACTTTGTGAAGTAATCCATAGCTACGATGATGTAACTATGCCCCCCAGCCGAGGTAGGTTTACAATGCATAAAATCAATGCCCCATTTTGCGAAGGGGCCCACGGAAATAACCGGGTGTAACAGGGCGGGATGGGTGCGCTTCTTGGTATGGAAGTGTTGACAAGGAGGACATCTCTTTATGGCCTCAATACAATCTTTGAAGATAGTAGGCCAGTAATATCCTGCGCACAAAATCTTCTGGGATGTAGCCATCCCAGAGAGGTGACCGCCACATGCCCCAACGTGACAGTCATTGAGAATGCGTTTAGCCTCATCATGAGTTAGACAACGTCGGAGGATTGAATCGATGCCACGGCGGTACAAAGTGTCACTGATGATCAGATAATACTTTGCGTGGTGGCGTATGTGACGACAATCATCACGAGACAGATCGGGGTTGAAGTGTTGGGTTTGAAGATATGATGAAATATCTCCATACCATGGATTAGTTATACTGATGAGAAACAATGATTCATCCGAAAAAGAGTCATTGTGCTCAACTTCTACATCAGGACAGGGAAGGTCGCAAATAAGCTCAGCGAACACCAAAGACTTTTTAGACTTAGCTTTCTCAAAAAGAAGGTCGAACTCTTGTAGTATCATGATCCAGCGTGAATACTTTCCCCTGAGTACTTGACGTGTCAGTACGTGGTACATGGGGTTCGAGTCTACAATGATAGTGGTGGTGCGGAGCAAGATAAGTGGTGAAACTTTTGGACGGCGATGATCACCACGAAAGCAAGTTTTTCGACATGTGAATATCTAGTTTCAGTGTTAGTGAGACCCTTACTTGCATAGTATATTACATGTTCCTGGGCTTTTTGATCCTCCTGTACCAAAACCATGGTGATAGTGGTAGCAGAAGCAGCGAGATATAAGATGTAATCTCGGAAATAGTTTGGCGGTTGGATGACGGGGGCATGCGTGATGGCATGTTTGATGTTGTCGAAAGATTTTTGAGCTTGGTCGTCCCAAATGAACGGGGCGTCTTTCTTAAGCAGCTTCATATACCCCTGAGTCTTCTCCGCGAAGTTACAAACAAAACACCTTAAATAAGTCACCTTCCCTTGGAGAGTTTGAAGTTCCGTCACGTTAGTCGGAGGTGGTAGGTTGACAATGGCCTCCATCTTTAAGGGATCGATATGGATCCCATCCTTCGAGACAAAAGACCCTAAGAGGTGTCCAAATTCTATGCAAAAGATACACTTATAAGGATTCAGACGGATATTGTACCATCTGCATCTGAGGAAAATGGTCGTCAGATGATCCATGTGGAACTCACGCTGCTTTGAATGAGCAGGGAGATCGTCCAGGTAAGGTTCCACAAAGTCCTTAATGTCATGGAAGGCATACGACATGGCCCGCTGGAACGTGGCACCAGCATTTTTAAGGCCAAATGGGAGTTTGCAGTATGCAAATGTCCCCCAAGGACAAATGAAATCCATCTTATGTTGCGGCTGGGTTGATCTCAATCCGGTTGTAACCAAAAAAGCCATCCATGAATGAAAAGATGACGCTCCTGGCACAATTGTCGATGATCTGGTCGATGAACGGGGTCGGGTAGTTTTCCTTTGGACAAGCCTTGTTAAGGTCCCGATAATCGACATAGACGCAAATGGTGCCCTGCTTTTTGTTCACAGGGACAAAATTTGAGACCCAATCCGTCAATGGGACAGGATATATGAAGCCATCTTTTAAGAGCTTTTCAATTTCTACCTTGATCGTTGCAGTCTTCTGGGGGTGTACCAGTCGCAACTTTTGACGTACAGGTTTGATGTCAGGATAGGTTTTTATTTCGTGAGAAACAATCGCGGGGTCTATCCCAGGCATCCCCTCATAGGACCAAGCGAACACGTCTCGAAATTGCTTGAATAAGGCCGTACCAATAGCTATTTCTTCAGTGGAACACTTCTGGCCTATGCGAATGTGTTCCACTACACCAGGTTTTACCGAAATGTCTACCGGTGTGGTAGGCTCAATGTTGGCCAAGTTGCCCTCATAGTCCGAAAGACATGTAAGTATGGGAGAATGAGGGAATGGGTAGATATCTAGTGAAAAGATGGTGGTAATGTTGTCCTCTATGTACTCCAAAGGTGGAAGAAAGGACGACCTATGATGGAGATCATCCCACGGACCATCATCAACATTCATAACTTCCATGATGGACTCATCGGAATGAAAAGTCCAAAGTAAGATATCAAGTAGAGATGATGCCCGTCGTAGAGAACAGGGTGGAGAGGCCAAAGTTAAGTGGTCCTCTAGTGCTTATTGGATAGCCTCGTAAATACATTCAGCGGGTGAAAGAGGCGTCACATCTCCAATCAGGTGTGTTGTGGCTTCATCTGGTACAAGCCAAGTATCAATGGAGTAAGATGAAATCTCTGCAAAGATCATGTTCACCGAGGAAACATGATAAGGGGGGTCCAAAGTGGGAAAAACGCCCATGAGAGATGAGTCTTTCAAGAGGCCAACCCCTATATTCTCATACTGTTTTGACGTTTGTCCAATGGAAGGAACATGATCACCAGGATGAGTAGTAGTGTCTGGTGTGCAAAACTCTAACTGGTCGATGGTAACAATTCATCCTTGATAGGGGAATTGTACTATGCGGAAGACTGAAGAGGTTATCGCTTGCATGGCGTAAAACCAATTTCGACCAAGCAAGAGATTATAATCTATTGGGGTGGAGACCACTTCCACATTAATGGTTACGGTTTTTCCACCCAACTCGACTGCAAGATCTTGTAAGAGCCCATGAGGTTGAAAGCCACGTCCGTCGAATGCTTTCAACATGGTAGGAGAACGATTCAATTTGGGAGAGCCAATGTCTCTCCAATAGGCGATTGACATGACAGAAGTAGAGGCGCCTTCGTCCAAAAGAGTGCGATGGACAATTTTCCAAGCAATGTTTGCAGCTACTTGGAATGCGAGCTGATGGGAAAGCCTCGGCTTGAAGTAGTCAAGTCGGAACATGTAGTCAAGTCGGAACATGATGGTATTCGAAGAATCAGGGTCAACTGCACTGATTGCTGCAAGGAGAGTTTTGCGTTGATTAGGAAAATTCTGCAAAACTTCCAGCGTGGACATGCCGTAAGGGGCTTGTGCCAAGTCTTTTCCCTTTTGTTAATTATGTGTTTCCTGGGCATTAGGATTGAAAACAGCTTTTCTAATCATGCTCTTGGGTGATCGCAGTATCGAATCTAAAGGGGACTTCTCAATGGTGAGAGAAGTTGACGATACAGTGACATCAAGTATAGAGTTGGAAGTTTTTTCAGTATTACTTCCAACAGGCTCTTTCAAAGAGACCGGGTCGTATGATCGCAAGCGAGTGTTCAAATTGATCGTCTCGTTACACAACATGAGAACATGCGCAGTATTGGATGGTTCCCCCTAGGCTGAGGGAGGTTGATCAATCATCTACTAGTTTTGAGCGGGAAACGGGTCGTTGAGGACTGCGGGAATGGGTTTACCCCTAAGAAACTTTTGGACTTCGTCTCTATGGGGACACTCTTTGGAGAAGTGATCATCTCCACACAGTAAACAAGGATACTTTAGTTTCCACTTCTGTTTGGTGTCATCAAGAGTGCTCTTCTGTTCCTACTGGGCAGAAGATTTCCCTTGTTTTTCTTCTTACTGTCGGACTTCTGAGGTGAAGCTGATGAGATAGAATTCACTTCTTCAGTAGCAGCAGGAGCAAATGACTTGGTGATGCTGAGACCAGCCTGTGTTGGTAATGGGGAAGAACCCTAGGGGTGCGAAGAACCAACAGTTTGATGAGGAGGCTAGGTGTGAAGGGATCCAATGATGCCATCGGCTTGGGGTCCCTTAAGTGGTTTCGTGGGGTCGTTAGCATCACGGGGTGCATCGGGAAGAATATCAAACAATGTGTCGGATTGAGTATAAACTAAATCTGGCACATGGGCACGTGTGATGGCCTGTTCTTCAGTGATAGCACCTCCCATGGAAACATCTCGTGCTATGACAGGGATGAGAGACTTTGTAAACCAGTCTGTTAGGAGTTGATCTAGAATAGGAGCTTTAATGAGACGACATCTCCTTCGCCATTCATGAATATGATCAAAAATGTGAGTGGCGGTATTCTAACGGAGTGAGGTTAAAAGCTCGGTACCAGTTTCATACCATATAGGCAGCTGGAAATGAGTCAAAACGTTCATGGCAAGAGAACCAAAATCAGGAAAAGAGTGGGGTGGTAACTTGATGTACCACTTGGCAGCCGAACCGGTGAGAGTCCTTTGAAATAATCTAAGACGAATCAAGTCGTCCATTAAAGAATTAGATGAACACCATAAATGGTAAGTCATCACGTGGTTTTTAGGATCTTCACCCGGCTTGCCATCAAATTTCGGGATATCAAACGGAAGTTTCACTGGAATAGGTGGCCAATTAGTTCCGTGGTAAATGGGGTCGTCGGTTAAACGAGATAGGTCGGGTAGGTCCAAGGTAGCCAAAAAGGGCAGCTGTGGACTAGGCTGCGCGTATTGATAATACGGATAAGGCGTGTAAGGACCAGTAAGGTGAACCAGGAAGAAACTGACCGTAGGGGGGTGTGCCGCCCGGATTGTAAGGGGGTCCGTTACCATGAGGTGGTCCATTCCAATAAGGTGGGGGTCCACCTCCACCAACGGGAGGGGGTGGAGGTCCCCTGCCACCACCGGGAGGAGGTGGGGGTCCATAACCATAATAAGGCGGCCCGCCACCGCCTCCGCCTGGAGGGAGTGGTGAACCACCTCCGCCGCTAGAAGGATGGGGGCCCCCACCACCTCCGCCGCCGGAAGGATGAGGGTCTCCACCACCACCACTGCCACCATAGTAATTAGGTCCGCCCCCACCTCCGCCTGGAGGGGGTGGTGGACCACCTCCACCGCCCGAAGGGAAATTTCCTCCTCCATCATAATAGGGTGGTCCTCCGTCGCCTCCGCCTGGGGAGGGTGGTGGACCATTCCCACCACCGCCGGAAGGGTGGGGGCCATTGTTGGTAAAATGGGGTGGGCCTAAGCATGTGCATAATGGAAATAAAAATCTAAACTAAAACCGTAAACAATAGATTCGTATATGGAATCACAGTAAAAAATGGATTTACTATCTTTTTTTCATTAAACACTAAATAATGGGGTTACATGGTTTTTTACCTCAATGGTGAGGTTGGTGGAGTCCTTGCAGCCGTACTAGGGAGGTGCACCGGTACTCCAATGTCCTTCTCTTCTCCAAGATGCTCCAAGGTTGGGCCAAAGGGTTCACGAAAATGGCAAACACAAGCACAAATGGTGGGCTAGGGTTCTGAGTTAAATTTGGCAACATGAGGATAGGATGAATAGTGGATCTGAAATGGGGAGCCTCCATGACCTATTTAAATATTTTTTGGGTGGTGGAGTGATGACCCATGGTTTTGGGGCAAAAATGGTTTAGGGTTTTTCCCTCCTTTTTTCTTTTTTTTTTGGATTTATTTTCAAATTAATTCCCTTTTATTTAGTTTTTGGGAATATTTGACCCATTTTGAGGGTTTTGGGTATTTTTGGAGGATTTGGATTAATTTGAGGAGGAAAACATTGGTTTTTTCCCTTTGGGTAACCATTTGAGGATTTTTTAAGGTTTTGGAGGCCAAAATGGTAGGAAAAATGGTCAACAGAGTTATGTGACTAGGGAGATGAGCTAGTGAGCAATTTTTGGGTGTTAACAATATCCTTGACTCTAACTCTAGAACAAGAGATTTTAATCACATAGCAGTCACTCAATTTGTCCTCATTGTCATGGGCACTACCATATGTTTAGGTGTAAATGAATGTATATACCCCACTTGAGTAGGAGAGGACCTCCATAAATTGATAGTAACAAATTTCTTGAATTTGGCATACTTCATCGAAGGTATATAAGAAATTCCCTTCAAAAATAAGGGCAGTCTTGCAATTGATGGTTTATTCTAGCTCTTCCATAACTTTGTAGTGTTGATGTTGTATTGCAGAGTGTGTGAACAATATTTGTCTGGACTTTAACTAAAAGGCTATTCTTCTGAAATGTTGATGTGGAAAGTTGCACAAGCTCCTATATACAAGGGTTATAGGTCGATACTTGTCTCAATGATAATAGACTAAACATTGGTATGCTTCTTTAATTTGCATAGACAATACAATACAATTTAAAAATATTATATTTAGATAGTGTCTTTTGAATATTAGCATATATGTTGAAGATCTTGTTTTCATATCTGGTGTTATTGAAACAATCTCTGTGGATACTCCTTTGTGTTTCCCCTATGTGCATTGTCTTAGAATGTATCCTTATTTCTTATGCTTTCTCTTTATGTATCAAAATTGCTCATGTAAGTGCAAAATTAACACGACGAGTACCTTCTTACTTTACTGCAAGGAATTCCCTATTATTTTATGGAAACAAAGGGGATCTGTGAAAAGATAAGTTGGGAAATTTTGTGATTTTCTATTTTCTTTGGTTGAGTGAAAGAAGTGTAAATGATTGCTTGTAGAGAGTTCATAATCTAGATGAACCAATTCCTGTAGAGGAGCAAGAGGGAATTATTATGACTACCATTCAGTGCAACCTTGTAAACATGACTTGTCCATTGACTGGGAAACCTATCACTGAACTTGAATATCATGTGCACAGGTATGGATTTTTCTTTGTTGAATTTAAAAATCAAAAAGTTGTTGTGTACCCTTGGGAACACACTAAATTATTATATCAAGGAAGGAATATAAAAACTAGAATTTTGTGCTTCAAATATCAAAAGTAAAATTGGAATCCTAGTGTCTACATATCACAATGTTATTGCCCTGTGACAATTGCATTCAATTGATACTTCGCATAGAAATACTGCAATAATTATCTTACAAATAATTTGGCATGTTAAGCATTGAAATAAATATGGAATGGTGATTTTTACTATAGAGTCTATAATATTATATGTTAAGGCTAGGAATTCATTTTTAGCAGATGGCTTATAACATTTCTACTTGTTTAGAATATATGAAATGCTAAAACCATTGTTTATACTTCCATTATTTTTTGACATCATAAGAGTGTCAATGGGAAGAAAACCATCTATTGTTTCCATCAAACAGGATGTTATCACAAACTGTTGATGTATATGTAACTTCGAATGTATTTCACTTATGTATATTGTACTCCTATAGAGATGTTATTATTCCTCTATACGGAAGTGTCGTCATTTATATTGAAAAGTGTCGCAACTTGCATGTGATGGGTTACTAGACCACCAAGTGTGGGGTAGGCCCTAATTAGCATTATCATGGGTTATTAGACTGAGTTAGACAAGTCGGCCTTGTTAGTTTATTAGGCAGGTCAGGTCATGTATAAATAGAGTGCGGGAGGCACTCTATTTGATCATCTCATTATTCACTTCTACTCTACTCGGAAAGTGGCGCACTAGTGGAGGAGGAGGTTCAGCTGCTAGGAGGACCATCTCTGTGTACTTGGGTTGCATCATTGCTGTTTCTATCTCTGAGGAAGTTGTGGGGTTTTTCACCTTTATGGTTTTCCCCAGTGAAACTATGTGTGTCTATTGTCTCATGTGATTGCTTGGTGTGATTGATATGCATTGTTATACTTGATACGCTGTACATGTTATTCTCTCAGTAAAGATCCTAGAGTATGTTGAATTAATGCTCAAAATTAACATGGTATCAGAGCTAACCTGAGAAGAAGACACTATGCAGTTGCGGAAACTATGGTTTCCTGTTTATTGGGTTTCTCTCCACAAATATTGAAAGGCAGTAGGGTATTTTGACTCTCCTCAACAAGGTGCATCTTTCTGTCCAATCAGAATTCAATTCTGGGCACTTTCATTTTTGGCCCTAAAAATTAGGGTTTCCACATAAATAGGAATTTCTGAAATTTGAGGACATAGCTGGACGCTCCTTGGAAAAATCAAAGTTTAGAGATTTGGATCAAACTTTTTGGTTGGGTGAAGCTTCGGGAAACTCAAACCCTAATTCAGGGTCCTCCCTAGTGAATCCGGGAAGACTAGAAGGCATTTCGGAAGGGTGAAACTTTGCAGTTTTCAATTTCTGAATATACCCGACTGATCAACTCATCAAGGCGCATATTTCTATCCTTTCAAAAGTTTGAAATTCACATTTTGAATTTTTAGGGTTTCTCTGACAAACCCTAATCCAGCACCAGATCCAGATTTCTGCAAATCAAATGGTAAGACCTAAATCTTTTCTATTTCCATTTGAAGTACTCTTTAAGATGTCTCACCACACCAAGCTTGAAGGGACTGATAACTTTCGAGCATGGAAGTATAGGATTGGGTTAATCTTGGAAGAAAATGAATTGGATACTTACATAAGTTCTGAGGTCCCTGTCCCAGAGGAAGAAGAGGATAAGGCTTTGCATAAGAAGAACTTGGTCAAGGCAAGGAAGATCATTGTTGATTCTATTAAAGACCATCTCATACCACATGTGTCATCTCTAAAGACACCCAAGGAGATGTTTGATTCCCTAACCAAGCTATTTGAAGGAAAGAACATAAATCGAAAGATGACTCTGCGGAATCAATTGAAATGGGTAAAGATTCATAATGGAGAGACCATTCAATCCTATTTCTCTCGGGTCTCTCAGATCAAGGAACAACTTGAAGCTATGGATGAAGTGGTGGAGAATGGTGAAATTGTTATGACCACTTTGAATGGCCTACCTAGGTCATGGGATTCCTTTATCCAAGGAATCTGTGCAAGAAGAAAACTGATCTCCTTCAGTAGACTGTGGGAGGAATGCTCACAAGAAGAAGCAAGGCTGGTGGCCCGAGAAGAAAAGATGGGGAACGAAGATCAAGCTCTCACGGCACACACCAAGAAAGGAAATCCCAAGAGAGAGCCATCTCATTTCAAGAAATCTTCTCACCACCATCAGCATAAAGAGAAGAGAATATGTTTTACATGTAATGAGAAGGGACATATTGCTGTAAATTGCCCCAAGAACAAAAAGGACAAAAACAACTTCAACAAGAAGAAGAAGGGCAGCAAAAGGAGGTACCATGCTCATGCTGCTGAGGATGATGAACCCCCCAAGAAGAAGGCTAGGGCAGAAAGTGATGCTTCATCAAGTGAAGATTAATATGTTCTAATCTCTGCTCTCACAGGTACTATATCTCATGGATGTAATGATTGGCTTATTGATAGTGGGGCTTCCAAACAGATGATTGGGTTTAAAGAATCTTTTGTAAATCTATCTGAACATGAGTCACCCCATAAAGTGAAACTTGGGGATGACTATCAATATCCTATCAAGGGAAGTGGTGAAGCTTCCTAGAACCTAGACTCTGGGAAGTCCTTGAAGATGAAAGATGTTCTATATGTACCTGGGCTCAAAAAGAACCTACTCTCCATATCTGCATTGGATGCAAAAGGCATGAGGGTTACATTTGTAGATGGCCAAGTCCTAATGTGGCCAAAGGGTAAAACTATAGATGATGCATTAGTGATTGGAGAGCAAGAGGGAGGATTGTGCAAATTGAAGGGACAACCTGAACATGCCATGGTACATGAATCCATGGAGCCAAGTGAACTTTGGCATAGAAGGCTTGCACGTGTGCACTACAAAGCACTACCAGTTGCAAGTAAAGCAGTAGAGGGTCTTCCTGAAATTAAGACAAAGCATGAAGGTATTTGCAAAGGATGTGCAAAAGGAAAGAACATTAAGAAGGCATTTCCAAGCAGTGAAAGTAAAGCAAAAGGAATCTTGTAAATTATCCACTCCGATGTATGCGGTCCGATGTCATCAAGTTCTCTGAGTGGGTATGTATACTATGTCTCTTTCATTGATGATTTCTCTAGGAATACTTGGGTTTACTTCTTAAAGAACAAAGATGAAGTATTTGATAAATTCAAGGAATTCAAAGCATTGATGGAAAATCAAACTGATAAGAAGATCAAGACCTTCAGATCCGACAATGGTGGAGAATTCACTTCAGGTGATTTCAAGAAGCTATGCAGCGATTCAGGTATTAAGAGAGAGTTGACTGCACCTTACAGTAGAACTATCATGGAAGCATCACGGGCAATGCTTCATGACCAAGATCTTCCTATGCATCTATGGGCAGAAGCAACTAGGACAGCTGTGTATGTGCAGAATAGAACACCTCACAAGATATTGGACAACAAGACACCAGAAGAGGTCTTTTCTGGTAAGAAACCTGAAGTCAGCCATCTCAGAATATTTGGTTGTCAAGTATATATTCATGTTCCAAAGGAAAAGAGAACTAAGCTAGATCCTTCAGGAAAGAAGGGCATCTTTGTGGGGTACAGTGAAAGCTCGAAGGCTTACAGAATATACTTTCCAGGGTTCAAGAAGATTGATCAGCAGGGATGTAACATTTGATGAGGACTCAGCTTATATCAAATCAAGGAAGACACCTGTTGAAGATCATGAAGAACCAAAGGAAATCAGATTTCAAGATACCACTATGAATGAAGCAATTCCAGAAGAAACCCATGAAATTGAAGATCCACAAGAACCTATAGATCCACCCCGTGAGAAGAACTCTGACAAGAGGAAACCTGCATGGGATAGAGAGTTCATCCAAGATGTAGAAAGATATGGTATTCCAGAAGAGGAACACAGAGAAAGGAAAAGGACAAGGTCACACACTAGCTATGTTTCCTTGCTCTGTAACATTATGAACAAAGAACCTTCCAGTTATGAAGAGGCAGCGGAAAAGAAAGAATGGAAGGATGCCATGGTTGATGAATACCAATCGATCATGAAGAATGATGTTTGGGATGTGGTCCCAAGACCAGAAGGGAAGTCTGTTGTGACTTCCAAGTGGATCTATAAGATCAAGCATGCTGCAGATGGTAACATAGAGAAATACAAGGCAAGGTTTGTAGCTCGTGGCTTCTCTCATAAAGAGGGAATAGACTATGAAGAGACCTTTGCTCCTGTAGCCAAATACACTTCCATCAGAACAGTACTTGCTCTGGTAGCAGTGATGAAATGGAAAATACACCAGATGGATGTCAAGATAGCTTTCTTGAATGGTGTACTCGAAGAGGAAGTGTATGTGGAGCAGCCACTTGGTTTTGAAACACATGGAAGAGAGTCATATGTGTGCAGGTTGAAGAAAGCCTTGTATGGCTTGAAGCAAGCTCCTAGGACTTGGTATGGTAGGATGGACAGTTTTCTATCCAGTTTGGGCTTTACCAAGAGTGAAGCGGATTCCAACCTTTACTACAAGGTTGAGGAAGGCAATCTTATGATTCTACTCTTATATGTGGATGACCTGTTTTGTTACGGGTGAGGATAGACTGATTGCCGACACGAAGAGGAAGCTTGCTGTCGAGTTCGAGATGAAGGACTTGGGGATGATGCACTACTTTCTAGGTATGGAGGTGTGGCAGAGTGCAGATGGAATCTTCCTTGGACAAGGGAAGTATGCAGTAGAAATCCTCAAGAGGTTCGGGATGATGGACTGCAAGGCCATGGCCACACCTATGAAATCGAACCTGAAGCTTTTGTGTGATGCTTCATCTGATCTGGTTGATGTCACTGTGTATCGTCAGATGATTGGGTCCTTGATGTACCTGACGAACACGAGACCATATATTTTCTTTGTGGTGAACACATTGAGCCAGTTCCTGACAAATCCCGGAGGTGTTCACCTGGTTACTGTAAAGCATATTCTGAGGTACCTGAAGGGTATAATTGATTATGGGCTCAAGTATGATGCGAATCAAAAGTTTAACCTATAGGGTTATATTGATTCAGATTGGGCAGGCAGTGCTGCAAATAGGAAGAGCACTTCAGGGTGCTGCTTCAGTATGGGATCAGGTGTGATCTCTTGGTTTAGCAAGAAGCAGTCCTGCGTAGCACTGAGTACAGTTGAAGAAGAGTACGTTGCAACTTGTTCAGCTAGTTGTGAGGTAGTATGGCTGAGGAAGCCACTGTCTGAGTTATTTGATCTCTCGTTGGATGCTACTGGTATCTATTGTGACAACCAGAGTTCTGTGAAGTTGTTTGAGAACCCGATGTTCCATGACAAGTCGAAGCACATTGAGATCAAATATCACTATATCAGGGATATGGTTCATAGAGGAGCAGTGAAGCTTCTGTATGTTGCGACGAATGAGCAGGTTGCAGATGTGTTGAAGAAACCACTAGCAAGAGTGACGTTTGAGTACTTCAGAGAGAGGCTTGGTGTTCTTCATATTGATGACACTTCGAGGAAGAATTGATGGACACATTTGCAGGAGCCATTCCTAGCATGGTGAGAGGAGGATCCTTCCCATAGCTATGGATGTAAGCATTGGATGATGAGCATCGAGACGATGCTCTAGTTACTGCTCTGTATGCATCATGTTGGATCCTTCACATAAATAAGTCAAATTTGAGTAAAATTGCCATGTTGTTGATTGTAATATGATAACAACATAGATATGAATCAAGTACGATTCCATATGGTGTTTTGAAGAGTTGGTTAAAGATATTTCAAAAAGAAAATGCATTCATTCTAGACTAGGGGTGGTCCTAGGAAGATCAATTTTTGGAGAAGTGGAGATGAAGTGTGGCATATAACAAGAGTAAACCAAGTGGACTATCAAGAAAAAATCTCGTTGGACTATCTCATCTTTAGAGGGTTTCCTAACCATATTGTTACAACCTCAACTATCAAGAAAAAAATCTCGTTGGGCTATCTCATCTTTCTCATCTCATGTATCGAAGGCTATTGTTGAAAGTTTGACTTACAAAATTGATCCCATGTAACATAAATGGGGAGCCTACAGAAGATACCTAAAAAATCCGAAATAAATATATGAAAATACAATCCCAAAGGACACACAAGCTTCTAAATCCCAATAAAGATAAAAAAAGAGCATGGTCTACAGTATGGAAAATTCAAGAGCCAAGTAAGCAAGTTTAGAAGGGTTTTGAAGTGAAGTGATTGCACAAATTTCCAGTAGAATTCAAAAGCATGTGAAGGGATAGAATTTCCAATAAAGTATTACATTCAAGAGTATCTCATGTTGTAAAGGGACTGCAGGTTTGTCAGAATACTTGTGCATGTGGAAAAAGACTTAAGAAGAGATGGACTAAGAAATTGCCAGCTAATAGAAAATTGGACAAAATGGATTTTGCTTGTGATCGTGTGGTTGTTCAAAAATGAAATTCATAGTTCATTATCAATTGTTTATGCTTTCATAGCTTGTGTTCTCAATTGGTATTAGCAATAGTTGATGATATATTCTACTTGTTGGGTAGGCGAGTAGTGCAGGGAAAGGGGCTTGCATTTGTTGTTGTTATCAAAGACATTACTACTCTTATAAGTTGTGTTAGGAAACCCTCTAAACTCTAAAAATGCTTTTTTAAGTGTTCGTCCACACACATCTCATTTTGGTAAATATAGATACACAAAAGATTGCAATTTTTTGTAGGTTTATTGTTTAAATGATGTAATTCAGGAATAACTGAAATGAAGTAAGGGAAATTGCGAAAGGTATAAGTTGAAGCACCCAATCCAAGTTGAGTTATCATGCCAATTCATTGTTGAAGGAAATAAGAAGAATCAATTTGTGGATATATCCATAATGACAAAGTCTCAAGTGTTCGATATGAAATTGTCCAAATATCAAGATATTATGTTCCCATATGCACAAACAAGGTCAATAACTTAAAACTAGTATAAAACATCAAGAAAAAACATTTCTTTGAATTCCAATAGGAATATATCATCTCATTTGTCACACTGTGAAAACGTTTACCTGATATCTTCCTTGCTAAGGAGCTTATTTCAGTATTTGTAGTGTACATACAAGTGGTATGACATAATTATTTGTAAGACTTGGTGGTACACTAACTTGGTGTTGCAAGTATCTAGCTAACCATGCCATATAGTTGTCTGTAAGACCCAGTGGCTGAGTGGATAGTCCTAGAATCCTAGACCCACTATTTTATGTAGATGCATTCCTTATATTAGGTCCTATTCCAGCACTTTCACTTTCTGGGTGTTGCAAGTTCCACAACCACATGTGAAGGTTAGGGATTGTATCCATATGGAAAATGGACTGGTATATTATAATCAGGGTGAGATAAAATGGAGTGGAAGATTATAATCAAGGTAAGTTCACGTTGGGTAAAATGGATTGGAAGATTGTAATCATAGATTTAAGCAAAAATTGCTCAAATTAAATATCTAAAGCCCATAGTTGATCAATTTCAATCTTCTATCCTGCCAAATCTGCCACAACTCAGAGACTCCTCAATTAATATCTATAGAAGGCAAGCAAATATCACCACTAATTGAACAAGAATATTAGTAATCCTACCGCCAAATATTCCTTATTTGAAATTCCCAACTGGGGGTAGCCAAACCAGCTTCCAAGTGCAAGTAATCAAAACCTAGATACAGAGAGGACTTAAACCGAGAGAGATAATTGTAATCCGTAGCATATAATTGAATCTTACACGTTTCATATCTCTTCCACCCCTTTTCAAGGATGTAAGTGTTATATAAACACCTAGATCATCTTGCTCAGCCCATTCTATCTCTTGCTCGTGATCTTATTTGTGTTGATTTGTGATAATTAAACAGTTGTAGCAGTTAGTCCATGACTCTAGGATCATATGTCTACTATATGTGTAAATGGTGCTTGAGTCTCTTTTATTTGTTTTTTGAAGGATGCTTACGTGATAAAATGGGTATTGTTAATACTCCAAACCCAGAGTACATAAAGTACATGGGCCTTTCAACGGAAATGGGTTCATGGATAAATTGGTGAAATCTTCAAGCTTTGGCTATTTGGAGGAGTTGGATGTCACAATCCAATCAAAAAAGTGTTCAGGAAAATGTCAATTCAGCTCTACAATTATAGATAAGGGTATTGGTATTGTTTCGTAATAACAAGCATGTTCTTTTTGTTTCTCAATGTTGGATCTCTTTGCAATTATTATTGTTGATTTTGAATTTCATAAATCGATTGTATGCAATGTGTTTGTTGAGCATATTAATGGGAAAAGTTGCATCTAATAAATTCCATAAATATGTATTCAAGGAACCGACAGAATGTGAAATAATCATTTCTAACTTTGGCAGAGCTCTTTTAAAGCAATGAGTTATTAGCCAATAGATCAAATCCCCAAATTTCCTATTAATTTCAGTTTTTTATTTAGACACTCTCTTTCTCTTAGCTTTTTAAAATCTGCAGAAAATCAACCAATTTTTTTTTCTTTGTTTGCAATTTTAATGGTGTTGGTATGGAAACCCTATCAAATTTGTGATTTTATTAAACCATAAATGATTCATAAACTGTAACTTTATTGTGATCCCAGAGAAACACATTCAATATCCGATATCAAGAATTGTTTCAAAAACTTATTAAGCCATAAAACAATGCACAATGAATGCTTCTAGAGAATAAATACTTGCAAACCCTCACCTTCTTACAAAATACGAAACTGATATTTATGGAAATGGCATTTGTAGATTTGTTCTATTATTATTTAAACTAGGATTGATTAAAATTTTCTTTCTAGCGGCACCCACCCGAATGGATGGATCAATTTGCTCCTGGATTACAGGTCTGTGTATTTAAAATTATGTGTCCTTGTATAGAATGGAAGTAAGATGTTCATCTCACAAACCATTTTTGGGTTTTTCTCAAATGAGAGTTGTTATTCAAGTTGGCCGCGGTCTTCTTCGGCTGAGATCTTGCAATATTATAAGTCTATGCTAAAGTTTAACTTTATAAAACTATATGAAATGCTTGGATTTAGTTGTGGTTATCCAATCCCACCTAATTTACGATTGTACAGTATCCATTCATGATATTTGTTGGAATTATTAATGATACCGAGAGGGGGGGTGAATTAGTATCATGCGCAAATTAAAAAAATTTCACTTTTCCCAATTTCAAACATAAGTTATATCATGTACGCATTAATCATAAACAATTTTATTCATCATCACATAAACCATACACATTGCACAAGAGATTTAACGTGGAAACCCAAATGGAAGAAAACCATATAATGCTTTCTTATATGGTAAATATACATTCATAGGAAGCACAAACTTCCAACATTCTCCAGCACCAACTGGAAGGAGGCTTCAACCCCCTGATTTATAGGCTCCAACCTGAAGGAATCACCAAATCCCTTATTTGTCAAAACCAACTGAAAGGAGGCATCAATCCCCTAATTTACAGGATCCAACCTAAAGGAAGCTTCAACTCCCTGTCCTTGCCCCTTCCTGCCACCCTGATATAACAGTAGAAGTTCTTCTTTCTGATTTCTACTGGTTCTTGTGCACAGCTTCAAGCTTGTTCTACTTAGTGCTTAACTTTTATTTGCACACTCCTTCTATGTACTCCATCAATAATTCTACTTAGATTTACTCACTTTATATTCTACTTAAGTATTGAATACCGGTTCTCATGCTTCATACTCATTCATAATTATGTGCATTGTTCAACATACTACTCTATTTCTACAGACATGAATATTCAACTGATTCTAGGCATCATCTATTGTACTGCTCTTTTGTTCTTACACATTTGGTTCTTATGTGTATCATACTGCGCATCATCTAATGTACTACTCTTTTGTTATTGTGCACTTGTCTCTCTGTTGTATCATCTTCTTTCAGATCAACAAGCCATTGATACCCCAATAATTCAAAGCTTTCCAATTCATAATACTATCTAGTGTTCATCTTCAAGCTTACTTTGCATTCATCAACATCACTCTTATTTATACTCACTTGTTCAAATAATGTGTCCACAAGTTGGACTTCTCTAAATGGTAACACCCCTTCTTCCTTTATTTATGGTTAAGCTTACCAAGCATCTGCCACTTGTCTTAATCTACGCGAATGAGGTACCTCATTATGGGCAGATGAAGTGTGGCATATAACAGGAGTAACCCTCTACATCTGCCCATAAAGATATGCCTTAGTTAACTAAATAAACTCACAATGGTCACTTCAAGTAAATCAATCAGTATGATTTCAGTTAAGTAAGTGTTAAATAAGAAGGACTAGTTAACTAAAGTCTTTTCACTTTAGTTAATCTAAAAGACGACACTTTAGTTAAACAAAGTTAACTAAGTGACAAAAAAGAAGATCTAGTTAACTAAGTGTTATTACATGACGACACTTATGTTAAACTAAAAGATGACACATGAGTTGTGACACTTGCATGTCGACACTTAATTTAGCCACCTAACTAAGTGGGCAAGCTTTTAGTTAAGAGGCAACTTCATCCTAAGTGACAGCTCAATGAGATAAATCACTACATGAGAAATGGGGCGCACCTCTACATGCAAGATTAATACATCCATTTTGAGGGCGAGTTCATCTTGAAGTTAGAAGTTAAAAATAGAATAGAAGAATGTATAAATATGTTATACGGGATTGATGAATCCAATGAGAAGCAAATTCTCTTCTCCATTGAAAGCAAGGTGCTTCTCTTTGTGCAAGGTATTGTTCATGCTTGTTATTGTTGTGCTCGGCACACATCCGATTGATCTCTCTTCCCTATTGCTTATGTATCTTCATCAAGAGTGTTTGATGATCTCTTATCTTCGAAAGCAATCTGTTACATTATAAAAGAAAGCATTCTCTGTTATCCATTATATTATACTTAGAAGAATTGTTGGGGTTTTTGTTCTCATAATTTTAAAGATTTTCCTCGGGGTATATCTTGTGTTATGGTTGTATGAATTTCATGGATTTAATTATCTCATTGCTTTAAGTCTCTATATCTAAAATAATTAAATATCAAAGCTCAACCAAATATTAAAACGGAAATGGCACAAGTCGTTCCTACGTCCACACCTTATGGAGCGCAAACCGCATTTATCCCACCCCCAAGGTAAAACCCTTGTTACTCCTTCCAATGCATGATTGGTCAGCAATCCATAACTCATATGGGGGTGAACCTGGTTCAACATTCTTATTCTCAACAAGCTCAACAGTTTGAGCAACTGAACACCGCAAACCCCCAAAATCCTCAGACTCGGGGGAAGAAGAAAGGAAAGAACAAGCAAAACCAGGAGTCGAGGCAAGGGGGAAGCCGCCCTCCTCAGTAAAACCGGAATGCGGGTAATCAAAACAAGAGGACTAATAATCCCCTGAAACAAGGGAAGAACAATAACCTGAGGACCAATTTTTAATGCACCATTTGCAATGAATATGGTTATTACACTCATCATTGCCCTCTTATCCCGATTGCCAACAGTTAGGGGAAGCCAAGAAGAAGACAGTGACAAACCCACCTCAAGCTGCCAACCCTACCCAACCCTAAATTGTTGTATTACAATAACCCTTTGCAAACCAAGGGGTAGTTACAGAACAGCAAGATCCTCACTTCTCAGGTGATGGCCCTTTTCAAAAAACCTACACATTGGACATAAATATTCATACTCGATCCAAAGGTTATGATAGGCTTGAATCGCCCCAAGTGGAAGACACTCCTATCCCCTCGGGGGTTCCTCTCCAAATACCACTCCCAAGTGTCGAACAAGTCATGTGGATTTCCATGGTTCCACTTCGGTGTACCCCTAATAATCCTCACATGAAAGCCACCAACAATTATAGTATTGTGGATGACTTGGATCAATCACCTAAATCCATGTCCACGTTAGAAGTGCTACGGTCTTGCCCAAGTCAATGAAAGGAATTACTCAACGTACTTGGCACCATCAATCCTTTCGATGCACGTATCATGACCTAAGTTTGACCTTGACAAAGGTGAACCATGATTATCCTCATCAGTTGCATTTCAATTCCTAGTCATCGTAAAGAACATTATGATTCATTGTTGCATCGTCGATGAAGGTGCATCCATTTGCATAATGTCCTCGAAAGTATGGAATCATTTAGGGTCACCAAAGCTGGTCTCCTCCTCTATCTCTCTTCGGGAATATGATGGGAGACCATCCCAACCAAGAGGATTGTACAAAAATGTCCCCATCAAGCTGCGAGGCAATATGGTTATTATCGATATCGAGGTAATCAACGTCGAACTCGACTACAACATCCTCTTGGGGCGTAGTTACATGTACACAATGAATGTGTTCGCCTCCTCAGTCTTATGTATCGTGATGTTTCCCTTAAATGGGAAGGTTGTCACCCTCTACTAGCTTAACTACTATGATCCCAACACCACAAGTAATCCTAACAGTGTCCTACCAACTATCGTCAACGTGGATCAACCGTATGTTGACACTTCCCTAGGCATGTATAAGGACTCCAATTTTTTAGGAGTCTATTCAGGACCACCAAATAAGATCCACACATCAATCGATGTCCTAATGTGCACAATTATCACCATTGAAAATGGTGTTGCCTCCACCTCAACGCCATCATCAGCACCACCACTAAGTTTTCACATGCCCCAAAATACCTATATTAAAAAAAAAAATAGGATAAATAAATAGAATAAATGCATGTATTCTTTTGTACTTCTATTATTGTGGAAGACAAAATACTTTACTTGATTCCATACTGGACTCTAGGCCAAAGTTAGAAGCATGTCAAGGTTTTGTTTTGAATAATATTAAAGGTCTAGACTCTTACTTCTTTTATGAGCATACTTAGCTTAGGATTATAAACATCTTTAATAAAAATTTAACCTCAACACAATTAACAAAATGAGGGTTTAAACCCTTGCGGATCTCCAAAATCCAACTATGTATTTTTACAGTTCCACAATCCGACTTCCGCATTGCGGATGCGGGTTGCGGAACCCCAAAACCCGACTTTTAACTTTACGGTTCCACAATCCGACATTTGCAATTGCGGATGCGGGTTGTGAAACCCCAACTCCGCCCATTTATTTCAACAGTTCCGCAATCCGACTTCTACAATTGCATATGCAGGTTGCGGAACATCGATTCCGACCGTTTAAACTTACGGTTTCGCAATCCGAGTTCCGCATTGCGAATGCGGGATTGTGGAACCCCAATTTTCCAAGGGTAAAAAACCACGATTTTTTAATGCAGATTTGGTGGATTCGACGGTTGCGCAAACATTTACAGGGTAAGCCAGAACTTAGATAAAAGCTTGAACTTGTAAATAATTATGATTAATAAACAAAATCTAGGGTTGCATGTGTGAAATTTCCTTTCCAAATCGTTATGAACTACTTCTAATTACATTTATAAACATAAATATAATAACCGCCTAAACTCTAACAGAATTAAACCCTACACAACTTGCTTATAACAGTAGAGGAATAAACATACATTGATACATAGTTTGATGCATAACTATAACTTATGCATATAAATTGAATGAAGGATGTTGCAATAAAATGGCAAGGTATAGTGATATCAAAATAGAAAGAATAATAGGTTAAATCTTAATCAAAGCCATAATGCATACTAAGATAGTTTTGTGCCTACGAGAACTATACTTGTACTAAAATAAATCCAAACCAGTGTTTGAAATATCTTGCATGCAATCCTGGAGATATAAATCTGAATAAGAGTACTTACAGTAAAACAATAAAGTACAGTAACACCTTATATGCCAACATGCATGAGCAAGGTAATCATTTTGATAACATGCATAAGCAAGAATAAGCAATAATGTAATCATGTTGAATATTCGTTAGGGATCATTTTCACTATTGGGTGAATGCAGAATGATGAAAAGATAGTTGATAACAACAAAAATCATCATGAATAACATGTTAGGAATCATTATAGTGATTGATAATTGCATAATTAAATAAAGGGGACCTATTCTAAGCATTAGATTCATTATACTTAACGATTTAGATATATTTTACAGTAACATGCATTTCCAGAAATAAGATAAATGGAACTTGAACTAAACAAGGAAATCGTTATGCTTAACAACCTAGCTATCATTTACAATAACCAGATTATTCAGAAATAAATAGCTAGAATCTGATCTAAGCAATGTGATTTATAGTAAATAGACATATGAGAAATGAATAATTAGAACCTGATCTCAGCATGCAACCATTAGATATCATTTACAGTAAAATAGATAATTCGGAATTTAGTAAACAGAACCTGATCTAAGTTGTGCAATCAACAGATAGTTCATAAATTAAATGAATATAACAGAACCAAACTATGCAATCAACAGATAGTTTATAAATTAAATAAATGGAACCAGAACTAAGCTATGAAATCGTTAGATACCATAGACAGTTCGTAAATAAATAAAATAGAACCTAATCTAAGCAATGCAATCATTAGATATCATAGACAGTTCAGAAATAAATAAAATAGAACCTAATCTAAGCAATGCAATCATTAGATATCATAGACAGTTCATAAGTAAATAAAATGGAACCTAATCTGACAATCATTAGGTATTATTTACAGAAATCAAACATTTCATAAATAAAAAAATAGATAATGAACTAAACAATGCAATCATTAGATATCATCTACAGAAATCAGACATTTCAGAAATAAAGAAACAGATTCTAAACCTGAGCAGAGGCAAATCAAAACTGGATGTCGATGTTCCTCCCAACCAACTTTCAGAACAGCCAAATTACTTGCTTTGAAACCCCCGAGCCTGTTTGCTGAACCATAAGGACAAAGACTTGGTCACGAAGTTCTTCTGGCATAAGCTAGGTCACAAAACTCCCTTCACCATAAGCCTCTTGCTCAGTGGGTGAATCAATACTTAGCATATTCTCCCCTTTCATCATGAACCTCCTTTTCATTGGATGAAATCGATGCTTTATAGCATTTTCCTATGACTTAGGTCATTCATGAGCCTCCTGTTCGTAACGCTCCACCAGGATTCACGACCTGAACGTTAGGGAGGATGCCTCCTGCATCATGTGCTCCTTTACTAGGTTTTCCTGCCACAAAGGGTTTCCTCTTAACACTTATTATTTCTCCTTGTGGGTCAGCAAACACTCTTCAACAATTGCCTTCAATTTTGATTCCCATTACTATTAATAATTTAAAAATAATAATTCTTTTACAATGTCTTGACCTCACTTGGTCAATAATGCCAAATTAAATAATAACATAAGGTTTTATAAAAACAATAAATTAGGGTTCCTAAGTGTATTACATACACCCCCCCTTAAAGTCTAACACCGTCCTCGGTGTTACTTTTAAACTTCCTTTGAATCATTCTGAAACAGAATTGGATATGCCTCTCGCATATTACTTTCCTATTCCCAAGTATCCTCTTCTGGGCTAAGGTGCTTCCATTGCACCTTGACTTGTCCGATGGTGCAGTTCTAGAGTAAAATTTCTCTCCTCTCGAGAATACATTTCGGCCCCCCCTGAAATTCTCCTTCGGGTTCCACCTGGATAGCATTCTAGTCAACCACATGAGTAGCATCATGAACATATCTTTTTAAAATTTAAATATGAAAAACATTATGTACTTTAATTGTAGGTGGTATTGCTAATTGATAAACGAATGGCCCAACCTTGGCCAATATCTCAAATGGTCCACAATACTTGGGTGCCAACTTTGTGTACTTTCTCAATTTCAAGGAACTTTTTCTGGGTTTCACTTTCACATAAACATGATCCCCTACCTGGAACTCTCTTTGATTTCTTTTCAAATCAGCATAGCTCTTTTTTCTATCTTGAGCTATCTTCAAGTTGTGGTGTACATGTTTCACTGTTAGTTCCATGTCCTTCAATATTTCAGGACCTAGTATTAGTCTATCAACTGGACTACTCCAAGAAATTCGAGTATTACATTTCCATCCATAAAGTATCTCAAATGGACTCATTTTTGCAGAGGCCTAAAAATGGTTATTATATGCAAACTCAACAAGATGTAAATATTCTTCCCATTTCCCAAATTTGTCCATTACATACATTCTAAGCATGCCTTCTAAAATTTGATTCACCCTTTGAGTTTGTTCATCAGTCTGGGGATGATATGCAATACTAAAATTTAATTGATTATCCAATCCTTTAAATAAAGTTTTCCATAAATTTCCCGTAAACTTCGCATCCCTATCAGAAATTACAACTTTAGGTACAACATGCAATCTGAAAATTTCTTTCATAAAAATATTAGCAATATTAATAGCTTTGTAAGTAGATTTAACTGGAATAAAATGTGTTTCTTTACTAAGATTATCTACCACAACCATAATTGAATCATTTTGTTTAGAATTCTTAGGCAAACCTGTTATAAAATCCATTCTAATAACTTCTCACTTCCATTCTGGAATGTGTAAAGACTATAGCAATCCGGCTGGGTGCTGATGTTCAACCTTAACTTGCTGACAATCAAATACATCTAGCAATGTATTTTGCTGCTTCATTTTTCATATTAGACCAAAAGATTTTTTTTTCTTAACATAGTAATCATTTTCTGATATCCAGGATGTCCTAAATATGGTCTTGTATGCATTTCATTCATGATTAAAGACTTGACCTCTTCTGAATTAGGTACATACAAGCTGTTTTTACATACCAACAAATCTTTTTTGCTAAGATTGAATTATGATTTTACTTTAATGGTTTTATTTTTTGTTGTCCTTTCTTTTAACTTTTGATATTCTTTACCAAATTTTACTGATGTTATGATTTTATCTTCCAGATCAGTTTCATAGCTGCTACTTGCAATTACAGAAAGCATGTTTGCATGACGGCTTAACGCATTAGCCACTTTATTTTTTCTTTTCCTTTAATAATTTTAATTTCAAAGTCATATCCACTTTGGAAAGATAACTATCTAGCTTGTCTAGCATTTAAATTTTGTTGGTCAAATAAATATTTTAAACTGACATTATCAGTCATTAGTAAGAATCTTCTTCCAATAAGATAATGTCGCCACATTTTAAGTGCATGAATAATGGCAGCTAACTCCCAATCATGAGTAGCATAATTTTTTCATGTTCTTTAAGCTTTCTTGATTCATAGGTTACCACATAGTTGTCTTGCATTAATACTCCACCTAGACCCTCTTTGCATGCATCTATGCATACAACAAAATCTTTATAGGGGTCTGCTATCTTTAGGATATGAGCTGTTGTTAATAAATGTCTCAGCATATTAAAGTTGATTTCACATTTCTCATTCCATTCAAATTTCTTACCTTTCTTTGGTAATGAATTTATAGGATATGCAATTTTGAAAATCCCTCAATAAATTTACGATAATATCCAATGATCCCGATAAAAGATCTAACATCAGATACATCTTTAGGCACGGGCCATTCCATGATAGCTTTAATGTTATCGGGATCCATTAATATACCATCCTTAGACACTACATGTCCCAAGTATTGAATTTTATCTTTAAAGAAATCACATTTATTGAATTTAGCATAAATTTCTTGTTCTCTTAACAATTGTAAGACTATTCTTAAATGCTCTCCATGCTCTTGTTGATTTTTAGAATAGATTAATATGTCATTAATGAAGACAACTACAAATATATCTAAATATTTACTCAATATACTCTTCATTAAACACATAAAAGATGCTAGAGCATTTATCAACTCAAAAGGCATTACGACAAATTCATAGTGACCATATCTGGTCCTAAAAGTTGTCTTATATATATCTTCATCTTTAATTCTGACCTGATGACATCCAGATCTCAAGTCTATTTTTGAAAATATCGTTGCTCCTCAAAATTGATCAAATAAGTCATTGATCCGAGGTAAACGATATATCTTTTTAATTGTCATTTTATTAAGTTGTATGTAGTCTATACACAACCTCAATGTTCCATCTTTTTTCTTCACAAACAACACCGGTGCTCCCCAAGGAGAAACACTTGGTCGAATGTACTTTTTATCAATTGATTCTTGAATTTGTGCTTTTAATTCATTAAGTTCCAAGATGTTCATACGATATGGAGTTTTTGACGCTAGTACAGCTCCCGGTACCAAGTCAATAGTAAAATCAATCTCTCTTTTCGGAGGTAATCCAAGAATTTCTTCCGGAAACATGTCCTTAAAATATTTTAAAACTGGAAAATCATCTATTTTAATTTCATTATTTTTATCTTTGTCATCAATTATATGAACAGGATAAAATTTACAGCCCTTGCGAACAGATCTTTTCATTTGTAAAGCAGAAATTTCTCTAATTGTAGTTTTCCTTGGAATTCCTTTAACTATTATAAGTATACTTCCTTCCTCTATGCATGAGAAAGATTTATCATAGCAGTTCATAATTACTCTATGATTTTCTAACCAATCCATTCCTATAAATAAATCATAAGATCCTAAAGGTGGAATATTTAAATCAACATATGTTGCAAAACCATTCATAATGAATTCACATCTTTTCACAAAACTAGTGACTTTTCTTTTCGTTCCTAAAGCAAGCTGAACTAACCAAGACTTTTCAAATTTACTCTGTTGTAATTTACACAGTTCTACAATTCTTGTTGAAACATAACTTAAATTTTCACCTAGATCAATTAATATGGAGATTAGTTTATCTTTTAACATACCTTCAATTTCTACCATTGATGTCTGATGGTATGCTTTCCTGTTCTCCAACGTTGCGCATATTTTGGGCATGCTTCTTGCTACATCTCCAACCGTGGTATATTTTTGAACAATGTGAAAGTTGTTAAAGCTTTTTCTTCTTACTGGATAGTCTTTAAAATAATTTGGTTCACCACATTCCCAACATTGTAAAGGTTCCTTTTGCACAGTATTTTTATTATAACCCATAGGTGCTTCTCTTTCTTTCATTACTGTAGGATTTTGTGGCTTAAAACTTCTAAAATTATTTCTCTGATAGTTTCAATGATTATTTCCAGAAGCATTATTAAATATCCTAACTTTTCTTTTGTGTTCAAAGCTTTCATGTTTTATGTTCTTCCAACTTGGTACATTATCTCTTTTGTTCTTATTCTGGTCACAACAGAAATTTGTTTTTTTCATAGCTTCATCTAATGTTTTAGGATTGTCATATTCAATTCTTTCTTTGTAAATAGTTGGTAAACAACTGAGAAAATGTTGTTCTTTAGGTTTTTCATCAACAATATAAGGTACATAACGTAACAAACTCAGAAATTTATTGCATAGTTCCTTCATTGTATAAGTTCCTGGTTTTAAATCATAAAACTTTTTACCTTTTTCTTCATAATATTGTTCCGACAAGTATTTTCTTTTAAAGTATTTCTTGAAACTTTGCCAAGTTAAGTGACGTTCCTTAATGCATTTTACTTTCTTGATGGACCTTGCCACCAAATGTCGACCTTTCCTGTTAAGTTATAAATTGTCATTTTTGCTTTTAAGTCATTAGAGTAGTTGTAAATCTGAAAGTACTTTTTCATTCCTGAAATCAAAGCTTCTGCTTCTTCTCCGTTTTCAATCTCACCATTCAATATAGGAGGTTTTATCTTTTTATATTCACCAGAAATTTCTTCATAAGGCTTACTTTTCCTACTATATTTATTACCATCGCTACTTTTTCTAGATTCTTTGTAATTTTGTTTACTCTGTTTAGGTGAAATTCTACTTGAAGACTCGGTTTCACTATCTGAAAAATTTAACTTCCTTACCGTGCGTTTATAAGATGCAGTCCTTGATGTTTATTTCTCAGATCCTTTCTTCCTTTTTGTTTCATGATTATGCAATTTTGTTAACAAGACATTGTTTAATTCCTCTTGCGCTTTCAGAATTCATTCATTGTCTTTCTTAACACTTTGTAGTTCTGCTCTTAAATATTTTACGATTTGTAACAATTCAGATGGGTTATCGTTTCTATTCTCATTTAGATGTAGCCATATATTATCATCATTAATGTTTTCTTGTTCATTGTTTACTTGTTCTTTAGGATGGAATTCTTCTTCAGCTGACATTTCAACATCTGCCATAGTTCTTGCAAAATCAAGGTTATACTTCTCTTTTGAACATAAGAGAGTCAACCATTAAACATAAGTTAGTTTTATGTTTGTATTTGTTTCAAGGTTGAGCCCTTTAGGCCAAGTGTTGTAACCATGCTCTGATGCCATTATGTCACATACCCTAAAATACCTATATTAAAAATAAAATAAAAATAGGATAAATAAATAGAATAAATGCATGTATTCTTTTGCACTTCTAGTATTGCGGAAGACAAAATACTTTACTTGATTCCATAATGGACTCTAAGCCAACGTTAGAAGCATGTCAAGGTTTTGTTTTGAATAATATTCAAGGTCTAGGCTCTTAATTCTTTTATGAGCATACTTAGCTTAGGATTATAAGCATCTTTAATAAAAATTTAACCTCAACACAATTAGAAAAATGAGGGTTTAAACCCTTACCCAAACCCTTGCGAATCTCCAAAATCCGACTGTGTATTCTTACCGTTCCCCAATCCGACTTCCGCATTACGGATGTAGGTTGCAAAACCCCAAAACCCGACTTTCAACTTTATGGTTCCACAATCCAACTTCCGCAATTGCAGTTGCGGGTTGCGGAACCCCATCTCCGCCCGTTTATTTCAATGGTTCCCTAATCCGACTTCTGCAATTGCGGATGCAGGTTGCGGAACCCTAACTCTGCCCGTTTATTTCAACGGTTCCTCAATCCGACTTCTGCAATTACGGATGCGGGTTGCGGAACCCTGACTCCGACCATTTAAACTTATGGCTCCGCAATCCGACTTCCACATTGCGGATGCAGGATTGCAGATCCCCAATTTTCTAAGGGTCAAAAACCATGATTTTGAATGTGAATTTGGTGGATTCGACGGTTGTGGAAACGTTTATAGGGTAAGCCAGAACTTAGATAAAAGCTTGAACTTGTAAATAATTATGATTAAAACAAAATCTAGGGTTGCATGTGTGAAATTTCCTTTCCAAACCGTTATGAATTACTTCTAATTACATTTATAAACAGAAATATAATAACCACCCAAACTCTAACAGAATTAAACCCTGCACAAAACTTGCTTATAACAGTAGGGGAATAAACATACATTGATACATAGTTTGATTCATAACTATAACTTCTACATATAAACTGAATGAAGGATGTTACAATAAAATGGCAAGGTACAGCGATATCAGAATAGAAAGAATAATAGGTTAAATTTGAATCAAATCCATAATGCATACTAAGATAGTTATGTGCTTGCGAGAACTATACTTGTGCTGAAATAAACCCAAACCAGTGTTTGAAATATCTTGCATGCAAGCCTCGAGATATAAATCTAAATAAGAGTACTTACAGTAAAAAAATAAAGTACAGTAACACCTTATATGCCAACATGCATGAGCAAGGTAATCATTTTGATAACATGCATAAGCAAGAATAAGAAGTAATGTAATCATGTTGAATATTCGTTAGGGATCATTTACAGTAATGGGTAAATGCATAATGATGAAAAGATAGCTGATAACAACAAAAATCATTATGAATAACAGGTTATGAATCATTACAGTGATTGATAATTGCATAATTAAATAAAGGGGACCTGTACTAAGCAATAGATTCATTCTACTTAACGATTTATATATCTTTTACAATAACACGTATTTCCAGAAATAAGATAAATGGAACTTGAACTAAACAAGGAAATCGTTATGCTTAACAACCTAGCTATCATTTACAATAACTAGATTATTCATAAATAAATAGCTAGAATCTGATCTAAGCAATGTGATTTACAGTAAATAGACAGATCATAAATGAATAATTAGAACTTGATCTCAACATGCAACCATTAGATATCATTTACAGTAAAATAGATAGTTCATAATTTAATAAACATAACCTAATCTAAGCTATGCAATCAATAGATAGTTCAGAAATTAATTGAATAGAACAGAACTGAACTATGCAATCAACAAATAGTTCAGAAATTAAATAAATGGAACCAGAACTAAGCTATGAAATCATTAGATAACATAGACAGTTCAGAAATAATTAAAATAGAACCTAATCTAAGCAATGCAATCATTAGATATCATAGACAGTTCAAAAATAAATAAAATAGAACCTAATCTAAGCAATGCAATCATTAGATATCATAGACAGTTCAGAAATAAATATAATAGAACCTAATCTGAGCAATGCAATCATTAGACATTATTTATAGAAATCAGACATTTCAGAAATAAACAAACAAATCCTAAACTAAACAATGTAATAATTAGATATCATCTACAGAAATCAGACATTTCAGAAATAAAGAAACAGAACTTGAACCTGAGCAGAGGCAAATCAAAACTGAAGGTTGCCATTCCTCCCAACCAACTTCCAGAACAGCCAAACTACTTGCATTGAAACCCCCGAGCCTATTTGTTGAACTACAAGGACAAAGACTCACAGAGTTCCTCTGGCATAAGCTAGGTCACAAAACTCACTTCACTATAATCCTCCTGCTCAGTGGGTGAATAAATACTCAACGTATTCTCCCCTTCCATCATGAATCTCTTGTTCAATGGATGAAATCGATGCTTTATAGGATTTTCCTAAGACTTAAGTCATTCATGAGCCTCCTGCACGTAACGCTCCAACATGAGTCACGACCTGAACGTTAGGGAGGATGCCTCCTGCATCATGTGCGCCTTTACTAGGTTGTCTTGCCACAAAGGGTTTCCTCTTAACACTTGTCGTTTCTCCTTGTGGGTCATCAAACACTCTTCAACGGATGCCTTCAGTTTTTATTACCATTGTTATTTAATAATTTAAAAATAATTATTATTTTACAATGTCTTGACCTCACTTGGTCAATAATGCCAAATTAATTAATAACATAAGGTTTTATAAAAACAATAATAATTAGGGGTTCTCACCATTGAAAATGGAGTTTCCCCACCTCAACGCCATCATCAGCACCACCCCGAATTCATGGCATTGAACAAAAGTTGAGTCCATATGTTCCACCAATCTTCCAAATCCCATTCTTGTACCCTCCCACAAGCATACAATGGATGCCAAATATGGCTTAGTTAACTCTACCTGGCCTCACTTTGGGTATTTTGGTATGGTACCTTACGCCACCCTACCCAGAAATGGCTTCCAAATCGGTCAATCATTATGAGTTTGTCTGTGTTTCGGTTTCTAAGCCTATAAGGCTCGTAACACTCCAGTTACAACAACCCCACCTATGACATCCACAACTAAACCATAATCAATGTCAAAAAGACCACCAATGGGGGATCCAAGCAACCAAAGTTGAAAGGTACCCTCTTACCAAACCCCACAACTAACTCATTGGCCGTTGTTAAGCCTAAAGCGGGCGGCATCAACCCACAATGGTTAAAATCCCTAGTAATGACCAATGCTCTCACTCAAAGAGTCACGTCGCCATGTGCTCTTTACGGGTAGAAAGGCCATGCGTCCCACTCTTTAGGAGCTAAGAAATTTTCTTAACACTCCTGTTAGCATAACCCATTCCCCTACAATGGTAAAAGGGGGCACATATCCCTCTCCCACATCTAAGTCCAAAACACTGCGTCTGAATCACACATGTGCCATGTGTTCTTAGTATGGGCTTTACACACACCCTTGCCCCAATCTCTCTCAATTTTGGGATTCCTTGGAAACCATTCATCTCACTCAAGTGATGATTGAGGAACCTCCCTCCTCAACCCAAGAAGCAGCATCTATTAACGTCGTCACTACATCAGCAACAATGTTAGTCGCACCTCCCACACATGCTACCCTATAGCCATTCCCATTGTTGAGCCTATTACATCGCAAGATCCTCAACATCCTAATCTTGCACCATGACCAAGGAGGTGAAAGTCGAGGTATAGCTGCCCTACTCTCCCCTACGAGTCACTCAACTCGTTGTAGGGATACGACACTTTATCGTGCAGGCCAAACCACTGATACACACTTGACGCAACGTATCTTAGTGGTCAAACTTAGGATATCCCCAAGGAGCAATTGTGCGTGCAATTGACTCTTGAAGTTAGGTATTTCCTTTGGGAGGTGTTGGCAAGTCTTCTTGATTGGAACATTTGCCCCATTACTGGTAGAACTAGCTCTTTGTTACCTCCACTGGTCAATTGGTGTGTGGATCCCATTGTCACCATCAGTTGAAGTTTTGGGAGACCCAGATACATTTGAGAGGAATGATGTTAGGTATTTTTAAGGAATTTACATTTATTTTCTTTCTAAATACAAGTCCACCAAATCATAATTTAAAAGAACCTACATGGGGGAACACTAGCACTAAAACTGACTTTTGTACATATCACTCACTTATTGCACCATATTTGCATCTATTTTGGTTGGCATATTTTTGCATTTGTTCAATTTTATTTAATTCCATCACTCTCATTTGACACAAATCCTTCGCCATTTAGGAACAAAACAACCCCCTAAGGTAGTCCCAGAGACTGCAAGGCCTCTCCCCTCTCTCAAGGGGTGTTTTTATACCTTCTCCTTGTGGTTCATGTGGAGAGTACTTTAGTCAAGACCGCTTACAAACCACTTTGATAGGATTATCTAAGTAAGGCCAATATTTTCTCAGGACATTCTCTCCTATTGGAGAAAGTAAGAATCCCTCCATCTCCTCCACCGCCGGAAGAGGCACCCCTTTTGTATTCTCCTCTCAGAGATCCTTTGGACCCCTTTGATCCCTCCTCTCTCGTAGGAGGTCACTCATTGTTTTCAACACCACTTTGGTCTCCCCATAGTGGAAACCATACCCAACACAAAATGGAAGGACCAAATCCTCTTGCCCTACCTTTTACGGCTAGTCTCAATCTACCTGATTTGGCCAAACTAATCAATGACCCCGTCGTACATTATCCAACATGGCTATCTATGCCATATAAACTTCCCTCTGACATTCCCAAATTCAAAGGAAAGCAAGGGGATGATCCTGCCAACCATGTCATGTATTTTCACTTATGGTGTTCTTCTAATAGCATAGTGGATGATCCTATGAGGCTTTGCCTCTTTTAGCGTACCCTCACAGGAACAGTAGCCAAATGGTATATAAACCTACCGAGAGTGACCACCCATGCCACCTTTGGGATATTGGCCACCGCATTTCTCACTTACTTCCAGCTTCATATTTGACATGATGCTGGTCTCTAAATTCTCACATATTTTTGACAAAATATCATCCACCCACATCGCGAACCACATCCGCATCGGACATTGTGTAAAATCAAAATACAACCTCCATTTTTGTTGGATTGGTTTATCAAATCACTCCAACGCTCCATAGTTAAATATGTCGCCACCTCCATGCAGCAAAGCGAGGAAGAGGCAATTCTGAAAGCCCAACTTTTCAAGCTCATATATGCACAATCTGGCTACCTTTACACCATCCTTCCCGATGCCCCTCTGCATCGATCGTTGGATCCTACACCTGCGGGATCCTCACATTCGATGGATGGGATTATTGGATCCATTTATCACTTAGGAAAGGTTCCTACTACCAATTCGACACCATTTAACATGGATCTACAATACCCATCCATGCCACCTGTGTCGGTACCCCCCTACACCGGTACCAACCCCATCAGTTGGTCACTTATAGTATGGACCCTATAGTCCTACTTATCCAAATGTTAGTCGAATGAAAATGATTCCTACATCGCCAATGGCACAAGTCGTTCCTACGTCCGCATCTTATGGAGTACAAATCGCATTTATCCCACCCCTAGGGTAAAACCCTTATTACCCCTTCCCATTCCTGACTGGTTAGAAACCCACAACTCACATGGGGGTGAACCTGGTTCAACATTCTTATGCTCAACAAGATCAATAGTTTGAGCAATTGAATGTCGCGAACCCCTGGAATCCTCAAACTTAGGGGAAGAAAAAAGGAAAGAACAAGAAAAACCAGGAGCCAGGGCAAGGGGGAAACCCCCCTCCTTAGCAAAACTAGAATGCGGGTAATCAAAACACAAGGACTAATAATACCCCCAAACAATGGAAGAATGCTAACCTAAGGACCAATTATTGTTGCTCCATTTGAGGCGAATATAGTCATTACACTCATCATTTCCCTCTTATCCTGACTACCAGTAGTTAGTGGAAGCCAAGAAGAAGACAGTGACAAACCCCCCTCAGGCTGCCAACCCAAAACCATTGTATTACAACAACCCTTTACAAACCAAGGGTTAGTTACATAACAACAATATCCTCGCCCCTCCGGTGATGGATCTTTTCAAAATATCTACACGTTAGACATAAATCTTCAGACTCGAGACAAAGGTTATGATAAGCCTGAATCCCCTCAAATGGAAGACACTCCTATCCCCTCGAGGGGTCCTCCCCAAATACCACGCCCAAGTGCCGAACAAGTCCCACGGATTCCCATGGTTCCACTTCGGTGTACCCCTAATAACCCTCACATGAAAGTCTCCCACAATTACAGTATTGTGGATGACTTGGCTCAATCACCTGCAGCCATGTCCACGTTAGAAGTGTTGCAGTCGTGCCCAAGTCAACAAAAGGCATTACTCTATGAACTTGGTGTCGTAGATCCTTCCGACACACGTCTCATGACATTTGACCTTAACAAAGGTGAACTGTGACTACCCTCGTTAGTTGCTTTTCAAGTCCCAGTCACCGTAAAGAACATTATGATTCATAGTTGCATCATCAATGAAGGCGCATCCACTTGTGTAATGTCCTTGAAAGTATGGAAACATTTAGGGTCCCTATAGTTTCTCCCCTCGTCTATCACTCTTTGCACATATGATGGGAGACCATCCCAACCAAGAGGATTGTACCAAAATTTCCCCATCGAGTTGGGGGGAAAGATGGTTATTATCGATATCGAGGTGGTCGACATCGAACTCGACTACAACATCCTCTTGGGGCATAGTTACATGTAGGCCATGAAGGTGGTCACCCCCTCGGTATTCAGTATCATGATTTTTCCCTTAAATGGGAAGGTTGTCACCCTCGACTAGCTTAACTACTATGATCCCAACACCACAAGTAATCTTGACAATGTCCTACCAACTGTCGTCGGTGCGGATCAACCGTATGTTGACATTTCCCCCAGCATGTATAAGGACTCCAATTTGTTAGGAGTCTATTCGGTACCACATAAGATCCCCATATCAACCGATGGCTTAATGTGCACAATTTTCACCATTGAAAATGGAGTCGACTCCACCTCAACACCATCATCAGCATCGTTGTTGAGTAATGGCATTAAACAAACATTGAGTCCATCGGTTCCACCAATCTTCTAGATCCCATTCTTGTCCCCTCCCACAGGCATACAATGGACACCAATTATGGATCAGTTAACTCTACCTAGGCTCACATTAGGTATTCCGGTATGGTACCTTACACCACCCTACCCATAAATAGCTTCCAAACCAGTCCCTCATTATGAATTTGTCCATGTTTCGGCTGCTACGCTTATAAGGCCCGTAACACTCCAGTTACTACAACCCCACCTATGACATCCACGACTAAACCAAAAGCAGTTGTCACAAATACCACCAATGGGGGCACCAAGCAACCAAAGTTGAAAGGTCCCCTCTTACCAAACCCCACATATGACTCGTTGGACGTCACTAATCCTAAAGTAGGGGGCATCAACCCATAACGGTTAAAAGATCTAATTATGACCAATGCTCCCACTCAAAGAGTCATGTCACCGTGTTCTCTTTGCGGGCAAGAAGGCCATGCAACCAACATGTGTCGCACTCTGTCGAACCTAATAAATTTTCTTAACACTCCTGTTAGCATAACCCATGCCCCTCCAACGGTAAAAGGGGACACATCTCCCTCGATCGCATCTAAGTCCAAAACATTGCGTATGAATCACGCATGTGCCATGTGTTCTCAGCATGGGTATTACACACCATTGCCCCGATCTCTCTTGATTTAGGGATGCTTTGGAAACCATTCGTCTCACTTAAGTGATGATTAAGGAACCTCCATACTCAACCTAGGAAGCAACATCTATTAACGTGGTCACTACATCAGCAACATCGTTAGTCGCACCTCCCACACATGCTACCTTTGTAGCCATTCCCGTTGTTGAGCCTATAACGCCGCAAGATCCTCAACATCCTAATCTTGCATTGTGACCAAGGATGTGAAAGCTGAGGTATAGCTACCCTGGTCTCCCCTACGAGTCACTCAACTCATTATAGCAAGACAACACTATACCATGCAAGTTGAACCACTGATCCACACTTGACGCAAGGTATCTTAATGGCCAAGCTTAGGATATCGCCAAGGAGGAATTATGTGTGCAATTGACTCCTTAAGTTAGCTATTGCCTTTGGGAGGTGTTTCCAAGTAATCTTGATTGGAATATTGGCCCCATTACCGATAGAGCTAGATCTTTGTTACCTCCACTAGTCAATTGGTGTGTGGATCCCACTGTCACCATCAGTTGTACTTTTGGGATGCCTAGTTACATTTGAGAGGAATGACATTAGGTATTTTTAAGGAATTTACATTTATTTTCTTTTTAAATACAATTCCACTAACTCATAATTAAAAAGAACCTACATGGGAGAACACTAGAACTAAAATTGACTTTTGCACATATCACTCACTTATTCCACCGTATTTGCATTTGATGTGGTTGGCATGTTTTTTCATTTGTTCAATCGTGTTTCATTCCACCATCACTCTCATTTAACACAAATCCTTCACCATTGAGGAACAAAACAACCCCCTAAGGCAACCCTGAAGACTATAATCCCTCTCCCCTCTCTCGAGGGGTGTTTTTAGACCTTCTCCATGAGGTTCACGCGGAAGGTACTCTAGCTGGGGCCGCTCTCAGGCCACTTTGATAGGATTATCTGGGCGAGGCCAATATTTTTTTATGAAATTATCTCCTATAGGAGAAAATAAGAATCCCTTCACCTCCTCCACCACTAGAAGGGGAACCCATTTGGATTCTCCTCTCATAGATCCTTTGGACCCCTTTGATCCCTGCTCTCTCATAATAGGTCACTCGATTTTTTCAATACCACCTGGGTCTACCCCTTGCAGAAACCACACCCAACACACAATGGCAGGAACAAATCGTCTTGCCCTACCTTTCATGGCTAGTTGTAATCTCCCTGATTTGGCCAAATTGATCAATGACCCCATCGCACATGATCCAACATGGCCAGCTATGCCAGATGAACTTCCCTCTAACATTCCCAAATTTGAAGGAAAGCAAGGGGATGATCCTATGAACCATGTCATGTATTTTCGCTTAAGCTATTCTTCTAACAGCATAGTGGACGATCCTATGAGGCTTCGCCTCTTTCAGTGTACCATCACTAGAATGGCATCCAAATGGTATGTAAACCTACCAAGAGCGACCCATGCCACCTTTGCGACATTGGCCACTGCATTTCTCACTTACTTCCAACTTCTGATTTTCCATGACCTTGGCCTTGAAATTCTCACAGAGTTTTGACAAAATACATCCACCCACATCGCGGGCCACATCCATGAGAGGCATAGGCGTCGAACATTGTGTAAAATCGAAATACAACCACCATTTTTGTTGAATTGGTTTATCAAATCACTCCAACTCACCATAGATAAAGATTTCACCACCTCCATGCCACAAAGCGAGGAAGAGGCAATTCTGAAAGCCCAACATTTTGATCTCATATATGCACATTCTATCTACCTTTACACCATCCTTCCTGATTCCCCTCGGCATTGGTCGTTGGATCCTACACCTGCGGGCTCGCCACATTCAGCAAATTGGCTTATTGGGTCCATTTCCCACTTAGGAAAGGTTTCTCCTACCACTTTGGTTCCATTTAACGTGGCTCCACAATACCCATCCATGCCACTTGTGTTGGTACCCCCTACATAGGTACCAACCCCATCAGTTGGTCACTTACAGTATGGACCCTATAGTCCTACTTATCCAAACATTATCCAAACGACAATAGTTCCTAATCCGCCAATGTAACAAGTCGTTCCTACGTCCACATATTATGGAGCGCAAGATGCATTTATCCCACCCCTGAGATATAACCCTTATTACCCCTTTCCATTCCCGACTGGTCAGCAATCCACACCTCACATGGGGGTGAACCTGGTTCAACCTTCTTATGCTCAACAAGCTCAACAGTTTGAGCAATTGAACACCGCAAAGCCCCAGAATCCTCAGACGAAGGGGAAGAAGAAAAGGAAGAACAAACAAAACCAGTAGCCGAGGCAAGGGGGAAACCCCCCTTTTAAGAAAAACCAGAATGTAGGTAATCAAAATACGATGACTAATAACCCCCCTAAACAAAGGAAGAACACTAACCTATGGACCAATTATTGTTGCTCCATTTGCGACGAATATGGTCATTACGCTCATCATTGCCCTCTTATCCCTGACTAACAATAGTTAGTGAAATCCAAAAATAACACAGTACTAAAACCCCCTAGGACTGCCAACCCTCCCCAAACCCAAACCACTATATTGCAACAACCCTTTGTAAACCAAGGGGTAGTTACACAACATCAAGATCATCGCCCCTCCTGCGATGGCTCTTTTCAAAATATCTACACATTGGACATAAATATTCAGACTCAAGCCAAATGTTATGATAGGCTTGAAGCCCCCAAGTGGAAGACGCTCCTATCCCCTTGGGGGGTCCTCTCCAAATACCATTCCCAAGTGCCGAACAAGTCCCACAGATTCCCATGGTTCCACTTCAGCGTACCCCTAATAACCCTCACACGAAACCCTCCCACAATTACAGTATTTTGGATGACTTGGCTCAATCACCTACAGCCATGTCCACATTAGTAGTGCTACAGTCATGCCTAATTCAACGAAAGTCATTACTCAATGCACTTGGCATCATCGATCCTTCTGACGCACGTCTCATGACCTTTGACCTTGACAAAGGTGAACCGCGACTACCCTTGTCAATCGCATTTCAAGTCCCAGTCACCGTAAAGAGCATTATCATTCATCGATGCATTATCAATGATGGAGGATCCACTTGCGTAATGTCCTTGAAAGTATGGAAACATTTAGGGTCACCAGAGTTGTTCCCCTCGTCTATCGCTCTTTGTGCATATGATGGGAAACCATCCTAACCAAGAGGATTGTACCAAAGTTTCCCCATCGCGCTAGGGGGGAATATGGTTATGATCAATATCAAGGTAGTCGATGTTGAACTCAACTACAACATCCTCTTAAGGTGTAGTTACATGTACACCTTGAATGCGGTCGCCTCCTCAGTATGGTACCTTACACCACCCTACCTATAAATTCCTTCCAAACTTGTAATATCCCTCATTCTGACCCTTAGGCTATTTTGGTTGTAATGTAAATATTGTATGCATGTGATGTATGATTCCTATCATGGAGCTCAAGGCCAAGGCCCTGCTAGTGAATTCTCATCCTTGCAGAGGAAAGTAATTGGTATTATGCTACCCATGTGCTAGTAATCCATGGAAAATGTAAATGATGTAAATAATACCATGTAAATAAAAATAACCAAGGGTTGGCTATGGCTGCAACTAAATGAGAGGGAACTATGTATCCACTAGGGAGAGGTGAGGGGATGTGGGATGGAACCCTAGGCTGGCATATGTCACCCAGAGAACCCCTTTGACTGTCCTAGCTGCCATCGAATGACGTTGTAAGGAGGTGGGTGAAGAACGTTGTTCATGAGGTCAATGGAGTATGGGACTACCCTGAAATCCGCAAGGCAGGGTATGGGGCTTTGTCTTACTTGTCCCGTAATCCACCATACCTCGTGGAGGATGTATTCCTCATTCCCAGACCTTAGTTGATGGGGGAAGACATCATTTGAACCCATACGCAGACCGAGCAAAGGAAACACAGCGAAGAATCGCGATCCTGAGTAAGTGCGCGAATTACAGAGCCAAAGACGCACAGAGAATTGCGTGGGAAAGGAATAACGTGGATAAGATCCATAGACCTGAACCTTGGTGCGTTTTGGAGAGAGTTAGATGCCCGAGAACCACAGAGAAACCCATATCTGTTAGCCGAAAATCGTAGACGCGGGACAGAGCTTCGACCGCAATGTTGAAGAGATACGAATGTGGAATTGTAGTGGGAAGGATCCGAGAGGGTTTGGGATACAGGGTAGAGTCAAAGAGGTCTCATTCACCTTGATTTAGCAGTCAGGACCAGCCACACTTTCCCAGGTCAGTGCTAAGGAAAGGGGAACCCTAGGGACTATGCAATAGTGAAGGGACCTTACTTAGGCTGAGAGTGGAGGTGATGGGGGTGTCTGAGCTATCTAAGATCATTGGGATATGCCCATGGATCTGTGGATGAGCTTATTGATTTAGAAAACCTTACCTACTTTCCCCACATACTTGACAAAGTTGGTTATGTGTAGTGAGTTATCCTAAGTGATACTCCTTAGTGGATACATAGACCCGGCTCAAGGGTGGTCTCTGAGTGTTGAAATAATACATCCTAGGTAGAGACCTATGGTTGGGTTGGAACGTTGCAGTCCATAGGGTTGAATGCCTATGCATTAATTTAGTTATGCATGTTATTAAATTAATGAATGCATGATACAGTGTGTATGGATGATGCTTTCTTTGTGTTCATTGAGTATGCCCTTGCACATTTACATTCGTATCCTTATGTTGGTACTCATATGTATTTATGCTTGATGAATTAGGGATAAGTCTGGTAAATGTGCAGGATACTCCAGCCAGGACTTGGGAAAAGAATAGACACCCTTGTGGTGTTCATGAATCATGTGGACCATATGAAGGAAAGAAGACAGAGCATAATGGAGCATAGCTCTTCGCATAGTGGTAAAGAGGAATAGATGGGGATTTAAGTCCTATTTTGGATTGTAAAAGAGGTAAGGTTAGATCCCTCATGTGTGGCAGGGATACACACCAGTGTATAGAGCTCTACAAGATATTTCCAATGGTACAAGACTTGTTTGATTTGGCCTAAGGATGAAGGAGATATCAGCCTCAGAAGTTGCAGGTGCAAGGGTATGTGGTCCCAACCTTCCGCATCAGCAATGCGGATTGTGGATTACGGAGGTCGAGGGTCGATCATTGGAGTTGCATGGTTAGACTTCTGCCTTTCCGCATCCGCAAAGAAGATTGCGGATTGCGGAAGTCGGAAGGGAAAATTCCAAGAAGATGGCGCGTGGGATTTCCAACTTTCGGCATCCACAAAACAGATTGCGGATTGCAGATGTCGGAAGGTCGATTCCACAGGGATGGTACATTGGATTTCCGACTTTCCGCATCCGCAAGTGGATTGCGGATTGCGGATTGTGGAAGGTGGTTTTTCTTGGGATTACGAATTGAGGTTTCTAATTTCCAACTTTCGCAACACGGGTTGCAGATTGCAAAATTCAGAGGGTGAATTTTGTGGGACAGCGATTTGTGGGTCCAACTTCTGAGTTCCGCATGCGGATTGTGGATTGCGAAAGTTGGACGAGTAATATTCGATGCTGTGAAGTTGAATTCTGGTTTCTGAATTCCGCATTGCGGATTGTGGAAGTAGGGAGCGTGATTTCTGCGGAAGGGTAAGTTTGGCAATTCGATTTCCGAATTTCGATCGCGGATTGTGGATCGGAGGACATTGCGGATTCCAGATTGGGTGCCATTGCGGCTGCGTGTAAGAATGGAAAGAATTATTGTTGAAAAAAAAAGTATTAGGGTCTCCCATCACCTCTTAAGGACACCAAGGTGACCGGGGACGTGAAAAAGAGGCCATTGCAAATTGTGGATTGGATGCCATTGCGGCTGTGTGTAAGAATGGAAAGAATTATTATTGAAAAAAAATGTATTAAGGTATCCCATCGCCTCTGAAGGACACCAAGACAATCGAGAACATGACAAAGTGGTCGATTTGTGGGTCCGACTTCCAAGTTCCACATGCGGATTGTGGATTGCGGAATTCGGACGAGTAATCTTCGACATTGTGAATTTGACTTTAGGTTTCTGACTTCTGCATTGCGGATTGCGGAAGTGAGGAGTGCGATTTCTGCGGAAGGGTAAGTTTTTCAATCCGATTTCTGAATTCCGATTGCGGATTGCGGATCGGATGCCATTGCGGCTGCGTGTAAGAATGGAAAGAATTATTGTTGAAAAAAAATGTATCAAGGTCTCCCATCGCCTTTGAAGGACACCACGGCGATTGGGGACGTGACAAAGTGGTATCAGATCCCTTTTTACAGCATTGGGGCTGCTTGGGCCGAAGTTGAAGCTTGCAGACGTGTTAGAGCTACAGAAGAACATAGATTGAGACCAACGGCCATGTAGTATCTCACTGAGTGAGACCCGACATCCAGCAGGGACTGTCTGATTAGCATAGAGAGGTCGATTCGGTTCCAAGCAGACATCTAGCCCTTTACCGGGCATCAACGTTGAACAAATGGCAGTGTTGATAAGCATAGGGAAGTCCAAGAAGGGCCAAGTCGGACTTGACCCCAATATTTGAAGGCAATTGGAACAATAGGGAAACTCTGATAAAAATGGAAATATCTCACCTCAAACTATTTATTTTACAGCATGTGAATGGTATGCTTATCAAGTAGCAGATAGGAATGTTATCCATGGGCATGTATACGGAATTGCTGCTTGGTGAGAAAATCATAGCTAATTGTTCCTTGTGTGCTTGTTAGAGGCCAGGAATTGGACCAGGTGTGATATGGAAAAGGCAATCCCATGCTTGATAGAGGATTTGAAAGGGAGAACCCCTTAACCCCTGCCATGTTCTTATATTGTGAGCTTTATATATAGAAATTAGGGCATAGGAATGCCAAAAATGCAATAGATTAGATAGATGAAATGTGTATGCATAGTAGGCATAGTAAGAGATAAGGCATAGTGCATGTGAACTTGCTTGTGCTTGCATGTGGTATTGCATATTGGAAAAATTTATTAATGAAGCACATTGCATTACAATATGAATGCACACTTAACAAAGATATGTAGAAATATTTTTGAGATGCCTTGCTTATACTTGCTTGGGAAATGATGAAAGTGATGTTTCTAGTGGTCCTTCATTTTACCAAGATAACCAAAGCATGGCTGAAGATGAGGATGATGATGATATTGCATGTGACCAGCAGCCTTGTGAAGAAAGGTTGGGGCACAAATCCATGATCAAGAAGTTGGTGGAAGGATTGTGTAGCCTTGGTAAGAAGCCAATTGATCAGGTAACATCATATGGTATGATGATGATCGCAGCCATGCAGGTGATGTTTATTATGTTAATTATGTAAGTGTTGAGAAAGGATGGGTAAGAATCCTTAACCATGTTTTAATCATCATAAAAGGGTATGCATGTAATAGTGAATGCATTTGTGTGAATGACATCCCACATGGTATGGTGAGGTATGTGATAGTAAAGAAATGGACATTAAACCATGTGACTATTTAGATTTATAATGCATTCATATGGAATTATATCATGCCATTTGTGTATGTTGATCATGAGTTTAATAACCAGTGCAAGTAAGGACTTATGGTCCTGTATGGTAGTGCATGCTATGTGAGATAGCCATGGTTAGGGCCATATGTGTTTGGAATGGTAGAATGCATGACATGATAGTATAGTATGCATGGATCAATGCAAGATTGAATTGAGTGGATATGCATTAAAATATTTTGTAAATCTGTGGTTGCATGAAGTGAATGCACATTAAAAGATAATGTGAATGTTGTAAATGTGCATCCACAAGTGTGGGTGCACATGTTGTGATGCATTGCATGAATGCATGGTTGTGGTGTATGTTCATTACAATTAAACAATAGGTGAAATGATGAATTAATGATAATTCTGAGATCATTTCATGAGCTGCTATGAATGAAGGAGAGAGATTGCAGTAAGGTAGTCATGATTGGTGGGATGCCAGAGTGCTCTATTGGAAGGACAGAGTTGCATAAAATGATAAGGTCGAATCTACCACATGCAAAATCCAAATATTATGAGAAGGGTCTCATGGTTGTAAAATTAATTTATGTACAGAAATTATTGTCCATTTCAGATTTGAAACCCTCCGATTTAATTTTATGAGAATAATTTCATGGCTGCAAATTAAATTTTGTACTAGACATAATTGTAGATTCATGTTTGAATTGAATTATTAATGCCATTGAATGAATATGGATTGTTAAGTGCTACTGAGTGTTTGGATTTTTGAGAAGTGTGTCAGGAAGACACATTGTATGAAGACCATGTGTGATGGCCTACAGAAGTCAGACTCCATGGGAAGAATCCCATATCTTGGAAATGGGTTTCGGGTGAAACGTTATTGGATATTTTGACAATATCTCAGTTGAACTGCATGTTGCTAGGCAATGTGGGTGAGATGGTAAATATTATGCCAGTAAGACATATGTGGGTTATGGAACGTGAAAAGGGTTGAGGTGGAAAACCAATGGATTGTCAACTCAGAGAAGGGATCCCCCAATCCTCGTGAAGGAAGAGAAAATACATCTGCAAAACGGATGAGTATTTTGTAACCCTAGCTAAGAATATACATGTCTAGTTATTAGAGTTAATATGCAGAGCACGCTTTATTATTTCATTATTATTCCATATTGCTTGAAGTGTGACTAGGGCCTACATGGCTCACATCGGAAAAGGATGCATACCTTTCAAGTGTTGTGTTATGTTAGGGTTGTCAATATTGACTACACCCTAAGGGAATGGACGCATTCCTGGTATTTCAATAATTGAGAGGGAATGTTATGAAATATGTTACAATTTTAGAGAAACAATACTAATGAGCTTGCTTTTCCATCTTGTGTTGTCAGCTTAAACAAATGCAATTTGGTGCTGCACACTAAAGAAGCAAAGTGAAAGGTTGATGTGAGGGGTTGTTGTGAAGGGTTGTTGTGTCTATGAAGGGTTGTTGTATGTGTGAAGCGTTGTGGTGGTGTGGCTCCGTAGTAGAGCCTTGACCTGAAGAGGGTCATGGTGCAGTTTCCTTCCATTGGCCTGTTGACCCAAACGGATGTGTTGGCTTGGCAATGGAGAGGGAAAACCAGGTATGGGACTAGTTTGGCACCATAAATGCTTGGCAAATCCATTCGGTGAACTGGTTGGGCATTAAATACTTGATGTTGTGGAGCAGCATGTGTCTTGTCCAAGCATCCACCCCATAGGTGATCCAAGGATTGTAAAGCAAAGAAGGAACCTATGGAATAGCGGGGAAATGTTCAATATAGATAAGTATTTAATTATCATCTATTCCTTATTCCGAATAGTGAAAGATTTCATGTACAAGTATTATAACAACCAAGCTGATACACTGTTTTTTCTTTGTTAGAAACCTATGTCATTGCAGGAAGCAAGAAATAAGAAGGCATCCTAAGGATGCATTTGTACATGTGATTGTCCTAGGGATCTCAGTATGAGCAGCAATGGAGAATGGTGCTAGTGGACTTGTGTGGGTCCTAGCAGCCAAAGGTTCTGTAGGAAACAATGGGGAAGGGTTCCCTGGTTGAAAATCCTTAGACAAACCTTAGACACTAAGTTTCATCGCCAAAAAGAATGAAAGGGCGAGTCAAGCAATCACATTGAAGTGAAAGAGGCTAAGGAGCATGGAACTACAATGGTGGTGTGGCTCCGGATTGGAGCAAGGCTAAAACTCCTACTCTTCTCTTTCCATTTGACTGATGCATTTTAGAAAACAGAAAATTGTTGAATGTGTGATATGGATGAGAAATTATTGTGTTTATTTGCTTGAAAATAAATTGTGAATGTTGAAATAGTTAATTCCCTGTGAAAGGATGAACATGAATGAGTTCATGTGTATGTTGGGAAAGCAAGGAAAGTGTGTAAGTCTCGTGAATAAAGCATGGACTCTCCATGATAATTGGGCAAATAATTTACTGATTTTAATATTTATGTTATGCTTGGTGTAACAGGAATTGCCATGATGAATTTCACAAGTGAGAAATTGAAATCAATTGGTTGCAGCTGTTACAAGACAAGTGGTGCTAGCAAGAAAAGTGTGAGCATTTTTACATATTGACCATGGCAGCAAACCAAAGGCTATTATATTTGGCTAAAAACTATCTTCAAACAATTTACAAGAACCAAGAAAATCTTGGAGAGATGCTCAAGCTACAAAAGCAGCAGAATGAGATGAACCACTGGGCCTTGCAAGACTCTATTTGTCTGCAAAGGGAGTTAAAAAGCATTCTGGAAGCAACAAGCAATGGAAAGGGCAGTGGATCAGTGAAGAGGCATTCATCCAATCAGTCCACTAAGAAATGTTTCAGGTGGGAATACTCCAAGGAAATTGAGTAGGTGAAGGTAAAGCATCCACTGAAATGTTGGAAATGTGGAGGAAATCATTGCCTCCACAACTGCCCAACAAAGGACATCAAGAAAGTTAGCAGCCATAAAGATTCTAGACTTGTGGATCAGCTGGAAGATCAAAGCCAACAGGATCAGCTTGTGGAAGCCAAAGGACTTGGTCCTGAGAGTTCAAATTAAATAGGACAGAACTGCAACATTTGTAAATTATGTACATGTGTATGTATTCATAAGTATTGGAACACCGAGGACAGTGTTATTCTAAGGGGAGGGGGGTGTAATATCCCTCATTCTGACCCTTAGGCTATTTTGGTTGTAATGTAAATATTGTATGCATGTGATGTATGATTCCTAGCATGGAGCTCAAGGCCAAGGCCCTGCTAGTGAATGCTCAGCCTTGCAGCGGGAAGTAATTGGTATTATGTTACCCATGTGCTAGTAAGCCATGGAAAATGTAAATGATGTTAATAATACCATGTAAATAAAAATAACCAAGGGATGGTTGTGGATACAACTAAATGAGGGGGGACTATGTATCCACTAGGAGAGGTGAGGGGGTGTGGGATGGAACCCTAGGATTCCATATGTCACCTAGAGAACCCCTTTGATTGTTCTAGCTTCCATTGAATGTTGTTGTAAGGAGGTGGGTGAAGAACGTTGTTCATGAGGTCGATGGAGTATGGGACTACCCTGAAATCTGTAAGGCAGGGTATGGGGCTCTGTCTTACTTGTCCCATAAGCCACCCTACCTCATGGAGGACGTATTCATCATTCCTGGACCTTGGTTTATGGGGCTAGACATCGGTTGAACCCATACACAGATCGAGTAGAGGAAAAATAGGGAAGAATCGCGATCCTGAGTAAGGTCGTGAATTACAGAGCCAAAGACACACAAAGAATTGCATGGGAAAATAAAAACATGGATAAGATCCATAGGCCTGAACCTTGGTGCGTTTTGGAGAGAGTTGGAGGCCCGAGAACCACAGGGAAACCCAGATCTGTTAGTCGAAAATCGTAGATGCGGGATAGAGCTTCGGATGCAACATTGAAGAGATCCGAATGTGGAATTGTAGTGGGAAGGATTCGAGAGGGTTTGGGCTACAGGGTAGAGTCAGAGAGGGCTCATTCACCTTGATTTAGCATTCAGGACCATCCACACTTGCCAAGTTCAGTCCTAAGGGAAGGGGCACCCTAGGGACTGTGCAGCAATGAAGGGGACCTTACTTAGGCTAAGAGTGGAGGTGATGGGGGTGTCTGAACTGTCTGAGATCATTGGGATATGCCCAAAGCTCTGTGGATGAGCTTATTGATTTATAAAACCTTACCTACTTTCCCCACTTGCTTGACAAAGCTGGATATGTGCAGCGAGTGAGCCTGAGTGATACTCCTTAGTGGATACATAGTCCCATCTTGGGGGTGGTCTCTGAGTGTTGAAATAGTACAGCTTGGGCAGAGACCTATGGCTGGGTTGGAACATTGTAGTCCATAGCCAGTTTGCTTGGAGGTTCAATGCAAAATATAAGTGTTCTCCATGTTAAGTTATGCCCATTCCATGTGTTTCCAATTACCATGAATTGTTCATTGTGTAATAGGGTCGAATGCCTATGCATTAATTCAGTTCTGCATGTTATTAAATTAATGAATGCATGATACAGTGTGTGTGGATTATGCTTCCCTTGTGTTCATTGAGTATGCCCTTGCACATTTACATTCTTATCCTTATGTTGGTACTCATATGTATTTATGATTGATGAATTAGGGCTAAGTATGGTAAATGTGCAGGATACTCCAGCCAGGACTTGGGAAAAGAATAGACACCCTTGTAGTGTTCATGAATCCTGTGGACTAGATGAAGGAAAGAAGAGAGAGCATAATGGAGCAGAGCTCTTCACATAGTGGTAAAGAGGCATATATGGGGCTTTAAGTCATCTTTTGGATTGGAAAATAGGTAAGGTTAGAGGCCTTAGGTGTGGCAGGGATCCACACCGGTGTATAGATATTTCCAAGAGCTTTCCAATGGTACCGGACTTGTCCAATTTGGCCTAAGGATGAAGGAGATATTAGCCTCAAAAGTTGCGGGTGCAGGGGTATGTGTGGTCCTGACCTTCTGCATTTGCAATGCGGATTGCGGATTGCGGAGGTCGGGGACCGACCGTTGGAGTTGCGTGTTTAGACTTTTGCCTTTTCTCATCTGCAAAGTGGATTGCAGATTGCGAAAGTCGGAAGGGAAAATTCCACAGATATAGCGAGTGGGATTTCTGACTTTTCGCATCCGCAAAGAGGATTGTGGATTGTGGATGTCGAAAGATCGATTCCACGGGGCTGGCACATCTGATTTTTTACTTTCTGCATCTGCAAATGGATTGTGGATTACGGATTGCAGAATGTGGTTTTTCCTGGGATTACGAATTGAGGTTTTTGATTTCCGACTTCCGCAACGCGGGTTGCAGATTGCGGAAGTCGAAGTGATAAATTTTGCGAGACTATGATTTGTGGGTCTAAATTCCGAGTTTCGCATGTAGATTGCGGATTGCAAAAGTCGAACGAGTAATATTCGATGCTGTGAAGTTGAATTCCAATTTATGACTTCCGCATTGCAGATTGCAGAAGTCGGGAGCGCGATTTCTATAGAAGGGTAAGTTTGGCAATCCGATTTCCGAATTCCGATTGCGGATTGCGGATTGGATGCCATTGCAGCTGCGTGTAAGAATGGAAACAATTATTTTTGAAAAAAAAATGCATCAGGGTCTCCCATCTCCTCTAAAGGATACCAAGGTGACCGGGGACATGACAAAACTAGTCACTCATTATGAGTTTGTCCATGTTTATGTTGTTATGGCTATAAGGCCCTAACACCCTAAGTTACGACAGCCCCACCTATGACATCCACGACTAAACCACAATCGGTTGTCACAAATACCACCAATGGGGGCACCAAGCAACCAAATTTTAAAGGCCTAAAGCAGGGGGCATCAACCCACAACGGTTGAAAGCCCCAATTATGACCAATGCTCCCACTCAAAGAGTCACGCCACCATGTGCTCTTTGCGGGAAGCAAGGCCATGCGACCAACCTATGTCCTACTCTATCGTAGCTAAGAAATTTGTTTAACACTCCTATTAGCATAACCCATGCCCCTCCAATGGTAAAAGGGGGCACATCTCCCTCGCTCGCATCTAAGTCCAAAACACTGCATATGAATCATGCATGCCCCATGTGTTCTCAATGTGGGCATTACACACACCATTGCCCCAATCTCTCTCAATTTTGTGATGCTTTGGCAACCATTTGTCTCACTCAAGTGATGATTAAGAAACTTCCCTCCTCAATCCCCTTGATGGGGTTGATTGGTGTTGCTCGAACATGGTACAGTATCATGAGGAACCATTTGTTGTCGTTGGGGTGGAAAGGGTCAATTAACACTGCCAAATGTGAGGGACCTTTTAAAAATTTATTAATCTCCTCCCAATGAGGACATTCCTTAGTGAAGTTCTCTACTTTACATATTAAGCAAGGAAACTTATCCTTTCTATTAGGTTTCGATTCAACATCAGTATTATGTGTCTTGGGATTTTCCTGTTGGTTTGAAGGTTTTTTGGATTTACCCTTGTTTTTCTTCTTACCTCCAGGCGATTAAGATGATTGAACTGCATTCACCTCAGAGGATCCAGTAGGAGCGGGGGTAGTTTTGGTGTTGGTAGCAGTCTAGTTAGAAACATAAGTTGGTTGGCTTTGTTATTTCAAATATTTAAAAGCAGACTACGTTTCCATCGAACCCACTATGCCATCGGCAGGGGGTTTTGTAGCAAGTCTTGAAGGATCATTCATGGGACGAGGAGCATTGGGAATCAAATCATACAAAGTTCCAAACGAGAAATAAACCAAATCCAGGTGTTGAGCTTGATTGATCGCCTGCTCGTCTGTAATAGTGTCTCCCATAGTGACATCCCTAGCAATGGGTGGAAGAAGCGATTTAGTGAACCAATCAGCTAGTAATTCATCTGGAATATGAGCCTTAATAAACCTATGTCGCCTCCTCCACTCATGTATATGATCGGAAGTATGAGTGGAGGTGGATTTTCGAAGTGAGGTTAATAGATATGTACCAGTCTCATATCTAATTGGTAATTGAAAATGCATAAGGAATGCCATGTCGAGGGAATTAAAGTACCTAAAGGAGTGTTGTGGCAACTCGATATACCATTTTGTTGCTATCCCTGTAAGATTTCATTTGAAGAGCTTCAAATGTATAGAGTCATCCATCAATGAGTTCAAATAACACCAGAGATGGAAAGTCATAACATGGTTTTTGGGTCTTATCCAGGTTTACCATCAAATTGTTAAATTTTCAGAATTTACTTCAATCTGATCTAGGATCTTAACTGAGAGAACAACATGTACAACATATCAATCATGGACACAATAATGCAAGCACACAAGAAACACAGAGTTTACTTGGGGAAAACCATAAAGGTGAAAAACCCCAATAACTTCCTCAGAGATAGATAGAGCAATGATATAACCAGAATACAAGAGATAGTCTTCTCCTAGCAACAGAGCCTCCTCCTCCAAAAGTGCGCCACTCTCCAAAGTGTGAGTGAGAGAATCGAATGTGTGTAAAATGAGAGAGACACACTCTCTATTTATACACTAACTTGACTTGACCTTTACTCAACTAGGTCGGCCTCAACTTAACCACTTAACATAATGCTGACTGGGCCGACCCCCACTAGGGTGGTCTAATAACCCTTTGACCCACATGGCCGACCCCCAATAGGGTGGTCTAATAACCCTTTGACCCACATGACTTATACAGGGTCGACCCCAACAAGGTGGTCTAATAACCCATCAAGTATAAGTTACAACACTTACAATATAAATGACGACACTTCCGTATAGAGGAATAATAACATCTCTATAGGAATACAATATACATATATGTGAAATACATTCTGAAGTTACATATACATCAACACAAATTTGGGAATGTCCAATGGTATTTTGGCAGGCATGGGGGGGGGAATAAGGATCATGCAATATGGGATCATTAATGAGTCTCGAAAATTTAGGCAAATCCAATGTTGCAAAGAAAGGAAGCTATCCATTAAGTTGTGGGTATGAATAATATTGGTGGGGCATCGGAATGCCCAAAGGGCCATACATTAGTGATGGTTGCATATTGAAACCGTATGGACCACCCGCAGGATACTATTGGAAATCTTGAGGATTTTGAATCGTGGGGTTGAAAGATGGTGTATTTTGAATCATGGGGTTAAAAGGTTGAGAAGGAACAACTCCTTGAGTGGGGGGAGGCATTACAGCAGGTTGTGTCCATTGACTATTCATGATGCCCAGGTAAGGTAAACAATAATATAAATTCAGGTTTGGGGGGTAAGGAGGAGGTAATTGATTCATTTTCCCTTAAGGGGATACTGGTTACCTACCATGAATGGTCCCCAACAGAAGGTATATGCAAAATTCCCACTGGAGCATTGAAAGAAAATTATTGGGAAGTCTGAGTGGTTGTCGTGGTATTACCGACTTAAGAAGAGGGGTGTGTACCCATCTTAATAATTACAGGGGATGGAATGACATTAGGATTAACCATTCAATTAGGAACAACCCCTGTAGAGAAACCAGTAATTTGACTTGGCAAGGCAACTAGGAGAGTTCTAGTGGGAGACTCTTGACTTGGAGTCAACTCCATGGATGATGGGAAGGCACCACTCATATTACGAAACTCAAAAATAGCTTGACCTAAGGTGGTATGCCATAACGAGGAAGATAGGTCAAAAATGGTCGTCACTGGGTCATCTGGTGGGGGATGGGTGAACACCCAATCTATGGGTGTATAACGCCCTATGAACAACATATGATAGGATGAATCATGAAAAGAAGGTCAGGATGTTCTCATACCAGAAGGATATACCACTTCAGAAGTGGAAGGTAAGGAAATTTTTGGATTTAGGGGAATCGTACCTTGGTCTCGTGTAGCATGGGATATCCATAAGTTCTTCACCATCGTTATAAGCTCTTCATCCATACAGGTTCCAGAGGTATTCGTACCTAAAGTCCTCCTATGAGAAGATTCAGGTTGATAGGAGGGGGTAGTGGGTACAAAAGTTGTAGACACTAACTGAACAGGTGGTTAATGAAATCTTCCTACTAATTAAATAGTTGTAGATGGAAAGGACTCTGATTGTTCAATAACCTCAATGAACCCCTCAGATGGGTCATTCTATGTTGCTACCCTAGCCTCTCCCAAGCGAACCTCCTCACCCATGTGTCCTTCATTAAAAGGGTCTTGGGTGCGTTGTGGTGGTGGTCGGTTATCTTTGGGCCTGAATTGTTTGGGACTCAACCCTTGCATACTGTGTGATCTCCTCGAACCATGGTTCGAAGGGTGTAAGAATAGTTAGCACAATCTAAGTCTCTCTCTAAGGTATTAGAAATAAAACACACAAAGCAGATGCTACCCAATCTAGGGAAACAAGCAAGCATATGAATAGGTGGGATAAAAAGTCGTATCCTCACAGGTTTTTCAAGTGTCACAACTCGAGATATATTCTAGGGTCCAACAGTAATACTCAGCCCAGTATTTCAAATCACTAACCAAGGAAGATTAGGACCATACCCTTGACTGTATTACCTGACTACCTGACAGTACGTGCGTAGTAATCTCCCTGAGTGTTGTTATCAGTGTATTGTGACAACAAGACGACAAAAAGGTTAACTCAGTTGGTTTCATGATTCTACGAGTGTCTCTCGATATACTCAAGGTATGTGGGAGCTTAAATCCATAGTAGTGTTGTCTAATGCGCAACCATTCAAAAGGGTCCTTCTGAAATACTCTTCGTACGTGGAAGAATCGCATAGTCCCCGGATTGTAACGCTGACAAAGTAATGACAACTCCTACGCTTAATGACGTTGGAACACGTCTCTAGCTTATCACACAGTTTCTAAAGATTTTAAGTTGTGTGCACTTTATTTTATCTTTGAGTTTTGACCGACTCAAAGACAATGCAAATAAATGAAGGCAATATTTCACTTCGATGAACGCTATACTATGAGAGGGAAGAAAATATTTTTCTTTTCAAAAATGCAAAAGTGTCCTACTTAAGAGAGAGAGAGAGAGATTTTTTCCAAATACAAAAATTCTAATGCACATGCACTTTTCAATTTTAATTTCTTGAATGACATGTAAAAATCCAAACCAACATGTATCCCAAATTCAAAACAACAAAGAAGAATACTTCAAACTCACACTAAAATGAAAGAATTTTTAATTATTTCCTATCTTTTCCATGCTATCGAAAAATACATCTCTATGCTACAAAGAGAAAGGATCTCAATAATGCTTCCAATTACAATGGCAAAGCAAATAAAAAGCATTTACAAACTCTTTTAAAACTATGAAACTTGAAAAACTTATATATGTGTGTGTGTGTGTGTGTGTGCAAGACTTAAAAACCAAAATCAAAGCAATACTAAAACAATTTTTTTTATGATTTTCAAGTATTCAACCTAATAAAAGAAACAGAAGGAAAGCTTTCCTTTGAATTGAAATGGAAACAAGAATACCAATAAACTTCTTGCAAAATTAATGGTTAAGAAATCTAAGTAAACAAAACAATCAAATCCAAGATGATAAAGCTCACTATGCACACAAAATTTCTATGCAAACCAAACCAATTCAATCTCTAAAATATTAAGCAAGAGGGAGTCAAAATCTAAGTCTAGAGGAAAAGAACACTGAGACAAATCATGAACAACCAAAAGAACAACCAAGTCCAAAATCCAATGAGGATCCCCATGTAGAATTCAAAATTTTCATAGGGTGTCGCAGTTTGCAGAGACAAATTAGTGCGACGATTTGAAGTGTCGCGGTCTCAGCAAATCCCAAGTGCGACAGTTTCGCATTGTATCTAAAGATAGAGTGCGACATGCGAAAGATGAAAATTCAAATTATCAAAGGTCTCAAGAAAACTCGGGAATTTTGATGGATTAAGGGTTTAAGAGTCAATCTGGATGTCCCAGTGACTCAAAGGACCAAACTCAGGAAAAAAAGAAAGCAAGAATGACAAGATCAAAGTGGATGGATTCTCAAAACCAAACAAACCCTAAGCTAAGGTACATAAACTCTAGAGAACAATTAGTTCCCCAATATGGTCACCAATTTTGTTTACGGATAATTCTATCATTGCGGACAAAGATGGAATTCACTAGTCCAAATGGTTTGGATCTAGAACAAAACAACACAAGAATACACACCTTTCTCTAGATTAATCAAACTACTTAAGCATGAAGAAAGTACACAGCTTTCTACTGAAGGTTGTCCTCACTAGCTTGAATCTCTTGTAGTCCCGCTCCTTGGATCGAATAGATAACCTATAGAAGATCAAAATCAAACAAAACCAAGTGAAAGCTACGAGATGTAATTTGATTAATCTAAGCAAATGACCAAGGAGAAATGATATAAATGAAATACAACATCATTTATGAGAAAGGAGATGTATTAATGTATTAACAATGAGGAAAGAAGTACAACCAAAACACCTTGGTGTTGTAGGTCCCTTCCAACAAATCCCTTGCCTTAACTCGACACCTTGCTCCAAGAGGATATCTACCAAAGGTTCAACTCTCTAGCACAATTACTCCAACATTTATCTACTATGGACTCCTCCCCCTCATGCGTGGGAATAACCTTGCTTTTATATGGAAAAGGGGATAGGGAAGAGATGAGAGATAAGAAGAGAACGATAGGGTGAGATCCCAATAGGATAGGGGTTCATATAAGATCCACCCTATTAGGAGGGGTTATCCATCCACGAGTACTTCTCTCTAGAAGCTCCTCAAAAATTATATTTTTCCATTCCAACAAACAATATCGCACCCTGCTCAATATCAACTTGTGACGTATTGAGGTGTCACAGTCTACATAAAGGTAAGTTGCGAAAATGTCTCATGTTGATGGATAGCAACCTGCGACAATGGGAAGTGTCACAAGTTGTCCCATAGCAACCTACGACACTAATGCCAAAAAAGTTGTTTGGAGGGAAAAACTCTCATCTTCTTAACAATTTTTTCCAAAGGAACTTTAGGGATAGTGGCAAGGATGAAGGTACAAGGTTCATGACGAAATTTCCGTGTAGGTCTTTCAGATTCGATTCCTTTGAAATGGGCTAAGCTCCTCCTATACTATCTTTATAGATCCTTATTTGGTTCCCATTTACGGGATTCCAAGTGATTGAGTTATGCATGAGAGGCAAAGTAACAGAGTACAATTTCCATATGGGGGAACTTGATTTATATCCTTCTTATTAATCCGAGCATCTTGATATAGGGGGAGGAAGGTACTTTTTCCTAAGAACAATTTTCCACCAAGCATCTTCTCCTGAGATTAATCTCCGTGAGGTTTTAGCTCCCATATCTCTATTCATTAAAGTTGGATCTTTTATTCCAAGCCCGCCGTGTTCTATAGGTACAGTGACAGTTTGCTAGTTAACCAAGTGGAACTTCTTGATGGTACCATTATTTTTCCCTCCTTACCAGAGGAACATTCTAATATTTGTAGTTATTTGAAGAATAATTCATGGAGGAGTGAGCATCTAGGATAATTGGTAAAGAGGGTAGGAGGATAAAAAAGATTTGATAAGAATAATTCTTCCTGAGGCATGAAGCCAGCTTTCCCCCCATTGAGTGAAATTTTTGCTAAACTTATCTAGCAACCCATCCCAATTAACAGAATTTGCATTCCCAAGCAAAAAAGGGATACCCAAGTACTTGAAAGAGTGTTATCCCTTTTCATAGGAGAACCCCAATATTTCAGCTAGATTTTGGATGAGAGTGTTTGATATGTTCTAGCCATAAAGACAACTTTTATGTTTATTTACACCTCCTCCAAAGGCATTGGTGAATACATTAATAACATATTTGAATTGAGTGGCAATGATAGATGAGGATCCACCCATCAAGAGAGTGTCATATGCAAACTAGAGGTGATTTGCTTCTTTAAATCCTATGGTAATTACAATCCCAGGGATGTTGCCCTTTAGTATTTCTTGATCTAGGAGTACACTAAAAGAGTAAGCCATCAAAATGTAGAGGAAAGGCAACAGAGGACATCCCTACTAGAAACCTCTCCTTCTTTGGAATAAATCAATAGATCTCCCATTTACCAAGGGCGCTATCTGGGGATGGCGTATGCAAGCTCTTATCAAATCCACAAAATTGTTGGAGAAGAAAAATTAGACATCGATTGAAAGAGGAAGGAGTGACTTACTCTGTCAAAAGCATTTTACATGTCCAACTTGATGATAAAATCCTTTTCTTTCATGTTCTTGCTCAATGCATAGCTTCCTGGGAAGGAAGAATATTATCCACAATTTGTCTTCCTTGAATAAACTGGCCCTAATTTTCGGAGACAATATTGGGAAGAAGCTTCTTCAAGCGATTAGCTAATATTTTGGAAATGATTTTATATGAGGCGTTACATAATGAAATATGTACGAACCTTACAAAATTAACTAGATTTTTTTCTTTGGGAACTAGAGCAAGAAAGGTTGAGTTTGTACCTCTAACAATTTTATTTTTGGCCTCAAAATACCGGATCATTCGGCAGAAGTCATGCTTGATGATGCTCCAACAAGCTCTATAAATGGCAATTGTGAACCCATCCAGTCCAGTAGCTTTGATGGGTTCGAGACTCCATATGGATTCAATAATTTCCTTTTCTGATATTTGTTTGTTTAGTTCCTCACTGTCTTGGATGACCTTGTGTGGAATTACCCCAAACATAGTATTCATGTTCTCCTGGAGCAGATCTTCTGCTTCAGGGAATTTTTTTTGGAAATGTCTCCAAGATTCTCTCTTTATCTCCTCATAGTCTGTTGTTTTTTCTCCCTTATTTGATTAGATTTCTCGAACATTATTCCATATGATCCTGGCTTTGTCTTGATTATGAAAAAATGTCATGTTTTTGTCCCCATCCTTAAGCATATTCTGGATTTGATTCTCTAGAATTGTTCTTCTTTCCTCAATATTGTTGTTAAATTTTGTTGGATTTCTTTGTCTTCAATTTGCAGCTGAATTGTGATTTCCTCGTTCTCCATTCTTTCTTGGAGCTTGCTGAGATTTTGTTGCCAATCTTTTCTTTCTACTATCAGCTCCTTGTAGTGTTTTTTTTCCCAAGACTTAAGCAAATTTTTAACCATCCTTAGCTTTGTTTCCCAAACAAAACTAGGCGAGCCTGTCACATTATGTTGCCATTCTCTTCAAATTAAGTCAAGAACCTAATCCAAATTGAGCCAAAGGTGATTGAAATTGAAGGGAAGGGGCCCAAGATTTTCTTTATCTTTAGAGTTAGGGAGATGGGATTATGATCTGAAATAGCTGAGGGGATGATCTCGGAGAAAATGAGGAGGTCTTATTCCATATAGTTGCTACTTATAAGGAATTTGTTAATTCTAGTTGTTATATGTCCACTTCCTCTTCTTTTGTTGGACTATATGTACCTTCATCTTTTAGGTTTCACATCGAACATACCCCATTCTAAAATTAGGTCTTCCACATTTTCTCCTATTGCATCTTGGACCAGGTTTCCCCCCTTTTTTAATCTTGCATCATCACTATGTTGAAATCTCCCACCACTACCATTCTTTCAGTGTTTATCTTATTTATTAAGGCTTATGTTGATTCCCAATAGTCTCTTTTCTCTTTATTATTATCAACTAGAGCAAAAACAATTATTATCTTGAAACACTTGCCAGTTTCTCTGTCCTCGAGTTCTATGTACAACCAATGGACGGTTTCAATACTTTCAAGTAGTTTCAATTGTTCAAAGTTCTAAATTGTGCTTATACCTCCAAAGGTTCCCTTGGAAGTTATTACCCTGCTTTCACTTTTGGGCCAAATCTTTTTCGCAACTTGTGATGCTTCCTTTTCTTGTAGTTTTGTCTCTTGGATTAAGAAAACCTTGGGGCTCTCTAACTTAACTAAATGCCTCGCTGCCTCTTCCTTGTCCTTATGCCTAGGTCCTTTGCAGTTCCAAGAGACTATTTTCATGATTTCCCTATTGTTTTAGAATACCCCCCTTGCTCTGAGTTCTTTTGATACAGTGGACTTTTCATAACAATGTGTTTCTAGCTTCCAGAGATAGTAGATTCTATTGTTGATTCAAGACCCAAGCTTTTGTCTCTGTTGGCCGCTTCTTCCCTATTTTCTTTATGTGATTTTTATCCTTGTCTTTGTGGGATCCTTTCATATTTCGATTATTCCTCTTCCATCTGTTGATCCTTATTCCTAGTAATAACTCAGGTGGGTTGAGTCCATTCTAAGGGTTCGGTTGGGTCAATGGTTGCTTCTTAAACATAAATATTTGACGAGGCGGGATTTGACTGATCATAGGTGGGATGGGGTAGTTTTTCTAATAATTATGAAATATCTTCTAGTTGCAAAAGTGCATTGAACTAATTTTTGTTCTCGAGCGCAGAGGGTTCCGTGGATGGGGGTTTGGAATTTTTGGCACTAAAGGGGGCTCCTTTGGTTGGGATTGGGGGTAGTTGTTTTTTGTTTGACGGTGTGCCATTGGCTTTCTCTATTCTCTTGAAGGCTTGGTGGGTTTTTGGGACAATCTTGGCAAAGTGGCCATACTCATAGCAAACCTTACACACTACTCGTATTCTAACTTTTGGATGTGAGTCCAGTCATCAAGAGTAATCTTGATATATTCTAGTAATCCCTTCTCAAGGTTGAATTCCATGCATATGTTTGCACGTGCGAACATGCAAGCTTTCAGCTTTGACTTGTCTATATACATCCCAATAACATTACCAATGGACTTAAAGGAGTCATCATCCCAATAGTGAAGAGGCAGATGAGGTAGACAGACCCGTACTGGAATAGCTGATGGGACATTGACCTCTGGATAAAAATCTGTAGTCCAATTTTTCAAGTACATTCCTCTGGAATACATAGAATAAAGATTGTTTCTGAAGATGAGATCTCTATCCTCCTTGAGTTCGAAGAGAAAGGTATTAAAACCCCAGCCGCAAAAAAGAAGTTAAATTGTCCTTTGAGCAGAGGCATCCAGTTATTGGTAAGCCATTTTTCCATGGATTGGGGAGATGACCAAAGTCCCGTAAATTGTCCAGCTAAACCTTGCTCGGCTAATGCAATGGATTTATTCCTGGACGTAGTACGAGGGAGAGCAACCTCAAGAATCGCAACAAGTCTTTTCACAAATTTTGAATTCGAGGCTAGAGGTCTTGTTGTCTTCTTGTTGAGGTAGTTAATCAAGGAATGGAATGCAATCCCTTGGGAGAGATATGCAGCCATCGTAGGAAAGAAGTTCACTTCGGTTCAATCCGCGTACACTAGAAACCCTAGATCTGTTACAATCGCACGCAATGTCAGTATGATTTAGGATTTTTAAACGTTTTAAAGAAGTAGGAAAAATGTCTTAAAAAGAGGGGAAAAAAATGGTTTATTTCATTTCTTCATTTCACATGGTTCTACTAGAGAGAAGAGGAAGATGAAGAGAAAGAGTATTGTGGCCAAGCAACCAACTTTTTCCCTCTTCATTGTTTCATTTCTTCCCATTATCTATTTTATTTATACTATTTTGCATTTATCACTATTGTTCATCATTTCTTATTTGGTTTTTTTGTTTGTTTTTGTTTATTTGAGGGTTTTTCCTCTGTGTTGTAGGTTAATGGTAAATTTCTCTTAGGGTTTTACATCAAAATATATGGGTTTGCCTAGCTTATTACAAAGTGGGAATTTTTAGACTTTTGAAAGAAGCGAGAAAAACATCTTAAGAAGAGGGGAAAATAGAGGGTTGTTTCATTTATTCATTTCACATGGTTCTACAAGAGAGAAGAGGGAGAGTATTGCAACTAAGAAACCATTTTTTTCCTCTTCATTTCTTTTATTTATTTCCATTATCTATTTTATTTCTATTGTTTTTCATTTCTCACTATTGTTCCTAATTTCTTATTTGGTTTTGTTGTTCATTTTTGTTGGTTTGAGGGTTTTTCCTCTATTTCGCATGGTAATGGTGGATTTATTTTGGGATTTTTCTTCAAAATATATGGATGGAAAATGAGGGCAATTTTAGCAAAGAAAATGATACATTTTTGTGCAGCATGGGTGCATATCCATAGGGGTTTTCACCTCCTTTTATTTGTAGGTTAACAGGGTTTTTGTGTGTGTGGAAAACTATTTTTTGTTGACGGCATTTACAAGTGCTTCTCTCTGGTGAATGGACACCGGTGCTACTCTTTGGTTAAGGCACACCAATGTCGGTGCTCCTCCTTTGGGAAGCCATGCTGATGTCAGTGCTCCTCTTTGGGGAAGGCGCGTCGATGCTCATTTTTTGTATAAGTGCACTAGTGGTCCTGTTTTAAGGTGTGGGCACACTAGTGCTCTTCTTTGGTCTAAGAGGATTGATTCTCCATGTTAGGCATATTATCTCTAGTGGATTAGTGGTTTTGGAGAGTTCTCATCAAACATTTTCCATGTACCAATTGAGTGGTTTTGTAATTACATGAAATCCACTCATTAAGTGGTAAGTTGAGTTGTTTGACACTCACCATGGTTTTGTATGGGTGCTTTCATCACCATTACTATAAATTGTAATGCTTAACATTTCGATATTAATTATTGTACATTTTCGTAATATTATTTTTATGTTTAATGATAATGTCTTTTTTCATATGCTTTTAACTATAGTTTTCAAAGTTATAATTTTTGTTTAATATTTAGCAAGTATTTCATTTTTAAATTGTAAATAAGAGATTCATTAATAAACAAGGGTAAGAACTAATAATTAGAATATCCAAAATCAAAGTTATTATATCACTACGTTTTAATAACCATGTATTTATCAAATCACCTCCCTTTATTTGCACGTTCACAAGGTTTATGTACATGACATATTGTTTTTTGGCATCAATCCTTCTCTTTCGTATGGGTGCACTGATGCTCATTGTTGACTAAGGTGCACCATTGCTCATCTTTGATATAAGTGCATCGATGCGACTTTACTGTAGGCACCAGTGCTCCATGACTATAAATTGTAATGCTTAACATTTCAATATTAATTATTATACTTTTTTATAATATTATTTTGATGTTTATTGACAATGTCTTATTTCATGTGCTTTTAACTATAAAATTTTATTTCAAACAATCAAATTTATAATTTTTGTTTAATATTAGGCAAGTATTTCGTTTTTAAATTATAAATAAGAGATTCATCTATAAACAAGGGTAAGAACTAATACTCGTAATATTAAAAATCATAGTTATTATATCGTATTTATTAACTCAACTCCCTTTATTTGCGTGTTCATGAGGTTTATGTACATGACGAATTGTTTTTGTCATCGGTGCTCCTCTTTGGTATGGCCGCACCAATGCTCATTGTTGTTTAAGGTGCATCGGTGATCATATTTGGTATAAGTGCATTGATGCTTCTTTACTGTAGGCGGACTATTTCTCCATGACCCATGTGCACCAGTGCATGGTTTTGGCCAAAAAAATATCGGTGCTCCTCTTTGGTGAAGGCACACCAATTCCAGTGCTCCACGTTAGTTGAAGTGCACCTGTGCCAGTGCTCCTCTTTGGTGAAGGTGCATTGGTTTCGTTGCTCCTCTTTATTGAAGGCACCCCAATGCCTGTGCTCTTCTTTGGTGAAGGCGCAACGGTGCTCATCTTTGGTATAAGCGCACTAGTGCTTATTTACTATAGGCGCACCGAACCTCTGTTAGAAATATCCGCTAAAACCTCCAATTGCCTATAAAAAAACCCCTATTAGAACCTCAGTTGAAACATCTATTACCAATTGCAGAGGTTGTAGCAAAGGTTTTTTTGACAATTTCCCAAATCTTGTAACACTAATAACCTCCGCTACAATCTCCGCTAAAAGATGTGTTCCTTGTAGTGTACCTCTCTTTTTCAATGCAACACTCACCTTCACCTACACCTTCTTAATTTCGTTTCCTACAGGTATGAATTCCAACATAGAGGGTCCTTCCCTATTCATGGTTTCAAATGGTTGTAAAATGCACATGACGTGGACACACTTAACTAGGGGAACCTAGTTGACGTTAATGCTACAAAATCTTTTTTTGATCAATATGATGCAACTTGGAACACTTAGAAATCCACCATAGTAATATTGAATTCCATTACTCAAATCCTCAAGATCTAGTCTGCAAAGCATGATAAAAACATTCACATTTTATCTACTTCAAGACTATGCATAGCTATTTAATTGTGTTAAACAACACACAAAATGCAATGAAACTTCATGTTTGCATAATAAAGCATCCACCTTTGCATGCCAATATAACATTCCATGGGGGATACATGTTACATCCACCATGTTCATTGATGAGCATGGGTGTAAGAAATATAGGCTCGCTTGCAATGAAGATAGGAAAAATATCCATAACTATGGCATACTTTCAATATGGCGAGCTAATGTTAACTACCAACCCATTCTCTCTTGTTGTGTTATCCCAATGTACATTATAAAGTATACAATGAAAGCATAAACAAATAAAAAAGATATCACCATATGCTAACCATAATCTCCCAAGTTGTGACTCTATGAGATCTTGTTGTGGTTGTAGCTTGAAATTTCTTTACAAAAATTGTAATTGAACGTGACATAGGAGCACAAGAGACATGTTGCATGGTGCAAAAACTTCCCCTAACAAATTGAAGTTGGTGATTTGCTTCCTTAGATGTTAGTTGAAATATTTCTATGCCTGTTAGATGTGTTGTAGGTGACGCATTTTCAACAACAAGCTTCATCAATGAATACATGAAAACTCCTCTTATGATAGGCATTTACACTTAATAAAGCTGAAAGAACTTGGTCCTTTCCTACTCGTTCAAAAAATGAAAAGTGGAAAAAAGGATCCCACCGTGATTATTCATGTGTTTCCCTAATACTTTTCAATTCCTTCTGTAGATGCAAATTGTTACATTGATTTATGTTGGAGTGAGCTCCCACTTTATAAACCTCTTTGAAAAATCCTCAATGACATTGGTTCCTCAATTGAAGAAACTATTGCAAGTTACAAATAAATCTAAAACTCATATATTGCATGGCATGCCCATGAGGTACTTGAATAATCTCAAAATAATGATTTTGAAGATCTTATTGATGTGAAATGCATGTCCAGTGTCCCATGGAATTGGATGAATCACAAATCCTATCTTAGCTACACTTTGACAAGAACATCCAACTTAATGGCATGGACATAATTGTCATCGTTATTTTGACACTGACCACAACTGGAGCCATATTCCTATCCTTGTACTTGCAAGAAAAAACCATATAGTTCACATACTTCAATCACTCAACTCACCAAATTCAATATGTTTTATTTTCCATTCCCTTGACTCCTTATCCCTAAGTTAGAGCATAGCTTTTAACATTGTTCTAACTCACTTCTAGAAAAACACAAACACCTATTTACTAAAAATTATCATCTAGGGTACTATTGGGATAGGAAATTCATGCTTAATTAGATGCATGAAACACGCACTCCTAGGAACCCCAATCAATAAAATCAATCCCTTGCTACTATAATTGGTATCACAACATTCAACGTAAATTTATCAACAATATATGTAGGCCTTTGAATATATATAAAAGAGATGAGTCATCTAGAGGGACAACCTTCAACAACTCTCCAAGAAGAACGCAAGCATGATCGTTACACTCTCGTAAATGAGATGAGCTTCATTGTCCCAAAATTGTTTGCCCATATTAATGACTGTTTGCATGAAGCATTCCCTAGCCATAAAAAAACCACATTTGATGGCCACTCCATTATCTGTGTTGGTGACCTCAACTAATTGCCACTTATAAAAGACTTTCCAATGTATGCAGGAATATGTGGAAACACACTTTGGTAAAGCTTTGATACGTATGCAGGAATATGTGGAAACACACTGTGGTAAAGCTTTGATACGATTGTGACATGAGACTCTATTTTTCAGTAGCAAGTTAGCCACTTTTGAAACTTCCTTTTAAATGTCATAAATGCAAAGCCTACATTAAAGGATTGAAACTTTCTCATATCTAGGACATATTCTTTGTTGATGTGTTAAGAGCACCAAACATTTCAAAATTCTATGTACCTATACGCAACTAACAATTGTATTGCCTTACATAATAAACATGTGTTGAAATCGTTAAACATGCCAATCTCACATTGTTATGTGGAGCAAAGAAAACAACAACCACCTACTGAGATACATGATGTTGATTAGATGTAAAGTGTTGCTAAGCAAAGGACATCATGCGATCTCGACAAACAACTTATGGGTCACATTTGGCCTTGTTAACAGAGCTCTTGGCCAAGTTTTCACTATTTCTTATAGATCATAATCAAAACCCCCATAATTGCCATCATTTGTTGTTTTCGACTTCAACAACCACATAGGTTGACCATGGGATGCTACCAATCCCCCTTTAACAAGGCGGACTTATAGGCAAGTGTCCTTTTTAATGACATGACGTAGTTAGCATTGACGATCAAGATTTGGGATTTAGTACAACATCTCCAGTTAAGTCCTTATGCAACCTTTACATCTCCCATAACATCTCCATTAAAATGCTTTCACTAATGAAGAAAAATAGATATATCAATCTTAGAAAGCAAGAAGAAACCTTCCTTCATTCAAAACCTTTACTACTAAATCTCTTGTACAACAAATATCCAATCTTACAATGTGACTTATTTTTTAACTCCACTCTTCCCTCTTCTAAATAAATATACAATCTCATTATGTATATGTTTTATGGCATTCACCATTCATATATGTTACATTACTTTTAACTTTAAAATGTATAACTTCACTTTTCGTCACGGTTCCTTCAGCTAATATTATTACTTTGTTTTACTTTTCGACTTCCATTTTCACGTCTCTCACCTTCAACAACAACTTTCAAGAAAGTGAATGGTTTAGAATATAAATGTTTATACATATCACGTCATCTTTATAATCATTAAAAAAACTTGAATTTTTGGGTACATGTTAAGTTGGTTTAATGATTTCGATCTTTACCATCATTAAAAAAACACATGAATTTTTTAATACATGTTAAGTTGGTTTAATGATTTGTGTTAAGTTAAAGGTTGTTATTCGTCTTCTTAGCTGTGCAATTCAACCATCGACTTGGATCAAAAAGATTGGAATGGATAGTGAATGAGCTATATACCATCAAGCATAGGTCACGTAAACATTGAAACCTTTTGGCATTGATATGAAAATTAGTTTCGCATGATCTTATTTCTAAATGGGAAGTAGTGTTACCTCGTTTATTGTATAAGTATTTAAATTATATTTTAATATTCTTCCATATATACTTATATACTCCAAGAGGAGTAAGTATATATATAGATAGGTTTGAAATCTCCCAGAAATTATCCTTTTAAATTCAATAGCATGTGGCTCCATAATATTGACTTTTGTCTTCTTGTCAAGAACAATTGGAATAGGAGGCTAGCCCAATGGAGAGTTTTGTCCATAAGTTGAAATGCCTAAAACGATTGGTGATTAAGTGGGAAAGAGAAAAAAAAAATGTTGAGGATCTTATCAAGATTGAGGGCTCGATGTTTGAGATTTTCAATTCGAATCCATCTAATATATTTTCCTTGGATGATAAGTCTAAGTTTGATACGGAGAATCAAAAGTATGTTTTGTTAAAGTATGAAGAGATGACTTGGCATTTAAAGAGTAGAGTTACTTGGGTGGCTTTTGAAAACAATAATACTATATTTTTTTTACAACTGTGCTTTTTTTTAGAAGAAATATTAATTCCATTTGAGACTTAAATGGTGAAAATGGGAATTCTATTAACTTTGAAAAGGATTTGGAATATGTGATTAGAAAACATTTTTCCAATCAATTTAAGGATCTTGGAAATAATGATATTTTTTTACAGTTAAAGGTTAAAGGTGATTGAAAACCCTCTCTTTTTTTTCTCTTAAGGAAGGTAATGGCATTGGAGCTCATGTTTCTTTAGTGGAACTTGAGGGAGTCTTGAAGCAGCTTGCAAAGGAAAAAGTCATGACCCGGATGGTTGGCTTGCTGAACTTTTCCTTGCTTTCTTTGATCTTCTAGGAGATGAAATACTTCATATGGTGGAACAATCCAGAGTTGAGGATATGTGTCTGGTGCTTTAAACTATACTTTTATGACCCTTATTCCAAAGAAGAACGAGCCAGAGAGTTTCAATTACTATAGGCCTATTTCCCTTTGCAATCTTGCATATAAAATTATTACAAAAAACCATTTCTAACAAATTGAAACCTAGATTAGTTGATACGATGCCAAAGGAGCAGTTTGGTTTATTGGCTAATAGACAAATTTTGGATGTGGGAGTTACTCAAGAATGCCTACGTTCTATTAAGTCTAAAAATCGTGATGCCCTAATTTTGATGATGTATCTTATGAAAGCTTATGATAAGGTTAATTGGACATATTTCGGGTTATTACTCATTCAAATTGGGTTTCCTATCTCAGTGACCAATTGGATTATGGATTGTATGAATACATCTCAATTTGTGGTTCTTATCAATGGCACTCCTACTGGGTTTTTTCGGAGTTCCAGTGGCATCAAACAAGGATGCCCTATCTCTCCCCTCCTTTTTCTTTTGGTTATTGAGGCTCTTAGTAGATTGATCACTAATGCAAACAATGAGGGTAAATTAATGGGTATACAAATTTCCACTTCATTTTTATCACTCATTTATTGTTCGTTGATGATGTTGTTTTATTTGGCAAAGGTTCTGTGAAAGAATGACATTGTTTTGTTGATATTGTTGCTCTTTTATGTTCAGCATCCAGTATGGAGGTTAGTTTGTGAATGTCTGCTTTTCTTTGTCATGGGGTTGAAGATGATACTTTAAGGCATATATCTACCTTCCTTCCTTATTGGATGGTTGTTTTATCTGATGGTTTCAAGTACCTAGGATATTTTTCTGAAGCCCAATTGTTATGGGATAAAAGATTGGCTTTGGTTGGTACAAAAATTTGAAAAAAATAATGGCAATTGGACATATAGGTTGTCGTCCTTAGGTGGTAGATTAACTTCGCTAAAGTTTTCTCTTGTGGGTATACCTGTTTTCTGGTTTTCTTTAATTGTTGTTCCAAAAACTATTGTCAACAAGTTAAGGAAGTTGATGTTTGTTTTTTTATGGGTTGGCAATGCTTTGGGTGGTAAGATTCATCTTGCTAGTTGGGAAAGACTATCCAAACCAAAATGTATGGGTGGCTGGGATATAAAAAAATTGCATTATTTCACTATGGCCTTGAGCATGAAAAGCATATTGAGAGGATTAATTGGTAAAGGTATGTGTAATGATGTTTAATATGGTAAATATCTCAGAGGCAATATTCTTAAACATACTAGGAATCCAATCAAAAGTGTTAGAAATGTGTTGAATTTCTAGTGTGGATTCATTAAGTCCTTCTCTTGGATTAGCAATGGTTTGTCTTTGGAAGTTGGGAATGGTTCCAATGTTTTGGTGGGCATCAATCTTGTTATTGGGAATGAGGATAATTATATTTTATCTCCCTTTCTGCTGGACTACTTGGCTGAATTGTGGTTTGTCACTTTGGCTCATATTAAGAGGCCTCCCTAGTTGCATTTCTCTCATTCCTACTAGTCGAATGCAAAAGATTTAGGTCTGGAAAGTATATGGGCATAAAAATGGAATCAGTACATACCATTTCGCAATAATGCCGGTATTAGATTAAATGTTGAAGATGACCAATTAATTTGGTCTTGTAATCACGTAAATGGGCAAGTTACTACAAAATATGCATACTTGGCAATTATGATGAACCTTTATTTTGAGGTTCCTAAATGGTGGTATGATAAATTATGGAATTGGCACTTACCTCAAAAGTTAAAATGTTGCCTATGGTTGGCTCTTGAGAACTTCTTACTTACCTGGGACATTCTACTTCATAGAGGTTGGTGTGGTCCTGGCATTTGCTCTCTTTGTAAATCTAACTCTGAGTCTATCTATAATGTCCCCTCACCCAATCTGGCTAGCATAGGGGATATTAACTAAATCAGGGCCTCAATATTACGCCCCATAACCATAATTATGAATTTATACAGCTAAAATGCATGTGCAGACATTGAAGTAAAAACACACAGCAGAATAAACTCAATCCACACACACAACATGAAATTTATAGGCATAACTATCACATGAATACAAATAAAATTCATTGCACATCAAATACATAAGAATACTTATCTTTAAGCAAAGCATATCCAAGCAACTGGTTGTGTAAGAGCGATTTTCCACCCATCCATAGGCACTCTGTCCAGTATATACTTTTTATGTTGGGCTATGAGGCCACTACGGCAAAGGAAACACCTACAGGCTTCTATTTCACATCCCATAAGTCATTCTGCTTATTGTGCTTAGCCAAAAGCTCAAGTAGAGCTCTACAGGGGTCTCACTAAGCCTTCACAACCATGGCACTCCTCCCAACTACCCCACACAACACAAGGAAGGCATTTCCCTTCACTGATCCACAGTTCCCTCAAGAAATCCAACCCTTACAGTGCTTACCAGTGTGTGCAGTAAGAGTCCAATCTCTTGTATGCTAATGAAGAACCTCCTGAAACATTCATCCATGGCTTCTCAAGCATCCAAAAGTAGCAGAACTCAATGGGTAAAGGTTCCTAGCCTTCCCAACCTCCATGCTCACCTACAACCATCTATTTTTCCTTCCAAAAATGTAGCTCTCTCTCCAAATTCGAATTTATGGGTTAAACATAGTCTGGTAATGGTCATGGACAGCAATGGAAAACTCTACGCAGTGTAGGAACATGCATGAGAAAGTGAATCAAAAGAGTGTTGACTCCAATGATATGAGGTAAGGGTGAAAAGACAACTGACATAGCTTTTGACAATATAAGAAATAGGACTACTGACAGCTAACATAACTGTCACAACTCCCATGCTTCAATAACTACATGAAGTGACTTTTCCCACCAACCTCACATATGCATTCATGGTTGGGTTTATTAGTCAAGAAAAGGTAATTGGCTCATTTAAGGCACGTGGAAAATTTTGGATGAGTTCTAAGGTTTACACTTGGAAACATAGGATTTAGTTTCCCCATAGGCCCCCTTTCATCTTCCCCTCTGGTGGAATCATAACCCCTCTAGTGCTCTTTACACAACCATATTGGACCATTTTATTAATTTCAACATAATATTTACATACATTTTGAATTGGCATGATAAGCCAATCATATGGTCCAAATAAAAATATATACATCATACATGCCTAGCCATTCACTAGTTAGGCCTTGGCCTTGAGATCCACACTAGAAATCCATACTATCATATTTACATCATTCACATAGTTTTGATTAAATACATTCCAAGCCAAAATTGGGGGTATTACAATCCCCTCCCCCTTGGAATAACACTATCCTCAGTGTTTGCTCAAAATCAAAACAAAAACGGGTATGTCTCTTTCATGGCATCCTCCAATTCCCACGCTGTATGTTCGGGACTGAAATGCTTCCATTGCATCTTTACCTGTCTGATGGCTCGGTTCCGGAGCAACGTTAGCTTCCTTTCTAGGATGCATAGTGGCTCGGTTTGGAACTCTCCTTCGGATTCCACTAGAATCACATCCCAGTCAATCACATGGTTAGAATCATGTATATATTTCTTAAGCAAAGAAACATGAAAAAAATTATGAGCTCCAGTACTAGCAGGAAATGCAATTCTATATGCAGATTGCCCTATCCTTTCAAGCACTTCAAATGGCACACAATATCTTGGTGACAGCTTGGCACAACTTCCAAGCTTCAAGGAACTCTTCCTTGGCCTCACTCTAAGATAGACATGATCCCTAGCACTAGATTCTCTATGCATTCTATTATTATTTGCATATTTTTTCTGCCTATCTTGGGTTTCCTTTAAATTCAGCCTAATTGTTGCAACCTCTTGCTCCATTTCCTTAAGCAATTATGGCCCAATTACAATTATGTTCATTGTATTATCCCATGTCACTGATGTTCTGCACTTTCTGCCATATAAAACTTCAAATGAACTCATGCCCAACGAAGCTTGTTGTCCATTATTATATGCAAACTCTACCAAGTGTAGATAATATTCCCACTTGGATGGTTTTTCCATCACATACATACGAAGCATGTCTTCAAGAATTTGATTTACTATTTCAGTTTGTCCATATGTTTGTGGATGGTAGGCAGTGCTAAAATTCAGCTGTGTTCCCAAGTCTGCAAAAAGACTTTTCCATAAATTTGAAGTAAATTTGGTATCTCTGTCTGAAATTATTGCCTTAGGCAATCCGTGTAATCTGGAATTTTTCTTCATAAAAATCCTTGCAATGGCATCAGTTTTATATGTGGATTTAACTAGTATAAAGTGTGTTGATTTTGACAATTTATCCACCACAACCATGATGAAATCATGTTGTTTCACAGTCATTGGAAAACCTATCATAAAATCCATGGAAATTACTTCCCATTTCCATTTTGGAATTGGCAAAGGATGCAACAAACATGTTGGGTGTCTATGCTCAGATTTCACTTGCTGACACTTCATGCATTTAGATATATACTCAACAATATCATTTTTCATCCCTGGCCAAAAGAATTGCTTCCTGGCAGTAGCAATTGATTTTTGATATCCTGGGTGAGCATAATATGACATTTTATGCATTTCATCCATAACGATTCTCCTCAAGTCTACCACATTTGGAATATAAATTCTGTTTTATAAATAAGAAGTCCATCATCTTCTAAATGATACCCTCCATACCTATTTTTGAAATTTCGTTGCTGTAATTTTTATTTTATTTGCACATACAATTCATCTTCGGCAAGATAATTGACAATCTACGGTTTTAAATCTAATTGGCAAGTTATGATGGCTGTCACATGCATTTCATGCATCTTTCTGTTGAGAGCATCAACCACTTTATTTTCTTTTCCTTCTATGCATTTGATTTCAAAATCAAACTCACCTAAAAATTCCAACCATCTAGCTTTCCTGGAATTTAATATTCGTTGCTCAAATAAATATTTCAGACCATAATGGTCTATCCTCAATTCAATTTTTCTGCTCATTAAATAGTGTCTCCACATTTTTAAAGTGTGCAATATGGCTTCAAGTTCCAAATCATGTGTGGCATAATTGTTTTCACGCTCTTGAATTTTCTAGACTCATAACATAACACATGATTTTCTTACATAAGAACTCCTCCAAGTCCTTGTTTGCATGCATCTGTACACACCACAATATTTTTCTATGTCTACAATTTTCAAAATTGGAGCACTTGTGAGAATCTTCTTCAACAGCTGGAAGCTTTCTTCACATTTATGGGTCCAATCAAATTTTGTTCCCTTATTTTGCAAATAAGTGATTGGGTGTGGAACCTTAGAGAATCCTTCAATGAATCTTCTATAATAAGCAACAAGACCCATAAAAGATCTCACATCTGTCACATTCTTTAGAGTTGGCCAATTCATAATGGCTTCAATATTTTCCGGTTCCACTGATATTCATTCTTCTAAAATAATGTGACCCAAATAATGGATTTTGTTTTTATAAAATTCATATTTGGTTATGCTCCCTTAATAGTTCCACGTCCATTCTCAAATGTTCTTCATGCTTCTCTTTATTCTTAGAGTAAATAAGACTGCCATCTAGAAAAACAACAACAAACTTGTCCAAATATTTGTGGAAAATGCTATTCTTGAGACACATGAAGGTAGTTGGTGCATTAGTGAGACCAAATGGCACCACTACAAATTCATAGAGTCCATATCTTGTTCTAAAGGCTATCTTTTGAATGTCTTCTTCCTTGATCCTTACATGATGGTAACCAGACCTCAAGTCAATATTTGAAAATACCTTTGCCGCTCTCATTTGATCAAAAAGATTATCAATTCGAAGCAATGGGTACTTGTTTTTCACTGTTACCTTATTCAACTACTTGTAATCAATACATAACCTGAGTGTACTATCTTTTTTTCCCCAAATAGAACATGTGCTCCCCATGGAGACACACTTGGCCTTATGTATTTCTTGTCCAGTCATTCTTACAATTGCATTTTCAACTCTAATAATCTTGGTGTGCTCATTTTGTAAGGTGTCTTAGACATTGGTGCAGCTCTTGGAACAAGATCAATTGTGAAATCAATGTCCCTCTTGAGAGGAAGTCCTGACACTTCATCAGGAAACACATCCTTGAATTCTTATAGTACATGATAGTCCTCCAATTTTGAAATTTCATTTTCTATTTTGTCCAATATATGGACTGCATACAATTGACAACCTTTTCTACCAAAATTCTTTAGTTTCATGGTTGAAATATGCCTAACTGAAATTTTATTTGGAATTCCTTTCACAACCCTTGGGTGTTCTTCAACATCAATGCACTCAAAACTCTTGTTGCAATAGTCCATTCCAATGAGAATGTCATATGAACCAAGTGGTAAAATATTCAGATTTACCACACAGAGTTTAACTATGTGTGCTTCCAACCAGTCCATTCTAATGAGAATGTCATATGAACCAAGTGGTAAAATATTCAGATTTACACAAGTGGATAGTCCACCCATTTCTAATGGACATTTCTCCACCATTTCACTAAATTTTTCTCTTGGTTCCTGTGGCTAGTTGGACCAACCATGATTTACTATGCTTGGTTTTCTTAAAAGCACAAATCTTAACAATTTTAGGACTGATATAACTGTGAGTAGATCCATGATCAATCAAAACATAAATAGATTGCTTAGCAATCTCACCTTCAACCTCAACCATAGTTGATTGATGATTTGCTTGGCGGTCCTCTAGTGCACCATAAATCCTAGGGACATTCCTTGCCACTTAACCCACAGTTTTAGCCTCTTGGATGTTGTGAACTTGCTTTGCACTCCCATTATGATGTGGACATTTTCTAAGCAAATGGTCCTCTCCACATCCCCAACATTGAAGTTGTTATCTTGTCTTGTCTCCCATCATCCTAGTTGGCTTTGTCACAACTTAGGGGGCTTCCTTGGCTGATTTCTGAAATGAGGAGGGTTAAGCCCCTTCTTCCTTTGCTCAAACTTCTCATTCTTCTTGTCCTTCCATACTTTATGGAAATCTGGCTTGCTTTTGGTTTGATCATAACAATACTTGGCCTTTCTTATGGTCTCATCTAGAGTTTAGGGTTCATCAAACTCAATTCAATCTTTGTAGGATTGAGGTAGCCCACTTAGAAAACATTGACTTTTAACTTTATCATCTCAGATATACTTGACATATCTCAGTAGCTCGAAAAATTTATTTTCATATTCCTCCATATTCATTTGGACCAATTTCAACTCATGGAATTCTTTAATTTTTCCACCATAGTACCTATCTGAGAGGTACTTTTGCTTGAAGTATCTCCTTAATTGCTTCCACACTATCTTCCTTTAATTGATCTTCTTCACTTGCCTAAGGTGATCCCACCATATAGATGCTCTTCCATTCAAATTGAATATAACAACTCTGGCCTTCATATTTCCTGAGTAGTATTGGACTTGGAAATACTTCCTCATCCCAAGAAGCCAAGCCTCAACTTCTTAACCATATTTTTTCTCACCATCAAATGTGGGAGGTTTGGCCTTCGTAAATTCTGCATGTGAGTTTTTCTTGGAAGACTTCTTCCTCTTTTTCCTATGAGATGAAGAGCTTGATCCTTCAGTGGAATCCTTAGAGTCAGATGACTCACTAGAAAATATTTATGGAGTATATGACCTATCTCTAGAAATCCTTCTTGAAATATGGGGCCTCTTGTGAGAATGCCTCCTCGAGCTACTCCCACTCCTTTCTTGATTTTCTAAGTGATGTCCAGAGTTAATCTTTCTCTAAATGTCTGTCATACTTTGGAGCATAGTTGCATTCAACTGATTTTGTTCTTCTTGAGCTCTAAGCAGCCTCTTATTGTCTGCTCTACAACACTATAGTTCCACCCTTAGACTCCTCATGGTTTATGCAATGCCTAGGGGATTCACTTGGTTTCTCCTACCATTGGATTATGTCTCTCCATTCTCAACCTATATATTTTTTCCCATTGCATCTCCTTCATCTTCATAAGGATCCTGTGCATCATCCATGATGATGACCTTCTTGGCCCAACCAAGACCAAAGATTTCCCAATTGAACTATACTCACCGTTGACCCTCTAACAATCACTGATATGATTATGAATCTGCAAAAGTGTTCGTATAAACATAGTTGTTAGTTTTATTAAGTTCTTAGAAAACAAAAAATAAATTTTCCTATATTATGGAAAATACCCATATTGACAGTTTCTTTTTGTTAGATTATGGCTATAGGCATTTTTTTTAATCAGATTATAGAAGCATATGAATCACCAATTCATAATATCTCTCTGTAAAAAAATTTCCCATTGGACAAGCTTACCAACGACTATAAATATGCTCAATTATGAATTATGAGCACAAAGTTGCAGTCCTTGAAAATTGTCAATTTGGCCCAAATTCTGCACTTTTCCTATAGGTGCATTTAACCCCAGAGACCAACTTCAGACACCTGCAGAAGATCACCTATGGAGAACCAAAAAAACTGCTCTATTGGATTAGATAATACATATGATGAAGAATACTCAGCGATTTCAATTCTCTGATATGATGCTCCAGTCACCTGCTATAAAATTATGGAATTCACTACTTTTATATTTTTTTACTTATTCCAGACTTAGAAAAATTCTGCAGTTTTGTAATACACCCTCACAATCCAAAATATGACCAAAGTCCTGTTGCACTAAGGGTCGTTGTTAAACCCCATATCCAACTTTGTTGATTAAAAAAAATAAAATGGGGGTCAAGGCGGCTTTCCCATTTGTGCACCCTCATTTTTTTGTAAATTATTCAATTTCGCGCAATCTAGCACACAAATTCATTGTCGATTTTCACTAACCTATAAAGGTCATGACATGGCCTGACACGTCTCTATCATTGTGTTAGATAGGCCTACCTATCACCCTGTGACATAGCCATGTCACCTTCTTCCTACCTCTAGGCCGCCACACCACCATAACACTTGACCTCGGGCATTGGCGGTTTTCCCCTTTACCAAAAGCAGTAACAGGTCCTCATGAAGCGGTTTTGGAAAAATTTCCTTGGGGAGGTGTTATCAATAAGAAAGTGACATGCGCCCCAGGTGGTTTTGGCACAACGCGCTGCTTGTCCCAAATTAACCAGCATGCACCTTACCGGCGCACGATGAGTCTTGGTCGTTGATCTTCCATATGATTCGACGGTTAGATCTTCACCCGCCTATTGCTAACCACTGCGCACTTTCCCAAGGCGTTGTGAGCCATGACCGTCGATCTTATCTTTCATCCGATGGTTAGATATTTTCCCACCTACTGTTAATTATAGTGCACAGTACCAAGGTGATGTGAACCATGACCATTGATCTGCCCCTTCCATCCAATGGTCGGATCTCTCTCACCTCTGCACTTCATCCTAGGAAATCGCATGCGCACGAGTACAATGTGGCAGGTCCACATCATAATTATGGCTCCTCCACATCATGCCCCCTGCCCATGTGGATCCTCCACGTTACCCATCCATGTGGCAAGGGTGGGGCCCACTTATAATTACAAAAATATTAAAATTTTGAATTTGTAAGAAATTTTAATTCGGGAACAAGGGGACTATTGCAAAGTTATGTCTGGCCCCTTATCCATCTCTTGACATGAGTATTTTATCTACAACTCGTGTTTTTTCTTGTAACTCACATTCTCATCCCATACAACTCCGGTATTGCAACCATAAGCTTTGATACCACTCTGTAACGTCCCCTTCACCCAATCCGGCCAGCAGAGTGGACATTAACTAAACTAAGGCCTCAATATTACGCCCCATAACCATAATTACGAATTTATACAGCTAAAATGCATGTGTAGACATCGAAATAAAAACACATAGCATAATAAACTCAATGCACACACACAACATGCAATTTACATGCATGATTATCACATGAATACAAATAAGAATCGTTGCACATCAAATACATAAGAATATTTATCTTTAAGCAAAAAGATCCAAGCAACTGGTTGTGTAAGAGCGATTTTCCACCCAATCATAGGCACTATGTCTAGCATATACTCTTTCTGTTAAGAGGCCACCCCCAAGCTGGGAAATGAGGCCACTAGGGCAAAGGAAACACCTGTAAGCTTCTATTTTTCAACCCACAACCCATTATGATCGTTGTGCTTATCCAAAAGCTCAACTAGAGCTCTATAGAGGGTCTTACTAAGCCTTCGTAGCCATGGCACTCCTCCCAACTGCCCCACACAACACAAGGAAGGAATTTCCCTTCATTGACCCACAGTTCCCTCAATAAATCCAACCCTTATAGTGCTTACTTGTGTGTGCAGTAAGAGTTCAATTTGTTGTATGCTAATGGAGAACCTCCCGCAACATTCATCCAGGGATTCTCATGCATCCAAAAGTAGTAGAACTCAATGGTTAAAGGTTCATAGATTGCCCAACCTCCATGCTCACCTACATCCTTCTATTTTCCCTTCAAAAAATGTAGCTCTGTCTCCAAATTCGAATTTATGGGTTAAACACAGTCTGGTAATGGTCATGGACAACAATGGAAAACTCTACGTAGTGTAGGAACATGCACGAGTGAGTGAATTAAAAGAGTGTTGACTCCAAGGATATGACGTAAGGGTGAAAAGACAATTGACATAGCTTCTGACCATAGAAGAAATAGGACTGCTAGCAGCTAACATAACTGTCACAACTCCCATGCTTCAATAACTACATGAAGTGACTTTTCCCACCAACCTCACATACGCATTCAATGATTGGGTTTAATAGTCAATAGAAGGTAATTGGCTCATTTAAGGCACATGGCATATTTTGGATGAGTTCTAAGGTTGACACTTGGCAACATAGGATTTAGTTTCCCCATAAGCTCCCTTTCCTCTTCCCCTTTGGCGGAATCATAGCCCCTCTAATGCTCTTTACACAGCCATAATGGACCATTTTATTAATTTCAACATAATATTTACATACATTTTGAATTGGCATGATAAGTCAATCATATGGTACAAATAAAAATATATACATCATATATGCCTAGCCATTCACTAGTTGGGCCTTGGCCTTGAGATCCACACTAGAAACCCATACTAGCATATTTACATCATTTACATAGTTTTGATTAAATAAATTCCAACTCAAAATTGGGGGTATTACACTATCGAGCATATTTTTGTTAGTTGTTCATACAACATGTCTCTTTGGCAATCTATGTGTGATTTTCTGAGCATTAATCAATCTTGGGGTTTTAATTATGTGGATGAAAATCTACTGCAATGGTTTAGAAATTATGTAGATCATAACTTGCTTCCAGTTTTCATCTGCTAGAACATTTGGAAGACTAGAAATCTTGTGTTATTTGTGTTGGAATCGATTTAATACTGAGGGGGGGGGGGGGTGAATTAGTATTGGCGTGGTTATTAGCATATTTTACCTTCTTTAACAGCTTTAGCCTTTACTTAATCATTATCTTATGTTATGCATCAATAAATAAACATTCACACATATATGCACCACATCAATAACACATAACACACAATATTTTTACGTGGAAACCCAAATGGGATAAAACCATAGAATGTTTCTTTATAGTGAGAAAGAATACATTCAAGGAAGCACCTACTAGAAGGAGGAACCAACCCCCTGGTTTTACAGGAACTGACATGAAGGAAGCTTCCTCTCCATGTGTTTTCTCTAGTACCAACTAGAAGTAGGCATCGACCCCTTATCGCGTTGTTTTGCAGGCACCAACCTGAAGGAAGATGAAACTCCCTGGCTCCTTGCCTCGTTCGACCGCACTGATGTCCAATGTATATTACTGCCTTACTGAACTTCAACTCTACGCACTTCTTCAGATCTTCTGATGATGATTCTGTTGCGCCACTTCATATGTAGACTGTACTCTATCAATGCGCTGCATACACCACTTGACTTCTCAAGCTTCTCAACTCACACTTATGTTGATGACTCAGTTCATATATTGTGGCTCTGTTGATTTTGCAATCTGCGTTTCTGGTTCAACGTTCTCCTCTACGTGACTACAATGAACAACTGATGTTGTGCTTTCAATTGATAGTTTGTTGTTCTAAAGTGAAGCACCAGTAACAGAAGTAACTGCACACTTTTTAATGTATCCATTATGTTTAAGTGCCTCGGTCTCTCAAATAATTTGTGACGTCCTGTGCATCAAATAATTGGTCCGTTCATTTTTACGCACTCGTCTCAGATCATTTGTATCATGATACGCTTATCGGATTTTGTTGCTATTTCATTGTTGCACATCAGATGTAGTTCTCAACTTCGCACACTTTCACTTTTGTTCTTATGCATCAGTTAGACATCTGTGCAATATTTGATAACCTTATGTTCTGTCTTTGTGCTTCTGTCTCTGCAACATCTGTGACTATCGACGTGTTGATTGTGATACTGTCCTTTGAAACATCAAGCACTTGCTCATTCTTCAATATTTCTTCCTTTTAGTATTTGCGCAACTATCACAGATCTACAACATCGTTTTGTGCACCATCAAAGCTTCATTATGTTGCATGTGCGCATTCGACTCTTCGCTAGATCATTTTGTTCTATCCATGAGCCCCTTGATGCCCTGAAAAACAAACTAAAACTTACTTAAAGCTTATTTCCAAGCTATCTACAAAGCTTACATCAACTCACCAACTTGCATCTCTATTTATACATGTTCTCTATAGATTGTATGTTCAAAATTTGGTCATGGCATCCCTCTTCCATACCTCACGGATTGTGCATATGCTAGGTGTCTTGAGTTATTGATGTGTCATCTATGATGTATCAAGCACCTTCAAGGTCCACAACTTAGTGGGACCACATACCTTGGTGATGTACCATTGCGCTCTCGATGTACAATTGCCTTGTTTTAAGTGTGCAATCTTCTACTTCATCTTGATATGTTCATGACCTTTGTTGTACCAACCCTTGTGGGTAATGTGCCCTTGTGATATCAATACTTTGCGTAATTTGCGCATTCTCCGGCTTCTACTTGGTGGGATTATGACTCGTGTCTCATCATTGCATATGGGTGATGCGCCCTTGATGTATTGATACTGTGTGGATTCTGCGCATACTCCAGCTTCTACTTGGTGGGATTATGACCCATGCCTCATCATTGCATATGGGTAATGCGCCCTTAATGTATTGATACTTTGTGGATTCTATGCATTCTCCAATTTATACTTGGAGGGACTTTGACTTCTGCTTTGACATCACTTGTGGGACTTGCGCACTTGCTGCACCATCGGCTGTGGAATTTGCTCATAGATAGTCTTCAATTGTTGTATCATTATAGGAGCTTGTGCGCGTTCCACTTACTGAAAGCATTTTCTTATTGGCTATGCTTGCGTGCTTTCAAGATTGTCTAACCAATAACTACTTGCACACTTCCAACCATTAACCAAGCAATGCTTAGGCTTGCTTGTACACTTGTATTGTTTGTTCAACCAACTCCTTAGTTGTTTGAGCACTTGTACCATTTCCCAACCAACTCCTTCAATTTGTTGGCACGAGAGAGTATGACTTGGTGAACTTAAGTCCCGCGCAAGGACAACATAATGTAGGATACATTACTTGTGTTCCTTCTTGAACTGGAACATCATGAAGTATCTTCTTATGTACCTTTTCTTATGTGCTTCTTCAAGCTTGACCTGCATGTCACATATTCAAACTGAATGTACTCTTAGATATACTCTAAAGTTGCTTGAGTGTTGTATCCTTGATATACATCTTCAAACATAATGCACTCTTAGATATAGTCCAAAGTTGCATACATATTTGTCACCTTCACCACTTGCGCATATACTTCTGATGTTCATATACTACTTCAAAGTGGCTTCCATATACTTCTTCATACTTCAGTAGGAATATTGTATCCACTTTGACTTTAGCTGATATCAATGACTCTGACTGAATCAGTTGACATCCTCTTTGACATTGGATGGCAGTCAAACACTTGACATCATCTTTAATCGATATCAATGACAACCAATGCTCAATAATTTGAAGGCATACCACTTAACAATTTTGCTAGTGTTATGGGTGTTGGAGCATAGGCCGCAAGTATGGAAAAGCTGCCAAGTTTTAGGAAAAAGCACTAAGTTTTGAAGGAAAAGTGCTAATTTTGAGGAAAAGCACCATTTTTGGGCAGAAATGAACAGTGCGCGGTACGGCGCTAGATGGACGAGCTCACCGCAGATTGCGGGCCGGAAATCATGGAGCTCGCGCGCACAAGTCAAAGGAAAGAGTAAATAAGGTGGCCGAGTAGAAAGCTCAACCACCACAGTAAATGAAGCGGCGGAATAGAGGGCTCAGCTGCCCTCATTAAGGCAAAGTACAGGAGTTATGGTTGCTCGAACCAAGGAAGAGCAATGGGCTGAAGCATTGAAGGCGAAGGACAAGGAGCAAAGAACGATGAAGCGGTGCCCTTACCCGCGATCTGCGCCGAAAATCGTGAAGTCTGCAGGAAGCTGCGACGTGACTGCAAGAGGCGCCTACAGTACACCTAGCCGTGTCCACGGTTAGGGTTTTTGGGGATCACTGTTGGGAAAGGCCCACAGTTTTGTAAAGGTGCGACCCTCAGGGCCACCTATATATATGTGTAATTGAAAAGGGAAAAGAGTTAGATAGTTACTGAGCTACACGGACAGTCTAAGTTGATGTCTGAGTCATTTGTATTGATGTATCTTTTAAAGCTGTTAATGATCATTTTGTGCATGTAGGAAGGCCGCGATCTCGCAGGAAGACCGCTTGGCGTAAGGGCCATTGCATGTATCGACCAGTTGCAAGAGGATTGAGAGGGGAATGCAATTGCATGTCTTTGTCATGGTAATATCTGTAGAAGAAGAGAATAGATCTAAGAGAAGGGCTCCCAGCTATGTGCGTGGAGTTTCCCAGAAATATCTAAGGCTGCAGCTGTGTGCGCAGCGGAACTGTGTTATCCCCATCTCAAGATAATATAAAACACAGTTCCCGTGGACGTAGCTTCCCTCCTATAAGTGAACCACGTAATTCTTGTTGTTGTAGTGATGCTTTATGTGATTGCATTTCTTTGCTTTACTGTCTATGTTTCTATGAATGTTTCGCTATCTTTATGAATGATTATGTAAAGTAAATCCTGGAAGCTCCCTTAGAAGTTGTACTTGTGCATTGTCGAAGGAGTCTGTAAGAACACTGTCGCCGCAGTGCTAAAGGAGTGTGTTACTACGCTGTGGCGCAAGGGCAGAGACGATACATAGTGTATCGGAGGTAGCGAGTAAAAGACTCGTGCACAGGTGCGGAGCCACCGCGTAGCTCCACTGAGAAGAGTGAGTTCCAGCGCTGTAGCGCTGGGAGACCTGTGAAAGAGTAAGACACTCTGTTCAGGGGTTACCTCCAAGAAGGGAAAGAGAGAAGATTGTAGACCCCACACCACCTAGGTTAAGGAAACCTGATTCCTTAGCCCCCCATAGCCACTTCGGGTGAGACTTTGGGCTGCTGCGCAGCTCGTTGCCGAAAGGGCCAGTGCGCCAAAGGGGTGTTTGTTGCTGCGCATCCTGAAAACCCAGGTCTGTCCAGAAAGCAACCAACAAATGGTTCCATTGTCGGCTTTAACCCTATTATTTTGAAGGCAATGTGGTGCTGGAATCCTACAGCTAAAGAAATTCAAGAGTGGTTTGATTCAAAGGCTAGAGAGTTCGCTGAACGTGAAAATAGAAGCCCTAGGCTTCAGATAGAGGACTGGTTGCAGAAGCATATTTATACTGAGCTTCACGAAATCTTCTTTGTAACATTTGTACTCGATTTGCATGAGTGGGTATCTAAGCTAGCAGATACTGGACCCACTGTGCATGTTGATCAACCTATCGTTTGGACGCCTGAGCTAGTTAGCATTTTGAAGCGGGTAGATAATCCTGTGTCCCACACAGTAGACTTTTGGTTGAACAGTCTGCTGGAAGGCTTCATCACCGAGTTTGCAGTAGATACGAGAAAGAGCTTCAACGAGGCTGAGAGGAGCTTCTTCAAAGCATACAGGGGTAAGTTCTTAAATTCTCTGAACTTGTGGATTAAAATGCTCTTATATGAAAAAGGAAAACTATGCATAGCTTCCGATGAATAGCATAGACAAGTAATGTCCGCAGATTCTGATAATGATCTTGAAGTTATTGGTTGCACTCGTAGTGGAAAACGGTATAAAGTAGGCCTCGACCAGCATTCTTTTGAGTCTAGCCCAGAAGATAGCCGAGCTCGTAGAGCGAGCCATATAGGGAGACAAGGGAGTGCTCATATCCCTTATCACCCTTTTACACCGCAAAAGCCAGACGGGGCTCAGCATAACCCCGCAGTAACACCCTCTAGTAGCCCGCACGGTACTTCTAGTACATCAGCCCCACCTTTGTTTAACCATCCCGGAGGCAATGCCACAACACCTCCACGTCAACCTAGCGCTGGAAGGATGGGTGATGACATGAAGCTACCAACCTTTAGAGGAACAGGGCTAGAAGACCCTAAGCAGCACTGGTTTCTATGTGAAGCCATTTGGACGATTAAGCAAATTAATGATGATGCTGTTAAGCTGGTTCAGTTAGCAACCACACTAAGAGAGAGAGCCTTAACCTGGTTTATGAAATACTCAGCAACACAAAATAGGACGCTTGCCGATGTAAGAAGTGCTATGATTAAAGAATTCAAGAAACCTAAATCGGAATCACAGTGCATAACAGAACTCAAAGACATAAAATAGTTACCTACAGAATCAGTATGGGACTTTGACCAAAAGTTCAAAGCCTTGATAGATCAAGTAAGCTTTGAGTTTGCACCGCAGCAGCACAAGGAATGGTTCATTGCTGCGCTGCTTCCTCATATTAGACTTCCTCTTATGCAACAGAATCTCACTACTCAAGAACAAGCTCTAGAGATGGCTATGAAACTAGAAGCTTCACCAATTGCTGGAACAAGCAACGATGTTGTGCAGTTGCAGAACCAAATAGCAAACCTAACTTTGCAAGTGCATGATATTAAGAAAGGAAAGGATGTTAAAGAAGAAATTTGGTGTACAAAGTGTAGAGCACAAGGACATTCAAAGGACCATTGTCCTGTTTTCACAGATTATATTGCAACCGGAGCACCTAACCCTTTACCACAGGCTCAGGGGCCTTGGTGTGAAATCTGTAGAACTAGAGGCCACAGACCACAAGAGTGTCACTCGTTACATAAATATGTACACACTCCAAAGAATCTATATTGCAATTTCTGTAAATCAGTAGGCCATGATGAGAACAATTGCAGAGCATATGACCTTATGACAGAAAGAAAACATGATGTTTATAGAGTACAGTCAGAACCACAGGGACCCACAGCAGGTCCGCAGTATGACCCAGCTCGCGAAGGCCGAGGAGGAAATTACAGGGGCCGAGGATGCGCAGGAGGTTTTGGTCGTGGAAGAGGACAGATCACTTGCTATAACTGCGGAGCTCAAGGCCATTATGCAAGGGATTGCCAAAACTCTACAACCACCTGCAAATACTGTAAATCTTATGATCATGTCATTGAAGAATGCCCTCAGTTGATGGCCAAGATGCAAGAAAAGAAGCCACAAGTTAACCAGAATATTCAGTTGATCGCAACAGAAAAAAGAGAACCAGATCCCACAGTTAATATAGTGACGCGCAGTGGTGCAACCACTGGTGCGCCAGAGTCGGGAACTGGAAAGCCAGCAACACAATGGGTGCGCCGCGCTAATATTAAACCATCCCCGCTCGACCTACAGAAGCAAAAAGAAGCATTCAAGCAAACTCAAGAGTATTTCTCAGATCCACGAGCTTCAAGTTCTGTCGCATTACCGCATAATGATATAAGACCACATGTGCCAAGTCAAGAGAACCTGGTACAAGAGCAGGCTACTACATCTTGAAGGCCTGATGAGGAGGATACACTAGGCAGTGTTCATGCTTTCCTGAGAAGCTGCTTAAAGTTGTTGCGCAATGAAAAAGCAACTATGGAACTCCAACACCTGTTGGATCGGTGTCAACAATCTGCTTCGATGAACACAGCGCAGTGTGCTGTTCATCAGATCAAGAGTCATACTAGAACTGGAAGAGAGATGAGACTCACAGCGCAGATTGGAGCATTTGAAATGGACGAAGTCATTTTGGATTTAGGCTCATAAGTTAATGTTCTCACCATGCAAACTTGGGAACAGATGGGTAGTCCTCGGCTTATCAGATCTCCTATCCATCTAAGACTAGCAAATCAGCAACGAGTTTCTCCATTGGGAAGATTACCCAATGTACCCATTGATATTGAGGGAGTAAGAAGTTCTGCAGACTTTGAAGTACTCAAAATTCTGGATGACAGTAGACCTTACCCAGCACTTTTAGGCATAGACTGGGCATTTGATAATCTGGCTGTCATTAATTTGAAGAAAAGACAGATGACCTTTGAGGATGACCAGATTAGGGTCATTGCACCACTTGATCCCCTTCAAGGACCACGATATATTGAACCCATTCGAGCAGAAGAAGAAGTGTGCCACATGGAAAGTTTGTATCAGATGACTGCTAGTCATAATGATTATGTCAATCCCACGGCGGACGGCCATATCAGCTGGCGATGCGATAGCTCGTGCGCATCAGATTCAGAAGCAGGACTGGAAAACTGGCAGAATCGCTTACATGAGGTTTCTGCAAGGCGTTGCGCCATGACGACTAAATCCATTCGATGGATTGGCATAGAATTGAATAACACTCCAATCTTTGATGGTTTAACTGGAGTAAGTGAATTCATACATGCATATGAACAAGAAATCCCAGATGAGCCGCGCATACAAGCATTGGATGTAGCACTGCGTGCTACACCCGCAAGATGGTGGGGTGCGCATAAAGAAAATATCGACACATGGCAAGACTGTCACAGGTTGATACTGCGCAGATTTCAAGAGACTACAGCAGGAGTTTTGCGCAAATATGATGGACAGAGTGACCCCAGGTCACACGTTGAAGCATGTATTCAGCAATGGTCAGATATTCCAGAGGATGAGTGGGTTCACCTATTCATCCACATGTTGGATATAGTTCCAAGGAACTGGTACACTGAAACAGAATTGCGCAGAGGCACTATCACTTAGCCTCTCATGATTGAAAGTTTTCAACTCACTTTCAGCTTTGAGTCAGAACATCTAAGCATCGATCATGCTTTAAAGTGTATTAGAAAGAAGATATTTGGACAATGTCCTTTACCAGAGTATTCTCAACCAGATTGGGCTGTCCAGATGGAACATGCCCTGGAATGCTATAATTTCACCACTGGAGAAGAGGATGATGATCCTCGCAACATCAATATTCCAGAGTCAGAAGGGACGCGCAAAGTCGAAGGCCCTCAGCTTGATATCCCTACCATTACAGAACACATCAAGCTCAAGAAGATTAACATTGGTATAGAAGCCGAACCCAAGTTTGCCTCTATAGGAGATTATTGGGATGATGAAACTGTTGGCCATATTGCAGATTTACTACATGAGTACCAGGATATCTTTCCTACCAAGTTTACAGAAATGAAAGGCATCCTAGGAGATTTAGGAGTTATGCGCATACCTTTGAAAGCAGACGCTAAGCCAGTAAAACAGCGCCCGTACAGGTTGAACCTGCGATATAAAGAAAAGGTCAGAGAAGAAATTGATATGATGCTCGCAGCTGGTATCATTGAGCCAGTAGAGGAAAGTGATTGGATTAGTCCTATGGTGGTACAAGAGAAAAAGACAAAAGGTGAAATAAGAATCTGCGTGGACTTGCGCAAGCTCAACGACGCATCAGCGCATGATCCATTTCCTACGCCCTTTACAGATGAAGTGCTTGACAATGTTGGAGGACAAGACGCTTACTCCTTCACTGATGGATTTTCAGGATACCATCAGATCAGAATCCATCCAGAGGACCACCATAAGACCACTTTTGCGACTGAATGGGGCTCATTCCAGTATACGATAATGCCCTTTGGTCTTAAAAACGCTCCTGCTATTTTCTCTAGAGTCGTTGTTGCTGTTTTTAAAGAATTCATTCATAAGTTTCTAGAAGTCTATTTTGATGACTAGACTGTGTTTGGTTTACTAAAGAACCATATAGGGAATCTAAGGATGATGTTATAAAAATGTAGACAGTATCAGATTTCCCTTAACTTGAAAAAATGTATCTTCTGTGCTCCTTTTGGTATTTTGTTGGGTCACATTGTGTGCAGACAAGGACTCATGATGGATCCTGCAAAGGTTGTCATCATTGCTAACTTGCCTGCGCCCAACTCAGTCAAACAATTGTGCACTACATTGGGACATACAGGATACTACAGGAAATTTATCAAGGGTTATGCAAAGATCACTGCGCCTATGGAAAGACTGCTGAAAAAGGATTCGACATTCCAATGGACAGAAGAATGCCAATAGAGCTTGGACACACTTAAAGGAAAGATGGTCACAGCACCTATTCTAGTTTTCCCAGACTGGAGAAAACCCTTTCATGTTCATGTAAATGCTTCTTCCATAGCATTGGGGGTTGTACTGACACAACCGGGAGAAGGAGGTATTGACCACCCCATTGCTTACTCTAGCAGAAAGCTGTCTACATCTGAGAAGAACTACACCACTATAGAAAGAGAAGGACTCGCTATGGTGTATTCCTTACAGAAGTTCAGACACTATCTATTGGGTGCTCATTTTAAAATGTATACTGACCATTCTGCCTTGAAGTACTTGGTCAATAAGCCAGTGTTAGGGGGAAGAATTTGTAGATGGCTACTCCTCTTCCAGGAGTAAGATTTTGAGATTATTGTGAAGCCAGGTAGATTGAATGCAGGACTTGACCATTTATCTAGGATAGAGTCAGGGGAGGAACCTACAAATTTGGAGGACAATCTGCCTGATGCGCAGCTGTTTTCTGTTCAAGCAGCAGACGATTATTATTCCGATATTCTTGAGTTTCTCACTACAGGGCAAGCGCCAGTTGAGTTCACAATGCAGCAGAAGAAACAACTTGTTGTCAAAGCCGCAGACTTCACTTTGATAGCAGGCCAGCTCTATAAGTTGGGCCCTGATGAAGTCTTGCGCAGATGCATTTTACCACATGAGAAGAATTCCATAATTGTAGAAGTGCACTCAGGAACCGCAGGAGGCCATTTCGCAGGAAATCCGACTGCGCAGAAGATCTTAGCCGCAGGTCTTTGGTGGCCAACATTGCACAAGGATACTAAGGAATTCTGCAAGTGTTGCAATGTGTGCTAGCGAACAGGAAAACCTTCAAGAAGAGATGAAATGCCGCTAAGACCCCAGATAATAGTGCGTGCTTTTGATAAGTGGGCCATTGATTTTGTGGGACCTATCAACCCACCAGGAAAGAGAACCGACGCAAGATACATCATCACAGCTACTGAATACCTCACCAGATGGGCTCAGGCGAAGCCAGTTAAGAATTGCGACGCTGTCACTGCCGCGTAGTTCATTTTTTAGAATATTGTCACTAGATTTGGATGTCCACTGATTCTAATGAGTGATCAGGGCACACATTTCCTGAACGAGACTATAGAGGCCCTTACTGAAGAATTCCACATTAGTCACCATAAGAGTACACCCTACCACCCTCAAGCTAATGGTACGGTGGAGGCATTCAATAAGATTATGGAGAATGCCCTAACCAAGATCTGTAATCAACAAAGAGATGATTGGGACCTTAGAGTCACAGCTGTGTTATGGGCTTACAGAACCACATGCAAGAAATTAACAGGTCACACACCTTTCAGTTTGGTGTATGGACAAGAAGCAGTCATGCCCATGGAATACATTGTTCCTAGTCTCAGAATTGCTCAAATTACAGAAATGGCAGATACTGATACTATGAGTGAAAGGCTGTCACAATTGGTTGCCTTAGAAGAAGACAGGCTTTTAGCTTGATTCCATCAACAAGTGCAGAAAGCGAGACAGAAGGCTTGGCATGACAGGCATATTAAGAATAAAGTCTTTCAAGAAGGAGACTTGGTACTCCTCTATGATAGTAAATACATCAAGTTTCCAGGCAAGTTTCTTGTACATTGGTTAGGCCCTTTTCAAGTGATGAAGATAACAGAAGGTGGAGCAGTTCAGCTTGCAAAGCTTAATGGAGAGTTGCTGCCCACAATGATCAACAGGAGTCGGCTCAAGCTTTATCGCGACGGCCACTCTGCCCTGTCGACCTAATCAGCTGCTAAAGTTGTGTAGATGTCCAGTGTAGTTGAAAGAGGCATTGCACTTATCACAGTCTACATGGAAGTCGCGAGACATTTTCAGTCTCTGGCTTCCCGCGCAGTTCCTCGAAACATCTGCGCAGTCAATAAAGCATGTTCTGAGCGAGCCTACTTTCGCTCTTGCAGAGTTCTCCTCGCCATGGAGCCCTCCATGTGCACAGTTACCCATGCTGAAGTTACCCACCGAAAATTTGAATTGCGGTAGTTCTGTAGCCGCGTCTGAGTCTTAATGAAGGATGAGACCTCCATCTAATTGTACTTGCTCTGACAGATTCGGCTTGATTTCCCTAAGATTCACATTTAATTAAGGAGTCGAAGGCCTTAGCACATCTCCCAAAGGCTGTCAGATCCCATCCCTCGCATTTAATGCACCACAGAGGCGCAGGGGGGGGGTTGTCAACTCATCCGCTTAGGCGCCAATGGTTATTAGCACCACCTGTCTGCACCTACTACTGCCCTCAGCTATAAATACCCCTCATTCGTATATGCTTGGGTTACTTTCCTTGCTATTGAGTTGTATAGTTGTCCTGTTTGAGAGTCTAAGCCATTGTTTTCAGAGTCATGTCGTGCAGACTGCTTTCCTATGTTTTCAGAGTTCTCATCCTACGCTGTTCTGCCCTTTTCTGTTCAGTGTTTGTCGTGTATGCACGTTCATGTCGGAGAACCTGTCAACTGAAGAATTCATCCGTCACTTCAGACACAAAGGGTTAGACTTCGGTATGGCTACCCCGACCAAGATTGTCAAGCTTCCTATTTTCTCTGATCCCAGACAGTCCCCGAGCACAAGGGCGTCTCAACAACAGCCAGAGGTACTTGTTCCAGAGCCCTTGGCCACTCTGGTTAACTACATTCCTCCGCGCCCAGATGATGCACCCGAGGTGCGTATTCCCAAGAACGCCAAGTATTTGATTCCGCTGCCACCAATGGCAGAAATCGTGGAAGAAGAAGGATCCCTGCTTGGACTTCTCCTGCTGGTTAAGTTTTCTGACTTCAACTTGGGAGATTATAGAACGTATCTTCAGTTCGCACCAGATCACTATCTGACGTTGGTCCATAATCCTGTTAAGAAGATTGATGAATTCATCCCGCAGGAATTTGTAGTAAATCTAGACAAGCTTGGACTGTTGAACCTGTTGAAGCTACCGCACTTCGGGCGTAGCAATGAAGTTAGTGCGGTTGTCAAGGTCCTGTTATCCTGTGTTCACGATGGTTATCTTTGGCTAGGGAGGCCAATTGATCTGAATGTGGACCCGATTCATCGAATTATCGGCTTGTCTAAGGTTGGTAAGGACCCCAACGTCCATTTCGTTGGTAAAGACAAGGACCGAAAGCTGGCTGCACAGGTGGTGCAAAAATACAAATTGTCGAGAGGAGGTCCGGCTTATGACCTCACTGTAGTTGAAGATGAAGCACTCAGATTCACAGGCACTCTGCTCGCAGGCAGACTTTTAACGAAATGCCGACCTAAAGAAGTCCCTGGAGCTGTTGTAGAGCTTGCAATTGCAGTTGCGGAGGGAGAGCAGTATAACTGGTGTTTCTTCCTCTTGAATTCATACTTGGAAGACTGCCGGAACGTTCAGGACACCGCCAATCAGCTGTTCCATTTCTCTTGGCTCCTGATCTTGTGTGCCTTTGTCGGGTGGAAGGAACCACCCAACACTCAGTTTCTTCCGCGCCGCTCAGGAGAGGTTACAGGGATGCGCTATGTCAACCTCTGGGATTCTAGTAATCCCGTGAAGCGCAAGATGAACCGCGCCGTGTTCTTCGAGTATTATCATCTTCTCAGGGATACCATCCTGGAGATGCCGAGGCTTACTGAGGAGACGGTAGAACTCTATGGAATGAAGTTGGTCTTTTCTGCCAACTTGCATGAAATCTATTTTTTCCCTCGCGGAATTCAGTTGGAAGAATGGGCCGTAGGGCTCTACCGAATGACTACCTAGGACATGGAGGACATTGTGAAGTCCTGGCCAGATGAATGGAAGCAGGCCGTTGAAGCCGCTGCCACGATGCCACCCCCTGAGGCGTCAGAGAAAGATAAGGGCAAGGAAAAGATCGGGCAAAAGAATGGTGAAGGTTCGTCAAGATCGGCTACCAAGAAGCAGAAGCTGTCGCACCCCGCAGAAGCGACTGAAGATCCCCATGAGATCCTTGCCGCAAGGCTCAACCAGTACTTGAAGGAGCCATTTCAGGAGTTGCATGCCTCTCAGGCCAATATCAGAAGTGCTATGGATCTGCAGCTCGTGGAGTTGAAAGGTCTCGCAGGACGAGTTGCACAGACCCATGTGCCAGGATCCGGCTCGTAGGCACCGCAAGCATCTACAAGCACCAAGCGAGTTGAAGTACCTACAGAAAGGCACACTGTCGTCCACATCCTGCCCGCAAGCATGACACTCCCGGATCCTCTGGCTGTACCACAGGTAAGCGCGGTTGGCCCTGTTGAAATAAATTTATCACTAATTCTGTTGGAAACTCTACAATTGGTTCACGAGCAGGTCTCTCCACATTCCACGCCAATCAAAGACTGCAGACGCAGGAAGTAGAGCTAAGGGCAGGCTATAAGGAGATCTCTGCGCAGCTTGCACTTCACGAAGCGCGAGATACTGGGCTAAGGAATGCTGTCGATGAAATCGCCCAAGAGTTGCCAGCCTGCCAGATTCAACCAGACCTTCCTTTAGTTGAGAAAGTGCAACGCATTGGCAGAAGGGTGAAAGCCCTAGAACAGGAAGTAGTTGCTATGGCTGAGGACCATAGAAAGTAGCTCACCGACTTGGAATCTCGTGTCGTAGTGCCTCCCGTAGATGATAAGCAAGAACAACTTGAAGCACTACGCATAGCTTCTACCCAAATGAAGTGCAGGCTTGGGCTAAGCTCGAGAAGCTCCCTTATAAAGTTTCCCTCTTGGAACAGGTGAAAGCAGCATAACAGTCCCTAACTGTTCTGAACGAAGAAGCCAAGCCCTTGGAAGGCTTAGCCAAAATGAGAAAGATGAGCGAAGTCCGCAAAGTCCAGCAATAACTACACAGGCTCAGAGACAAAGGTGCTACTCTCGCCAACATCATTCAGCCGTTTATGGATGAGTATGCTGAACTTGCTGCCCAAGCAAAGGCCAAGGTCAAAGTATTTGCTGAGTCTCGAGAGTTGGTCGATGACGCAGAAGGAGAAGAAGCTACTTCAGACCTGGTGCAGACAGCCACGAAGTGCGTGCAAGACATGGACTCCGCTATTGCGCAGTGGAAGCAAGCTTTCGCTGCGACCCAAGCAAAGTCAGATGCACAAGTAAAACGACCACAAGCTAGTGCGAGTGGCTCAGGGACGAGCCACAAGTAAGTGTTAGGGGCCTGTTGGAGCATAGGCCGTAGCTATGGCAAAGCTGCCAAGTTTTAGGAAAAAGCACTAAGTTTTGAAGGAAAAGTGTTAATTTTGAGGAAAAGCACCATTTTTGGGCAGAAATGAACAGTGCGCGGTACGACGCCAGATGGATGAGCTCACCGCAGATTGCGGGCCAGAAATCGTGGAGCTCGCGCGCACAAGTCAAAGGAAAGAGTAAATAAGGTGGCCGAGTAGAAAGCTCAACCATCACAGTAAATGAAGCGACGGAATAGAGGGCTCAGCTGCCCTCATTAAGGCAAAGTACAGGAGTTATGGTTGCTCGGACCAAGGAAGAGCAACGGGCCGAAGCATTGAAGGCGAAGGACAAGGAGCAAAGAACGATGAAGCGGCGCCCATACCCGCGATTTGCGCTGAAAATAGCGGAGTCTCAGGAAGCTGCGACGTGACTGCAAGAGGCGCCTACAGTAAACCTAGCCATGTCCGCGGTTAGGGTTTTTGGGGATCACTGTTGGGAAAGGCCCACAGTTTTGTAAAGGTGCAACCCTCAGGGCCACCTATATATATGTGTAATTGAAAAGGGAAAAGAGTTAGATAGTTACCGAGTTACACGGACAGTCTAAGTTGATGTCTGAGTCATTTGTATTGCTGTATCTTTTAAAGCTGTTAATGATCATTTTGTGCATGTAGGAAGACCGCTTGGCGTAAGGGCCATTGCATGTATCGACCAGTCGCAAGAGGACTGAGAGGGGAATGTAATTGTATGTCTTTGTCATGGTAATATCTGTAGAAGAAGAGAATAGATCTAAGAGAAGGGCTCCCAGCTGTGTGTGTGGAGTTTCCCAGAAAGATCTAAGGCTGCAGTTGTGTGTGCAGCGGAACTGTGTTATCCCCATCTCAAGATAATATAAAACACAATTCCCGTGGACGTAGCTTCCCTCCTGGAAGTGAACCACGTAATTCTTGTTGTTGTAGTGATGCTTTATGTGATTGCATTTCTTTGCTTTATTGTCTATGTTTCTATGAATGTTTCGCTATCTTTATGAATGATTATGTAAAGTAAATCTTGGAATCTCCCTTAGAAGTTGTACTTGTGCATTGTCGAAGGAGTCTGTAAGAACACTGTCGCCGCAGCGCTAAAGGAGTGTGTTACTGCGCTGTGGCACAAGGGCAGAGATGATACATAGTGTATCGGAGGTAGCGGGTAAAAGACTCGTGCGCAGGTGCAGAGCTACCGCGCAGCTCCGCTGAGAAGAGTGAGTTCCAGCGCTGTAGCGCTGGGAGACTTGTGACAGAGTAAGACACTCTGTTCAGGGGTTACCTCCAAGAAGGGAAAGAGAGAAGACTGTAGACTCCACACCACCTAGGTTAAGGAAACCTGATTCCTTAGCCCCCCATAGCCACTTCGGGTGAGACTTCGGGCTGCTGCGCAGCTCGTTGCCGAAAGGGCCAGTGCGCCAAAGGGGTGTTTGTTGCTGCACATCCTGAAAACCCGGGTCTGTCCAGAAAGCAGCCAACAATGGGGATTACCAATCTTTACAGATATTATGCTACTGTGGTGGTCAAGAAAAAAGGGGGAGACGATTCTTCAACTTGCCTCCTTTTTCTTCTGCATATGGTTTCTTCGATGGAGCTGCTAAGGATGGTAAATGTGGTGTTGCTTGTGTTCTGAAAATCAACGTGGAACATTATTTCAGTTCAAGATTGAATTGTGGTTCAAGATCAAACACAAAGGTGGAACTGATGGCCTTACGGTGTCTCTTATACTTTTCCTCCTCCTTTGCATTGACTATATTAAATTTTTGGGTGATTCCACGGTGATTGTAAGCTAGGATAAGAAATTATGCTCATTACTAATTGTTTCTTTCCATCATTGGTGCAGGCGGACTAAAGAGCTTTTAACTTCCTTTCATGAGATATCTATCGAGCATATCTTTAGAGAATTGAACTTTGATGCTGACTCTCTGCCAAAATCTACTTTAGATGATATTGAGGGTTTCCTTCATTGGGAGGAAATATTGGAAAACGCCCTTGAATTCCAGGATTTGGTCTTCATCCTTTCTTAAGATGGCTGCATTGTGAAGTTATGTTTCTGTTTTTTTTGGTCTTTTCCTTAGACCTTTGTTTGGTGCTGGCTAGTTGGTTTTCTGCCTTTTTTCCAACAGGAGTTGATCCTTTTTTGCTACCGGTGTTGTGGCTCCTTTTGGGGGGTTGATATTTTCCATATGTTATGATCCTGTCTGTTATGCTCTTGAAAAAATCCAATTGACTCTTTCTCTTTGCAGTCATGCTTTTGTACTTTTTGATTAAAAAATGAATAGCATAAGTACTGTGTTTTTTCTTCTTGAAAATATATATATGTAGAGAGATAGGTATTTTATGTTTTTATTATTTACTGGAACATATATAAATTTACATTAAATTGGATTGTAGATTTACCAAGAAGTTATAAATTATAGGAGAAAAAGTAAAAAAGACTTCATTTGGTCCTTGAGTTGCATCAATATATCTTCTTCTTCATCATATAACCAAAAAAGTCTTGAAACTTCACAATGCCTCCAAATTCTAAAGCCATATATCCTAACATATTGTCCAAGCAGTAGAATACAAAATAAAATCATATACATAATCTAATTAGGAAAATTATGCCCGCTATAGGATTCCTTCATTTAAGCATCCCCTCGATCCATGCCCTACTCTCCATGAACCTACAATTGATCTATGAATGTTGTAGTTGTTTGCTGGACTATTTCCTCCTCACTTTCTCTTTCCTTAATTGAACTAGTGGAGATGATAGGTTGGTCGATTGCAAATTGAGAACATTGATTTAGCCTAAGGAGAATATAAAAAAGCATCTTTGAATCAATGACAAATTTATAACATTTTGGAACTTGACATTTAGTTTTGTTTCTAGGGTTGCATACTTAACGTCTAACTTCTCCATGTGGGTGTTAAGATACTTAATTGATTGCACCATTTCTCCTAATTGAATTGTCATTTTTTTCAAAAAAAAAATATTTATCTCCATATCGCCATCACCTTTGGACCCCTCGAAGCCATTATGATAAATATTTTAAATTAGGGCTCTCCCCCATGCCATACCCAACACACAACTTGAAAACCTTGCAAGCTCTACATAAAACCAATTAAAATCAACTCAAGGCAACCGATTAAGTAAAGCCAACAAGAGAGGAACCATACGACACTGAGCCCCGAACTACATAGAAAATAATAAATCGAGATAATGAAACCCTAAACATCGAGGCCCAAAAGAAGACAAGTATAAGCAACTCAAAGGTAATTGAAATAACAAGAAGCATGCTAAAGTACATAAGACCTCAAATTACTAAGAGGGAAATATACTAAGAGGGGGGACCCCTAAATATTGATGTCCCAAAGATTTCCCACAATGCGACCTAATGGGATAAGCAAGACTCAATCACCTTTGAAGATGAGAAAACACCCTAGCTACGACTACCCACAACCATAGAGGAGCCAAACATAGTTAACTTGCCCCAATATTCTAAATGATGGAGAAAAAACTACAGAGGGAAATGAAAACGAAAAGACTAGGGCATACCTCTCCTGGAATATCGTTGATCACTGCCCTAAAGAGCTAATACTATCATAAGAGAATTTCCATCCAAGGAGAAACCCTGACTGACATAGACCATCCCCTCCCAAACTATCCCACTTATGAAATTTAGTTTGATTGAATGTTGCATGTAAATAATCTCCTCACAAATCTAATCCATGGCCCAATGTGTTACACGAGGGAGTAGAATTACTCCCTCGCGCCGCCAATTTATGACATGACTTCCACGTCCTCCACTACGTGGACCAAAATGCGCATTATTTCAATGATGACCTAGATGGATGAATTAAACTTGATTAATAGCATAAGTATGATTAAGTCCATGAGTGTGGACCAAAATAATCTCAAGGGATCCAAAAGCCCTTTAGAGGACTCCCAATTTTAATTAGAACTCCCTTGTCAAGGTAGATAGCCTCATATACCTTATGATCAACTACCTTGTTATTTGATCTCCTTGTGAAAGACCTTATACTCATCCATAGAATCAAAGAGATGTTGAAAGGTTCTATGACAAAGAGTTCCTTCTTTAACCTTTTTAAGTCTCACTTGTCACGTAATAATATATGAGTTACATATGATTAAGATGTTTGATGCCAAGAGATCGAAGAAGGATGGAGCCATAAAGAAGGGCATATAGCTTGGCTTGATTTTTTGTCACTATACCTAGTCCTATGGAATAACTTGCTTCCATTTTTTCATTAGGGCTGAAAATACCCCCCTCTTGCCACCCCTGAATCTGATAGGAATTTTGTTACAAGTTATAATTTCAATTAATTAATATGAATTTTGATATGGAACTTTTGTTTTAGGGTTTTTTGGTACATTTTGAAACAATCTAAAGCATTGGATTTTTGAAAATTTGAATGAATTATGGTAAAACTCTATCTCACTAAAAAAATGAGCTCACAAAAATATTGAATTTATCCACTTATCAACTCACTTTATAACACTGATATTGAATTCTTATTTCCTTATCACTGATAAGATTATTATAAACAATTATAGGTCCATTCGAACTTGAAAATAGAGGGGATAACAAGTAGCTTATTTTTCCTAATTGTACCCTCAATTTTCAACAAATACAGTCTAAACTTGTTAAATATTTATTTAGAATGGTGTAGAAAAGACTAGGTTCCAAGTTTGCAGGAAAACAATACTATGGTTCTATGTAGTGTTACTTAAACTTAAGGTATGCCACTCAAACTAGACTCGAGGTACACTTGTTATAAATGTCGTGTCATAATCAATATTTGTGAGGCAACTCCTAAACACTCAATATGGGTCAAAAGTTTTGTCTAGTAATTTTACTTCCATAAACAATAACTGAGAAAGTATCTCCCATGTTTGTATTTACTAAGTATTTGTTGAAAATTGAGTGTATGATCATGAAAAATAAGCTACTCGTTATCCCCTCTATTTTCGAGTCCGAATGGACCTATAATTGTTTATCATAATCTCATCAGTGATACAGAAATAAGAATTCAATATTAGTGTTATAAAGTGAGTTGATAAGTGGATAAATTTATTTTTGTTGTTAGCTCATTTTTTTGTGAGATAAAGTTTACCATAATTCATTCAAATTTTTGAAAATCCAATGCTTTAGATGGTTTCAAAATGTACCAAAAAACCTTAAAACAAAAGTTCCATATCTAAGTTCATATTAATTAATTGAAATTATAACTTGTAACAAAATTCCTATCAGATTTAGGGGTGGCAAGAGGGGTGGGGGGGTATTTTCAACCCTAATGAAAAAATGGAAGCAAGTTATTCCATAGGACTAGGTATAGTGACAAACAATCAAGCCAAGCTATATGCCCTTCTTTATGGCTCCATCCTTCTTTGATCTATTGGCATCAAACCTCTTGATCATAGGTAACTCATATATTATTATGTGACAAGTGAGACTTGAAAAGGTTAAAGAAGGAACTCTCCTTCATAGAACCTTTCAACATCTCTTTGATTCTATGGATGAGTATAACGTCTTTTGCAAGGAGATCAAATAGCAAGGTAGTTGATCATAAGGTGAATGAGGATATTTACCTTGACAAGGGAGTTCTAATTAAAATTGAGAGTCCTCTGAAGATGTTTTGGATCACTTGAGATTATTTTGGTCCACACTTATGAACTTAATCATACTTATGCTATTAATCAAGTTTAATTCATCCATCTAGGTCATCATTGAAATAATGCACATTTGGCACCTTCTATGTAGTGGAGGACATGGAAGTCATGTCATAAATTGGTGGTGCGAGGAAGTAATTCTACTCCCTCGTGTAACACATTGGGCCATGGCTTAGATTTGTGAGGATATTATTTATAGGCAACATTCAATCAAACTAAATTTTGCAAGTGGGATAATTTGGGAGGGGACATTCTATGTCAGTCAGGCTTGCTCCTTAAATGGAACTTCTCTTGTCATAATATTAGCTCTTTAGGGTAGTGATTGATGATATTTCAGGAGAGGTATGCCCTAGTCTTTTCTTTTTCATCTCCCTCTGTAGTTTTTTCTCCATTATTTAGAATATTGGGGCAAGTTAACTATGTTTGGCTCCTCTACGGTTGTGGGTAGTTGCAACTGGGGTGTTTTCTCATCTTCAAAGGTGATTGTGTCTTGTCTATCCCGTTTGGTCTCATTGTGGGAAATCTTCAGGACATTAATCTTTAGGGGGTCCGCCTCTTAGTTTATTTCCCTCTTAGTAATTTGAGGTCTTATGGAGTTTAGTATGCTTTTTGTTATTTCAATTACCTTTGAGTTGCTTATACTTATCTTCTTTTGGGCCTCCATATTTAGGGTTTCATTATCTCGATTTATTATTTTCTATGTAGATTGGGGTTCAGTGGCATATGGTTCCTCTCTTGTTGGTTTTTCTCATTTGTTTCCCCTAAGTTGGCTTTACTCAGTCGATTACCCTGGGTTGATTTTAATTGGTTTTATGTAGAGCCCGCAAGGCTTTTCAAGTTGTGTGTTGGGTATGGCATGGGGGAGAGTCCAAAATGAAAATATTTCTCATAATGGATTCAAGGGGTCCAAAGGTGATGGCGATATGGAGATAAATATTTTTTTTTTGAAAAAAATGACAAATCAATTAAGAGAAACGGTGCAATCAATTAAGTATCTTAACACCCACATGGAGAAGCTAGATGTTAAGTAGGAACCCTAGAAACAAAACTAAATGTTCAAGTCCCAAAATGTTCTAAATTTGTCAATGATTCAAAGATGCTTTTTTATATTCTTCTTAGGCTAACTCGATGTTCTCAATCTGCGATCGACCAACCTATCATCTCCATTAGTTCAGTTAAGGAAAGAGCAAGTGAGGAGGAAATAGTCCAGCAAACAACTACAACACTCATAGATCAATTGCAGGTTCATGGGGAGTAGGGCATGGATCAAGGGGATGCTTAATGAAGGAATCCCATAGCGGGCATAATTTTCCTAATTAGATTATGTATAGGGTTTTATTTTGTATTCTACTCTAAGGACAATATGCTATAATATATGGCTTTAGAATTTGGAGGCATTGTGAAGTTTCAAGACTTTTTTGGTTTTACGATGAAGAAGAAGATATATTGATCCAATTTAAGGACCAAATGAAGTCCTTTTTACTTTTTCTCCTATAATTTATAGCTTCTTGGTAAATCTACAATCCATTTTAATGTATATTTATATATTTAACAAGTTTAGACTGTAAGGTTTGATAATTTGATAACACAAGCAAGCTTTGTGAGATTTGGCATTAAAAGGGAATTATAATTGTCCTATCAGTTAAGTGCACAAACCAAAGCACAAGGGCTACTTCTGAGAAAACCACTTACTAGTTTTAGGAAAAAAAATGATCATTTGAGTTATAGTCAACGCACATTATTTGGTGATGGAGGAACATCCTTGAAACAACTAAGTGTTTAAGTGTGACATATAACTGAGATATAAGTAAGTGTGATGTGAAGGAACATGACACAAATTCCCATGATAATCGTTGTATTGTGGACACAATGGGAGAAAAGAGTACAATATGGTTCATGCACAGATAAAGGAAGCATGTGACGATTAAGAAAGAGCATGCATGGTGTTGATGGAATTTACGTTGCAAAAGAACATCAATGTGATAGAAGGTGTGCATGATGACCATGAGTGGAAGGAGTGCACACCAAAAAAGGTCCTGTAATTGAAGTTAGGTATAATAAATGTGATTTGAGTGCATTTGAGGAAAAACATGCATGGAAGGAATGAACATTGAATGTCTATGATAGAGGAATACGTTAAAGGAAATTCAGTGGAAGGCTTATACTTATGAAGAGTTCATGCACATGAGAGGTTAGGTACATAAGTCAAAGGTTCATAGATAAGAAGTGCATGACAAAGTGGTGCACAAGGGATGTAGAGACACAAGTGTGCATGAAAGGTGACATGCTAGGAAAGTTAAAGCAACACGTGTGTAAGGTAATGTGTCAAGCGTTGGAGGGATTTACAATAGTGACAACTGCAAGGAAATGAAGGGTCACGAGTAAAATGAAGAGATAAGTGGGAGTAAGATTAAATATGAGATCCTAAAAAAGGATAAGGTTGCTTAGGTGAGGATTAACCAATTAGTCACGAGGGATATAGTTAAAGGTAGAAAGTGAGTTGAGAGCCATGGTAGAATATTGAGATGCACAATTGCATATGTGTATTTGTATTGATGTCTATAACGAGAATGTGCAAATGGTTTCCCCATACACTTGTTCATTTGTTCTTGTCTATGGATGTTTCTTTTATTTTTTACAACCTGCTATATTATTGTCATGTCCAAGCACTGCATATGTTCTACTGTGATAATCCAAAGATATAGTATTATTTAGGCTCATTACGTAACCCATGCACCATTTAAACGAGAGAATCTACTCTTCCACCTACATTAACTTAAACAAGTTAAACTAACCAAACCTTAGTTGCATCGCAATAAACTAACTTCCACCTACATTGCTCTTAAAAACATAATTTTTTTTCCCACGAAAAAAAGCATACTATTGTTATTCAATACCGAATCAAATAGTACATGATATCACCATTCAATACTGTCTTTCCAAGATCATCCCTTGATCAGAAGGTTCAGAAAATCCCCCAAAAAACAAAAAACAAAATTATTACATCATCTTTTAGCCAAATAGGAAAATATGGAGAAACCAGTCTAGAAAATACATAGTGCCTGAGTCTATCAGCTGGTTCTCACAATATTCATCCCAATATAAGTAGCCATCCTCCCCCTCCAAAGATAATTTTGACAACTGATCTGCATGAGAATTAAATTCTCTCTATATATGTTCTAAGGTCAAGGAACTGAAAGTGCTAAGTTCACACTTAATTCTATTACAGCAGTTAACTAGATTCAATACCTTAAGATCAAATTCACCCATCGCCCATTTTGTAGTAACTCTAGAATCGCCAAAGATCTTTACCTTCGCCAGTCCAAAGAGATTTGCCACACGAGTGACACACCATAATGCCAATAGCTCTGCCTTCATATTTGTTCCTTTGCCACATTTCAGACGTAGAGTGAAGTAATGATCCATATTGAGGAAAATAACCCCACCTGCTCCACAGTTTCCCATATTTGTTGCCCCATCAAATAATAGAGTTGGATCATCGAAAATAAGGTGAAAATTCCCAATATTACGCATACCAAGCAATACTATATCATTCTGAAATTTCAAATAGTGGCTTAAAACATAATTATAAGCACTATCCAGACTTGGAGAGAGATCCTCAAAGGTAGCCTTATTTCTCGCCCACCAAACTGACTAGCAAATAAAGGTAGGAAGGGTAGAGTGAGTTTTGCAATTCTCTATCCACATTTTTAGACATGTATCCACATTGCTACCACCCCACTTCATTGATATACCAGATATATGATCAAATTTCTCCCACAAGTTCATCGTGAAGGGACAATCCAAGAAAAGATGATGTGTAGATTCAACAGAGCACTTACAAAGTATGCATTGAATAGGACCCATCCATCCAATATTAGTAAGATTATCCCATGTTTTTAACCGATCCTGCAGTACAAACCAAATGAAGCATTTAAGTTTCAGTGGGATATGCCAATGCCAGATTACCTTATACCACCAGTGATTGGGAAATTTACATCTTCGCTTGATAATACAGCTGTATGCAGTGCTAGCAGTCACCCTGCCCGTAGTATCATTCCCAACCCAAACCACAACATCCTCCTCAGAACACAAATGGATACCCGCAGCAATTAAGGATTGAAGGTAGGTATCCCATTCGCGTGCCACATTACGAGGCAGATGTAGATCCTCGACATTGTACCAGTATCCAGTCAGACTGTCTTTAACAATAGTATTCAGAGTGATGAACCCTGCCTCCCTTAATATATATAATAAATCAACATATATCTTATATGCATCTTTTAATCCCAAAACGGGATCCACTCCAATAACCACTTCTTTCCCGTTCCCAACCTTCCAACACAATTCAAATGCAAGCCAACAATATACTTTTAAAAAGCCATTCCAGATAGGAGAGACCCCTCTCACCTTCTTTATGGGCTTCCTCAACCAATAAGAAATCTTCGATTTTATATATTTATGATGTATTACCATAGACCAGAGTGAGTTGCCAAATATAGCCCTCGACAAACTTTTTAACCGAAGAGCTTCACTGAAAAATGATAAGTCCTTTATCCCCCAACCCCCAGAAATATAAGGTAAAGAAATCCTTTCCCATCCAATCATAGACAAACTTGACTTTTTCAAACCACTAGTCCATAAGAAGTTAAATAGAAGTCTTCTTAATGAGTTGATCACTGAACAAGGCACCGGGAGTAATGAGAACCAGTAAATCGGTGTTCCAATAAGCACCGACTTGACCAAAGTAAGTTCCCCCCCAATTGACAACAACCGGTATGTCCAGTGGGAAGTCCTAGCTTCAAAATTTTTTAACAACCATTGCCAATCTTGTCTTAATGTTACACAATTTGTACCTTTTTTTATTGTGGCTATGATCACTAGAATTTGGTCATATAACCTTTGGTCAAATTGATAATTTTCATTACTAAAATTACATTTTGAGTGCATAAATAGATTCAATGCCTTTATGTACTCTCAACAATTGTAACTACAATTCAACATTTTCTTAAATTTTTTAATTAGATATCAGGTAAATATGGTAACAAAATTCCAAATTATCTAACATCTAGATTACTCTCTTAAACTTTAAACCAACTAAACTATAAATGCATCATTGCACCGATAGTAGCTAGATGCTTACAACCCAATATAAAATATTGATTTGATTTCAAACCTAGATATATCAAAAACTATAGAGATAAAATACCTCGATATATATTTTTTTTCTTAATATATAAAAAATTTAAAATAAAAATAATTTACTTCCACCTACATTAACAATCAAAACTAAACTAAACTAACACACTTTATCTACATAACCAATTCTACGTTTAAATTCAATGCTCTCTAAATGGATTTAAATCCATTTAAAGATCTAACATCATATACTATATTTTTGTCGGTAGACCTTGTTTAAAAAACAAGGTTAACATATTTAACGATAAACAAATAATGAATTAATATCAAAATTTTATCGTAATAAGTCAAAATGGATACGAAATCTGCTTTCCGATAAATAAATAATTCATTAATGATGAAAATTTAATAAGTCAAAATGGATATGAAATCTCCTTTCCAATAGAATTGAGGGCCGGACGCCAAACAAATATTAAACGCAGCTTAATGTGTCTACAGCTTCACCTTTCATCTCGAGTCGACAGTCAATCATTCCTCACGCGAAGTGAAGTGAGAGCGCACACACTTGGTGGCCAGAATACCAAGGGAAAGAAGTTGGAGCTTCTGCGATTCGAACACGCGACATGTCGAGCCCAGCCGAGAAAGAGCAGCAGCATACTGAGAAGGACCCCGAGACGGAAACGCAACCAGGCTCTCCTGAAGTTGTTTCAGTCGAGCTTCCAGCTCCCCCAGGATGGAAGAAACAGGTCGCTAAGCTCTTAATTTCTGTTATTTTACGCCAAATTTGATGCACCGTTTTTCGCTATGCTTTTGATTTGCTTTCTTTTTGTGTAAAATTTCGAGAATTATTGTTGTTGGCGAGCTGCGTTTCTAGCTATGTTTTCGTGGCGCCATTGCTAGGGTTTCAAGGCGTTGCTGTAAAGCTAAGAAAGTTGAGGTGATAGAGCTGTTGATTCTGTTTCCCCAGTAACGGATGAGAAATTCAGTGACTAAGCATTTGTTGTTTTATTTTCTTTTGTTTTTCAGAAGAGGGAAACGCCGTGCTTTGCCCTCGAGCTATCTTCCATACTGTGCTTTTGCACGCTTAGTTGAAGCGGGAAAACTCAGGTAGGGCGGAATGGGAAATTAGGCCGAATTTTAGGTGCAATATAAGCATAATTTTTATGACGGCAAATTTCAGTTGGAATTACCGGAATTTAGTCAAACCAAGGCCACGGACACTTTCATACCTATTTGGAATGATTACATGTAACTATTTTGCCGACGCTTCTAATTGAGCTCCACGTTAAAAACATTTCGCGAGGGCAAGCTAAAAGAGCAGAAAAACGGAAAAAAAAGAATTTAGCTGCAGGGCTTAGGTCCGTGACTGGTCCAACTTCGCCTTCACAGGACTGTCGTGAAAGTGCCATGTAAAGCCGGAAGTCTACTGTAATCACGAAAAACTTAATTTAGAGGCAAACTTAGTTACTGGTATCTGCGAGTGGACAACAAAATTTTAGTCACTGGTACCTCTTAAAGTAAAATACGGTAAAAGCTAGCAAAGTAAGAGCTTTGGCGAAATTGCTGTCGTTTTTCGCAGAGTCACGCGGCAGAATTGATTGCAAAGATGTGCGCATATCAGTTACATGTTCACTTAAATAGCCTTATTTTATCAACCGAAAATAGTCTCAAGTAATATTGTCCGCGCAAGTTGTAGAGTAGAGAGAATTGCGGAACTGTACATGCTTTACAGTCTTCATTGGTAGCTAATTTATAGGCGCAGGAGTACATAGAAACCATTTTACAAAACCATGGTTCCACTGTAAGAGGTTCCACCCTCAGTCTCATCTCATTTTGTTGATTTATATGTTCAAATTTCAGAGGATTATTGCATATTTGCTTGCCCCTTCCATTTATCCTTCCTTATGATTGAATATTAGTTGAAATAAAGTCCCTTTTTTACTCAAATTGGAAAATGCACTTCATGAACCTATATGACCTATTTTAGGGTGGCAATTAGGCGACACATGGGGAAGTTGGAACTTGGAGAAGTGACGTCTTTATATATTGGGTGTGGATGACTAATGCATTTATAGTTCAAGCATTTAGAGCCAGAGGTCAAGCAGGCTTTATGAAGGATTTCTAGACTATTGATCGCATGCTTACTATTTGAGTTATCATCGTGGAGGCTAGACAATGATATTTTAAGGTCTATTGTTGTTTTGTGGATCCTCAGAAGGCGATTGATTGTGCCCAAACACTTTTTGTTTTGAGAGACTCCATGACATTAGTGTATAAGAACTGATCAATGTTGCCATCATGAGATTTTACAAGATAGTAGTGGGCTGTTTTTGGATGGCATATGATCACTTGGTTATATTAGGATCACTATTAGAGTTAAACATGGTGTCCTCTCTCTTTGACATTATTTGGCATCTATATTGATGAGTTTGAAAAATTCCTTAGGGAGAATGCCAGAGTTTGGTGATGGGTGCATCTTACATCATGTTTTTTTATGATTGTTTCTCTTTGTAGATGACGGGATCCTCCTAGTCTCCTCTCTTGATAATTTGTAGAGATAGTTGGATGCTCTAGCCCGCTTTTATGATTTTCACTAACTCATGGTTAATCTTACAAAGCTAAGGTTGTGGCCTTCATGCTTTATCCAAACTTCAGTGTTTTTCAGGGGAGAGCTAGTCCACGACTTGCACTTATATTGGGGTGCAATTTACTTTTCCTACATTTAGCTTGAGACTTGTATCCCAATCACACTCATGTAAGGGATGTCCATCTTGATTTGTGCTCAAGTGCCAATGCTTCTAGATCATTTCAATACATCCGCTCAAAGATGGTTCTTTTTGATACTGTTACGAATACTACTATTCTTTATGGCCGATAGTTTTTGGTGCCCAACTTGAGGCTTTTTGATTAGGCTCATGTGAATAGAGTTTAGACCATTATGCTCCAACATATGGTTATGATTTGTTGCAAATGAACTAATATGCAAAATATTGTTCAAGCAAAGTTTGGAGCTCAACCCCTTTGTCTCGGGAGCATCTTCAAGCTTATTTCTTATCTTCATAGACTTTGATCTCTTGGTGACCCTATCTCTAGACAACAAAGATATCCTTACCAAGCTTTTTTTATCTCGAGGTGATGGCCTCCCATTGTCTTTGGGGCAAAAGTGATGTTGGTACTTTTAGGCCTCTCCACTCTTGTAGTGTGTGAATATCTCCATTCAGTGTGGCCCCCTTTCACGTTCTCTTTGTAATTTCCCTCTCACCTTTACCCCAAAAGGAGAAGAGTAATTGGACATTAAGGGAAGACATCAATAAATATTTTATCTATGTGACTTGGGTTTCTCCCTCTTAACCTCTCACCTTAAGCTAGCCTTCTACACAAAACATTTCTTACATTTTTTAGATAGCTTTATTGTTTGTCTAGACTATTTATGGCGACATTGGTCACACGGTCTTAGGATCCCCTCTAGGCCAGTTGAGGGTGTGCTCTTTGTGCTCACTAGTTGCGAGTCGAGATAGAGCACCATACCCCTTAGGAAGACTGGACTTGTAGATTACTTTCTTTGCAGTAGGTTGAAGATGAGGAACACTTTGTTTTTTAGGCACCCCATTTAATATAGATTTCAAGGGAAATTCCATTATCTTATATAGACTTATGGGGATCCCTCTCTACCTTCTTCCAGTATCTCGATTGATGATGCTTTGCCTTGTTGCTTAGAGAGGTGGGGTTGTCTTTAGATGACAAGTCTTGTGTTGCTCCTTTAGATCTAACATATTAATGGCATCCTTCTTTCAAGCCCATCTTGTTCAATTGGTGCATCAAGCTTCATGTTGACATTAAAGATACTGGCTAGGACAGTAGTAGATTAGCTAGATAGTGCTGCCTTACTCGAGCTCTCAGCTATCAATTTGTTGCTTCACGTCATGCTTGACGTAATGGTTAAGACTCAGGAGCACATCACAAGATATTTTCCACTTCTAAGAGTTTTTTGCCCCTTGGATTCTAGGAGAGATTTTGTGCAAAGCTCTTGAATGCCTCCCTTAACCTAACTGAATCCTCTTTGTTGGAGCCACTCTCCACTTGAAACTATCAAGCTCAATATTGGTGACTTTCCATCTAAGTTGCACGAAACAGGGAACGAGGAAACTTCGAAACAAGGGAAACATGACCCCCCAAAATTTTGGAAACATGGAAACACGATATATATATATAGGGGAAACATGACCCCCCAAATATATATATATATATATATATATATATATATAGGGGAGACATGACCCCCCAAAATTATATAGGGGAAACATGACCCCCCAAAATTTTGGAAACATGACATAATGTGTTGAGTCATTTACGAGCTATTTCCAACTATAGAGTATTGATGGTTACAAGTGTATTGATTGTAGCAGTGGGGTTCCTTCTGCAATCTCATTGATTGTCATAATTCCTATACTAATGATTTTGGTTTAAGGAGTTTAGATGTAGATCTTAATTGTTACATATGCTTATTTCTTCAGTAGGTTGCATGCATGTTGACCTTTATAACATGTTGGCCTCATTTGCTAGTTCTCTAGGCTAGGTAGTGATAAAAAAATAGTGGCGCTATGTTAAAGTAGCTGTTGGAGGAGACAATTCATAGTTCGTAGAATGGCCAACTTATTGAGGATCAAGAAAGATGTAGACTTGATTAAATTTGTCTTTCATTAGTGTGTTTGACTCTTGCAAGCTTTGCCTTCTAGTATTACAATCAAAGTCATTGGATAATCCTAACCCCTTGGATTCATAAAAAATTGTATACAGTGTAGATATGACTTGGATCCATATTGATAAAGGATATGGAATGGACTTGTACAAGGTTAATATTGAGCACGATGTTATGGAATTCTTTTTCCTTTTCCATTATAAACCTCAAAAAAGTTAAAACCACTAAAGAATTTTTTCAATATTTTTGGATCAAAGAGTCAATGTTAGGTTGGTGAAGATGCTTGTTAGAAATATTTGTTCTTATTATGCATATTGGCATAGATGCTTGAGTTCAAATTTTTTTTAACATACACCAATGCACCCTAAAACACAAAATCGGTTGATTGTGAAAGTAAATATTAGTTGAATCAAGCTTTTGCTGTTGTTAAAGTTGTCCGCTTTTGGATTTTGAGATTGTGGTGTGGATATTATACTTTCAATGTTTTGAGTAGTCTTTGCTGATCTTCAAGGAAAGAAGAATTAACTAATTAAGTAAATATGAATGGTGACTGAATGAGAAACAAAGCGGTTGTATCAACATGTATAACTATGTTGAGAGTTCATATTATTGTTTAGGTTGATCAAGTTTTGAGAAGGATTAGGAGATTATTGGGTTATTGTGGCATTTTAGGTTTATTACCATCTATTATGATTATTATGGTATTTTTGGTTTTTTTTTGATTTTAAGGGATACAAGGATGGTTGACATGTCTAATAATTACTGTCAGTAGCGTGGGTTTAGAAAATTCACTTTATATACATCCTTAGAAAGTGAAAAGGAAAATGGCTGAATGAACAAACATATATTCAAAGCTTATTCCAAGGTATATTAACATCATTATGTATAGTTTGGACTAAAATCACATTTAAAAAAATGCAACTTTAAAGAAGTGGACAAATATTAATGCATAAAATGGATTTTTTTTCAAGTCTGCTATAATTAGCTTATTGTTAAAAATTTGCCATAAACACCACACACATAAAAAGTATTATAATTTTTGAAGGGAAAAAATTAACTCTTTATCGATTTAAACATTGAGTATAGTAGCAATGGTTAAATCAATGTTGTTAGGACAAGATTGAAATCAGCTAAACCAACTGGTCATATTGGTTTTGGGTGTCTTTTGGGCCAAATTGATCCTGCAGACCAGAAATGATTGTTTTCGGTCTAAATTAGCCAAAACTAGCTGGTTTAAGACAAAACTGATTAGAACCGATCAGTTTGACTGATTTTGTATTGTTGCACCTTGTATTCCCCAAAAAACCAAAAATAAAATTAAAACTGTAAAAAAGTAAAACCTTACGACTACCCTAAAACCTAATTTCGGTCTATTTAGTGATACCCCTTTCTATCGGGAGACTTATAAATTATCTTGGGTGACTTTTAGTCGTTTCCACTGCCAGAAAATATGAACATTGGTGTTTGACCTTCAAAGGCATTGAGTTAAAATGTTGAGCATATCAGCATACCCATGCAAAGAATGTAGCTTATCTATATTCATATGATTATGTAGTTTGATTTGATTGTAGACTATATAGTATGACCATTTTTGGACTTTGCATGCCATCTAGAGCCTCAATGTTGATGTATCTTTGTTCAGACCTGTATTGCTCCCAGTGTCATTTAGATATATTCACCCTTACAATGCTATATGTTACCTCCTTTTTTGACAGGGTTACCCACAGGCCAGAACATCATTTTGCTGAGGACGTAGAAAAGGGAAATCTGATAGTCAAATTAGAGGTCTTTTTGAATTCATGCATTTTTCACTGCCGGAAGGATTCTATCACCGCGTTGAAGATTACTAAGGCATTTATGCCTTGGTCTGAAGATATCAAGATTGTCAGCCGATGCATTGATGCAATTGCTTGTAAGGCAGTGGTAAGACCATCAAAGGTGGATTGGTCATATACTAGAAACCTTCATGAAAAAAGAGCAAGGAACATCCTAGAGTTCTGCAAACCCAACATGTGATGGAATTCAGAACCCGCAACACCATCCTGTTCCTAAAGATTGGTGGGTTGAAGACATTGCTGAACTGGAAATTGATGTTTCTTGGAGAGTAATGGTAGCTATTAAGTCCACGGGAAAGATATCTCACAAGGTCATTGGAGAAGCACTGCGAGTGTATGCTTTTCGCTGGTTGTTAGGCATGTCAAAAGAACATTTTTTAACAGAGTCGAGCAAAGGAATCATTCATAGCCATTCCTTTGATTATGTTGACATTACTGCTAGACATGGACATCTGTAGGATCAATCATGGGGATCCATTTTGTATAACTTCGGCGCAGCCTTCAAATGAGTAAAACAGCCGAGAAATGAAGAATATGTAAATGTATCAATGAAAAAATGGATTCACTTGGTTTTTTCCTCTATCAGTATGGATCGGGCTATCACCTAAACGTTGATCAGGAGCACCGGAGTTTTCTGATTTGCACTAGCCCGCATGCCGCTATTTCATCTTAGTGGCTAAAAGATTGCGGCATCTACAAATCAAAATCGGTGATCGGATGGCTCGTAAGGTTTAGACCGGTGTTATCATCACCCACCAAAAAATTGGAGCATGACTTTATGGTGAGTCGAGTCCCGATTACCTTAGCCAGTGGGGAGAATTTCCATTCCACATCGAGTTCTGGAGCAGCAAACGTTAGCCACTTGTCGATCCACGTCATTAAAAACTCGCAGTCCTGTTGAGAGCCGATGTAACTAGGTTGATGGCTGTTCGCGATTTGCCAGCCAATTGCAAAGATAGCACAATTGATCCACGATGAGGTGGGTGCCCAAATCGGTTTCAAGTGGGTGCCCAGATGCATGAAGACGACATAAATATTGAAAATCAAGAGATGCATGGCCGTCGATCGGAGTTAGAGTAAATGCTCGATGTTTAATTTAACACGCAACAAAATTTAAACAGCTACTTAATACGTGGACGCATTTTTAAAGAACTTCGATCGGGCCAATGCTATATTGTTAAGATGTGTTCATATGAATCCACGCTTCTTTTGGAGGCCGACTGCGTGAAATCCTAAGGCAAGAAAAGCATCCTTTATCAAACTCACGTATCACTTGATCGACGACTGTTCATCATGTGATTGACGGAATCATGGGTGTAGGATTTTCAGTGATTGACTCAACCAAGTCGTGATCGCCGGTATGGAGTGCAGCTTTATGCCGAGTCAAACTCCACTTCACTTAAAGTGCCAAGATCGTTTTTCTGGAACCCTTGATTTTTGCAAACCGAGGCATCCTTGTCAGAACTCTTAAAGCAACTTTTTTACCTACAACTGCGTGTTTTAAGCTAACTTCTGAGTTGTTGTGAAAAAGCGATCAGTCAGTGTGACCACAGTTGGCAGCAACTCTGAATAATCTCCTACATGAATGGCAGTTCGTCTACACATCTATGACTTTTCTGGTAGTCTTGCAAAGCCCTAATCAGGGCAACAACATCTTTTGCCCTATTTAAGCTAGCAGGCTTTCATTTGTAATCATGGAAAACTTTTGGGGTTTCTTTCCCTTCTTGAGCTTAATGAAAATATCAGCTGGGTTTTTTAGGACAGATTGAGTATCTTTCATGTGGTGGTGCGATGTATTTCAAGTTGCAGAATAAATCTAGCTTGTGAGGGCCTTTTTAAGCACAATAGATTAGCCATTTACGGTTTAAGTTGGTTAATTATGCTTTAAACGATTAGTATTTCAATGGACATCAGTATTCGGTTGTAAGAAATGTTGATTAAGATCTGATTGTTTGGGCATTCTAGATTAGTCTCACTTTTATGAAGCACAAGGCCTCCATGAGTCCTCTTTTGACTCCATTTCCCCTTCTAGTACTGGCACTGGTCTTTCCCTGAGGATTGATCTTCCCTTCTTTTCCATCACCCATTTAAAAACTCATTATTTTGTTACTTCTGTTTCTCTAAGGCAGCCTCTTCCATTTCACCTTGCCCTCCGTTGCATCTGCCTTAGTGATTCTATTTTAGGGATACCACCCTAGAGTTGGAGAAGAGCCAACTTGAAGCGAAGATGAGAGGAGTGTGGTGACATTGGCCTCTCTCCTGAGAGAGTTGTCATTCAGCTGGTGTGTTACATTTTGGGCTTCAACACATGCATGCCATTTTGGCGGACAACACTATATACATGAGAAAAATTTGGATATTTGATTTTGGTGTCTAAAGATTTAGATTTACCAGGATATATATATATATATATATCAAAATTTGAATATTTCATGTATTTTTTGGTCAACTAGATTTGTTAATGTTGCTGCCTAATACACAACTGGGGGGACGCGGCAGGAACACTTCAAGCCGTTCAGTGTGTCCTTGGGGGCAAGTCAGAGTCAAGTGCTGTCACCTAATTACTCGACTCCTCTGTCTAGGCTTACTCTTAGCGAAGCCAAGGGGTGGTCCTTATAAAAATATTGTAAGGCTTTTTAACTACAAAAACAAGTAAAAAGCTAATCTAGGAGTTAATGTGATGGAAATGGAAAAATATAACAACTAAGCATAGTTTGCAATTACAATTTAATAAACACTACACAAAATATAAAGATATTCACGACATTTTATGATTTAAGTTAAGCAATTATATCGTATGATGACCAGTGTCGAGAAAATAAATGCAAGTGTTTGATGTGTAGTGTCGTGAAAGTATTGCAAAGGCTCGTTGTATATTTTAAATTATTAATGCGTATTATGGGAGTGGGTTTATTCTTGGTTTGGCCCAAAAGAAACCTAACCTCTTGAACTGAGTGCTATAGCGACTTAGCCAAGTGTCCAACATGGCGAGGCATAACTTGCTTACAGTAGCCTTCTGACTCTATGGTGTACACGCACGCAACCTCCTGAGTTCTTGAAGTTGAGTTCAATTGGATTTTCCTATTAAGACTAGTTGCTCTACACCTTTTTTTGATTGACCCAACTGTTCAGACTAGGTTGCAGCGGTCAAGAGCATACTTCAGGCTTTGAGTGTTGGTTGATTTTATTAAAAGTGTGAAGTGGATTGTTAAACTACACTAAGCCCCGGGAGTCTCTTTTCCACACACCAAAGAGTGGTGCAGTACTTCGGGAAAGCAAGGGGAAAAATTATTAAGTTAATTTTAAGAACAATTGTTTGTACGCTGAAGCACAAAGCATGAAATAGATAGATTGATGGAAATAGGCCCCTTTGAGGATGTTTGTGTGCTTTAGTGATGTTATTTAACTACTAAGAACTTAAGGAAACTCATCTAAAACAAAAAATTGAAAAAAAACGAAAAAAAACGTGAATTCCCCCCTCAGGGGATGGGGGCCGGCGCTGGAATAGCATGCTGAGCTCTTTTTAATTTTATGTTTACATTCAAGATTTAAGGAGAACTACTGCTGGTCCTTTATCATTAGGAAGCCAGACAATTTACAATATAAGATGGAAAGCAGTGGTGCTTGAAAAGGGTTGTTCGGATGGTCCTGGAAGCTGTTGAATCCAACTTTTTTAAGCCTTATTTACTCAAACCTGCTAAGCATGCAAGAAAAACCAGCAAGCTTAGTTTGTCAAAAAAAGATAACCAAAAACACTTTAAGAGTGCTTTTGGCAATACTACAAATTGCCTAAAAATATCTAAATGAACTAGTATGTAAAGATGGCTTTCCAGATGGTCTTTAAAGTATCTAAATCAAAATTTTCTACCTTTTAAATGCCTAAACCTGCTAAGCATGCAAAAAATTCCAGCGAGCTTTTTTTGTCATGAAATGGCCAAAAACACTTAGAAAGTGATTTGGCCACACTTACAAAATATGCACAAAAATCATAAGAAAAAATCCTAAGAAAACTAGGTAAAAAAAAGTGAAACAAAGAACTAAGTAATGCAAGCTAGAAAGCTTCCCTTCTTACGATCTTTACTCGCCTCTTTAAGAGATGGCAAGCAAATATCTAAGCACTAATCTTGCTTGATAAAACTTTTGTAAATAAAAATGCTCTATCTTGTTTTTTGGATCCACTTTAAAGCTTACAAAATAGAGAAATAATAACCTAGATCTAGGTTATCAAATGAGTTATAATTATTAGGTTGCAATTTAATTTAGATCTACTTATCAATATAACTTTTAGTGCAATATCTAAATGTGAAAAGGAGAGTAACCAAAATAGATGAAGATTTTTTGGATTTGGAAGTTGAAACTCGTGGGGGTTTGAGCACTAATTTCGGGCAATGGAGTTGTTCCCTTGATGGACCAGAGAGATGGAGCTCTGTTCAAAAGTACTAGAAGATGGGCAAGCTAACATGCTTGTTACTTTCTCTAGCGTAGATCACCTGCAAAAGATCTCACAACACTTGTACAAGGAGATTAGCAATATCTGTGTATGCAAGTAAAAAGAATAACTAAAAGACATAAGTTTAAACAAGAATTTATATGTCCCTATCCATCCTTCTACCATTCAACAATAACAAAAAATCTATAAAGTATTACCTGATATTCTTCCTGAAAGTAGTTTCTCTTGAAAGACTAATATATCTCAACAATGAACAAAACTTATGAAATCAATACATATTACCTCATATGCAGAGCTTGGTACATCAAGCCTCCACATAACACATCAGGACTAGCCTCTAAAGCTTTCTTTTATTACTCAATGACTTGGAAAAATATTACACAATAGAGGAGCAGAGGTTCCACCTTCAGATCCTTTACAATGGAGCAAAGCTCTCTCTTAAATAGAACAAACCATGCAGAGTAGGGCGCAACCACCCAAGGAGGGCGACTTCTGTTGATTGAGGAGTTAACTGGATGTGAGGTTGGTCTTGATTGCAAAGCCAAAGGAAGGAGATTGTGCCACCTATCCAAGAGGTAGGCAACCCCTCCTTGAGATTATCACCAACAAATTGTGAGCTTCCACTTAAGTAAGTCACCCATGCAGAGAGGGCGCATTTCCATCATGGAGTTTAACTGGATCTTCACCGGCTTGATGGAATCATTTAACTTGGAGCTCAGTTGATCACCAGTTGACTATACAATGTCTTCAGTTCAACTCCAGACCTACTCCAGACCAATCCCACTTTTTTGGGAGCTTGTCCTTTTTGATTAAATATGTCTTTTTGACATTTATTTTGTCTTTTTTTGAGATTTTGAGTAAATATCAATTTTTGAGATAATTACTTACTCAAAACGTAGGAAATGTGGGTTTATGGGTAAAATGGGTGCTCCGGCTTAGAAAACGAGCATCCCATTGTCAAATTCCACCCATAAACCACTTAATTATTACATTTTGAATTTTTTCAGTTAAACCATAGAAAAAGTGGTTTAATTAATTGAAAAAACTATTTTTTTAATAAAACAAAAAAAAATGGTCCACGACTGCGAATTTTTTTTTTTTTTTTAAAGTTGAAAATAACCACCTAGGGACCTAGTACATGACCATATGACTTTATTTTAGTTTCTAGCATGTTTATATATGTTGAAAAATGGACTCTAATAACCCCCCAAGGCCTAACCACCACTTCAAGCATTCCAACTTTGGAGGTGTAGGAGAAAAACTCATCAATTATACTTGGCTAAAGGCAAAGCATAATTGACAAGGGAAAAACTCCTTGGAATACCTTCTTTGGTTGTCAAGTCCTAGGGAACCAATTCACTCAAAGACCACCATGCTAGCACACTTTATTACAAACCCCGTGGGGCATGGTCATGTATTACAAAATTAAAAGGGAGGCCTTGAAAGGCCTGATTTGGAACTTCTGAACTCTGAAAAGCACAAGTATTTGTGCAATATTGGCGGCTCTCTGGAAGTCCAACTGAAGTGCAACTTAGTTGGTAACAGTTTCCATTTCTTTTACCAGTTTCGGTTTTTTCGGGTTAACTAGTCCAATCATGATTAGAACCCGAGAATCTTGAATTCTCAACCCTGAATCATATGGTAGAACGAATGTTATGCCTACAAATAGTAAGCCTCTTTCAAGGAGGATATACCAAAAAGAAACTAGAGAAAGTTAGCTGAATGTATTTCTATTTATTACTGAATCCAACACATTGTCAACTTAAGGTATCGTACATCGATAACCCCACATGCAGAGCTTGAGGCCGTAAACAAGGTTAACACTTGGAGCAAGATCTTTGAGGAAGGTCCTTCAAAGACAGATGAGAAGGAGAACATCGAAAATGACCCCATTACGTTTAAATCGCAAGGGATAAAACTTACCGCACGATTGATTGAAGGTTATAAAGAAGCGACGCGACTATTCATAAATTTTAATACTCAGCATCTGGTATTTAAGTTGTTCCATCAAGTATTTATAAATTTTATTTTAAAGCCCATCGCCCTACATCACCATTTAAAAGTCAAGTAGTGAAAAAAACCAAAAAAAATTAAGTGGGGTGATAACGAGTGATAAGGGTACAAAAAAATATTAACTACATATTATCGTATATGTGTACCTCCAAGAAGTGGATAACATACTATAGAAGGTGAAGAATTATTTAATAAGATGAAGAATTATTTAAGTGTGAAATATCGTTTGAAAGATTGAAATAGAAGTGGATAAAAGAATTATTCAAGTTTTTGAAATGGACAAAAAAAGACTAGGTTAAAAGTTTTTTACAAATTTCATAGTATGCCACGATATATGACAAATCGTTTTTTAGATAGCTTTGAGGACAAAGCTATTTTTTAAGATCGAGGCAATGTTGTGAATATAAGTGGTCAATGTTATATTATAATATTTAATATTAATATTATAGTAATTAGGAATAGGTAATTATTAAAAGACGTGACCTTATGTGAAGCGTCATCTTACAACCTATATAAGCGAGGCCAAATTCTTCAATGTAGGACATCGTTCATTTTTTATCCAATACAACATTTTATATATACATTACTTCGTATATTTTAGTCATTAAGCGTTCAAGCTACACGCTATCTGCTACATTGAACTCCAAAAATACAAACCTCATTACTATCAAATTGCACCATAGATTTAACTAGTTGATTAGTCACCAAAGAAACATTATTAGTCTCGACTTGTTGAACAGAGAACTTACCCCTCTTCCATTTTTGTCCATATTCTCATGGAGGTGACATTCATTTTGGAGGTGGCCATGTTTTTTGCAGAAGCAACATTAGATAGGGATTTTCTTGTAGTCCAACATTTGAGCCCTCTTTTCCCCTTAAAAAGCAAAATTAATCTCCTATGGCAACTCACCACTGATGCACATCCGAACAAGAATCTACATAACCCCCTTGAGACATAGAGTTTCTTTATACTTGATAGTAATAGAAGCCCAACTTTTCTCCAATAACTTGTAGAACCTTCGTATTATAGTATTGAAGAGGGAGCCCTAACAACCTTACTTAGATGAGCATCTCATCTCAAAGAGTAAAATGAGAGTTGGAAGAGTTAGAGCATAGATTAAGCATGGGCCCAATCGTGACAACCTCACCCAAATAAGCATCTCATCTCAAAGAGTAAAATGGGAGTTGAAAGAGTCAGACCATAGATTAAGTTGAAAGAGTTAGGCCATAGATTAAGTAAAAGCCCAACTTTATTGTAGAACTAGGGGTTGCCACCCTAAAACAACATCCCTTTTTGCCATATTTTAAAAAATGAAAGTGAAGAATCCTTGATGTTGTGGGGAAACATGCACTTTCCGCTTAGTAATATTCACCCTCGAAGCTCCAAACTAAGGAATTGACTTGGACATATGTAGCTTTTGCACAAAAAAACTCTATTACTCCATGTTGCACCAAGTCCATTTATCCCTCCACTACCTATTCTGTTGGGAATGGTAGCTTGAGAGAACCAACTGAAGGTAGACACCATTTCCTTCTGTTAGCTTGAAAAACTCAAAACCCTAAATTGCCCTCCTCTCCACCCTTCATCAATTCCATGTTCATGCCCTCCCATTGTATTATCATCCTATCCGAGTTTCGAGTTTGCATGATTGTGGAATCAAGATAAGAAGGTGTTGTGTTGAGGAGTGAACTTAGTTAATGATTAGCAATTAAGGCCTTTCTCATTTATGCCCACATTAGCTCTTCACATCATTGTATGCAAGATAATTCTATTCTTTGAATATCACATGCATGATTTTTCATTGGAGCTAGCATTGCTTATTGAAGATAAGTCTTAGTTTTAATTGGATAAGAACAATCTTAAACTCCAACTCTGTTCTTCCAGAGACTTGCATGTATTAGTTGTTGATAAGCACTATCGTTAGAGTTGTTTTTCTTTAACAATATGTAATTTAAATATATCTACAACAACTATTCAAAACAATCCAAAATTTTCACTGAATGTGTTTTGGTTTGTTGTCTTTTTGAATTACTTGATTAAAGATTTGGATATTCAAATAAAAAATTATGCCCTTTTAAGTCGACTTTTTGTTTTTGACCCTTCTTTGGGGATTGGTCTACATAAGGATTTTGTATAGGCAATATCTCCACCCTTTTTGTGCCAATTATAGTGAAATTTGAATAATAGAATATATAAGAGTTTGAAATGTTTTTGTTGGACGCTTAGTAGCTACCTTCTTGGACATACTTGTAACTGCTATGCGAAAACATTTAACTTCCACTATAAGCAAATCTTAACTCCAACAACAACAATTGCATTACAATTTCTAACTACAACCAACTTGTTAATATTTTCCACTATTTACTTAGCATTGGTTTAGTCCATGTCCATTTAATAGAAACAATAACACCACAAAACCTTAAACATAAATAACATTCCATACTCCATAACACAGATATTTATAGTGGAAACTTAGGAATTAGGAGGAAAACCCAATCTAAAATGTGATCTCCATAAGCTTAAACAATGCCCTACATGAGCGAGACACGTGTGCATTGCACACTCAGATAAATCTCTTGTCCTCAACTGCAATTTAGTTAGTAGTCCCTACTCATGTCCATTTGAGATCAACCTCAAAAAGTTTTATCTCACTCGTTAAAATAAGACTCTAACTTAATAGTTACTCAACCCTAGTGAGGCTGTAAGGTTCAATTTATTTGAAATGCTTGTTGCCTTTAAATTTCTTTTCCAACGATAACCACTAGCTTCTAGACCAAATGCCTAAAACTATTTATTGCACCCTTAATTAGTGCTCAATGTTTACTACAAGACCTAGTGACATTTAATCACTAGGCTAAAAGCCCAAGCATCATTCAATTTAATCACTAGGCTAAAAGCGTTTTTGTTATAGCATTATCAGGTCATCCTTTGCTTGTAATAGCTATTAGCTCTATTTTCCCTTTGAAACACTGAGCATCCTCTTGAAAAACCAACTTTTTGCTTGGTCGATGTGCCTTTCCCTCAGGGAACACACGAGGTCTCATGCCTTTCCTTAAATGAAGTTACGAGGGTGTTCCAAAAAGTGCAAAAAAATAATAAATGAGCATTAAATGCACACTCTTGAGCAAGATTTTTGAGGTCTGTACACTTGGACATGGTTAAAAACCCATATTAATTGCCTGAACCAACTCTCAAGAGTATTTAAGAAGGCCATTTATTGGAGAAGGGGCACCACAATTATGAAGCACTCTTATGTTGGATGATTGAGAAGCATTTGCTTGAGGTTTGTATGGTGCATTCCCCTCATCATAAACCTTAGGTTTTGGTTGTTTGCTTCCATAAGTTTGGATTGGGGTCCTAATTCCCTTGAATAGTCCTATTCTTTCATGATCGAGGAGTCAGTGTGGAGGAGTTGTCCATTAGTGGTCTAGGTCGGAAAAGTCTAGAATTTGGTGAAGAAGTTGTTGTTGCAAGAGCTAGGTATAAATAACTTCTTGTTCATCCTTTTCCAATGCAAATGCAAAGACCAAACACTAGATGAATGCTAAACCTCTTAAAACACAACTAGGAACCCTTCACATCCTAGAAAAGTCAAGTAGAAAACCCAAAAATTTCTTCAAGAGCCAAAAGTTACCTCAAAGGGAGGTCCCCGCACATTCCACAAGGAAGACACCTGTGTACCCATCTTCCTCAAAGGAAAAGCACATGGACCCACTCCTATTGAGAAGGGAACCCACGGGGATCCACTACTGCGGTAAAGACAGAGCACGAGGTAGGTTACATGATAGGAAAAAATTCTCTTAAAGGTTAGAAAAACTTCTAGCATTTGGCTTCTGATAGGTTGAGATGAGAAAAACAATAAATCAAACTAATCACCACTCTCCCTAAGGCTGGAAACATAGAAAGAAATCTTAAAGGAATAACCCAACGAGTCATTCCCAACATGGTCGCCATTTTGTCGATGGAAATACTTTGTAATAACTAGTGTTAGGTTATTGACATAACAAGGTGAAGAATAATTACTCTAATTCCCAAATTCAATTAATTATTCAAAGATTAACCAAGAAAAGATATGAGAGATACTTTAGGCTAGATGGCTGGCCTCCTTGTTGCAGCTTGTGATTTTAAGAGATGATCTCTTTCGCATGTCCAATTTGCTATAAATCTGCATACAAACAAACAAGGAACCTTCCTCGAAGCTTTTGAAACATTAATAACAATATTCAGGATAACACGTAATACTAACTAAGTGAAAATAATTGCCATTAGGCAAGTAGTTTTGTCTCCAATCAGACAATTCATAGAAACATGAATCTAGACATAGTGCTTTTTTTTGGGGGGGGTGGGAGAAGAGAGGTCTTCATGTTATTAATAAAAAGATGAACAACAAGTTGATTATACTTGACTCTTGTTGTGGCACCTTCTTCACCATATTCTAGATTCCTTTGTCGTAGACCACTCATGGACAATTGCTTTGACTCCTCGGTCATGGAAGAATGTGATATTCATATTTTGTTTTTTTGGGGGAGAAGATAGATCTTCATGTTACTAATAAAAAAGATGAATAACAAGTTGGATATACCTCACTCTTGTTGTGGCACCACTCATGGACAAATTGCTCCGCTCCGGCTCCTCGGTCATGAAAGAATGGGATATTTCAAGGGAATTAGGATCCCAATCCAAACTTAAGGAAGCAAACAACGAGAAAGTAAGGTTTTTGATGGGAGAAAAGGACCATATAAATGCCAGGCAAATGCTTCTCAATCCTCCAACATAAGGGTGCTTGAGAACTGTGGTGCCCTTCTCCAACAAATGGCCTTCTTAAATACTCTTGAGAGTTGGGTCAATTAGTTGGTATAGGTTTAACCATGTCCAGGTGTGTGGACCTCAAAAATCTTGCTCAAAGCATGCATTTAATGCACATTTATTATTTTGTCGCACTTTTTCGAACATCTTGACCCTTGATTTATGGCAGGCGTGGGGTCCTGCATCTTTCTTGAGGGAAAGGCATGGGGACCAAGTAAAAATTGGTTTTTAAGAGGATGCCCAGTGTTTTAGTGGGAATATAACTATTATATGTAGAGGATGACCTAATAATGCTATAACACCTTGCATCATTCATCTAACCCCAAAGTGCTTGGTAGCTTCTCGGATACACTATCTTGTACAAGATCCTCAAAGTTCTCAATATGAAGCTGCTGTTAATTGTCCACTTAGGTGCTTGGAAGTTGTGCCAGGTCTTCTACTTGAGTGCACCTTGTCTGGTCTTTCATACGTTTACCCTATATCTTGTCATGTCCAAATCTGTTAGGTGCTTGCATAACAAAAATCTTCAACCTGACTTCCCAGGATTTGTCTTCTATCGAAGTCCTTCATATCATCTTTGTCGATTTTCCCAATGGAATTCCTCACTTGGGAGTTCTCAAAGTCTAACGTCCTTTGTTCGATTCCCACTTCCCTTGTCTTGTCCTCTTTTTATGCTGCACCCAATTTCTTCCCGTCTCTATTCTTAACCACTTCTCAATGTTCATCTATCCACCCTGGAGCCTTTTCCATTCTTTTTCCCATCCTACTCTAGTGTCTATTTGCATGGCTCATCCCAAGGACAACTCTGGTCACAATTGTCCTCTTGCTAGATCTTCCTAGGATGATTTTTCTCAGACCCGTGCCCCTTGGAGTCGTTCATTAATGCTCAAATATGACTGAAATGCAATGAAAATGTAATAAGGCAGGTTATATAACTTTATAAGTCACTTTAATATGAACAATCATTATTGTAGAGATTAAGTTTAATAGGTGTAATTTATAATAGGGATTAAGTGTAATTGGTGTAATTAAGAAAAGACAATTAGGTCATATAGGTAGTGCAACTACCTAGAAACAAATAAAAGAGAATCATTGTCAATGTAATTAATGATTCGATTTTAATAAATGCATGTATTTTACAAGTCTGTATATACCACGGTTCTTTTATTTCTTGTGTGCTCCAAATAAAAAATCCAACATGGTATCTGAGCGAAAAGTTTTGGAGTGGTGACTGAAGTGAAAGAAAGATAAATTCGAGGAAAGAGATTGTAACAAAGAGAAATAGAAGTTCATGTGATTCTTAGAAGAAACTCAACTCATGGGCTGGAAATATTGAAGAAGATGAGTTTATTTAATAAATCAAAAGCTTTTATTATTATTAAAAGGTGTTTAAATGTTTCTATAATATTCAAACTTTTTGTTAAGTTTTTTTTTGAAGTTTTAAGCTATTATGAAATAAAAATAAAATAACAAAAAGAGAAAAAAAAACAAAAAAGGGGTCAAATGAGAAAAGGAGAAGAACGATTATGCCATACTCATACTAGTGTGGTAGGTGACACAAAGTAGAAGCCATTTCCATTTTCATGTGCAGTGTGATAGGAGATGTGAAGGAGAAGCCATTTGATAGTCTGCGTAAGAAGAGAAAATCACCGTACATAAAAGGGAAGCCTACAGCCTAGTGAAGGAAAATGTAGAGTAGAAGTCACATGATATCTGTTCTGAGATCCTATTTGCATACTAAGATTGCAGTCGTAATCTTTTATTGGAGCGGAGTCATTATGCAGTCATGCCAAGCATTATTATTTGCAAACATTGTGTAGAGAAAAAAGCATCTTCTATTATTGGACTTTAGAAACAACGTGCAAACGATTCAAGGAAGCCCTTCTGAGATTGTAAGGAGAATACCATCTTTAGAAGTCATTACAAAGATTGTGGACATAATCTTTTATTGGAGTGAAGCCTTTATGCAGTCATGCCAAGCACTATTCTTTGCAAAAATTGTGCAGAGAAATAACATATCCAATTATCAGACATTAGAAACAACATGCAAACGATTCAAGGAAACGCTAATGCGATTATTTCAAGAAGAATATCATAAATTTATTTTGGTTTATTATGCCTTTTTGCTTTTCCTGTGAGAAGAATTTGCCTAGACTAGACTATTGTACTATGTGCAAGACAAAAATTTGCTGAGAAGAGACTAATGTTCTATGCTCATGAGAAGAACCTGCACAGAAGATATCCACCTGGCAGAATAAGACAAGAATATATGGGATGAGACCCACCCGATTCAAGCTTGCATTCAAGTCATTTGATGCAGAAAAACAAAATCAAGAAAAAATTTGGACTATTCATACCAGGGTTGGAGGTATCTGTTCATTAGAGAGGTATTTCGTTTCCTGAATTTTCTGTGAACTTTTATGAGTATTGAAGTCTATGTGGTGAGCAATCACACACAAAACTTTTACTTTGGCCTAGAAAGAATATGTTATTGGTAATCATTTTGAAATATCCATCTTGTCTACTTGTACATAATTTATTCTGAACTTGGAGAAGTTAGACATATTTTTAAATCTCAGAATATGTTTAGATATTTTGATTATTTTTAGATGAGGTCGGGGATGATCAAAACTAAGGGTGATTTCTTATTTCAGTGGTTTATTTTCAATATAGGAGGGAATCGGAAAAAGGTTTAACACAACATGGATTGTTGTTTGAGTAGTTTGGGAGTTTCACTAATTTGAGAGTTTGAGAATTTGGGAAGTTGAGAATTCAGAAGATTTGTGGATTCTTCCCTTACAAGGGTGATGAGATAGCATGATGGAGTACCTACAAGGAGGAGAGAAGTCACTTAAGAAGTGCAACTACCTAGAAAAGAGAATCAAGGTCAATGTATTCAATGCGTAATAAAAGCATATATTTTATGAGTCCATATTTATTATGGTTCTTTTCTTTCTTGTGTGCTCCAAAATCCACATTGACCATTGTCCTACGACAATTTTCCTTCGACATTGTCCTTTCCCGCTTTCTTGTGCACCCTTAGCTATCTCGGTCATTGCCCTTATGTTGACCTTGTATGATGGTGCCCTCTATACAATGAACTTGGCTACCAGTTGGAGTGCAGTTTGGACCTACAAGTCTATGCACACAAAATGAGGACTTGACTATGATATGACCCCTATTGTGCCTTAGGCGATCCCATAATGTGCTTTCCCACATCTAGTTTTGTTTGTTGGATGGACATAACTTCTTAGTATCTTGTGCTCTCCAAGTTTGTACAGTATAATAACAAGAAGTTTAAATCTTGTTGCCTGAATTGTCCAAACTTCTCTTTTGAGTTGTGGACATCCCACTCAATGCTTGTCCATTTTGTAAGAAGTGGAGCACATCTAACAAATATTTGTGAGATCCTTGTGCATGAAATAGATTTGTGTCAAGAAAGTCTCCTTTTTTCATTCTCATTCTCTTTGCTTTCTATGTGAGATAAATGATCTCTTGCCACATGTAATTTCCCTAGATGGACAAATATCTCAAAACCATATTCTTGAAACGATGTGAGTCACTTGCCCAACCTTCTTTATAGTATTGACTCGTTAACTATATATTTGAGCGCTTGATGCTCCACATAAAAATGGAACTTTTTAACAAGCAAATAATGGCGTAGTTTTTGTAGTGCATATAGCATATCCAACACTTCCTCTCTATTGTTGTGTAACTTCTCTTTGTTACTAATAACTTCCTACGGGAAAAATATATGGGGTGTTTCATTCCTTTGTCTCCTGGTTGTGTTAGGACAACATTGATTATAGTACCTGAAGTGTTTGCATGGAAATGAATTATTGTATTCTAATATGGAAATCTTAATATTACTGCATGCACAATCTCATCCTTTAGTGTCTTAAATGTTGTATGGCATTTGGTCTTCAACTTAACGTTTTTGTTTGTCTTTAAAAGCAACTCCAAGGGGTTTGTTGTGCTTGCATATCCTTCACAAATTTCCTACAGTATCCAATGTTCCTATAATATCCAATGTGTCCAAGAAATGACTTAGTGGTTCCTAAACCTTCGATTCTTTTGCTCCATATCTCCAAGGACGAGTTTTTGTGGTTATGTTATCTTCTTTCAGTGTTAACTTTTTGTTTACTTCGGTCATTCAACGGTCCTTTGTAAACATTTCTTTCAACCTTGAACCTTTGTTCATTTCACAGTCTCATGGTTTACATGAATGATAGACTGGGTACTCGGGGATATTATAATGCAATTGTGCGTAGTATGACCGCACATCCCTCATAGGAAGCATTTGCATTCTTGCCTCCCTCCTAACAACATCACATTGTTGTTGTTGTCTTGTCCTTGCATACAGAGCACATATTAACTCTCAAATGATTGTCCATCTTTTTTAGCTTGGACATCAAAAACCATTTGGCTTGCTTGGCCTTGGTGGTTCATCCTTGCTGTTGATGTTGTTTTTATTTCTTGTATTGTTGGGGTGATTCACCCATACATTATTTGTAGTGTTAAGATCTTTGCAAAAGTTATATTTATGCAATTTGCAAGGAGCAAGTCCTACCTTGACTTCTTTGCCTTAGCCTTCTCTTTTCTTTTGGCGGGTCTCCATGCCTCTGCAAACTTCTTCAATTAGTTTTTCGTTTCTTGAGATTTTGTTCCTATTCATTATTCTTATGTTTTTTGTCCATTGCAGATGCTAGAAACATCAATTTTTGCTTCTATTTTATTTGTTGCACTCATTGCTTCTCTATATGTTCTTACCCTCTTGTTTTAACATTTGCTCAAATACATGAGATTTATCTTGATATGGGCTAATTAATTTTTTCTTCTTTTGGAGTTTGATAGTTGAGTTAGCTGAACATTCCTTTGTCCTTTCCATCATACTTGACGTTCGTCTTTCCATTCTTCTATTGGATATCCTTTAATTGATTAGATGCAGAAAGCTTCACATTGGAGTGAGCCCAAGCCTATATCAATTTGAAGACAACATCCTCTTAGCGATGGTTGGGTTTTGTCTTTTTTGCCTTTTCTATTACATGTTAAAGTGGGTTCTTGTAAGGAACCTCTAAACTTTGCCCATTTATTTCCTTTGTCCGTTTCTCTATATGCTTGCTATATCACTTCCTTGGTAATCAATTGGTCATCGATGTTTTGGCTTCCATCATAATTGAGGTTTCGTGAATGATTCACATTTCTAGGTCTTCTTTGTCAATGATGGACATCTCTAGCCTTGTTGACATTGTTCGCATCATACTTGTATCATTCTCTGGGGACTTCTTGGACTTCTCCATTGACTTCATAGATGATGGACATCTTTGTCCTCATTGAAACTTTCCTCATCATATTTGTATCCATTCTCTTAGTTCGAGTCCTTGGATTTACATTTATAATTTATGCATAGACTTCTTGGGAAAGTTCTTAGACATCTTCATAGATTTCTTTACAAGGGTTCTTTTTTTGTCACAATCTTTGTTGGGCTCTCTTTCTCGTTCTCTTTTGCATTGTCTTCCCTATTCTCTTTCATTGTCCTCAAGGTTTCCATTGGGAGGGTTCGGCTGTCCTTTGTCTTTGAGGTTCGGTCTCTTACCTTCTTTCCTCTTTCACTCTTTTCTCCTCCCTACGATTGCGGGGATGTTGAAGGATACCCATTGTTAAGTGACTCAGAGACCTCTTAATCATTATCCTGCTCTTTTTGACAGTGCTCTTTTTTCTTTGTTCGAGTTCTTGTCTTTTATGACACCATCATTGTGTATACACTTCCCAAGTCTTTGTCTGGCCATGTTGTTCGTCGAGATGCAAACCAGCAGTAGAAATCTTTCGAAAGTTGTTCCCTCACTACAAGTGGGGAAGGTGTGCCCTTGGGGGAAAGCAATGAGCCAACTACTGTCACCTGAATCCCAGCTCCTCCGTTTAGGCAAACTCCTAACGAAGCCAAGGGGGGTTGTCAACTTGTCCCTACAAAGAGTTGTCTATGGCTCTTGTGTTTTTAGTGTTTTTAGGTGATATGATGCGGATGGGTGTTGTTTAGGAGTTTTTTAAGATGATCAACGATTTACAATAACACAAATAATAATCAAAGAAACAATTGCAAGATATGTGAATGCACAACCACTTGATGAACTTAAGTACAAGAAACACACGATAATATAAATGCTCTAGATAGATAATAAGCAAATGAAATTTGATGACAAGGACCAGTGCCGTCTGGAGTAAAAAATAGTCTTGAGAGCTTGGGTTGCTTGATACAAGAGTTCGAAGGTACGTTTGTGAGATCGTTTTGCAATTGTTCTTGGTTAATTTTATTGTAAATTTTAATGATGATCTTGTTTTGGGTGTCTTGGAAAGCTAACCAGAAGAAGTACTCTAGGTGGCCCCGTTCAAGGACATGACAGATCGACCTGGATCACAGACTAGGTGTTCAGGGAACTTAACCAGCCACAGTGTCCGAGGTTGGGTTTCTCGGTGCCCTCACAAGGAGTTCCCCACTTTCAAGTACTTATCGAACAACGCCGGTTTGTTGGTTATGGGATGAAAATTTTATTATCGTTCGAATGTTGTGCGATTAGGCAACCAACACCGTTTCTGAGTAATCCAACTTTTTAGGGCTGGTCAGAGCATACATGGCATGGAGAAACAAGTAAATTCGAATTTTTTATGGGGAAAATGTGTTGCGAATTTTAGTTAGAGCACATAGAAACCTCTCCGACAGAGAGTGCTCTTGACGTGTCTTATGATGGAGGTTCAAGAGGCTTAACTAATCTACATGCAAATGCAATGCAACAATGCTCTCCGACAGAGAGTGCTCTTGACTTGTCTTCTGACGAGTTCAATAGACTTTGGTTCTTTTTAAAGATAGACAAATTAAAGCAAAGAGACCAAATGATAGCTCAAGTAAAATGAAAACTAATCTAACAACTTGTATGCCGATGACAAAATAAACTAAGCTAAACAAATAACTTCTATTTGCAAAATGAAACTACTTTAAGCAATTACTATTCTAAAGCAAAATTTGAAACTAAGCTACTTGCAAAAATGAACTAAACTAACAAAGAAACCAATCACACAAGGACACTACAAACTTCCCCAAATGGGGGAAGTTGGGTGTGGGGGATTAAAAACCCCACTTGCTCTTATTCAATGATTACAACTTTTGAGGATTTTCAACCTTAGAGAAAGAAAGAAGAAAGTAGAAGTGAGCTTTAATAGCTCTTAAGAGCTTTACAATAAAAAAGGAGAGTGTTTATGTCATGGTTTCAATGCTTGGTTTCAAATCTTCTCTTGGTTTTGCAATATTTCTCCTCTCAATTTTGATGGTCTCTTCTTCTTCTTCTTCACTTCTTCTCTTGATTTTGCTTTTTCTTCACACCTACAAAACAACAAAATCAAACTTCAATCTCCCATTAGCATTAGTCAAAAAACAAATCAAATGAAACTACTCTTAAGATCTAAACTTTGCAAAAAATGAAACTTAAAGTAAAATTTAAATGCAACTATTAGAACAACAAAATGCAAAGCTAGAATGAGACTAAGATCGAATACTAAGAAAATGATTAACTCTAAATGAGATCTACACTAAAACAAAAATGAAACATAACTTTCTTTTTAAGTGTTTTAGAGTCTCTTTTAAAGGGACAAGGCAAAGAAAGGAGGCAAATGAAAGAAGGCAAAGGCTAGCAAGAAGGTAAGGAAAGCAACTAGAAAGAAAGAGCAGCAGCAAACAAAAGAAGGAGCAGCAGCAGCAAGAAAGGAGCAGCAGTAGCGGATGCAAGGATGGAGGACTGAGTTTTGGGCAGCGAATGGAGAGATGGAGGACTGAGTTTTGGGCAGTGAATGGAGAAATGGAGGACTGAGTGAAAGGGAGAAGGCCAAAAGATGAGTGAAATGGAGATCTAGGGCCTCTCACATGTAACCAGTAACAAGTTTGAAATAATCTTTTAGGGATGGGAAAGATGCAAGTTCCTCAAGCTTTGAATGTAACTTCGATTGGATCTTTGGAGGCTTCCTGAAATACACAAGGTGTCAGAAAATTTTGTTGATGGAGAGGAGGGAGAGACAACCGAGTTCAACCTCCACTCTATCCTTGAAGATCTGCACACATGCACAATTTACAAAAATACACTAGATCTTGCTTAGGATGTTAAACAAAAATGGGATAAAAAGACACATAAGTATATCCGACTACAGTTTGTGCTTTTAAATCACTTTAAGCCTAGCATAAATGAATAACTTGGATCATCAAATATTCATCCTATGCTCTTAATAAAGAATTCTAAGCTAAGCAAGATCAAGCATAAAATATTGTAAGCAAATACAAAAGCACAACATTCCCTCATAGATTGTGAAGCATTCCTCATAGACACGTAGTGCACATCATAGACCTCCAAAGTCACTTTTTTATTCCAATGGTAGCAATGGCTACAAGCTCTTACACAAAATGGCATAGTAAGTTTACATCAAAAGTTCCATCCATAGAAGGCCAAAGGCATCTATTTATACAAAAAATACAAGTCACAAGGCCTAAATTCGAATTGGCAATCTAAGGGACAAACTCCAATCAAAGTGAAGTCGAACTCCTCTCAAGATCCAATCATAGTCCAATCAAGAGTCACAATCCAATAGACAACTCGTAGATGAAGTAATGGTGAATGGGGAGGTGGCCTCCACCTTGGCAAGGCGCCCCCCACTCCATCTTGGAAGCTCCATCAAGCCAATAGCGAGCATCCCCATGGGATTGACGTGAGCAAGATGAGGGAATGCGTGAGCTCGAAGGAGATCAAACACGAGTCGATGTAGGGATTGCTTGTGTTGAGTGGGAGCCAAGCTCGTGAGGTGGCCACAATCATAGGAAGGCGCCTACCATGGCCTTTAATGCCATTTCAACAATCCATTTAAACTTTGCCAACACACCAAATTGTGATAACTTCATGAGGAGCTGTACGGTCATATAGCTCATGTCATCCCTTTCTTTTATTTGCAAAATCCAAACTTTAATTTGACATGTGACTAATCTCTCTTAAGTGGTCGTACACCTTAGTCAAACCACTTCAAACCTTTACAAATCAATTTTTTAATCAAATTTGGCATATTTTGATTTTTGTCAAAAGTGCATTTTGTGTTTTTCTGGCAATCAAATGCCAAAATGATGCATTTTTAGCCACAACTCCCCCAGCGGTGGCGTACTAGCCCAGAATTTGAAGAATGAAGGCGCTAGGGTAAAGAGGATGCTGTGAGTGTCAAAACGAGCCTCCCCACGCCAAATTCCGCCTCCAGATGAGGTTTTTATCACACTCTGAAAAAAATCATTCAAAACACTAAAAAATGGTCTAAATTACGGAATTTTGTTTTTTCTCGGAATTAAACGAAACTCCTAGGGGACCTAGTGCATGTTCATATGACTCAATCGAGATGGCTAACAAGTAAAAAATCCTCGACACAAGACTCTAATAACCACCTTAGGTTTTGACCACCATGGAAAATACTCCAGCTTTGGAGGTTTGAGTGAAAAACTCAGGGATTATACGCCACTGATGAGTAACACATAATTCCTAAGGAAAAAACACTCTAGAGTATCCCCCAAATGGCTAAACCTACAGGTAGCCGAGTCTTTTATAAAAGGACCCCGTTTAGACCAACTTTTTACAAATTCCCCATGGGGGTACGAACATGCAGTTATTACAAATGGGGCAAAATTGCCCTGAAAATGACCGTTGAACTGCTGAACACTGATGATGAACATGAATCATGTTCATTAAACTGGCGGCTCACAAGAAATTCCGCTGTTGTACAAAATAGCAGGTAACAGGCCAGATGGATTTTTTTTGTCCAATTGGAAACAAAGCAGGCGTTGTGTCTTTTCCAAATTCTTAATGTCTTTGTCTACCATGCACTTGATGGGCCTTTCACTTTTTCTCAATCAAGCCTTTGTCGACGTTCTTACCTTGAATCTTGTTAGGTGTCCTATCCATTGTTTGATTGAGAATTAGGTATGATGCTTGTCCTTTTGCAATACTTGATGTCCATGTCTGCAACCCACTCATTTGCTCTCTGTTCATAGTCTTGTGCTTGTTGTCTATTATGAAAATGTATGTCTTCTTATCTAAATATGCTCTATGATAGTTCGCTCTTGTCTATAGTTGGGTTTCTTACTCGTCGTCGTCTACTTGTCATAGTGTGTCCTCATGTATTAGTAGTCTCTATCCCTCTTGTATTTAAACGTTCAACCCAGAGACAACTTTCTTAATTAGTGCTTGAATGCTAGCAATTGAGTTCGTAGGGAATGCCCCACAAAATGTTGGACATTTAGTGGCCAACAAGTTGGGCATATACTCATAAGCAATAAGTGGCAACTCTTAACTTTTGCTATAATTAAATCTTATCCCTAATAATGACAAATTCTCTACAATATCCAACTACAACTTGACTCATTAACATTGCCCATTCTTGACTTAACATTTCTCTAGTCCATATCCATTGAACATAAATAGTTACACACAAAACCATAATAACGTGCCACGGTTCTTAATGCACAAATTTATTGTTGGAAACCCGTGAACCAGGAAGAAAACCTACTATAAATGTGATCTCTATTAGTTCAAACTGTTCATTACATGACTAGGACTTGTATGTTGAGTGGACACCCAACGATATGTCTTGCCCTTAGTTATATCTCATTGTACTTATTAGTCTCTACTCATGTCCATTCGAGATCAACCTCAACAAGTTCCATCTCATTTCTTAAAAAATGACTCTAACTTAACCATTACTGAGCACTAGCCAGATTGTTAAAGCCAACTTACATTAAATGTCCATTGCCCTTAATTCATTTTATAGTGACAACCACTAGCCCTTGGATCACTAATGTTGACTTTTATAACAAATGCCAAACACTATTTATTCAATTCTTAATTTAGTGCTAAATGACATGAAGTCTTTGTCAAATTTAATCATTAGGCTAAAAGGTACAACGATGTTCTTTTGTTGCTCAGTTTGGATATCCAAACAACAGTTATGCCCAAAATTATGGAACCCTTCTATTTTTAATCATTCTTTAGAGAATGAATTTGTACGAGTTAGATCTATTTGATTTTGCATTAAATCCGTTATAAATTTGATGTTCTTTTGTTGCTTAGTTTGGATATCCAAACAACAGTTATGCCCAAAATTATGGAACTACTCTATTTTTAATCATTCTTTAGAGAATGAATTTGTACGAGTTAGATCTATTTGATTTTGCATTAAATCCGTTATAAATTTGATGTGTGATAGCTTCATATGTATGCATTCCAATGAATTAGGTTGCATTGAATTTGGATCAGCTAATAAAAAATTGTGCAAATTTATCTCAACTCTTTAGGATTAGATGTGAACCCTAACTAGTACAGAGTATAGCGCCTAGAACTATGTGTTAAATCTATTGAAATGTTGCTTGTGGTTACTTGATATCTCCTCTTTACAAAAAATCGTGTCACATTGAATGTGGATTTGTCTAGACTAAAGTAGAGTAAATAAGTATTAACTTGGAACAAAATACCATTGTAGTAATAGGCTAATAGTTTGTAGTGAGCATGTGATACATCACATAGATAACAACCATAAGCTTGAGAAGGCCCACACGGCATGGCACTGGTACTATTGTTGATGTTAATATTGGAGACAAGGAGGATGCTATAACATCAACCTCCAAATCAACCAAGCTTTTGGATAGGCAATGCTTGAAAAACAACCTTTGTTTTACAATTTTTTTCAATCTAGCACACACACCCAACACACACACATGGGAATATTAGAGTATTAATGTAGAATGAAATACCATCACATGGATATATGCCACTACAGTGATAGCTTGTAATACACCAAAGTAGATCCATCTTAAACTCGAATCTATTAAGCAATGAGAGGGATCAAATTTCTCGAGGTGTAATTTTTTTTTAATCTTATTCATAGCACACACACCCAACACACACACATGGGAATATTAGAGTATTAATGTAGAATGAAATACCATCACATGGATATATGCCACTACAGTGATAGCTTGTAATACACCAAAGTAGATCCATCTTAAACTCGAATCTATTAAGCAATGAGAGGGATCAAATTTCTCGAGGTGTAATTTTTTTTTAATCTTAAAATTTTTTACACGTCTAGAAAAAATTTGCACCTCATAAAATTTGATCTCTCTTGCTGCTTGATAGATCCGGGTTTAAGATGGATCTATGTTGGTTTTATTTATTTTTATTTTATTTTGAGATAACATGGATTTTTTTAATAACTTTTTATTTTTGGTAATGTTATGTAACTTGACAACATCTCCCCTATATTGGATTGTAGAGCACCTTGCTACTCTCGGTGCAATCACAGATAACAACCACAAGTTAGAGAGGGCCCACAAGGGATGATATCAATACTATTGATAGTGTTAATCTGAAAGTGAGGGAGGATGGTATCATTGTCAATCTAGAGGCTTTTATCCCAAAGCGTGCATCTAGATTGGCAAAGCTTCTGGCGTGGGTAATGCCACATGAGTTATAAATCAATGTTTTCTCAAAATTGGTATCAATGTTGGATTGTTCACAAAATACATACATAACACACACATGGCAAGAGTAGAGTAAGTATTAATGTGGAATGAAATCCCACCATAGGGTTATGCCACTATACCAATAGTTTGTAATCCATTGTATAAATAACAATCACAAGGCATAAAAGGCCCACATGGAGTGACATCAATACCATTGAAGAACTTAATATTGGAGCAGGGGAGGATACTTTCACCTCAAGTTGAGGATTTGCACCTTGGAGCCAACGTTGGAGGAAGTTATGGCTGCATGAAAATAAGGCACTCCTTTAAAGTGTCAATTCTGAGAATTGACTACTCATACCACTTGGGTTGAACCTAATTACTAGAAATTGCAAATAAACATTGGATATGCGAAATATAGAGGATTGTGACTCCAAAGTAAAATATTTATGAGGAGTTGCACAACAACCCTAGATAAATAAGAGAATAATTCCAAATAACCCAAAAGTTAACAATATCAAATATGTATATGTGTGTAAAACAAGCGTGATTGTCTTGTTTTCTTTATAAAGAAAAGAGTTATTTTAATTCTTAACCTAAAGGTTACAAGAGTAGACTCGAAGAGCCTTTTGAAAAATATCCTGTACATCAGTGAAAGATCCAAAAAAACCTAGGAAACTAGAAGGTTGTGAGACCTCCTAACCATAGAGATCACGTACAGAGCCTACCAATGTCAATAATAAGAGCAAACGAATTTCGTAAATAAATCCAAAGTCAGAATAACCAATGGTCTAGCCAACATTGGCAAAAACCTGCTTAAAAAAAGATCAACGTCTATTCCATTGGCTGGCACTCTTAGCTCGGGAGCTTGGCAAGGAATAGTCCACAATATGACCAAATTGACCTTACCTTTGCCTTTTGACAAAGGATCTACACTTTGAGGTACTGAGAAATTGCAAGGAGAAGATAGATTTTCTTATGTTGTGTGTGTGTATACACACACACACACACACACAATCTCAGTGATATGTCATATGGACTAGTTATTGGCATATTTCTTGGATAATGCACCATATAAGAATTAGGTTAGATACATACTATAGGGGCAATTCTAGGTTATTCACATAATTGAATAAAGGCTCTCTCTTTTCTCCCGAAAGGCCTTCATTTCCATGGATGAAGAAGTTCTCCAAGTTTTTTTTGCAATTGATTCTTTGCGTGGTTATTTTTTGAAGAAATACACAAAGTAAAGGTCGAAAAAAAGTATAGATAATTTCATTAATGTTGATGCTACAAAATATACATCTCTCACTATGTATTGATATCTCACATTACATATTTATGCCACTCCAAAATGATTATTGTGGTTTAACTATCTAATCCTTAACCACCGCTTTTAACATTACATTAAGCCCATTCCACCAACATATCTTAATGACTCGTAAATATAATTGAGTGTTACAAAAAAATATTTATAGAAACTCGATGATGATTTACAAAATTTTGATTGTTAGTTTCTTTTTACCTCCTACAGATATGGAACTCCCATAGGTGCTCCATCAAGTTGCAGTCACCCTCATAAAGGTAGAATTCTACCAATGGCACTGAATTCTCTTAGACAATGATCCATGCCAAACAATCCCTATATTCTCTCCCCTGCCTAGAGATCCATCTAAGCAAACATAACCATTTAAAATAGGAAATCATCTTGTTTTGTCAACATTGGTGTCATCCTCTTCATTCTTGTCAGTTTTATTAATGACAACATTATACCTTTATTTCTTCTTCCTTATTTTACAGGGCACAACAATCTAGTCATGACTAGACTTGAACTAGTTAAACCTCCCAGTCAGATCTGTTCCAACGTATTTTGGGCATGAATAGCCCCTTGAATCGATCATGACTGGTTTTGGATAGAATTGGTCAAATTGAGTGGTTCAAGACAAAATTGGCTTGAGCCTACGAGTTTGATTGGTTTTGTATTGATGCACCTCCTTCCACCCAAAAAAACTTGAAAACCCCAAAAAGTAAAACCCTACAACTACATGCAAGCCTAATTTTGATCTATTTAATGATGCCCCCTTCTATTATGAATGGACTTGTCTTGGATGGTTTGCAACTGTTTACATGACATTGGATAATGTGCAAGTTAGCCTTCATTTTTGTTTTAGAAATGCTTTCAAATGGTGAAAAACACCTATGTAATGGACAATGACTCAACATCTATCTATCTTCACCTGATTCACATCTCCTTGTCCTAAATCTGGATTTTGCCCCATGAAACGGTGGTACAACAAGGGTTGCAAAACTCTTCACAACCAGCTTCGACACACCTTCACTCATGATCACCCCTCCTATCTGGTTATTAAGGCTTTCTACCACTCTCTACTCTGTCGCAAGAAACACCTTTTGATCTCGCAATGGAGATAGGAGTTGAGGGATTTCCTCATGTACTCCCCTAGGAATTTCTGGCGAACCTTCTTCCCTCGCCACTCTCACCTCTTGCTCGATCTTGATCCAAAATCTATGTTCTCCCATGTCTCTTATCTCTATGATATCTTGGGGCAGCCCTTAATCCCTTTACCCCCCCTCTCTTGCTACTTAAATCTCTTACCATGATATCCGGGAGCTAGTTCGGGTGATGAATACTAGCAAAGCGTTGGATGAGGATAGGTTCTATGTAGAACTCTTCAAGCATGGTCTCCACACCTTGGATTGTCACTTGGTTGATTTGTTCAACCATGTGGTCCATACGATTTTTCCTCAACCTTGGTCACACCACACTATTCACCTGATCCACAAATCGTGCTCTAACACAGATCCCAATAACTACAGGAGGATCATGATTGGCCATAGTTTCTCAAAACTCCTATAGTCCTCCGTATGAAGCTTTTCGTGGAGACAACTTAGAGTTAGAAAGGCAGGATTTCGACTAGCACACTAGACCATTGATCACATTCTTACACTACGGGCCATCATCGAGGAGGTGCAACATTGCTCTTCGAAAGTCCATTGTTGCTGTGTAGACTTTTAGAAAGCATTCGACTTCGTTCTTAGATAGGGCATTGTTTTAGAGGCTCAAAGACATTGGCATTTTAGAGATCCTATTGGATGCCATCATGTGCCTATATGAGATGATTCTTAGTCATTGTTATCCACTAAATTGCATTTAGTGGATTCCTAGTGAACTGTTGAAGACTTGAACAATCTAATTGTTCATCATCTCAGTTCAGAAGTCCATCATGCCTTCTAGGCCCTTTTTTTGTACCACATGTTCATACCCCCTTGGGGGAATCCAGAATTGTAATAAAGTGTGCTAGCATGGAAGTTTTGTAAAGGACTTGGCCTTCCTAGGACTTAGACATCAAAGACGGGTATTCCAAGGTGTTTTTTCCCTTGTTAATTATGCATTGTTGAACAAGTTGTGTATAATTTTTGAGTTTTTCACCCGCTTCCTCCAAAGTTGGAATGCCAGTCCTGATGGTTAGGCCTTAGGTGGTTATTAAACTTCATATGTCAATGTATTAGACCATGCTAGGCATTAAAATTGAGTCATATGGACATGTGTTAGGTCCCCCTAAGTTCTTTTTAAATTCTGAGAAAATTAATTTTTCCCGTAAAATTTGTTAGAGACAGTGGTATCTTGGGATGTCCTCCATGATTTAGATGCCTTGCCTGGAGGTACATCAACAGTATAGGCATCAAGATGGAGTAGAGGGTGAGATGCACCCTACTCAATGGCATGAATCCAATAGTGGGATGCTTGCGGACTTTCCAGGGTGTTTTGCTTCATGTATGCACGAGTTTTGCATGTACAACTGTTAATTAAAAGATGCATGCAAAAGTGACTTTTTGCATGCATTGATATTAGGTTTTTGGTAAACCTAATTGATCAGTGACATGATATAAGGAGGCAAGAGATCCCCGGTAAAGGTTACTTAGTAGACTTATCAGAGAGAGATCAGTCAGAGTGAGGAGGACGCATAGTGCATGCAGAGGGTGACTTTCTGAGAGAGAGGGGCTTTTGCAGTAGGGAGAGTGAGGTGATCTGAGTTGGATTAGACCTCACTTGATCAGTGGCACTTGGTTCCTAGTTACTGAGGACAAATATAGTTCATCAGTGTGGTTTCTTAGAGATTGAGGAGGCGACTTTTAGTGGAGTGAGGGGCTCACTTCCAAAAGAGAGAGGAGCTCGTTTTGCATCTGGTTGATCGATTGAGCAGCTGAGACTTTCGGAGTATCATTGCCTTAGTGTTTGAGGAAGGACTGTGACGATTAGAGCTCAGATCTGTTGAGATCTGATTCCGTACGAGCATCTGACACTTGAAGGGAGGGTGCACATTCTTCAGATCTAGCAGTTGGCCTTCTTCTTTGGCTGAGCAGATCAAAGCGGTGTTGTGAGAGAGACAATACCGACAGAGAGTTACCTGCAGACGGATCCAGACCCAGTTGACAATTAGGGCACTTTTCCTTTGTGCATGCATCAAGTTGTTGCATGCAGATCTAGGGTTTTGGCCTTGTTAGGTTCGGTTGTTCCTTCTGAGGTATCTTGTATGTACTTGTATTCTACTTACTTTGCTCTGGGCTTGAGATAGAAGAAAGCCCCATAGATAGCTGGTTTTCCCCGTTTGGGGTTTCCAGGGTACATCCTGAGCTGTGTGATTGTTGTGCTTTATTGTCGAAGTGTTAAGAGAACTGCTATATTTGTATCTTAAGTCGTTATTGCATTTTTGATTTATAGAGATTCAAACCGCTTGAGTTGTCAGGGCATCCAGAGGGAGTAGTGATCTCTGGATAAATTAACAAAATTAGACTATTTTTTTAATAGTTTAATTGGAAAAATTAAAATTGTAATAAAAGTATGGTTTGTGGGCATAATTTGTCAAGTGGATGCTAGTTTTCCAAGCCAGAGCATCCATTAAACCCATAAACCCACTTATCCTAAGTTTTGAGTAAGTATTTATCTCAGAAAATAATATTTACTTAAAAAACCCAAAAAGACCAATTTAATTGGCAAAACATACATAATAAAGATAAAATCCCAATCCCACGGATCAAGGAAATGTGTTGGAATCAAATCTCCTTTGATTTGCAATCAAATCAGGGAGAATATTGAGAAAATAAATAATGATTTGAGTGAAGATTGGAGATCCACCAAGGGGGGGGGGGATTGTGGTTGGAGAGGTGTCAAGTGGAGGTTGAAAAGTGTCAAATGGTTAGAGAAAGGTGTCATTAACCTCCAAGGATAATTTTTGGGGTGAAATTTAACCCATGGGATATTTTTCCATGCTTTTTTCCAAAAAAAGATTCGCCAATTTGCATTTTTTGAAGCCTCATTTCATCCAATTTTTATGGGGTAAATTTTTTTCACTCTAAAAATCGTCAAATTATTATATAAACTATATAAAATCCTTAGAAATTGAAATAATTTTAGAAAAATTTCGCCAAATATTTTATAGTTGAAATCTTAAGAATTGGTAAGATTCGCCAAGGTTTATACACTTTTAAATAAGTATGGGTCCTTAAAATTAAAATTAACTTAGATTAATTAAAACTTACCATTGTGGTCCAATCCAAATATTGGGCCATTGACTCACTCAGGACAGGAATTTCTAATTTTGTCTTTGCAGACCGTATACATTTTTACAGTTACAATTTGATTTATCTTTTGCAAAAGTAATCGAATACTAACCCACTACTTTAGTAGTGTAGTAATTAGTTCACTTTTCCATTTTCAGTTTTTACTTTTGTTCAAAGTAACGAACCTGACTATGTATACCTGAAGTATGCTCTCGCCATCACATAAAGGGATTGCTCGAGTACATGGTGGATGATCAGAAAAGAGTTTCTCAGCCTATAGTAATTAGTCTCACATTTGCAATTAACCTCCCCGAAAGACGAAAGTCCAGTGTCTTGATTTTGCTTCGTGTGGGCAAGGCTTACAAAGAAAGCGGGAACAACTAGAGATAGACTGTAGGGCCTCATCAGACTACACCCTAGTTTGGTGTAGTGTTGGACATACCCCTGCGACTCTATCTAGCCCACATTTTCTAGTGTAGGACCACACTTGGTGAGTCTCCTAGTATCAATTTTGGTATATCGGAAATCCCCTCCCCTCTAATCAACTCATCATTTTTAATAATTAAAATTGACCAAGAGCATCAACGAAACATTTTTCAAGTATTACACCAACACCCTATTGGACTCCATTTTCAACACTTGTCATTTACTATTTTACAAACTTTATTTTTCTATCATGTATTAAGTGACTTTGTGATCTTTGCAATCTTTATGCTGTTGTGACTACAATTTTATTTGCAATCTCTTGTTTCAATTCATTTTCATAAAACTCCTAAACAACTTACTCGTCCACTAAAACTAATTAGCTTAATTAGCCTTAACAACTCTAGGGTCCACCCCCCTTGGCTTCGTTGACAGTTTGCCTAAACGGAGGAGTCAGGAATCAAGTGATAGTACTTGACTCGAAGCTTGCCCCCAAGGACACACTTAATGGCTTGAAGATTTCTACCACGTTAACCCCCAAGTGTGTGAAAGGCGGAAACAATCATCTCCGCACAGTCCACACGGTTTTTTACTTTATCAGGAGTACCATTGGGGTAAAAAAGGGGTGCCCTTTGTACCCCACTTTATTTGGAATCTACCTTGACAAACTAGAGTCCGTTTTGCATGAGCACATCCATGACAACAATGGGTGCCCTCTCCACCAGTCTTGATTTCTATCTTGTTGTTCTTTGATGATGTGGTCCACTTCGCCTCATCTCAAAAGGGGTTACATATACAGTTGGATGCCATAGCCCTTTTTGGGATCTTCATTAGTTGATGGTCAACCTAGGTAAAACCGAGGTCATGATTTTCAAGTTTCAACGGGTTTAAGAAGACATTTAATGTGAGGATATTGAGATCACCAACTCCTATATTTACTTGGGGGTACAGTTCATGGGCTAAGAATCCTTATCCCTTCGCGAGAGATAGTGTTTCCAACAACATTTCTAGGATATATTTTCCAGGATGCCTCTTATGGACACCCTTGCCCAGCCCACAATGCTCTATGGTTCATAGGTTTGGGGACCTTGTTTGCTTGAGTCCAACTATGCCTTAGTAGAGAGAGTGCAAACCCTCCTTTGTCACATCATTAGATGCAAGTAGACAATCCCTCAACCCATCATACTTGTGTAGTTTGGTGCCTGGCCCTTTTGGCTTGAGACTGTATTCAACCTTTTCTCACTCCTACACGACATTCGAAGCTTTGTTTACTCGTCAAAGGGATGGAAATGATCTCTATACTTGCCCTACGATTCATTGGAGTCCATTGTTTCAACCAACCCTTTAGGTTGCACTGGTTGTTGGTATGAAGGGTCTCAAATCTTTTAGAGTTTGTAGGTATTGCGATGGATTGGATTCCCTTGTTTAGATACTCCTTGGATGCAGTTGGCCACCCCTTACCTACCAAGCAGGAGATGAACATGATCATTCGAGATGATATTTATAGGTAGTTAGTGTAGGTCACCTGGATCAACATGGGTAATGTTCGAAGATGGCCTTCTACGTGGAGCACTTAATGGATCTGAGGGATGGGATTATTCTTCAGCCCCATTACGTCTTTTCCATTGGGAAAAATCTCTTCGTATTCCCTTGGGTTAGTTCAAGGTAGGCTCTCATAGAGTTAGGGTGGAGATGGATCACTAAATTGATCGATTTGACAAGATCTGCTAGGTGTGCCATCTTCAGGAGGTTCAGACTGAGGAGCACTTCATTTCTTGTTTCCTTCTGTACTACGATATTCGAGGGTAGTTCCGTTGTCTTTTCATGGAGCTTCTTGTTAGGAAGCTTCAAACTCTTGCTAGTTTCTTCAAGTATCTTGACAGAGATGTTTGGCCTTATACTTGCGGGAGGTCCTTCAGCTCCGTTCCCTCATCCTTGAGTCACATCCATATTTGAGACCAAATTCCACTCAACGGTTTACTTCCCTTTTCATGGTGGTCCCATCTACTAGGGGCTCCAAGAGTAGATGGACAACGATCCTGTTTCAAACCTTAGATTTGTGAGGACATGGAGGATAACCTCCACTTTCGTGAGACCCCAGCGACATTGCCAACCTTGGTCCAATTTCAACAATCAACTAATATCTTCCAGATCATAGAGATATGTCCCCTCCTCCAGGCAACATCACATTACAAGGTCTAGCTACTCTTTTGGGTCTTCCTCTAGATATACTTCTATGTTGAGATTCCTCTATTCAGCTTGGGATGTTAGGAGAGATGGTTCTAGTTGATCGTGACAGGTTTGTACCATTTGTATTGCAGATTCTAGATCCCTTCCCTTTGTACATCTCACTCTTGGATCGACTCTTCTTTGGAGTTGTTTTTCCGGGATTTAGATTAGATTCATACTTTACTTTTTGCATCTTGCTTTTCATAGGAGTTGTTTGATTGTTACCATTTTCTATTGACATCACTTTGTACCCTACAATCCCTTTGACCTACTTCAGTGGTCATTTATTGAACATAAATATAATTATCTGATCTTATCTATAGTTTGTTCTTGTGTGTATATATGTGCTATGAGAGTTAGTTATTTTATCATTGTCGAGGGTTTACTAATTTTGGTTTTAGTTCCACTGTCACTTTTGTTTGTTTGTACTCATTGTGCCATTTGCTTATTTTTTTAGGAGGAAATTCCCTAGACACTCTTTATCTTGCTATTTTCTCGCTATAATTTTGAGTACCTTTGAGCTATTTTGGTCATTTCTGGACAAGAAGACTTCAAATTTTTAGTGAGGCTTATTCTTCGAGATGAACTTCGTCCCAGGAATATTTTGGTGGTATCCTCCCTTAAGAGTTTTCTCCACAATCATGGTGTTGATTATTGTGTGGTTGCATTTGTTATGTTGAAGTTTAAGGGTTTTTATCTTTCATCTATTCAGGGTCAAATGGTGGGATCCTCCCTAGGTACATTACAGATTTGGGAAAGGGGGAGTTGGTGCTTAAGTTTCTTGCTACTTATTGTTTTTCTCTCCTTTTCGAAATTACATGAGTAGATCTTGACAAATTGCGTACATAGAAAACGATAGAAACAATACATGCTAACTTTCTAAATTAAACTACTTGAATTTCCTAATGACAAAGGTTCTTAATCTGAGGGTGTAAATTTTTCATAAATCTCAAAAAAATGCTTAGATCCCAACTCGATTTCAAGTCTCGCTAAATCACAAGTTAGATGCACAACCCGGTTCTCAACCCCAGAGAATGTATAAGAGCATAAACAATTATTTAGAACAAGAAACACGTGAGATCTATGTACCCTTTTAATCAATAGCAATCACACATATAACAATGGACATTGAAGATTTGGTCAATGTGACCCTGGAAAAACCCTTGCGGAAAAACTAGTGAGAGAGTAGAATTGCTTTTATTATGTCAAGTAGTTACAATGAGGTACAATAGAATAGATCCAACACAAACTTATCTTTGAGTCAATGACTCTGATGCTCAAGCTTGATCTCTGCTGGAAGACTAAGAAATGCGCCTCTATCTTAGAATGCGCCCCTCTCTTTGAATGTACCCCTCTCTTTGAATGTACCCCTCTTTGAATCTGCTATCTGACTTTGGCCTCACGCCCCTCAATGAGGTACAATAGAATAGATCCAACACAAACTTATCTCTGAGCCAATGACTCTGATGCTCAAGCTAGATCTCTGCTGGAAGACTAAGAAATGCGCCTCTATCTTAGAATGCGCCCCTCTCTCTGAATGTACCCCTCTTTGAATCTGCTATCTGACTTTGGCCTCACGCCCCTCTACTATTGGATCACCTTCTCGGTGATTTCCCTCTCTCAATCTGATGAACTCAATCATTGAGCTCACCCTCCTCTAGAGAAGTGCACCCCCCTCCACAGAAATGCGCCCCCTCTCTGTCTGATCAATCTCTGATCTCTTTGTTAATGAATCCAATCTCTCACAGAAGTAGTCTCAACCTCCAATGGATCCTCCCTCAGCGTCAAAAGAAATATGCTCAATCTCTCTCAGATTTGCTCCCTCCTCTGCTCCATAATGCACTCTTCTCTTCTCAAGAATGTGCCCCCTCTGTCATGCATTGATTTGCCCTTCTCACGCAAACCAGCTGCTCTTTCTTTTAGGTTGCACTGCCTTTTAGGAATCAAAATACCTAATTTAACTTCAATGCAAAAATAACATTTCCACATTAAAATATGCATGCATGCATTTCCCACATGCAACCTCAAAAAAAGAGTTTTGCTTCTGCATGAAGCAAAGTTAAGGGTCCAACAACTTTACTAGTTAACTTTTCAACACTCCCTCTTAACAAGGAAAGTGTTCTGCACCACTCCCATCTAATCCCTGAAATAAACAAACTTGCCCTTCTTTAGAGACTTCGTGAGAGTGTTCGCTACCTGCTCATCTGTAGACACATACTGAAGCTCAACTTCTCCCCTTTGAATATGATCCCGAATGACATGATATCTGATCTCTATATGCTTGGATTGGTCGTGAAATACTGGATTCTCCGTGAGTTTTATGCAACTTTGATTGTCACATTAAATCAAAGTCGGCTCCAAGTGCTGATCAAATAAATTAACTAGCATCTTGCGAAGCCAAATAACCTTACAACTAGCCAGACTAGCTTCCATGTATTCTGCCTTTGCATAACTTAGTGCCACTGGCTTTTGTTTCCTACTGAGCCATGACACAGCTGTCGAACCCAAGCTGAAACAACACCCAGAGGTGCTTTTCTTGCCCACTGCACTACCTGCCTAGTCAGAATCTAAATAAACACTCAACTGTACTCCATACCTCCTCTCATAGTTCAGTCCATAGTAGACTGTACCTCTGAGTTACCTGAGCATGTGCTTTGCTGCCCCCCAGTGCACACTCTTGGGATCGACCATATACTGACTCAATATATTGATAGCATAGGACAAATATGGCCTAATGTTGACCCGATACATCAACGATCCTATAAGTTGACAGTACCTAGTGGGATCAACCAACTCTCCCTCATAAGCTACCAACTGCTTCTTGTTGGTTGTCACAGGTGTTGTCGTAGGCCTACAGTCCTCCATCTAAAATTTCTTCAGAATGTTAACTGTGTATCTTCCCTATCCCAAGAAGATATGCCCATTCTCTTGCCAAAATTCCATACCCAAAAAGTAATGCATCAATCTTGTCTTCCATCTCGAACTTTGAAGCAAGATCTCTCTTGGAGTTGCCTATGAGTTTCTCTGCTCCCGTAATAAACAAGTCATTCACATACAATACTAGAATGAGTGGATCGTCACCAACCACAATGAAGTAGGGGTTGGGATCTACCACGCTCTTCTGGAAACCCATTTGCTGCAAGTAAGTATCTATCCTTGAATACTGAGCTCTCAGAGCTTGCTTCAGACCATACAGTGCTTTCCTCAGCCTGCACACATGAGTCTCTCTCCCATGCACCTCAAAGCCCTCTAGCTGCTCAATGTACACCTCCTCCTCTATGAATCCATTTAGAAATGTTGTCTTCACATCCATCTGGTGGATCTTCCAATCCATCTCTGTTGCAATGGAGATCACTGCTCTGATCGAAGTATACCAAGCCACTGGATCGAAGGTCTCATCATAGTCAACTCCCTCTACCTGTGAGATCCGACTCACCACAAACCTAGCTTTGTACTTCTCTATGTTGCCATTCGCAACATACTTTATCTTGTAGAGCCACTTGGAAGTCACCATTGGCCTCCCCTTTGGTCTCGACACAACCTCCCAAACATCATTCTTCATGATGGAAGCATACTATTCCACCATGGCATCTCTCCAGACCTGCTCGCCTGCTGCCTGATCATAAGAAGATGGCTCGGACTCACTAATACTGCTCACCTTACCAGAAGCTGCAAAACCTCCGAGGCACCTTACTCTCTCTCATAGTCCTCTTGGGAGCCCCCACAGACTCCTAGGGCTTCCCTCAAGGTATCCTAAAGCCACCTAGGCTTCCTCTTCCCTGAAGTAACCTCCTATGGAGGGAAATGATCCTGCTCATCCCAATCAACCACCTTAGACCGTGTACCTGATGATGTAGCAACAGTGGTCTGCCACCTTGGAGCTTGTGAATCTGTAACTTGTGAAATTGTCACTGGGGAACCACTGCTCTGTGATTCTGTACCTATACCTGTGTTTGTACCTCGGGAACCTATTACCTGTGAACCTGCTACCCCTGATATCTGTGACCCTGAACTCTGCACTGCACCATCTTTAGGTGTGGGAGCCTGCTGCTCCCCCTTCTCCAACTCACGTGACTTCCTCAAAGCCTTGTCCTCCTCCAATCTCACATCCCCGCCTCACGACTGTCTGTCTCCTCCCAAGAATGTATATGCGGTAGGCCTGCGAAGTCTCATCAGACGCTACAAAGATTCCCTTCTCCACCATAGGCTCCAACTTTGTCCTCTTCTCTAAAGGGACATGTGAGTTTGTATGGCATCCAAATATCCTAAAATAGCCGACCTCAAGGTTCTCTCCTGAGAAAGCCTCTTCTGGAGTCTTGCACCCGAAAACCTTATGGGGACTCTTGGTCTAAATGTACATTGCTGTGTAACAAGCCTCTGCCTAGAGAAAGAATGGGAAACCATGATCATGGAGCATAGATCTCGCTGCACCAACAATTGCCCTATTCTTCCTCTTTGCCACCCCATGCTGCTGTGGGGTGTATGGTACTGTCAACTATCTCGACTCCCTACTGTGCACATAACTCATTAAACTCCTTGGAGGTATTCTCTCCCCCATTTTTTGACCGCAACACTCAGATACTTCTCCTTGTATGGTTCTCCACAAGAGCTTTTAACTCTTTGAACCTCTGCAAGACTTGTTGTGACTCCTTGCTCTTCAGAAAGTAAATCCATGTCTTCCTAGAGAAGTCATCAATGAAGGTTACATAGTACTCGTAACCCGTCAATGATATAGTGGACATCGGACCACAAAGGTCTGAATGTACCAAGTCTAGTGTCCCTACTGCTCTGCTGTCATTGCTTGGAAAAGCAGTCTTGGAATACTTGCTAAGTGCACACCCCTTGCACGCATCACTTTGCTCTATGCTAAACTCTAGTAGACCTGTCACCATCTACCTCAAAATCCTCAATGCTGGGTTGTGCAAATGAGCCATCTTCCTGTGCCAAAACTCACATAAATCACAATTGGCTCTGCAACTATGTGCCAAGGCATGATAAAGCTGAAAGCTGAGCTTGTATAATTTCCCACATCTGACTCCAATCCTCACTGCTGTAGCATCATTAGATTCTTTAGGATGTATGAGTACATGCCCATCTTGGAACAGTATCACAAATCCTCTATCCTTTATTATGGAAACAAATATCAAGTTCTTCTTCAACCCTGGGACATACAAATAACATCCCTCACCATCATGGACTCTCTGGACTCCCTCTGAAAGGTGACTGCCCCTCGTCCAATTGCCTTGACAAAAGTGTTATCTCCTAGTACAACCTCGAGATCTAGCCCACTCTTAGTAAGATTTGCAAAGTACCCTCGAACACCCGTCATATGGTTGGAGGCTCTGCTATTTATGTACCAAACACTGGTAGTAGATGCACTCAATGAATGACAAGAAATCAAGGACAATTCCTTGTCAAGCTCCATTGTGGAATGCTCATCCGCATTTGTTGAAGTACACGAATGACAAGTAAGCAAGGAAAATTCCTTGGCAAACCTCTTTGTAAATTGATCAACTTCAGCCGAAGCTGCTATTTGCTGCTTCTTCTTCTTCTTATTAGGACACACTACTGCATAGTGACCCATCTTGTTGCAGTCAAAACACTTTACCTTGCTCATATGATCATATCCCTTTTTTGTTCACCTTGCTGCTTCTTTGCCCAACCCGTGGGACGCTTCTTGGATTTCTTCTTGCCTTTCATTGCAAGTGCTACATCCTCCTCAACATTTCCTGTTGACAAACTGCCCTGTGCATATCCTCTTCAGGTTTCTTCCTGAATGAAGTCATCCCAAAGCCGATCCCACTTAGGTAGGTTCGCTCTTGCCACAACAGCCTCCACAAACACTGCCCATTGTTTGGTTACCCAATTTAATGTTGTCCGCACTAGCTCATTGCCTACAACTACCTCCCTAACTGCGCCAAGCTCTTCTCTCACCTTAGTGATCCTGGTAAGATACGTAGCAATGTTCTCACTCTTGATCATCTTGATACTCTTCAATTTTTCTCTTAGTACCATCTTCCGATTCTCATTGGAACTCTGGTACAACTTGGTTAATGAATCCCACATCTGATATGCATTGTCCTTGCCTGTCACATGCAGAATAATATGGTCCTTGATGGCAACAGGGATAATCTGCTTGGCCTTTATGTTCTTTTTCTCAAAAGTTACCAAGGCTGCAACATCTGTAGGCACCACCACTAGTTTTGCTTGTGTGCTGTACACTATATCCCACAACTCTCAATCCTTTAGAAGCATACTTATCCTCTCCTTCCATCGATCGAAATTTCCAACCCCATCCAACTTGTCCCCAACCCTCAAACCTGTAGCCATGACCTCTCAACTGAAATATAGATCCGAGTTTTGCTTCGGTGAACAAGTTAACCCTCTCTTTCTCAAATTTAGGGTTCGCTCTTCTGATGTCCGCTCACACAAATCTAAACTCTGCTCTCACAGATCTGATAGATCTCTTATCTTTCCTCATAGATTTGATATCTGCTCACATATCTGATAGATTTGGTGTCTATCCTCATAGATCTGATAGATCTGATGCCCGTTCTCACAGATTTGGATTCTACTCTCATAGATCTGATCTTTTTCTCACAGATCTGGACAATGCTCTCGTAGACCTGATAGATCTGATTACCGCGCTTACAGATTTGATATCTACTCTTCAGATCTGGTATCTACTCGCACAGATCTAAACTTTGCTCTTTAGATCTGGTAGATCTCGTATGTGTACTGCTCTGATCTTTCATTGTGCTCTGATACGATGTAAAGTTTTCATAAATCTCAGAAAAATGCTCAGATCACAACTCGATTTCAAGTCTCTCTAAATCACAAGTTAGATCCATAACCCGATTCGCAACCCAAGAGAATGTATAAGAGCATAAACAGTTATTTATAACAACAAACACATGAGATCTATCTACTCTTTTAATCAATGGCAATCACGCATATAACAATGGACACAAAAGTTTTGGTCAATGTGACCTTGGAAAAACCTGTTATCACACAACTTGTAGTTGTCCCTAAAGGTATCCCATCCGGGATGGTAGAGGTGTTGGACAACTAAAGAGGTGACCCAAGGCTTGCCACGGTTCCCAATGCAGATGGGTGTCACGATAACTGAGGCAACCTTCACTTTAGGTCAAGCCTAAGCAAGACCAACGGGGAGACCGTAGCTTAGCCAATGAAGGCTAGCGAATGCAATCAAGGCCAACTAGGGAAATGTGATGATGAAATGTAGGAAGACCAAGATAGAATAAGATCTAGATCTAGAAAGGACAAGTGGACCCAAAGTGTTAAGGGCTTGGTTGAAGAGGCTTAGGGAGGTGACAAAGGTTCAACCAAGTGTAAGATAGGGTCACTTATGGATTAAGAATAGTAGATCTAGATAGATCTAATGCCAAAGAAAAAGTACCTAAGTGGGGCCCACTCTTTAAAAAGTGGAAAATGGTCCAAATTGGGCCCACAAGGTTAAAGTTGAAATGAAATGGCACTAGGGGTATGCTATGGCATGGATCTATGGATTAAGCAAAGAAATAGCAATACCCAAGGATGAGATCTAACAAAACCCCACCTACCGAAGGAGTGCGAATTGCCTCAAGGAGGAATAGTGCCTTGGATGAAGGGGCAAATGGAGTCAGATGTCCACCAAATTATCGATCGGGATAGTTAAGATGAATATCAAGGTGGGTTTTGAATGTCAAGCACATGCCATGGCTAGATCTCCATAGATCTAATGCATCACCTAGTGACCCAAGTGGGGCACAACCCTCAAAATGAGGAATAGGGCCCACAACGTGAAAATCAACAAGGTGAAGCACTAGAGGTAGGTTTTAGGGGATGATCTTTTCAATGAAGCAACAAACTCTCCTACCCACGTCTTGGAACCAACAAATTAGCCTCCCTCAAGGAATGCGATTTCCCTTAGAGAGACCAATATGCCTTGACTTCCCTTAGAGAGACCAATATGCCTTGGGAGATGGGTCAAATGAAGGCCAATCACCACCAAACTATAGATCCGAATTGCCGTGGATACTATAGAGGTGGGTTTTAAGTTTCATCTCCAAAAGCATGCTAGATCCAAGTAGATCTAAAAAAATAGAAAAAGAGGGTTTTGAATTTTAAGGGTTTATGTGACCCATAGGATGGAGAACAAGCGAAGTGGATACATACCTTGTAGATCTTACCTCAAAAGCTTGTGGCTACTTTGCACATAGATGACTTTTGCCCTTAGTTACAATTCTAAGCTAGATCCAAGTGATTCCAAGCATATTTGTCCAAGCCCTAGGAGGAGAGATGCCCCATTCAACCTGTGAATCAAACTACGAAATGTTAGATTTGATCCACAAATCAATGAGATCTAAGCATGTCATATCAAAGAAGCAATCAATGGACAAAGCACAATTGAGAAACTCCCTCAAGATGAAGATGTCTTGCGCAAGGGGGATGTGAGCAACCCCTACAATCTTCCCTTCAAGCAAATCCCCCCTCTAGCTTCAACCAATACAGCCTCCTTCAGTAGATGTCGAAATCACTTGTAAAGCAAAGAATGTCTAAAAGCAAAATATGCATAACCATGTACAAGAGCAACCCAATCAAATCCAAGAAGAAGATCTCCAAAATTAGTATTTTATTCCAAGTTTTTCAGAGCCCAAAAGTGCTTTTACAATAGGGGGTGATGAGGAAGACAAAAACCCTAAACCACTTTTGAAAAATAGTGGTTGAGATCAAAAGATATAACAATCTAATTAATGACTAAGATGTGTCAATACAATATAAGACATGGATCACTCAACTAAGCGATGACGTCATAGCCTAAAAAGCTCTATGGAGGGTGACATCATACATGGGGGTTGATAATAACGTGTGTGCCACAACAATAGGACCAAGACAACTCACTAGGAGCTCATGGTGGGGCTAGAAGGTATTAATCCCCTTCACTAGCATGTCTCCATGGCACAATAATATAAAATATGTCTATGACATGTCCAAGTATACAAATGATCAAATCCTGTCCCCATCATCAGAGAGAGAAGTAGTACAATAAAAGAGATCTTGTAGCCCATGTGGACCCCACTGATTGGTGCAAACTGATCTCGAAGAAGGGGGAGACACCATGGATGACCTCTAAGTAGACCAAGTGCCAAAACCTTGCCTCAATTACCCAAATTGAATTCCTCAATGACCCTTTTATTCCATTTTTTAATCGTCTTGAAAACCCTGAAAATGCCCAAAACAACCTCTAGGGTGCCTGCACTGTGAAGCTGAAGGTACCATCATGTCTGGAAGGGGGGTATAATGGTAAAAACAAGTGGCTGGACCACCCCCTTCCTCTGTAGCGCCCTAGGAAACGACTTGCCTCCAACGCTCCTTCTGGATAGGCCTCATCAACATGCCCAAACTGGTCAACGGGTGGAAAACTGCTAATATCATGCCCATAAGTGCCTAGAACTGAAAGATAAGTGTCTCAATGGATCCAGAAGACCCAAATCCACTAGAGATGAGCACTCATACACCTCATGATAACCTGTAGGGTCATCTGTAGGGTCCACCATACCCGGACAGTGTAAAATATGATGATCAAGAAATAATAATAAAAATGACCAACTGCATCAATCATCATCTGGAGCATATGTCCAACATATGGAATCATCAATAGGTGCATGTGGGACCATAGATCAACATCATAAAGCATAAGTGGTCCATCTCATCACGGATCCCAAGAATGACCATGGTCAAATTGTGTTTGACTATGTCAAAATACAACCAAAGATTAGATTATAACAAATGACTAAGACATGTTCCTTTAACCATATTCACAGCTTAACTTAAAGTATAAACATCAATCAAGTGGCAGTTAATACATAGATATTCAATGTTATTTATAACTTACTTGCAGCAAAGCTTTAAAAACATACTCATGCAATGGACATGGCCTAACTGCTAGCATAGGGTGAAGGCTAAGGACAAGGCTAGGTAGAAGGGATGACTTGACCAACTCAACTAAGTGATACTTTGGACGGGGGAAAAGGGGAGCTACACACTGTGCTGGACACGATAACGAGGGAAATGGCAGTGCCTCACAAAGGGATAAGTTGTTTAGAGTGTGCTTATTCAACCTTGGCATCATGTCTATATCAAGTTGATCCAAGTTCATTAGGATCATTCATTTAATTTCCATGGCCTTTTTTGCCTATATGACCCCTCTGGGATTTTGCATGCACTTAAAAGCACAACTAATCGCAACTTGCATCCGGGGTAGATTTACATTTATGAGGTTAGCAATCTTTAGATTTAGCATTTATTTAACCATTGCTTTTTAGACCCTTTTGGACCCTTTGAGGGGTACTTTAGCATTTCATTGCTTTAGCCTTTAATTGATCGTGTGTTTAGAAACACATTCTAGAATTTAATTTCAATAGGCTTTCAGAAGAGATTTCCAATAATTTCTATAAGTAGTACATGTGCTTCCAGTTTTCGCCAACAACAACTCATGTGACTAGAGGGAATTCCGCACTAAGCCACACATCGAGGCAACCGACTAGAATGATCTAGGCATAAAATCCAACTCACCAAAGGCAAGTCTTTTCACCAACTCAGAGCTGAGACACAAAACAAACGTGGATGCTATCCAACACATATGTAGAAATGGGGAAGTCCTCCATATCAAAAGTAAAAAAGGCAAGTCAAAGTGAAAACCAAAATAGGGAAGGTTATGGATGGACAAAGACAAGTGAATGTGGTGCCTAAGCTAGCAAACATAAAAGTCAGGAAAGACCGTGTCCATGCTCACAGGAGGGTAATGAAACCAATGAGTTTAGTGAGTTAACCTTAAAGTGCAAGAAATACATCCAATTCATTATTTTCATCCAACCAAGATAGTTCATTTCATTTATTAAATAATACTGCCACATCATGAGTCATATACCAAGTTAATGCTATGAAGATGACTAAAACAACAAGATAATAGTCCAATGCTAAAAATCACAATTCTAATGGTCATATCACTGCATATAATAAATAACCATCATCTAGAACCACTAAAACACTGCTGCAATAATACAACTGGAACTCTGGGCACTGAACTGAAATTGTATGGAACAAAAAGGTCAAATCGGTCATCAAATCTAGGCTCTCAAGGCCCAGCCTTGGCACAAGGTCTACAATGTTTGATATAAACTGCTTTGATGTGTAAGTGATCATAAATGAATCTATTCATCGTAGTTGATCTCTGTAAAGGCAAAGCTCTAAAAAGTGCAGATATCTCCTCAGCAAGAATAGTAGCCTAGCTACTATGGTGTGATAACAAAACCTTTGTGGGAAAACCAGTGAGAGAGTAGAATAACTTTTATTATCTCAAGCATTTACAATGAGGTACAATAAAATAGATCCAACACAAACTTATCTTTGAGCCAATGGCTTTGATGCTCAATCCTGATCTCTGCTTGAAGATTGGGAAATGCGTCTCTGTCTCAGAATGCGCCCCTCTCTGAATGCACCTCTCTCTGAATTTCCTATCTTACTTTGGCCTCACGCTCCTATGCTACTGGATCACCTTCTCGGTGATTGCGCTTTCTCAATTTGACGAACTCAGTCCCTTAGCTCGCCTTCCTCCAAAGAAGTGCACCTCCCTCCATAGAAATGGGCCCCCTCTCTGTTTGGTCAATCTTTGATCTCTCTGCTGATGAATCCAATCTCTCATAGAAGCAGTCTTAGCCTCCAATGGATCCTCCCTCAGCCTCAGAAGAAATATGCTCAATCTCTCTCAGATTTGGTCCCACCTCTGCTCCATTATGCGCTTTTCTCTTCTCAAGAATGCTCCCCCTCTGTCATGCATTGATTCCCCCTTCTCATGCAAACCAATCGGTCTCTCTTGTGTAGATGAACTCACTACACAACAATTTGCCCTTTTGCCTTCCCAACTGTCTTTTAGGTTTCACTGCCTTTTAGGGATCAAAATACCTAATAATTTTAATGCAAAAATAACATTTCTGCATTAAAAAATGCATGCATGCATTTCGTGCATGCAACCTCAAGAAAAGAGTTTTGCTTCTGCATGAAGCAAGGTTAAGGGTCCAACAACTTTCCTAGTTAACTTTTCAATAGAGGGAGGGTTAAGAGGAAGCTCTCCCACAAATCCTTTCTAACAAAACAGTGAGTTATGGATTTCTAGGGCTATGTCTCTTTTGGATTATTTTTCCCTTTGTTTTCTGTTTGGTTTACAACCCTAGGGAGTAAAGGCAAGGTCCAAGGGGTTGGTCTCCTTGATGACAAAGTGGGGCATGGATTACTAAACCTTTTTTGGTTGTTTTTTCACTGATCTTTAACTTCCGATATTGCTACTTCAAGGTCTTCCTGTATGATCTGTTGTTTTTCTTCCCTATGTGGTGGTTTAGGTTCTTTGGCCGTTGTTGGAATGTCTTGTGCATGCTCTATTGCCTTCATTGTGTTTTTGGTGGTCACTACTAATTTTTCTTGGATAATTTTTGTTGCTATAAAAATCTCCGCCAATTGAGCCTCAACCGGTTCCTTTGAAGCTACTTCTTTGCTTGGTGCTCCACTAGAGTGGGGCCCCTTCCTTTTCCCCTTCCTTTTCGAGATCCTGGTTGGGAGGCACAACGCCCTCTTTATCACGAATCTCCAATTCTACTAGAGATTGGAAACAATTGTTGAGGGTGGGGTTGTTCTTGATGGTCGCTAAAAATATTTCCTGGATAATTTCTTTTGCTATAAGAATTTCTGTTGGTTGCATTTCGGGCCCTTTCTTTGAAGCTACTTCCTTGCCTAGGCATCACTGGGATGGGGCCTTTTATTTTCAAGATATTGGCTTAGAGGCTTAACGCTTTCGCTATCTTGGATTTCCAAGTCTACTAGAGATTGGAAGCGGTTACCGAGGGTGGGGTTGTCTGCGGGTTTCATATACTTTTGTTGTAATGGAGTCGTTTTCTTGTGGGTCACTATGTTGAATTGATTCTGATCGCTCCATTGCTGGGCACTCCATGGATCTACCTGCTCTGTCTACGGAGCTTGGAATTTCAGATAGTTTTTGGGAAAGTGCCCATATTCATGGCATAGATTTTATTCAAATGACAAACTTTCGTAATCTAGTCCTTGATGGAAGATCCTTCCATCTAGGGAGAGTGAGATGGCCTCTCGGAGGCCTTTTTTCAAGTCACCTCCACACATACGGGCGTAGGAGTATTGAGGTCCCTCTGGCTCCATTAGTTTGATAAATTTCTCTAATTTGTCTCCAATGGATTTTAGGGTGGATATGTCCCAAAAAAAAACCAATGGAAGGTGGGGGAGGTAGACCCAAACTAGTGCCAACACAATTTCTTCAATTGGCAAAAAGTCTAATTACCAATGATTGAGTTATAGACCTGTTATCACACAACTTGTAGTTGCCCCTAGAGGTATCCCATCCGGGACGGTAGAGGAGACAGGCAACTAAAGAGGTGACCCAAGAGATGCCACGGTTCCCAATGCAATGTGGGAGTCACGTCAACCGAGGCACTCTTCCCTTTAGGTCAAGGTATAACTAGACCAAGGGGGAGACCCTATACCCCAATCACAGTTGATTGGACCTAAACAAAGGTTTCTAAGGGTAGGTAAATGATGAGTTACGGAAACCAATGCAAGGCTAAGTGGACCTAAAGGTTAAGGTATGGTTGAAGGTGGTGTGATGGATAATAAGTGTTTCAACCTATGAATGGTTTAGGCCACATGATGGGGTATGATTACTAGGTATAGTACCAATGTGTTTGCACAAATGGGTCTAGTTTCTTGGGAAGTGTGAAATGGTTCTAGATGGACCCACAAGGTGAAGTTAGGTGTGAGGGTGGTACTATAGGTTAGATCTAGGATAAATTTATAAGTTGGAGTTGGTTCTAGGATTACCCATGTGCTAGATCTAGGGTTGGACACTAATCCCAAGAAGTGCGCCTTGCTTGGAGAAGGACTAGTGCCTTGTTTAGTGGGCTAATGGAGTCAAGAAAGATGTCAAAGTGTAGATCGGGACACCTAGAAGCCAAGTCAAGTGAAATGGATGAGATCCAATGGGCGGATCTTACTAGATCTAGGTTTTTAGGTAAAGACCAAAAGTGGACCACAATTCTTTAAAACAAGGAATGCAATCCCCAAGGCGGATCGGGACAAAAGGATAGTCTAGACCTAGGTTTCAAGGCATGGGCATTCCAAATCCACAAAAATATCCAACACCCACTTCCTAGAAGTGGTCCAACTCAAAACTCCCAAGGGGTGCGACTTTCTCAAGGAGAGGCAAAAGGGGGGTTTGGTGGACCAAACCAAGTCCAATGGCCACCAAAATGTAGATCCGGGATGCTAGTACCCCGATCTATGCATGTTCAAAGTTTCAAGTGAATCCAATGGGTAGATCTTAGTAGATCTAAGTTTTAAGTTACCAATGAGGTCAAAAAGGGGGTTTCAACCCCTCAAAACATGGAGAGATGTCCACAAGGTAGTTTTCACCAAAGTAAGGATATGGGTATGTGTTATCTAGTGTCTAGTTGTCAAATCAAGCGGGATCTCACATACCCATGTGCTAGATCTAGCCCAACAAGCCTCCCTCAAGGAAGTGCGCTTTAGGTCAAGGAGAGCTTTTTGTCTTAAAAATGGGTCAATTCTTAGCCAATCACCACCAAACTATAGATCCAACTAGGGGTGGATGCTATAGAGGTGGGTTTTCAATATCTTTTCAAATTGAGGGCTAGATCTAAGTAGATCTAAGAAATACCAAAAACAAGGGTTTTAATTTGATTAGGGTTTTTGTGATCTAGAAATTATGGAAGATTCAAGGAAGAGAAGATCATACCTCTTGGGACATACCTGGATGAAGAGATGAATGCTAGTTGAGACGAGGATTACTTTGCCAAAGATCAAATGGAGAATTGTTGAAGCCCTCTTGCCAAATCGATTTTTCCAAGCCACATATGATTCCTTCTAACCTGTCAAGCCAAGGAGCAAAGCATCAATTAGTTTAACAAATTGAGGGTAGATGCAAGCAAGAGAGAGAAAAACATAGAATAGTTGACACAAAGGCAAAACTACTCCCTGTCAAACCCAAAACGACTTCTTCCAAGCTTGAAGGGCAAGCCTCCCCACCAATTCGCACTTGTCAAAGTCGCCCTCTCAACCTGCAAATAAAGTATGGCAAATACACAAGATAGCTACAATAGATCCTCCAGTGCAATGGACAATAGCATTTACAATCGAAACAACCAACATCCACTCCAATCCAAGCATGTACTCCAAAAGATAGAAATTTTATTCCAAGAGCCAAGAGCCAAAAATCTCTAGATGAATTTTACAATGAGGGGGTCTCCTCCTTATATAGGATAATAAAGACCAAAACCCTAGATCTCAAAACCACTTTTTGAAATGAGTGGTTGAGATTAAAAGATCTCACAACATAATCAATGGCTAATAACAAATCATAACCATATATCACATGGATCACCCATATAATGATAGCGCCCTCACTAAATGGTACAATAGAGGGTGACGTCATCCCACAAGAGGGGTATAAAGTACAATAATCCATCTCATGATGACTAGGACATGATAAAATAAGCACATGGTGGGGCTAGGAGGTATAAATCCTTGCTAGCTCACCCCAAGGCACAATGAAATAATAAAATATGTCCAATATAATAATAATGACCAAAACTGTCCTCAGAATCCATGACAGTCAAGCAGTAAATGTCCTCCTGTGATCAATCCGGGCATACCCACATGGTGAAAACTGGCTGGAAGGTAGTGATGCCACCCTGGAAGACCTCTGTGAAAACCAAATGCCAAAACCTTGCCTCAATTGCCCAAATCGATTTCCTCAGTGACCACTTTATCCCATTTTTTAACTGCCTCGGGAACTGTGAAAGTGCCAAAACTGCCTCCTAGGGTGCTAGCGCTGTCCATCTGAGCCCACCAGGCTCTCCGGGAGGGGGGATAAATGGTAATAACAAGTGGCTGGACCACCCCCTCCATCATCAGCGCCCTAGGTGAACTGGCCTCTCGGGGCCCCTGCTGCTCAGGCTGGGAAATCAGCCCCAAATCTGGTCAACAAGTGTAAAACTGCATCAATCACTGTCAGAAGTGCCCGGAACTGAAAGATAAGTGTCTCAATGGATCCAGAAGACCCAAATCCACTAGGAATGAGTACTCATACACCCTGGGTTGCCCTAATGGGCCAGCTGTAGGGTCCACCATATATGGACAGTGTATAATCTGCTGATCTGTAATAATAATAACCTGCTGAACTGGATCAAACATCATCTGTATCATATGTCCATCATATGATATCATCATCAAACATGTGGGACCATAAATCATCACCAATAATCATCATACATGGTCCATATCATCACGGATCCCAAGAATATATATAATCAAGGATAAATCACATCAGTAGACTAAGACAATGCTTCTTTAATCACTTCATAGCTAAGCTCAAAGTATAAATTCCATTCAGTGGCATTAATCAAGTTAATATATTCCGTGATTATATAAAATTACTTGCACCCTATTTCATATGACAAACTTACCCATTGGACATGGTCAAACTGCTAGTGAAGGATGAAAGCTAGGAGCAAGGTTGGGCCAAGGGTTTGACTTGTCTAACTTAACTTAAAAAAATACTTTGGACTGGGAGAAGGGGGAAACTACAAACTCTGTGCTGGACAAAAGAACACGGGGAATGGCTGTGCCTCACAAATGGATAAGTTGTTTAGAGAGTGCTTATTCAACTTAGGCATCATGTCTACATCAAGTTGATCCAAGTTCATTAGGATCATTCAATTTATTTCCATGGCCTTTTTGGCCTACATAACCCTTCGGATTTCAGATGTGCTGAGAAGCACAACTAGTTGCAGCTTGCATCCAGGGCATGTTTTTTATATATTCACAAGGTCAGCAATTGTTTAGATAAAGCTTTTAAGAACTATTGCTTTTTGGACCTTTCTTTATACTCTTCGAGGAGTATTTTTAGCTTTTCATTGCTCTTGCCCTTTTTTGTTTCCATGGGCGAATTTATTTAGTTTCCACAGGTAGAACATGAGCTTTCAGTTTTAGCCCACAACATCTCAAGTGACTAGGGGGAGTTCGAGCCAAGGCCTACAATCCAACTCACCAAAGGCAAGTTCTGTCACCAACTCAGAGCCGAGACACTGAATAAACAGGGATGCGGTCCAAACACAGAGGTAGAAAAATAGGGAAGTCCTCAGTATCAGAAAGTCAAATGAGATAAGTCAGGGTTTAAAGTCAAACAGGAAGGTCATGTATGGATGGAGACAAATGGATATGGAGCCTACACTAGCAGACAACTGGTGTCGGGAAAGACCATGTCTATGTAAGGTGAAATACCAGTAAGTTTTGTTAGATGACCTAAAAGTGCAAGCAATTGTCCATTTTAAGGTTTACAGTTCATTTTAAATAGTTTGCCACATCAGGAGTAATATACCAAGCATATGCTATAATCATGACTAAATCAACAAGCTAATAATCCACTGTCAGTGAGAACATATCCATAGATCATACAACATCATCATAATAGCAATCATCATGCATCATCTGAAACACTGCTGAAGTACATCTCTAGGCACTGAACTGAAACTGTAATGGGATAAGTGGTCACATCAGTCATCCAATCTGAACTCTCAAGGCTCAGCCTTGACACAAGGTCATATACAAATCTGAATAATATACTGCTCTGATCATGAGTGATCCAATATATATAGCCATGCTCTGGAATAAATGAAGCTCTGGAATGTGCAGATATCTGCTGTACAAGAATAGTAGCCCTGCTACTATGGTGTGATAACAAGACCTCTGGAACATTGAAATACAATCCAAATCAGAATATAGGGTCTCGATCTTCTTTAGAGTGAAATAGTGAAACATGGTAACCCGTCCTATCTGCAAAAAAAGAAGGTGGACTCTGTGAGTTGGATTTCGAAGAATTTGCAATCCATTGTTCTGTTGAGAAAGGGTTGGGCCATAAGCCTGCGAACTTAGAACGTCAAACTCTAGGATTGAATCTGACTTCTTCATAGACCTGCGAGCAGAGAATGTCCTCTGAGCTTGCTTCTCTATGGAGATGGGTTGATTAGTAGTCTTTATGGGGATCTCAAGGTTACAAGAATCGTAGGTGTGGTTGAAATCAACTGAAGAATCTGGTGCAGATTCAACACTCATCTCGAAAATAGGAATATGGGAATCAGAACCCTAACCCTATTTTTCTATAAAATATATTTGATATTTATATTTTTAAAATTTTAATTTATAATGAAAATATAAAAGCAAAAAAGTAAATCTCAAAATAAAATGATTCATAGAATCATATAACATCTTGCATGTAACATCATGGATTCTAAAATACCGAATACATCAATGCATCATAGATTCATACATGTATCATCATACATCTAACATCAAGGCTTCAATTTCATACATTAACATCATACATCATTCATCAATTCATCATACATGTAACATGTTACATACATCAATGATATTTATCATATAATCATACTAAGTAACTAATACTGGATACATTATGATTCATGCATCATAACCAATGTTTTAAAACTTGGAATCGGACTTTGAACTGGCCTAGGGTCAACTCGGCTTGCAATCGGAACTGGAACCGGTAATGACTTGGAGCGGTTTGATTTCAATGACTCAGACTACTAAAAAATACATAATATTTTACAATTTTAATGAAAAAATATATATTAAAGATTCCAAGCTATGATTCCAAACCATTAGAGACAAAATATGCAAAGTCTACTAATGTATATACCATGTAAGGGTGAATATATGAAAATGGCACCAAGTGAGATACATATCTGAATCAAAATTGAAAATACATAATCATCAAAATCATTGCCTATATTGGGATCCTATTCATCAATAGCACCTTGTTCCCCCCTCCTCTAGGCTCTAGGCCTTGCCTCTACCTTGAATCCCTAAGTTGATCTTCCAAGGAAATTAGTCAACACCCTACAATTTTGTTGAAACTTCCTAATCCAAGCGTTAAATTAAGGTAGAAAAAGATTCCCATGCTTAATAAGTGATTTTGCTTGACTGAAGGGTACATTTTTATTAAGGTCATGAAAGAGAAGTTCAGCCAACTTTAACATTCTAGCATCAACACCACCAACATCAAGATACATTGAGTGTTTGATGTGCTTGATTCAATTCCAATCCCTTACCCTTATACATGATAGAATCCAATGGAAATGTTGCAATCTTGAAATCCTGAAAACTATTAAGTCTGTTGAATTCTCAATGGGATCTAAAATTCTACTTTTTGCATACGAAGTCTGATGAGTTTGGAACCACTCTCAAAAATCCTGAAACCTACGCTGGTGGGAATCGACCCCCCCCATCGAATCGATCCCAATTCGCGCTCCGGACAGAATCGATGAGGAATCGATTCCGGAATCGTGATTCCTCATCGATTCCGCCCGGAATTGATTTTGTAATTCGCGAATTGGGCAAAAAAAAAACGATCCCTTGAATATTGCAATTTGCTGCGAAATCGTAGCTTCCGGGTCGATTCCGGATCGAACCCTCATCGAACCTGGGCATAAAAATCGAACCCTAAAACGATCCCGAGATCAATTCAGTGGAGAGCGCGGATTTTTGGATTTTTTTTGGGGTTTTTTTTGGGTGGGCTAGGTCACTTTGGGCCAATAAAGGGTGAATGAGTCCATTTGGACTCATTCCATTACTCATTTGCTTGATTGGGAAGAGTTTGAGCTTGGAGTGAGTTTGTTAGTTGTTTGAGAACTTTGAGCATTGAGTGGGAGATTGAAGGGGAGAGCTTGCAAGGGAGATTGAAGCTTCCATAGAGACATTCAACCACCATTGAAGAGCTAAAAGGTAGGCTCTAAAAACTCATCTTTGTTTGTTTTTGCAATTTTTTTTCACTATGTTAAAAAATGGAAAACTTGCAATGTTCTCTTCTCCTACTCTTTCCAATTTCTTCTTCTCCATCATTCTATTGCAGGGAACAAGTGACTCTCATCTTGAATCAAGAAACATGATGGGTATGTGGTTTTGGTTTTTCATTCCATTTCTTCTCATTATGATGGTGTTGGGAAGTAGATGTGGTGGTGGTAGTGATGAGGGGGAACAGGTAGAGAGTGATGCATACCAAGGAGAAGAGGAGGAAGGGGAAGAGGGTGATGATGATGAGGATGAGGGTGATGTGGGGCAAAAACAAAAAGACACAACTCCTTTGTGGAAGTATGTGACAAGGCAAGGGGGAGGGAGAGGGGGTGGAACCACAAAGTTTGGATGCCCCCATTGTGGGAAAACATACACAGGTTCATTTACCCGGGTGAGAAAGCATTTGTGTGGGGTTAAGCCATGCGATGTAGGTAAGTCTCATGGAGTCAAAACTTGTGACAAAGTGGGAGCTAAAGAGAGAAGCAAATACAAGATGGAAGAAGAGGCCACTCAAAACAACTCCAAGAGATCGAGGGTTGATTTTGAATCCCCACAGAGAATGTTTGGTAGTGGAGCTGGATCATCATCGGCTCGATCGGGAGCCTCATCTCCCCATGGAGTCTCTCCTATACGAAGAACATTATCTGATTTCCTTGACCAAGGTTGTAGAGATGATGTGGATTCAAAAGTTTACAGGTTTCTCTATGCATGTGGTGTGCCATTCAATGTTCTTCGCTCACCCTATTGGCATGAAATGGTACAAGCCATCAATGGTGGCCCTCAAGGATATAGAAGCCCTGGGTATGACAAAGCTAGAACTGTGGGACTTGACAGGGAAAGAGCCAAAATCAGTAGAGCTCTTGGAAAGTTCACAAATGATTGGTCCAACTATGGGGTATCCATTGTATCTGATGGGTGGACAAATGTTAAAGGCAAGCCATTGATAAATATTCTTGGCGTTTCTGCTAGCGGTGCGGTCTTCCTTTCAGCCCATGACTACTTAGATCGCTACAAGACCGCTATTAATATTGCACAACCTTTACTTAAAACCATTCAGGAGATTTGGCCATACAATGTCATTCAAGTCATCACTGATAATGCTGCTAATTGTAAGGAAGCAGGAGCAATCATTGAGGATAAGTATCCCAACATATTTTGGTTAGGGTGTTTGGTTCACACATCGAACCTTTTGATGCATGATATTGTTAAGATAAAGGACAATAATTACCGATGGATTGGTGCCTTGTACAAGAGAGGTAAGAAAATGATCAAATTTATTACCAATCATAGCATGGCCCAGCATATTTTTCGCAATCACTCTAAGTTGGAGCTATTGAAGATTGCAAAGACTTGATTTGCTAGCTACTACCTCACCTTCAGGAGGCTTTTGAAGGTAAGAGAGGCATTGGCTAGTATGGTCTCATGTGATCCATGGCAGGAATTGAAAGACAGAGCTGCAAGTGCATTAGATAGAAGTGACTTTCAGGAGGTGGAGGACACTGTTCTTGAAGGTCATTTTTGGTCACAGGTTAGGTATGTTCTGCAGTTCACCAAGCTAGTTTATAACATGATTCGTTTTGCAGATACAAATCAGCCGGTGATTGGGGAGGTATATGAGTAGATGGATAGCATGCTTGGTCAAATCAAAGACATTGTTGAGCAAAGAGATGCAGTCTTGTATGACCATATTCATAAACATGTGGTCAAAAGGTGGGATAATCTAAATGTTCCACTCCATGCCCTTGCATATGTCCTCACCTGAAAATACTATTCTCCAATTTGGTTGGCCCAACCTGCACCTGGGGGTGGAGTTAGGAAAAAACCCCACACAGATCTAGAGGTTGCTATTGGGTATATGCAAGCATTAGAGAAGTTGGTCTCTGATGAGGAAGAGTGTGCTCAAGTACGCACTGAATTGAGCATATACATAAGTGAGCATGGATGCTTTGGTTCCCTATTTGCAACCAAAGATCGAGACAGATTGGATCCTATCCATTGGTGGAACATGCATGGCTCTGGAGCCACATATTTGCATAAATTGGCCCTAAGGGTGCTATCACAGGTTGTTAATAGCTCTTCTGCAGAGAGGTGTTGGAGCACCTACAACTTCATCCACAGTGTAAAGAGAAATAGTCTGAATGTAGATTGCGCAGAAAGCTTGGTTTATGTGCACTACAACTTGAGGTTGTTGTCCCATTATTGTGAGGCAACCAAGAATGATAGAACATTTTTGACTTGGGACAACAATCCAGAGGAGGCTAATGTGGAGGATGGAGCCATAGCATTAGAGCGCTTGGAGGCTGAACTGTTAGGTGATCATGATGATCCAATTCAGACTACCCATACAGAGATGCCACCCCCAAGCAGAAACAGCTTTCCGGATGCAGGAGTTTTGCCTTTAGCTTCACAATGTCCAATTTCAACCCGTGGGGCCATTCATCTTCTTCTCATGTTCCACGATCACCTCCACCAGCACCTATTCCACTTAGAACATGAGAAAAGAAGTTACTCGTGGCAAGCGGAAAGCTTAGTAGATTCATAGTACTTTGTAGTTTGTATTTCATTTTCATGTTTATTTTGGTGGTTGGCCTATTTTGTAAACATTATGGCCTAGTTTGATGGCAAATATTATATGTTGAAATTTGAAGGTTGATGTTGTGATGATTGATGATTGATGATTTGATGATGATCATTTAATGACAATGTTATAAGTTATAGCTCCTAAAATCTAGAAGACTAGATGATTAATGTTATATCAATGTGTACTAAATGGTTATATGAATATCTAGATTCTATGTTTTGATGTTTTCTATAGCTAATTTGGCATAATACATGTTTTTTTTTTAATTTATATGCATTATATTATATAAAAAACGCTCCCGAAACGGAAGCTTTCGAAAATTTCACTTTTCGCTCCCGCTCCCACTCCCCGCTTCGCTCCCACTCCCAACAGCATAGCCTGAAACAATTAATGGTAGTGTGAAAAATTTAAGTAAAATGATAGAAAATGAAAGAAAAGGAGAATGCCTCTTTTACCATTTATGTAGTATCCCTTTTTAAGAATTTGGAAAGATTGGAAAAATTGCACTTTTTGGCCAATTCGACCCTTAGACTAGTAATGATGCAAATGCTTCCAAATGGCTCCAAATGCTTCCGAATTGGGTCTGAAGGTGTTTGAAAGGTATTGAGACATAAAAATGAGGCTGATGAATGCTTGGACACTCTCAAAAGACTTCTGCAACATTCATTTACAATCAGGAGAAAATAGGGAAATTTACTAGTCAATTCGAGGTTCAAAACCCCCAAGGGTAGGGGACAAAAATGGCTTTCCAAATGCAGTATGACCCTCCCAAATTTCTGAACAGAGACATGGAATTGTTAAAGGACTTCAATGGGCTCCCAAATGCATCATTAATCAGTTCCTAAAGGTTGCTGTAACTCCCATAAATTAGAGGTTTGTGGACATGTCTTCACCTAGGGGGAAATGATAGGAAACTTCACCATTTGCTATGAAATTCAAGATTTATGTTCCAAAGGCTTATGTAATGTATGTGAAACTTCTTCAGGACATTATTGACCCTCCATACATCATAAAAATCACAGATATGAACTGATACAAGTCGAAATAAAGCAACTTCAAGCTTTCATAACAAGATATGAGGAAAATGGCACCATTTATGCATTGTTTGGTATTTTGACACAGTTTTACTTGGTATTTCAACCTGAGGATCCTCTGAGCAACAAATACAGAGTAAATACATCAGATTACAAATAAATGGGGCCACGGATCCCTGACTCCCCAGTTCCTAAGAGATTCTGGTACAGAATCGAGGCAGGCGGGTGCAATTCCGGTAACCTTGCATGGGGTGAAATGTGGATCTTTCAGCAGCTCTTGACCAGCGTGCAGGGATGTCCATGACGATGGGGTGAGGTCAACCAACTATTGTTATTAGATAAGAAGTCACCATCCTCTTCTTCCTTTCTTATTATTTCTTTCTTCTAAGTTACAGGAAATGCTGCTGTAGGGCCTTTCCTACGGGAAACAGTGCAGGAATATTTTGGGAACATTTCTCTTCCGTTCCCAGGCTGAAACAACCATTTTTACCCCCCTGGTTCTTTTTTATATTTGTTGGCCTTGTAGGGCCCACAATAATCTAAATAGAAAAAAGAATCAAAGAGGGGCCAGGGCAAAGAAAGATGTTTTCGGTTCTGATTTTTATTTTGAATAGGTGAAACACAGGGTTGAAAGTTTGTGCACAGACAGATTAATTTGCGTAAGATGTGAGAAGTTTTATGCTAGATCCTGTATAAGGTTTCTGTTCCGTGTAACTTGCGATCAATTTCAACTAATCTTTCCAGTGCTTAAAACATCTCACAGCCTACTTTAGGAATCTTAACTTACCTATTCTGAAGAAGAAATTTTATTTATTGAACCGACAAAATAATAATCAGCACAAAGTGGGTCCTATGGTGGGTTGTCTCTTTCTTCAATATTCAAGCCTGGATTTTTGTCCAATTGCTGGTAAGGGTGCAGTTACAATATTTCTCACTCAATATGACACAAAATATCTGCAGAGAGGAGAGATGGTGGATATTATTTAATATTTGTAAAATGAGGTACAGAAGTGATGTATCTTATAAGTCAAAGGGGTTAAGCTCAACCAGTATTTGTGCTTTGTGATTGTGTATCTTTCAGAGATCCTTATTATGCTGCTATTGTGAATAATGTATTGAATGCTGATGAAGTTGGAATTTAGTCTATAGTAGCATATAATCTTAACACTCTTCATGATCTGCCATATTCGCTAGCTTTTTCTTTTGTTGAACTTGACCTTGTTGTATTTCAGTATCTCACAAACTCTTCTTCCATTTTCCCTTCAGAGGTCCTAGGTTACCACAATAATATCTCAATTTTTTTAAAAGAAATTTCACCTGTAACAGTTTTGCCTCTATTGCCCATTCTTCCCTCCTGCCTTTACTTGCTGTTGCCTATGAACTTGGCGGCAAAAACACTTTCATATGCATTTTCCCCACTTCTGAACTGCTTTTCCAGCTCTTATGCTGTAAGAATTGGCTTCACAATTTATCAGTAGTAAGTTCAATAGACTTAGGATTACTGTTAAGTGTCTTAGGATTAATGTTAAGTGTCTCAACAAAATTTTCAAAAGATTGATGTAGAGTTTTTATGTAATAATTGCCATCACCATGTCTTGTTCATTTACCTCTCTACTAATTGTAGGCCACTGATGATGAACATTCTTCAACTTCACTAAATGATTTGCAATTGAATCCCCTTGTCCAATTTCACGGCATAAAGTAAAATTCTGAGGTAAAGAGCCTTACCTTTATCTGAAATCTCATGCCATCACATCAGTGTTCTACACATGATACATGCATCTGATGCCACGTTTCTGCAAAGTCATTTCATCAGTAATAAAAATCTTTATTAATATTATTAATACATCATTTCTTTTGGAGTCATACATTTCATATGACACCTTACCTTTATCTGAAATCTCATGCCATCACATCAGTGTTCTACACATAATACATGCATCTGATGCTACGTTTCTGCAAAGTCATTTCATCAGTGATAAAAAGCTTTATTAATATTATTGATACCTCATTTCTTTTGGAGTCATACATTTCATATGACACCTCATCATTTGGATCTCTTGTTGCTTTGCCTGTTACCACATCCAACAGTTGACTATACTCTTAAGATATCTATCATACTATGGTTATATACATTAAAGTTGTGCCCATTAAATTTTTGAAGTGTGAAAATATTACATTATGTAAGCTCGATGATTTTATCTCACTCACCAAGCACCAAATTTTTTTCCTTTTAGGATTTTTAACCTATAGTCTTAAAAAATACTTTTTAAATGTTCAATTTTCTGTTAATTTTCTGGTGTGCTTTGTGTCCATTCTTATTGTGCTGTGATGTGTTTTGGCTTTATCGGTTGCATATGACAACTAAGTTTGTTGCCAACCATTGATTTAAGCAAACATATCAATTTAGCTCTTGCTGCTACTGTTCTACGGTATTCATCTCCGCACAATCTACTTCCCATGATATTACTTTATACTGACGACCACTTTCTAGACTTCAATTTTCCTCTCTAGTGATTACTTTTATGATCTTTTGTGTTGTTACCTATTTGACTCTTGTCAATATGCTCACACCCACTTTGCCATGGTTGTATGCAGTTGCTGTGACATATATCTGCTTGCTAATAATGTCTCATTAGCACCTATTGTGATAAGTTCTTAACCATTTTGTTGGCTGGATATACAGCTGGTAGCCATCATGTTGACCAGTCCGAGTCATCAGTGCTCTCTCCTGTGTACAACTAGATTTTTAGTGGTGTGTGCATGACGTCAGGAGATTCGTGCTGCCAATCTGTTTGACATATAAACACTCATATGCATTCTGTCAACAACCAAATGTCACAATTTGAAGGCTGCTTGGATTACAGACAAATTTCTGTTTCCATTCGACTTCCATTTTCTTTTACCTGCTATCGTTCTGATTTTGCCAAAATCATGCTGTGCTCAACCAGTGCCGAGAATAGCTATGAGGCCGTCCACTAGCCGTTGGTCTATATCATTGTTCCACCAAGTTTCTGGGACGCGGGAGCGGGGAAACGCGGAAACGACATATGTAGAAGCACCCCCCAAATTTTAGGAAACGCCGAAGGGTACGTCGGGGTCTTCAACACAGGAAAATTTTAAATTATAGGGGACCCCACCCAGAATACTACAAAATTAAAAAAATTTAAAATTATAATTTAAGAGTTTAAAGATTAGTAGTAACTAAATAGAAACAAAACAATAACATTATGATTATAACATTAACATCATGTATTCAATATTGAGTTTGTCTGGTAAAACCTCCCTTTTTTCTGAATCAGAAAGGCAGATTTTGGTTATGTATTGCCTAAAATCAAATAAATAAAGGCAAATACTGGTTGTGCAATGACTCGAGTGTTGTGGTTCTTGAATAAATGATGTTTGAATTCTCTGTGCAATCATTTTTGATTTTATGGATCTCTGATTACATATATGTATATTTTTACATTACCAATGCACACACATTTTGAAAGTGGCGTTTTGTAACTTCATACAAGTTTTGGAAATCATACAGATTTCCAAAAACTTCTGACAAGTTTTTTCTCTCCACATTTCTGCTTTTCCATATTTATTATTATCTATGCTACCGGATCCACTACCCCAGTGTGTAGGATCCGTGGATCCGCCTAGGATCTGTCATGGAAACGGATCCCCTGGAGAAGGAAATGCATCTGGGTTCCATGTAATGGATCCTGTGGAAAATCAAACAGTTCCTGAAATTTTTAGATGGATCCTGAAACTTCCAGTGCTTCTGTGACCCACCAATACCCCCCAAAATTGTTTTTTAATGAGAAACTTAAAAAACCCTAAACACGCAAAGGCCAAAAGCGTAAGCCCCATTCCTGCCCAAGGTCTGATCTATCCTTATGTGAAGATCTGCTCTTGAAGTCTGATATATCAAGGTCTGCTTTCAAAGTTTTCATTTGATTTATCTTTATGGTCAAGGTCTGCTATCAAGGGCTGATCTGTCTTTGTGTTATGTCATTGCTCACTTCACCCACACTGTTATTTAGTCCTGCAATTTTCTTCAAGAAAACCACTTTATTCACTGCTGAAATGGACATGTGGATGTGGCTCACAAAAACGTTGTTACGACCTGCTTCATGATCATGCTGTGGTTTTGAAAATGATCAATATCGATCACGGTTATAACTTATCAAATTATCAGTTATGGTACATGAATAGCTAATAATAATATGCATGCAAACTCTCTTTTCTGGCAGTAACGTATAGTTCTACTGTTATATTTTGTGAATAGATTTGATTTTTCACTTTTTTATTATTATTATTTATTATAAAAATATTTTTATATTTTTTTGTACTTACTGTTTCCCCACTGTATCAGGATCCTGGGTTTTCAAAAATCTGGTGGATCTGTATCCTGGTAACTTAGATTACTATTGATAAGGGGCCTCCCTTTTTCCTATTTTCTCATTTCCCATCATTAATGATGAGAAGTCTCTCTTTCTCCTAGTTTTCCCTTTCTCATTATGGTTTTCTTCTTCCTCCTACCTAGGTTTTTATTTGTTTATTTCTTTTATTTCCCCATAACAGTGTGGTACCAATGAAACCCACTGGGTACTTCCCTTCATTCTGAGGATGGTACCCAGGGTAACTGGTTGGTTATAATTTTGGCAACCTAGCCCAGCGGGAAGATTGAGTGAAACCGATAATATTCACTGAAGCGGCCAGCTTGGGGACTTGACTCTGTGACCTCTTGCTTGTAATTCACAACACTTGATCACTCGAGTTAGCCTACTGGGATCCTCCTATCCAGTTATGCCCTTATGGTCATTATTATTTTGATTAGAGGTCTCACTTCCTTCTATTTTCTATTTTCTTATTATCATATATAAGAGGTTTCCTGTTCTCTTTCCTCCTACCCATTTGTTACTTGTCATTTATTTCTCTAATTTTTATTTATTTCTTGTGTTCTTTCTTTCCTTGCAGTTTTTCATTTTTTTCTTTTCTTTTTCTTTGTATTATCTTCTTTCTTCTTCCTCTTTCCTCCCCACATCACACCTTTGTTTCTCTCTATTTTGTCACCATTTCTTAACGACATAACCTACTTCTGCCTCCAAATTATTCATTGCTGGAAAACTGCAATCCAAATGAGTTGGGTGGGCAGTAAATAAATGAGTGCATTCTTTTATGGATTTAAAGCAATTTATTATTTCTCAAGGTTAAAAGAAATGAGGGACCCTTGGCCAGTGCTTTCGTTGTGGGACACACAGATACACTTGAAAAGACAGATAGGTAACAATATATTTATACCTTTTCTGGAAGGTTGTTTATGTTTTGAAACATGGACTTTTGCTTTACTCCTACGAGTACAAAGGATCAAAGAGTTTCTGATTTCTCTCTGGGCTTCTCTTTTACCTAAACGCCATTTATACCCACAAGGAGCCTATACAGTTCACCATCAATATAGCATTGAACAACTTATTTGGTTAATTGCTTTGAGGGGATTCAACTCTTGACCATCTTGTTGGCAAATTTTACCTGCTTATCACTATACTAGTTATCGCTACTGCTTCTTTTTCGTTTTGCAAGTCAACAAGGTTGGCCCCAAAATGGTCATTACCAGGACTAATGAAGTGATGTAGATATGCTAAGAGTAGAGGATGTAATGAGAGCATTAAAATACATGTAATAATTATGAGGTGATTAGCACACATGTCCTGTACATGTCATTATTGTACATAATTGCATGTGGCACTTGTTTCGTGTACGTTGGTGAATTGATAGACTTTGAACAAAAATAGAGTGTTTCCTCGTGTATAAAGAGCCCCCACAAACACTTATACATATGAAAATTGTGTTTGACTAAATTTAATGGCAATACTTTGGGTACATGTGTATGAGTGAGATATGAATGTCACATGCACACAAACATCTTAATAACTTTGTTCTCTGCTTTCCAAATTGTGCAACTTGGCCAGTGATATTAAGTTCAACATTTGACATCGTTGTTGGGTTTGACACAAGAGCGTGACCTGTGGAAGTGGTGAATCTACACAAGTGAATAATGTTCATGGTGATGAGCTAGTGGTGGCCTTGGGACTAGAGGAAGCAAGAGAGTTATTTGGACAATAAGCTCAATTTCAACAAAGGCTTATTGCACGTGCTGGGAGGTTATTATAGTAAACTAAAGAAGATTGCAAGGGAAGGAATTATTATTTTGTATAGAGGAATCTTCATCGTATGAGTTAATTTGCTGATGACGTCTTTGGAAATGATACTGTATGAAGTCTCAACCAAAGAATGACGTCATATGCCATGAATGAAGTCTCAACCAAAGAAGGTAGTATGAAGAAACTTATATGTTGTGTACATCTTCATCAAAAGAAAGGTCGATATCACAAAAAATCTAGTGAGCTTCAGAGAGCACTTCTCTCAAGTGTAGTGATGGGGAATTGAGAGGCTTGGTAGAGAATTTTGGACATCTATGATATTAGTTCAAGGGAAGAGACCTAGGGTGATGTAGAGGTAGCACCCCTCACTTATAATAAATAACGACAAGACACTATTGTGGGTGCCTCCATTGTTTTAGCTACAAGGGTAGAGATGTCAAATGCACAAGTTAACTTGAAGTTCGTTATTAGAGTTACATTCAAAATTTATTATGGTTTCAGTCGCGAAGAGACAAAAATTGCCCCCTTTCATTGGAATAGGGCATGAGGATCATGTCAGACATTGTAACACTTGTGAAAGGATTTGGATAGCAAATTGGGACCTTGATGAGTTGTGTTGGTTGACACATACCTCGAGTACCTTACGTGACATTGCACATGATTCATATAGAGATTATAAAAAAAACATTTCAAAACCTAATCAAAATTGAAAATTGTGCTCACAACAACGCTTAGATTGCTAAGAGATGATGACAAAATAACACATGAAATATGCCACCATAAGCAAGAAAAGGGGCAATGAAATATTCTCCTCAGAGTCAAATAAAAATTACTTGGATTGTTAAAGGATGCAAATGCATGTTACAAATGGAAACTAATGAGTGGTTTATGTAAGAATGGTTGGTGAAATACAAAACGATGATGAGAGTTGTAACCCCTACTACATACAAAAAAGGATTGACAAGAGCATTGGACTTAGAAGGTGAAGACAAAGGCAAAGCACTTGCTTTGGACAAAAGAGCAAGTGAAATCATCAGCAAGATCACCATCCATTGAGTAATGAACAATTGTTGAAGCTTTTCCATTACAATTGATGCATTAAGGGATGGAATGGTGAAAATGATGAAATCAATATCTCAACTAAAGAGAAAGGGAGAGAAAAAACATTTGGTTCACAAGATGTAGAAGAGAAGAAAATATGGAATCCTAATGCATTGAACATGTGTGCGATAGATGATCATCATACCTCCAATTGTAGAACAAAAAGGGTAAGCAAGTCAATTTTATTGGAGAATGCAATGGCAAGAAGAGTAAAAAATAATATAAAAACAACAATACTATACTAGCAATGGCAACGACAATACTAACAATGTCAACATTAGGTGCAATAACATCCAAAATAACAAAAATAGACACATTTTCTTCTCTGAGATTTCTGCGGTGATTATTATTTGCAATAATGTCTTCCGGGTAATCCACAGTGGTGGACATGATGTCGTCGATGTTTCGAATCCTAATACGGATCCATCTTCAGGACAAATGAGTCGAGATGCTAAGGAGGACGATCTTGTTTGATTAATATTGAAGGCAAGGGACAATTTGAATAAATTGAGACATAGGTCAACCACAAAATTGTGAGGGAGAAAAGCTATGACCTCTGGTTCGATTGAGAGTCACACCTTTTATGGTTCATTTGATTTTTAATTAAAGGGATCCAATTTCCACTTACTTCAAGGCCCTCATCCCTATTTAGATTCAGTTACAAGTAGATGATAAAGTAAGGCCAATATGGCATTGTTGTAGATGTGGAAAATGGGGCATTGTCATAGATATTGTACATAGTCAAAACAAGTCTACATCAGAATTGCATGCTATGAGATGATGATAATGACAATTATCTAAGAATCAAACAAGGACATGTAAACTATGTCAACCAAAGATGTACATGGTTGAAGTGAGCACAAGCAAAGAAGGCCGAAGGTTCAAATCCAACAACATGAAAAACAAGATCCAAGGAAGCGAAGGAAGCAATAAAATATGCATAAGAGAAAACAAAGGATGTAAAAGATAACTTTTGAAGAAGATATGTTAGTAAATAACAAAGTGAAGAAAAAAAGAGTAAAACGATTATGGGTATCATCCAAATCCTAACTACCTTGGTACACTGAATACTAGAAACAAAGTCCTCAATAAAGATGGCAACACTAATGACATATATATTGATTACGGTGGAAACATTGGTAGAAGAATTTAGAGGTCTCGGACATGATCATAACATCAAGTTCAAATCAAGTTGCATTCAATTGCTACCGATGTTGTAGAATGTATAGAAATGATAAAAGAGGATTTACATAACTTTTTAATTGAGGATGGAGACTACTAATTCAATGAGTTCAGTGGCGTTGAACGTGACCATAACGTCAAGTTCAATTCAAGTTGCATTCAATTGCTACCAAGGTTGTAGAATGTATAGAAATGATAAAAGAGGATGTGCATAACTTTTTAATTGACGATGGAGACTACAAATTCATTGACAAAAAGAGATGACAAACCCATGGAGAGTACAATGACGATTACCATTCATACCTTGAATTATACATTAGTCAATGGTAGATCAAGAGTGATCATTTTATTGGAAGAAGCATGCGTAACAAGGAAGCCTACATTATGACATACTAGGTTCCTACTATTGATGGTGAACTCGCTGACCCGAAAGGATTACGATGGTGCATGAAAAATATATAGTAGACAAAAGGTTTCCCATTGACATTGTTTTTATTTCAATAAAACCAAGAACCTCAACGCACTCCACATTATTTGGATGGCCATGGCTTTGGAAGGTAAAAGCAATTCAAGATTGGGGAAGAGATACCTTGACAACCGAACAAGATGAGATCAATTAGAAATTGAGATGAAGAAGACAAGAATTGAGAGAAGTGTCATCTAGTTCAAGTATAGTGGAATCGATGAAAAAACACTATTGGAATTTAGAGGCATTGATAAAAAAATAAACTGATGTTGGAAGAATGTTTAGAAGATGTAATTCGGACAATGGATTACTACGTTGGCAAATGAAAGAGTATGAGGTTCTCTTGTCGTCATTCTTTCATGTAATTAATGAGGACTTGAATAATAAAAGGACATCGAGGACACAGACACCATTGGTGATGAAGAGTAAGGCAATCAATTTCCATATCAAAGAGTTAGCGAGGAGGATGAGGATGATGCACAAATAGGTTATAGTTTGTTTATGGTACATGAGTCTAAATATTGTTAGATAGAAGACACACGGACCGACCATCAGACAAGGAGAGGAGATGTTCTAAATAGAGATGCCAAATCTTGATAGAATTTGAGCCATCACCCAACATATACCCCTAGGAAATGTAAATAGGGTGGAGGACAAGAATGTGAAAGGAAGCAAGGAGAATGACATAGTGTGTAATTTCATCCAGGGGTTGTCGTCACCACCTAAACCAAGTGATATTTGGGTGAAATATGTAACACACAAAAATGAAGCTTGGAGAATAAGTGTAAGGCATTACCCCCAAAGTAGGTGTTTGTAGGGATGAAAAATAATGGCGCTATAAGGTGGATGCATGTGCGACGGCGAGAGTAGATAAAGGAAGAAGATTCGATGCAATTTATTGAGGCAAGTGAAGAGAAATTGACTCAAATTCAATGAAAACTGTTTCAAAAGAGACATTCATGAAATAACGAGACATCGTATAATGAGACAAGTGAAGAGAAATCAAATGAAATATTGGACATCATACGATGAGAGAAGTACCCATTTAAAAATAAAAGAAATACTAAAATTAATGGGGAAGTTAAATTCATGATGGATGTTATATTATACAATTGGGCTAGTCCATTCTTTGTACACAACCACGTGGAAGGTAAAAGGAGCAAGAGGAATGAAAGTGTAAGGAGAGGGCATGATGTCAAGAGAGCGGTGCAAGAGAGATGAATCCTGAAGCACATGGCCCATAGAGTAGTGTGAGTAGGACAAATCCTCAAGTAGATTGGCAACATAATAGTTTCAGTGAGGAAAATATTTAACATTCACAAAAGAAAGAGAGAACAAAGCTATGCCATGAATAATCAAAAGTTTGAATCTCAAAGAAAAGAGAGAAATTTTAAGAGAGACAAAAAATGTGTTTTGAACTTTTAAAAGAAAATGATGGTCTTTTTGCAAAAGAAGAACACGCAATGTGGAGGGGTATTTGAATGAATACCCCACCAAGCTTGTGTCACCTTCAAAGGTGGATCTTGTGGCAGCGACCTCCTAAGTGGTGGCCATTGCACCCACATGCCTCCCAAAGAGGTACCTTGGGAGTTTCTTCTTTCATTGATAACTATCCAATTGGTGTGGGTTACACCCACACCCTTCCTTTAGTGATGCGGGGTTACCTCACCCAGTGCAAGGTGGTCCATGTACATTCCAACCCTCCTAGGGTGGTGCAGTTCATCCACACCCCTCCTTGAGGGGTGTGATCCACCCGCACCCTTTCTAGAGAGGTGCAGGGTTGCAACACCCATTACAGGGGGTGCAATGCAATTTCACCCCTCTTGGGGAGTTGTGGGCTTGCTGCACTCCACTTGGGGTGGTGCGGTGGATCTCCTCCTTTCTAGGGTAGCTGCACTTACATGGGTGCAATGTCACAAGTAGTGTACAACATCGTAGTTGCAATTTTTTCGTGGAGTTTACACAAGGAAGAGGTAGAGATTTCTCTAGGGAAATACTTGAGATTTTTGTTTTGGATGAATTTTGTATGTTGAATTTTATGTTATTAGTGCATGAATTCACGTCCTGAAAAGAGAGTGAAGAGAGATGTGTAAGTGCTCTGGAGGGTGATATCTACAAATGCTGAAAAGAGTGAAAGGGTAATGTGCAAGGTGCCAGAAAGAGTACATGTGCTAAGGTATAGAGTTGCATTGCAGGGTTGACAATGGTAGAGAAGCAACCCAAATCTCGCATTCATTAAATGATGTGTAGAGAGCTCCCCAAATAATACAACATATTTTTAATAAGACTATGAAAATATGTGCCTTAAGTAGTGGAGTTGACCCAATTACTGTGCAAAAATCGCATTCAGTGTACTTGGGTATTGCTCAAGTGTGAGGGATTGAAAGGCGTAGTGAAGATAAGGTGGTTGCTTCCAGACAATGCTGTAATGGGAGATAATTGGAGGAAACTAGATGCTATTAGGATGGTGTACACTGTAGAGAAACTTCATCAGGACAAGGTTTGCAAATTGTGTGGTTTTACTAGTCCATTGAGTAGATGAAATGCTACGGGCAGTGGCATTGGAAGGGTACCAGGTGGGGACTAAAACTTGCATAATTAGAGGGATATTGATAATAACCATTTTTGAGTGAAAGAATTGTTTCTATATTATTGTTGAGATTTTGGACTTTATACTTATTGTAGATTAGGGTTAGCAGTTGCTTTTGCATTCCCATTATGTGCCTACATGGGTCGTACTCCTGAGTCCCTTTGACCTACTATTGTGACTAAAACTTGCATAATTAGAGGGATATTGATAATAACCATTTTTGAGCGAAAGAATTGTTCCTCTATTATTGTTGAGCTTTTGGACTTTATACTTATTGTAGATTAGGGTTAGCAGTTGCTTTTGCATTCCCATTATGTGCCTACATGAGTCGTACTCCTGAGTCCCTTTGACCTACTATTGTGGTAATTTAGTGGAACTGGATGTTAATAAAATTATCTTATCTATTTGTAAGGAGGTGGTCTGTCTGCTTGGTTAGAAAGGGAATCATGAGAAGTAGGTTCTACAGGTCGTTAAGACCGCCAAGATCGTTGATACCTGCAACTTTGCAAGGCCCCTGTATAGTCCACCATCAATATAGTGCTGAACAATTTCTTTGGCTAGTTGCTTTGAGGGGATTCAACTCTGGACCATGTTGACAAATGTCAGCAGCTTATCAGTGCACTCGAAATAGCTGCTGCTACTTCGTTATTTTTTGTTTGTTTTTTCAGTTTAAATTTTGGCCTGCAAGTCAGCATGCTTTGATGTCTAAGAAAAGTTGTTAACGAGTTGAATAGAAAATGCATTCAACTTCAGCAAACCCTGTAGTGAAAATGGATCAGAATGGGTCTCACATGAAATGTTTCTTTTTGATTCTTTACTTTTTAAGTTATAATGGTTTAGCTGACCTTACCAAGGCATGTTTTGCATTCCGAAGTCAGCTCATGGTCTGTTGAAGATAGCTGGACTATGCCCAGTTAGTAATGTCAAAACACCAGGACTGTTTTCTAATAAATAGTCCAAAGAGTTAATCTTGAAATTAGAACTGTGAAGATTTTGCAGAGAAGTGAGATTTTTGAATTTTTCATATGCTGAGCAAGTTAACATCCTCCTTCCTTTTACTATAGTATAACTGTTCTAAGCCAAGGCAAGGGTTTGGGAAAACTAGAAAACTTAAATTCACACATTGTCATCTTCTCTACTTGTGCTATTCTAGCACTGAACCAAAATCAAAATATTTTGCTTTGTTTCTTCAGTTGGAAGAAGGCATTCTTGCAAATTTGTACACGCTATAATTTTTGCAATTCCTGATTGTAAATGGTATTTATTTGGGACAAGAAGGTCAACTTCTTTTGCATTTATAACGTTTTTCTGTCTGGCAACTAATTCATACATTTCAAGCCAAAGCCATCTTTTAGCATGATTGCTGGGTTGTTGAGGAAATTATGCATACAGCTGACCTTTTAGGATCGACGCTGATTCTCCTATACTTCTACATAGTGAATATTATTTTCTTGCATTTTCTGGCAAATATTATCGTACTGCTGTCTCCTTTCTTCTTGTAATTCTAATGATTGAATCGGAGTTACTAGATTCCTCAAATCAGTCCTTTTATTCAGGTTAGAGGTGCTCTCAAAATACTGAATATTGTATGTACTATGTACATTGTATACCTAGGCTGTATTTCCCAAGAGATCTTGGCATGGTGCCAATTCCAGGGAGAATCCAAATTCCTTTGATGGCTGGGGAATCTACCTAAAAGAACACTTAATTAAAAAGTTACGGAAAGATACAGCTTTGGGATGTTGAAATCCACAAAGGAGAATATTCTAGAATCCTAAAGTAAAAATATCTAACCATTAGCATCAGCCTAGGTGATTAAGCCTTATATAGTGGGCAGGCTCAGTTCATGTCTAATGTAAATATATTTATAAATAGGTGCTTAAGCCTTATATAGTGGACAGGCTTGTAAATTGTATATTTTAAGAATTCCTCATGAAGACATCCTCAAAACCTAACTGTCACTACAAGTGCACCTGTATGATGTATCTCATATTTCTGATAACCGTGCTACCAGTTCTTGATTTGGTATCTCATCCAGTAAGGAATCATTGTTTCTAGGAGATTTCATACTTTTATTGATGTTTGTTTATTTGTTTCTTTTGCAGTTTATTCCCAAGAAAGGGGGAACCCCAAAGAGGAATGAGATTATTTTCATTGCTCCTACAGGTGAGGAGATCAAGAATAGGCGGCATCTGACACAGTATTTGAAATCCCATCCAGGAGGTCCTGATATTACGGAGTTTGAGTGGGGCACAGGTAGATGTCAAATTTTCCTGCCCTTGGAAATTTTCTTTTATGTGGATTCATTCAACTTTTCAGAAACTTAATTTCCGAGCCTATAATATAATGGATTTCAGAAAATATGATATTGACTGTGTTTTGCTAATGATCTAATAATAGGTGATACACCAAGGAGATCTGCAAGATTAAGTGAGAAGCCAAAAACAACCGAAACTCCAGAAAGTGAGTCTAAAAGGACAACTCCAAAGCGATCTAGAAAATCAGACGGTGCTTCTGAAGACGCAAAAGAAAAGAAAAAGAAAGGGGCTGAAGCTCCTCCTGAAGAAGTCGAAGCTAGCAAGGAAGAAGAAATGCAAGATGTTGAGAATGTGGACAATTCAGCTAAAGAAAAAACTTCTGCTTCAGAAACAGCAGAAGATGTTGGAAAAGATGAGCAGGATGACAAGGAAGAGAAACCAGAAAAGAAGACTGAAGAGAAACAAGAAGACAATGGAGAGAAACCAGAATTGGAAACTGAGGTAAAGGCTGACGGACCTAAATCTGAGAAAATAGTGGAGGTGGCTGTTGACAAAGGAGAAGAAACAGCATTGAAGGATTCAAAAGTTCAGGAAATGGAAGAGGCAGGAACTGAGCAGACAGAAGTGAAACAGAATGAGGAAAAGAAAGAAGAGCACCATGGCGGGGATGGCAAACCTGAGGAGATAACAGTCGTGGTGCCAGGAGAATCATTGGAAGCAAAGGAGGAGAATAAATGTCCTGGAGCTAATGTAGACATCTCTAAGAATGGGGAACCTGTAGAGAAACTGGAAGTTGCACATGAACCTAATGAAAAGCATGCTAGTCAAGAAAACTCACAGCTACGAGAGATTAATTCTCTGCGTTGTGAGCAGCTCCCTGAACCATCTTCAGTGAGCTGCTGAATTCCATCGTTTCGTTGCTGTGTATTGTTATAGGTTAGCACATGATTCATCATTAGCCGTGCCTCAGGTTTGGGTTTGTGTAGGTAATAAATTCTTACAAAGGTCTTTTTAGCATTGCAATGCGGTAGCAATGCTACGTCTCAAATCTAAACAACGGAACCTGGGGATGCAGTTACTCTGTTCACTTTGCAGACTCACCTAATTCAGAGCTTTTCGAAGCATGCACTTTGCATTTCTGATACAATTCGATTTCTAACTTTGTAAGTTTATTCTGCTAATGCTGTTATTTGACCATGTAATCGACGGGATTTAGTGCCCTCCAAAGACTTATCTGTGCTGTAACTTGTTTAAATTGGGTAGTTTTGACAGCCTTTACTGTTATGAAGCTTTTGAGTGTCTTCTGCAGAGCAGGATTGAGGAAGTCAATTTCGTTTTTGCTCTGAAATTCTGAAGCCTTTCAGGGTAAGTTTCAGAAAGTATTGTGACACTCTTTATTTTTAATCAAATAGTATTTAAGTAGTTATGATTTAAATGACTTACTATATAATTTTGTGTTCTGCCTGTTCATACACATTTTCACTGTATTGGGGCTAAATGAAACACTGTATAGGCAGTTTTTTCTGTTTTAACTTTGTAGTGATGTTCCGTAATTTGCTGAAGGTTGTTTGTTGGTATTTCTGTCAAGCAAGCATTAGTTTTCATTTGAGTGTTGCTTGTCTATTCATGTTTTGTTAGCATAGGTTCTATGTCTGTTGACTTTTTGCCAAACATCATAAAGGTTAATTTTTGAGTTTGCTTTGTGAGCACAACTCCACAGTTTCTTGGGCTGTTCTCAAGCATTTAGTGCTGTTATTACAGTTTAATATTATTTTGATCAACAAATTTATGTAGTTTGTTTCAGCATTTGTTATTAACATCACTGGAATGCTTTAGTGAGGTGAAATTCTTGTTTTTGTGCTTTTATCAAACATTTTCTGCTTGTGTGGGCTATTGTCTTTTTAGTATAAATGTGCTGGATAATTTGTGTTTCCACATTATTGGCTTTTCTTTATGTACGGATTTTCCACTTCATGATTTAACCAGTATTCTATTTATGCCATTTTATAGAAATATGACATTCTTCTGGTTGGCTTTTAGCCAGTGACTGAAATTTTGAACTTTGAATAGTATAGTTGTTCCATACGTTAAGAAAAAGCTCTACTGGTTTTGATAGAATACTTAGGATTAAGGTTCAATATTTTGCTTTCGTTGGAACCTTAGTATGTGATTCTCTGCTTGAAGCAGAAGTTTACAAGTTGCAATAGGACCATCTAGGGCACTGGCTTTAGTGTCTTCAGCATGTGAGGCTTATTGAAAGTTATGGTATTTGATTAAAAATACTATGGAACTGAATATAATGCTGCTATGATATCTTAAAGCTTCCATTTGTATGTCCATATTCCTACCATAATTAATAAAGCATAAGATGAAAATATAGTGTCTTGTCACAGAGTAATTATTTGTGCGAAATACCGAGAGGTCTTTCTCCAGATCAGAAGGATCCTTGCAAACTTGTTTAAATCTTACCCTTCTTTGGAGTCCATGTTCTCACCTCATGATTGAAAGAATGATATTAAGAACCGTAGCATGCATCTAAACTTGTTAGTAATCCATGCCAATAAATTTACATGCTCCAGCTTCTATGAAATTGGGCCCCTATGAATAATTAATGTACTAGTAATATAGCGTCCCCTGTCTAGTCACAGAGTAATTATTTGTGCTAAATACTGAGCGGTCTTTCTCCAGATCAGAAGGATCCTTGCAATCAACTTGTTTAAATCTTACCCTTCTTTGGAGTCCATGTTCTCACCTCACGAATGAAAGAATGATATTAAGAACCATAGCATGCATCTAAACTTGTTCGTAATCCATGCAATTAAATTAACACGCCCCAGCTTCTTTGAAATTGGGTCCCTCTGAATAATTAATGTGTTATGACAGAACTAAAAGGAAGCTTCTACATGTGGGAGCCTTCTGTCAGGAATGTTGTTCAATATGAATTGTACTTATGATCTACACTGTCCAAAGCTTTTAGTTTCACATCTAAATATAAAAACTGCACCGTAGAAGACCATTTGTTTGAGAGAATGTAAAATTTTCATTTTCAGAAAGGAGAGAAGGATGATCCTAGATTAGTATGTTGGATGCTCTCTAGAAATACTATATGGATTCAGTTGACTGATTAAAATGGTTTGTATATGACATCTGAATTCACCATCATTTGTTGTGATTTGGATGTAGCCCATGAAAGTTTTATGCTGCCTCTGCTGTATCTCTAGCTTTACACTGGTTCTCTTTCATTTTATGTCATTTATTACATGCATATGGGTGTTTTCGACAAAGTTATGGCTGTAAATGTTCTTTTGTTGACAGGTTGTGAACCTTCAATTTGTAACCCCTTTCCAAATGCTCACTCTATGCATACGAGTATTGTTGGCAAAATCATGGCTGTAAATGTCTTTTCGAAAAATTCTTGGCATAGAGTGAGCCATTTTGAAAGGTGGTGCGAATTGAAGGGCCACCACTTGTTCATCAATGTAAGGGGAACATAGAAATCAATGAGGTCAGTAACCCTTAAATAATGGAAGTGGCTGAAATTATTTCCAAGGTACATGTATTTATTATTGTTAGTTTGAAACATGAAATCCTTGTGTAGTAGGGTAGTATTTAGCAACCTGCATTTGTGTGACATTACATCCTAGGATCATTGTATCTGTGGCTCGAGTCTGAACTATCAACAAAACCATCTGTGCAACATTATGCAGTCTGTAGATGAATCTTTTTTTGCAAATGATGATGTTATATATGTGTCTAGTTTCCAATTTTATGGTTGTTACAGGGCTTGTCTATTTTATTATCTTTTAGTTTAATTGTAGAACTCGTACCTCTATTAATGACACTACAACACATTGCAAGTTTGTAAACATTCATGCAATATAGGCACGCCGCTCAATTTTAGCCATCCCAACTTATAGACCATCTACTTAACGTAGTGATGTTTATTACTTATTCAATTTTGTTCCAAGTCAACTCAGTCCATGTTTTACACTGGTAAGGGAATGTCATGCTCCAAAATACTTGAAATGATTCAAAAGACAGATTTCTGAGGAGTTCCAGTTTGTAGAGGATCAGTGAGACATACAGAGGGCATGTCTATGTGCGTGAATGAGTGAGTGCATAGGTGATGTTTGTGTGTTTGCACCATGACAGGGAAAGCTTGAATGCATATACGGGTAGATAGAGATGAATGACAAAAGGATGGTGAGTTGAAGGTAGCATATTTTTTGGATGCCCTTCTAAACATCATATCTCAGTTGGAACCATGGCAATGTTATGAGGAGTTTATAATGATCAAAGCAATGGTTATTTAGGGCAAAGCCAAATGATTGGGTCTTGGCAAAGCTAATTGGGGAATCAGTTTTACAATGGCTCGGAAATACTTGACAATAAGTCCGTGGATTAAAATTATAATAGGTACTAATATTAATTCTGCAATAACTTGGCAATAATTCAACAAAACAGCAATAACTTGGAACTTGTTAGAGTTTCTCCACACTCAAGTGTACTCCCCAGGCTTGCCAAGTCTCTCAAAATACACCAAATTTCTATGAGTTTGGCAGACTTGGTTGGCACCGGGCCAAGCGAAATTAACTTGCCAAGTTCTATGTTCTAACAAGCCTTGTAACTGGTTAGGGGCCAACATGGGTAGCCCATATTTTAATATTAATGATTATTAGTGTTGTTTGACGATGTCCAAAAACTTGATCAGCTATGAAGGACTGGTTTTATGTTTTCAGTTCTTTTGTTGATACTTCTCTCTTTGATATGTAAAGTTTTATTAGTTTCAGAGATTGTAATTAAGAATCCTGGAAAATTCCCGTTCTCTTGCAGTGGCTGTTCTGATTGGCACCACCATTTTGCTCAGAAATTTGATGCTCGAGTGAAATAGGAGAAGTGCTTTTCCTGTCGCAACATAACATAAAACTTCAAGGAAATAAGGTCTTCCCCCCTAAAACATAAATTAGAGTGCAGGCACCAAAATTGTAAATTGTAGTTGTAGAGTGCGAGGACCAAAACTGTCTTTGTTTGCAAAACTCAGCCTCCAATGATTGAAGGTTCTGCAAAAATGTTCTTGAAAGAAATTGACTCAAAACAAATTGTTTATGCTAGGAGAGCCATAGTTTTACTAATCTTTTGGGTAGTAAAATAAAATGTATTTGGTTCAAAGCACCAATCAACCCATTCAAAGTAAATAATGATTCAATAAATGGGAGGTTAAAAATTATGTTAATTGTTTTCATTTCCCACACCGTCTGTATTTCTTCCCGTTAACACCAAAAAAATCTAATTGCCGAAACATAGTCCTGGCTATGCGGCTAGTATGCAAACTAGTAAGAAGGTAACTATAATTGATAATGCATACATGAGAATCACCCTTAACGAATATTTGCATGTAGAAATTTTACATTGTATCATTTGTGCTAAAAACATTTGTAAAATAGTAATGTGGCACAAATGGTGTAGCTATTCAAACTATTAAAAAGGCAACTATAATTGATAATGCATGAAAATCACGAGTAATTGCCCCCAACTAATATTTGTATATGCCATGTTAGTTGAAATCACTCTCATTAGTGTTAATTTTTTTTTGTAGAACAGTGATGTGGGACATGTTGAATGAAGCTTGCAAGCTGTAATTGCATACGCCGAGTTAGTTGAAATTTCTCATTGGATTGTTGATGCTAAATTATTTGTAAAAAAGGAATGTGGTACGAATGGAGCTAACAGGCAAAGCATTAAAAATGCAACTACAATTGATAATGCATGAAAATCATGAAAAATTGCCCGTAATAAAGACTTATATATGCCATGTTAGTTGAAACTTCATGTTGTATCCTTGGTGTTGAAAACATTATTAAAATATTGATGTTGTTGAATGAAGCTTGCAAGCTGTAATCACATATGCCATGTAATCACATGCCATGTTAGTTGGCGTTTCTCATTGTATTGCTGATGCTAAAATTGTTTTGTAAAATAGTAATGTGGTACACCGCGAATAAAGATGGCGGGTTGTAATTGTTTGTTTACAAACCAATCATGCACCGATTAATATTTGAAAGATATACCATGTATAAAACCCTATGGAAATACATTATGACTTGAAAATTCTAGATAAAAAATATGACCTCCTTTGTGTTAATGCTTTGACCTTGCCTAGTTCATTAAAACTTGCACTAATTAATATTTGAAAGATATACCATGTATAAAACCCTATGGAAATACATTATGACTTGAAAATTCTAGATAAAAATACCACCTCCTTTGTGTTAATGCTTTGTGCTTGCCTAGTTCATTAAAACTTGCATGAAATGTGACGCAAGTTAAGATGCTCATGTAACTTGAATGAAATATGACAATTCAAGATGGACCATGTATAAAACCTTACGAAAATACATGACTTGAAAATTCTAACTTGAATGAAATATGACAATTCAAGATGGACGAATGTATAAAACCTTACGAAAATACATGACTTGAAAATTCTAGCTAAAAAATATCACCTCCTTTGTGTTAATGTTTTGTCCTTTGCCTACCTCCTTTGTGTTAATGCTTTGTCCTTTGCCTAGTTCATTGAAACTTGCATGAAATGTGACACGAATTAAGATGCACATGTAACTTGAATGAAATATGACACAATTTAAGATGCACGTGTATATATTATATATAGGAAATGTACATCATCTTTAAACAATTAAAATTTACATGTTTATGCTATAATCAAAATTTGAACAATCAAAATTGCATGTTTATTCTACAATCAAAATTTGCATGAAATGTGATGCAATTTAGGATGCACATGTATATTATATATAGGAAATGTATATTGATCTATAAACAATTAAAATGTGCATGTTTATGCTACAATCAATTATAATTGGAGGTTTTTTGGAATGAATTGTTAATATGTTAGTATGGAGTACTTGTTTGGGAGGATGATGTATATTGACTTGAGGTAGGATAGTATTTAGGTTAACGGTACTAAAGGTTTGATGTAAGCTGATGTATACTTTGATTCTTAATGAATACAAGTTTATGTTTATTTGAAAAAAAATTAAAAATATATATATATCTATCTCAACAAAAAACTATTTTTTCTTTTAAAATACTTCAATTAATTAAAAAAAATACAAAAACAAAAACTTAAAAAAATACAAAAATTTAAAACAATTAGAAACTTAAAAAAAGACAAAAACTAACAAAACTAAATACATAAAAAAAACAAATTAAATAAGTAAATTAAAAAACAAAACTAAAAAGAAAAAAACAAAAGTTCAAAAATTAAAAAAACAAATAAATTAAAATTAAAAAATAAAATAAAATAAAGAAATAAAAAGATAACAAAAAATAAAGAAATCAGGGAGGGGGGGGGCTTGCCATCTCTTGCCCCCTCTCCCTAGCTTGCACTCCCTTTCCTCTCCCTTGCCTTCTTGTTTGCTCTCCCCCTTCCCACTCCCCCTCCCCTTCCACTCTCCCATTCGCCCTTGCCCTCTCCCCTTCGAGTCGACAAAATGGCAATGCCACTTTTTGATTCGAGGGTTGATTTAGGATTTTGATTGCAACGATCCTTGTCAGGGTTTTCAAAATGTTGTAATTTTAACCCCGAAAAAAGTGGTGTTATCGGTAGCACCATTTGGGGGTTGATTTATGGTTTTGATTGCATTGATACTGGTCAAGATTTTCAAAAAGTCATAATTTTAACCCCCCCAAAAATGGTGATACGATAACACCACTTTTTGATTTAGGATAAAAATAACCAGTGAATGCAATCTATAAAAAAATGAGAACACTTGAGAGTTCTCATTAAGTTTTATAATATGGTTATAAGCCATACAAGTGTCAATCATAAATAAGAAACATCTCAAGCATACATCGTAGTGATGGATAACTCAAGCAGTGATGCATGCTTGTAATGGGTTGCATTGCAGTTATTTTTGTGATGAGATGTGTATGTTATGTTGTGTTGGATATAATCATTATCCAATGTATGACTTGAGTGTAAGCTAGACAAAAGGAATTGATGTCCAAGCTAAGAAACTGATTTAGTGATAAACTTAGAGATGACGAAACCATAACTCATGCATAATGTGAATAACCATAAACACATCAATGAAACACCAATGATAAAAAGAGACAAATAGTGCTAACTCTAGTGTTGAGAGAAAACTCACTTTGAAACAATTATGTCCATTATTTGTGGAATGATTGCAAGCCTACTCTTGGCCAACAAAATACTTTGTTGCATGTCCATGTTCAATTTTTTCTTCGGAAGGGAGGAGATCGAGATCCCCAACGCCTACACGTACTTGGGAGTATGGTTTTCAGGACCTTGTTTCAGTTTGCGACTAGCCCTCCATCCTCAGATTGCCAAGGGTTATGAGTGTTGAGCCCTTCTTGAGAGACAATGTTTTCACCACCATTTTCAGGACATCTCATCCAAGATGGCTCTCATGGACTCCCTTATTCGACCCACTATTCTCTATGTGGCTCAGAGGTCTTGGGGATTTCCTTATTGGAGTTTGATTGGGTCTCAGTGGTGAGAATCCAAACCCTTCTCCTTTGACCCATCATTATATGCAAGTAGACAGTTCCTCATCACATCATCTCAGTAGATTTTGGGGCTCAACGTTTTTGACTTGAGACAGAGTTCGGACTTGTCTCTTTTCTACATCACATTTGGGGCTTAGTCAACTTAGCTAATGGTCGAGATCGGTATCCGTACTTGGCTTACTCTCTTCTGAGACCATTTCCCTCTGTAGCCCAATGGGTCAGGCTCGAGTTGGTTTGCAGGGGTTTCAGATCTTCTGGGCTCTGTGGGCATTCAGATTGATCACCTCCCTCCTTTTTCGGTATTCCTTGGATGCATTCGACCATCTCCTATTGACCAGACATGTGCTAAAAAGATCATTAGAGATGACATTTATAGGCAGTTTATCGAGATCACTTGGGTTAACAACCTGGTGGGTTACACTCAAAGATCGCCTTTTATGTTGATCATTTCTTGGAGCTTAGGGATAGGTTCAACGTTCAACCATAGTATAAATTTCGACACTGTGTACATGCTCTTGTCATTCCTCTAGGTCAATTTAGAGTGGGCTCTCATGGACTTTGGGTAGAGACAACCACTAGATCGACCGACCAAACAAGATCTGTTAGCTATGTTAGCTATATGAGGTCGATATTGAGGAGCACTTCATTTTTCGGTGCCCCATTTACTATGATATTGCGGGGTGGTTTCACTGCTTATTTAGGGGGACTTGGACCCTCACGAGCTTCTTTAAGTATCTGGATCATTGATATGTAGCTTTATACATACTAGAGGCCCTTAGGCTTAGAGCCCATACTCTTCAGCCTCCTAAGAGACCAAACCTTATTTAGCGGATCACTTCCTTCTCGGTGCTACCCTTAGGAAGGGGCACTAAGGGACAGACTGACACTAGCGCAACCCCAGACTCCAGATCAATGCGGACTTCTAGGACCTTAATCCCTTGTCCCATGAGATTTCACCGACATGGATAGATCAGATCCCCCCCTAGGAGATGAATTAGATCCCCCAGACCCTATCAATGTACTACTTCTACTAGTCGGTAACATAGTGGATGAGCCAAACACTCCACCAGGTCCCCTCAGGATAATCAACTATACTCAAATTTCTTCATTCGACCTCAGATGGTAGGAGAGATAGATCCATTCCATGATAGATCTACTTCCTTTCTTTTGATTTGTCTTGCCCTTAGATCTTCTTCTCCTAGGATACACCCCACCATGAGCGCAAGTATTTGAGATTGGGGTCGAGGGTTCTTCATGCCTCGGGGTAGATCTCACTTTCTACTGCTCTACCTTATTGCACTTTACTTTCCGCATCTTGTCTTTTATAGGATACCTTTTGGTACTCCTGCATTGTATTGACATCATTGTACTAGCAACCCCTTTGACCTACTTTTGTGGTCATTAGTCATACATTAATAAAATTATATTATCTAGTTTATGTATAAAGTATTATACTCTAGCCCCTCATAATTAGTGGCATGCTAGACATAATTTGTAGCAAGACAACACTAATTGCTTTCACTACCAACCAACTTTATCTCAATTGAATCACCAACTCAATAACGACCAACCAATAATTTCTTAATCAAACACTGCCCTAGTTCAACCATTAATTCCCACAATCTCACGCATAACCCTAGTTCAACCATTAATTCCCACAACACAACCATGTTTACCACAATTTCCATCATGTCTAAACCATTTATAGCGCTGACTTCCATAAATGTTTACTATGCATTTTCCATTAAAGGCCATACATACATTGACACGCCAACTTAGAGTTACAATGTTGACTTATATAAATAACCGCTATGTACATAGTTGTTAAAAGCTACACCCAAATACTTGTGGCTCAAATTTTAGTGCAGATGAAGAGGTGGGCATCTAGGACCAAGCTAAACTTATTCACTAGAGTGAATAAAAGAAGGTTACATTGGACATCATATAACTACATCCAAGGGCCAACAACTCATGCAACATTCATTTGAATTGTAAAGTGTGTCATAGCATCTTGGCTTACATTGGCTTGATGTAACTTGATAAATGTTTTCTTTGAACTACAACAAAATTGCCAAAGGTGCTTGTAATTGCCAAGTCTTCAACATGAGCATGCTGTGTCCATACTTGAACCATCCCCTCTCTTCTTTGTCCTCCCCACTCTGTCAACTAATGGGAGTCCTTTGAGGTAGGGTGTTGTCCTCTTGGTGACCTTCCTCTTGTGTCCATTCTTCTATGTTCTTGACCATGTACTCGAAATAAATCCATTTGGAATACTCAAGATCCTCAAGTCCTTCACTTATTATCTTCTAGTGTTCATTGGTTCTCTGTTAAGGTTTTTCCTTGGAACCATGAAGTCCTCATCACCACAACTTGTTCCTATAGAATTTTGGATCATATAGATCTAGATTCTAAACAAGAAAGCAATACATGTGCAAGAGATCAAGAGTGTGACATAACCATGTCATTAATGAGAAAAACATGAAAATGACGACAATAGATATTTCAATGACACATAAAACTATTGTATTGCATCAACTGTACAAAGAATGAGTAAGTTATTACTTGAAGACAATTCGAATTAGGTCTTACGAGGCAATTCAAATTGCTCATTTAATGCATGAGATCCTAGCTAGGCTCAACTAGAGCTAGAATGCCCTTCGTTAGCCATGTCAATTCACTGAGGTGAGTTAACTACCCATTGACCACTCTAAGTGGACTTTAGTTCCCTACATGGTAGGAGCAATTGAATGTAGGTTCATGCATGAAGTGCACATCCCTAAAAAGGTTCAACTGATGAGATAGCCATGCTTAAAATAACCATTAGGGTCATTTAGGACCTTGAATAGTGGAGTTCCCCCCCATGAATTACTGCCTAACTCAAGTTGTAGTGAAGCTTTCCTAAAATAAGGGAAATAATCCCCAAATTAAGGAATGCACCCCCACTAGCTAAAACTAGATGACTAGGAACTCAAAAAATGGCACTTGGGTTATAAATAGCAGTGTAGGCCTCTATGAGCTTAGGAGGAAGCTCTAGGGTGACTTGTATAGCTAAATTGGATTCAATTTGGACTAGTAGATTCATGATAGGTGATAGAGTGAAGCTATGGAGAAGGTTATTATGCTCTAACATAAGCCGAACTAGGTGAAATGAATGCAAAGGAAAATTGGGTCCGACAATGTGGTAGCCATGTTAGGCACCCAGTGTACAAAAATTATTCAAAATTGAGAAAGAGGGAAAACCTCAAAGGAAACCCCCACCAAAAAAAAGAGAAGGCTAAGGAGCATGCTTTGAAGGTGCCTTCAATCCCAAGGAATCTCTCAACTGGGTCATTTGCTTCTTCGTGAAGGGCTTGGTGAAGATGTCTGCAATCTACTTGGAGGAGGGACATAATTTAAAATCAATGCGTTTATCATGTATCAACTCTCTTATACAATGCATATGGATCTCAATGTGCTTGGTACTTTGTCGATCAACATGCTCTCTTGAAATCTGAATGGTACTATGATTGTCTCAAAAGATGACAATTGAGCTATGGAACTCTAACCCAAACTCAATGAGAATGTGATGCAAGCAAATGGCTTGTGTTGCAACATTCACTGCACCTCTATTCTTTGTTTTCGTTGTCGATGAAGCAATGGCTACTTGCCTCTTGCTTGACCAACAAATAGGCCCCAAGCCCAAATTGAAAACATACTCAGAGGTTGTTAAATTTTAAGTGCAATAACAATATGGATCACTGAAAGATAAACAAGCACAACCTAGACAATAGTACACAACAAATTTATCCCGGGAAAACCCTCTCAGGGAAGCAAAACCCATCAAACTTCTTCTATATAGAATCGTCAGGATGTACAAGAGTATCCCTCGTGCAAAGACCCAAAAAGAAGAAGAATCCAAAAGCAACTACTCGGAATGACTCTATCTCTCCTAGTGATGCAAACTCAATGTGTGAGTGAGGTGACCAAATGAGGAGTTCGACCTCCTCATTTATATTAAACAAATGACTTGACCTTTTTACTAAACAAGGTCGACTTGACTCAACCAACTAGGCCGACCTGTGCAATTTACAATAAAATATTATTTTCTAGATCTTTCTAGGCCGACCTAATAGTTAGGGTTTACATTGACTCTTTCAATGACTTTTACATGATCAATTACATTAATAATAATCTGCGTAGGGTGTACAATACAAATAATAGAAATGACCCAATTATTACAAATAAGAATATCTTCCGAGGTTACATTCTTCAACACTCCCTGTTAATAAGGACGATATTCTTCAGTCATTGTCACCATCGTCTTCCAGCTGCTGCACTTCTTGTACACGAACTATTGACATTTGACATCTCCAGAATCTATATATCATAAGAAGTTTCATAGAGCCATTCCTTTTTCATGTTGGATGTGACCTAGATGGAGTCTAGGAATTTTCACCACAATCCAGCTCACACAAAATCTGGATGCCCGTGTCTGACCACCCACTGCTACTAGGAGCAGTCCAAGAGCATACATTATGTCAATATGGGGATTTCTACTTGTGAATGATCACCCTTGTTACACCGAGCAATTCAAGAGCACACATTACATCATTACAGGACCTACGAATGATCACCCGCTGCTACGCTGAGTAGTCTAGGAGCCCACATTACATCATTCCAGGATTTTCATCTCACATACCTACGAATGATCACCCGCTACTACACTGAGCAGTCCAGGAGGACACATTACATCATTCTAGGATTTTCACCATAGAGCCAGTTCTATTTCATACTGTATGTGACCTAGACCAAGTCTAGGACTTTTCTATCCTCAGAGCTGGTCCTTTTTCATACCCGATGCAACTGTCCTCATCCAAAAACCGAGCAAGTCCTCCGGTGGGTCCAACCCCAGAGCATCCATTACGTTGCACACCGCAACCACCTACGTTACCTCACCGCTTGTCCTAATCCTCTCGTAGCCTAGGAGACTCAATTACGTCACATAACCTGTGACTACCTGCTACCTCATATGAGCTAATCACTCCCTCTTGATCTGGACCACTCCAAGCTTGTCCCTGAAGCACTTGAACTTCAGTCTTGATAGAGGCTTGGTCAACACATCGACTATTTGCTACTCTATTGTTATATACTGGAGTGTCACTGCTCCCTTCTGCACCTTGTCCCAAATATAGTGATATCTGATCTCGATGTGCTTCGACTTGTCATGGAAAATAGGGTTGTTCGAAAACTTTACACAACTTTGGTTGTCGTAGAAGATACAAGTCACCTCTAACTCGAGATCAAACAATCCTGATAGCAACTTCTGAAGACAAACTACCTTGCAGCTTGCCGAACAAGCTGCCATATACTCGGCCTCGACTGTACTAAGTGCCACACTCGTCTGCTTCCTACTGAACCATGAGATCATACCCGATCCCAAACTAAAGCAACATCCTGAGGTGCTCTTTCTATCCGTGACACTCCTAACCCAATCCACATCAACATAACCTTATAGGTTAATCTTCTGATCCGGTGCATACCTGAGGCCATAATCAACTGTACCATTTAGGTACCTCAGCACATGATTTTCCACAACCAAGTGAACATGTCTCGACTCTACCATATACTGAATCAAAGTGTTCACCGAAAAACATAAGTTTGGCCTTGTGTTTGTCAAATACATCAACGGACCAATCATCTGTTGATACACTGTGGCATCCACTAGTTCTGAAGAAGTATCACTTAGCAACTTCAGATTCGATGCCATAGGTGTGGCCATGGCCTTACAATCTATCATCTTGAATCTCTTCGGGATATCTACATAATACTTTCCTTGATCTAAGAAAAGTTCGTATGGATTCTGCCACACCTCAAGACCTAAGAAGTAATGTATCATACCCAGGTCTTTCATCTCAAACTCTGCGACAAGCTTCCTCTTTGTTTCTGCTATGAGGTTCTCTTCACCTGTCAAGAATAAGTCATCTACATACAACAATAGAATCACATGATTTCATTCCTCAACCTTATAGTAAATATTGAAGTCTACTTTACTCTTGGTAAAGCCCAAGCATGTCAGAAACCCATCTATCCTGCCATACCATGTCAAGTGTGCCTGTTTCAATCTGTACAAGGTCTTCTTTAAGCTACACACATGAGTTTTCCTATCATGTGTCTCGAAGCCTGGTGGATGCTCCAAATACACTTCCTCTTCTACTACGCCATTCAGAAAGGCAGTATTCACATCCATCTGATTTACCTTCCACTTCATCACTTTGTCTATAGCAAGTGCTGACCTGATTGAAGTGTATCTGGATACTGGAGCAAATGTCTCTTCATAATCAATACCTTCTTTCTGAGAGAAACCTCAAGCCAGAAATATTGCCTTGTACTTCTCAATACTTCCGTTTGCTGCATGCTTGATCTTGTAGATCCATTTGGAAGACACTACTGACTTCCCTTCTAGTCTCGGAACCACCTCCCAGACATCATTCTTCATAATTGATTGGTACTCGTCAATCAGAGCATCCTTCTAGACTTTCTTTTCAACAACCTCTTCATAACTGGAAGGTTCAACATCAATGATGTCACTCAACAATGTCACATAGTTGGAGTAAGTCTGAGGTCTCTTGCTTCCTTCTAGGGCACCATACCTCTCTGCATCCTGAATAAGTTCTTGTGCCCAAGCTGGTTTTCTTTTATGTGAGTTCACTTCTTTCGGTGGATCTACCGATATTTGTGGCTCAGACATATCATGATCCTCAGGTTCTTCTGGAACCTTCTCTTCCATTACTATATCTCGAACTCTGGGAGTCTCAGGTTCTTCATCACATTCTTAATCGGAGTGAATCTTTCTTGACCCGCTAAAGGCATTATCTTCATCAAATGTTACATCTCTGCTGGTCTCGGTCTTCTTGAATCTTGGTATATATATCTTGTAAGCCTTTGATGACTCGCTATAACCGCCGAAGATTCCTTTCTTCCCTGAAGGCTCCAACTCGGTCCTCTTTTCTTTCATAATGTGTATGTATATAGGGCATCCAAAGATTCTAAGATGGCCGACTTTTGGCTTGTCTACTATAAGCATCTCTTCTGGTGTCTTGTTATCAAGAACTCTGTGAGGAGTCCTATTTTGAACATATACAATTGTCCTTGCAACTTCCTCCCATAAGTGCATAGGAGGGTCTTGATCATGGATCATGGCCTTTATTGCTTCCATAATGGTTCTATTATTTCTTTTTGCAGTCCCATTATGTTGTGGATTATAGGGAGTGCTCATCTCCCTCTTAATCCTCGAGTCTTTGCATAATTATTTGAAATATCCTGAGGTAAATTCACCTCCATCATCTGATCTTAATATTTTTATTTTCTTTCCAGTTTTATGTTAGTTTTTCAGAAATTTCAATATGATCTAGGATCTTAACTGAGAGAATAACATGTACAACATATCAAACATGGACACAATAATGCAAGTACACAAGAGACATAGAGTTTCACTGGGGAAAACTAGGAAGGTGAAAAACCCCGCAACTTCCTCAGAGATAGATAGAGCAATGATACAACCCAAGTACAAGAGATAGTCCTCCTAGTAGCAGCTTCTCCTCCTCCACTAGTGCGCCACTCTCCAATGAGTGTGTGAGTGAGAAAGTGAATGATCAAATAGAGTGCGTCCCGCACTCTATTTATACTTGACTTGACTTGCCTAATAACCTTTACTAGGTCGGCCTCAACTTAACCACATTACATAATGCTGACAGGGCCGACCCCCAATAGGGTCGTCTAATAACCCTTTTACCCACATGACTTATACAGGGCCGACCCCAACAAGGTGGTCTAATAACCCATCAAGTATAAGTTACGAGACTTACAATATAAATGACGACAATTCCGTATAGAGGAATAATAACGTCTCTATAGGAATACAAACACTTCCGTATAGAGGAATAATAACATCTCTATAGGAATACAATATACATATGTGAAATACATTCCGAAGTTACAAATACATCAACATTTTATTTTCTACAAGGGATTTCAACTCCTTAAACTTGATAAATACTTCATCTTTGGATTTTAAGAAATAGATCCATGTTTTTCTTGAATAATCATCAATAAAATAAACATAGTGGGCATACCCGCTTAATGAGTTCAAAGACATAGGCTTGAAAACATTTGAATGTATGAATTCCAAAATCTCCTTCGCTTTGCTGTCGCTACTTGGAAATGGCTTCTTTACATTCTTTCCTTTCACACATCCTTTGCACATGCCTTCATGCTTGGTATGGATTTCGAGTAGCCCATTCACCACATTGCTCACAATTGGTAAATATTTGTAGTTGAAGTGAGAAAATCTACTATGCCACAATTCAATTGGTTCCATAGTTTCATGAACCAAGGCTTGTTCTAGGTGTCCCTTGAGCTTGTATAGTCCTCCCTCCTGCACTCCAATTACTACCGCATCATCAAATGTTTTACCTTTGGGCCACATAAGTACTTGTCCATCCACAAATGCTACTCTGAATCCTTTCTCATATAGTACTGAGGTGGAAAGTAAATTCTTCTTCAAACCAAGTGTATATAGAACATCCTTCATTTTGATATGCTTCCGAGATTCAAGCTTATAAGAAGCTTCTCCTACCCCTTTGATGGGATATTGATAGTCATCTCCTAGCTTTACCTTGTGAGGCAAGTCCTTCTCTATGAGGTTGGTGAGATCATTCTTGAAACCTGTCATGTGCCTAGAAGCACCGCTATCAACAAGCCAATCATTATTACTAAGTAAAATCCTACTTGTGAGTGCGGATATCAAAACATATTCTTCGTCACTTGAATAATCCTCTCTTGATTTCTTCTTAGCTGGTTCATCATCCTTTGCAGCAAGAGTATGATGTCTCTTCTTGTTCCCCTTCTTGAATCCTTTCTTATTGGGACAATTCATATAGACATGTCCCAACTCATAACAATTAAAGCATCTTCTTTCTTCCCTCTCTTGGTACGAGATGCCAGGCCTCGATTGTCTTCATCGCCTAGTTTTTCTTCTCTAGCAACAATCCTAGCTTCTTCTTGAGTGCAAGATTCCAAAATTGCATTGAACAAGATAAGTTTCTTCCTTGAGAATATTCCTTGAATATATGACTCTGATGATCTTGGAAGATCATTTAGGGTAGTCATCACTAGTTCTGCATTTTCAAATTCATCTCCGATTACATTCAATTGATCTCTGATGCTGGAAACCCTTGTGAAGTAGGATTGTATACTTTCATTGTTTTGTATCTTCAGAGCCTTGAATTGATTCCTCAAGGTCATCCTCCTATTGATGTTGGTCCCTTCAAATAGTCCCTTCAATGCATCAAACATCTCTTTAGGAGTCTTTAGAGAAGAGATGTGTGGGATCAAGTGATCCTTAATCGATTCGGCCATGATCCTCTTAGCCTTGATAAGGTTCTTCTTATGTTTTGATTTCTCCTCATATCCCTTTGGATCCACAACTACCTCTATAACATAATTGTCCAATTCATGCTCTTATAGGATGAGCATCACCCTATACTTCCATGCTCGGAAGTTCCCAACCCCTTCAAGCTTACACTCAAGCTTGGTATGATTTTTCATCTTGATAAACTTGATAAATGAGAACCTCACATGGAAATAGATAAAGTGTATCTTACCAAATGAGATGCTCCAACCAAAGGTTGAATTCTGAGATCTGGCTGTAGGTTGACCTAGGGTTTGTTAGAGAAACCCTAATTTCTCAACTTCGTGATCTTTCAAAACTGATTGGAAGAAAAGATGTGCCTCCCCATGGCGAGCTGAGCAATATACTCCTTTTCCTAATTCCGTGGACATATCCTCCAAAAACTTGATGCCCTAGTTCTTCGAGCTGTAGTGGTGGACCCAAAAATGAAAATTCTTGGAATGAGAATTTGCTTTGACAGAAAGACGTACCCTAGTGAGGCGAGTTGAATGCACCCTCTTTTTCAGTTGATCTATGGAGACTTCTTCCGTAAATAAGAAATCCTAGTTTATGCAGTTGCAGCAGCTGGACAATGTTTTCTTTCAGGCTTGCTCTGATACCATGTTAAATTTTAAGTGTAATAACAATATGTATCATTGAAAGATAAACAAGGACAACATAGACAATAGTACACAACAAATTTATCCTAGGAAAAACCTCTTGGGGCAGAAAAACCCAACAAAATTATTCTATATAGAATCGTGAGAATGTACAATAGTATCCCTCGTGGAAAAACCCAAAAACAAGAAGAGTCCAAAAGTAGCTACTCTGAATGACTCTATCTCTCCTAGTGATGCGAACTCAATGTGTGAGTCAGGTGACCAAATGAGGAGTTTGACCTCCTCATTTATACTAAACAAATGACTTGACCTTTTTACTAAACAGGGTTGGTTTGACTTACCTAATTGGGCCGACTTGTACAATTTACAATAATATATTCTTTTCTAGATCTTTCTAGGCCAACCTAACAGTTATGGTTTAAATTGACTCTTTTAATGACTTCTACATGATCAATTACATTGATAATAATCCCCGTAGGGTGTACAATACAAATAATAAAAATAAGAATATCTTCCAAAGTTACATTCTTCAACAGAGGTGTACTTGCGATTGGTGCCATCACTACCCCAATCAAAATTTGTGCATCCAACTAGATCCAAAGAACATCTTGCGGCATAATGTACCCCATAATCATAAGTGCCCTTCACACCAGAGAATCCTCTTGAAAGACTTCCAATGTAGTGCATGTGGCTCTTGCATGTTTCTAGAAACTACCCCAACAACAAATGAGACGTGTTAAGCAACGCGACCTCGGTCGATAGGGGTTCGCCTCATTATCAACACATACAACAGTCTCTCTGGGAACCATCTCGGGTAGGTTGGAGCCCGCTCAGCAACACTCGCAGAGTGGATGAGGTCTCACCCGAGGCGTCTAGGAAGAGCAGACAGAACCATGTTTCGGCCGAGGGAGGAGGCGAGTTGTGGCTACAGGGACTAGCTCCACCGCAGTACTCAAACAAAAACTTTAAACATTTGACATATTACTTAATTGCAACATTTCTCATCATAGTGTAGTAAACAGACATTGCATCAAGAAAATATAACAACATTCATATATTGCAACATTGCACAAAGGTCGTACCAAAATATCATCATTATATTACTGTTATTGTCGTATACCAAAAACAAAACATAGATCTCCGTCCATATGCATCTCCTTCTCCCTTCCCACTATGTATGTGTATCTATTGCTATCTATGTATGCTTATCTAATACTTACAACTCTCATCTATTTATAGGCTTCTGCCATTACAATGTTTATCCACTTACTAACGACTTCTTAACCGACACTATGGACAAATGACCCAATATCTAACTGACTTGGTACAAATGACCCAAAAACCCGCATACCGCGGTACAACTGACTCAATATTACATAACATGTGGTCCAAGTGACCCAAAACCCGCCAACTGCGGTATACTTTAACACAAAATATCCCTTCCGCTACCTCATCTGATGTGTCGCAGCGTCAGCAGTATTGCGACATTTCCTCATTGCACCGTCTACGAACAGGCCCCCAACACAATCTTGTGGCTCGCCCTCGAGCCATGTCAACTGCTAGACATTGTACACATTGTCGTCTTTAATTTGAGGTCTGCATATGGCTGAACAATATTGCTGGAACTGTTCTTGCTGTTTGGATCACACGATGTTGTCCTGTTCCTTCTGCGACATTGATCATCGTCTCGCTATTCTGTAAGTCTTACCCGAAAACGGGCATCCCCTGACTTGCTGTCATGTACGTCTCAAAATCATCCTCAAGTCTATGTGAATGTGACAGACGGGAAGGAAAAGAGGACGAACAGTACCAAGGTGCAAATTTAGCAGATGACTCTGGCGCATCTGTTTCGCACAGGCAAATGGCTCCTACTGTGGTCGGGGAGCTACCGCCCAAACCACCTCATTGGTCAAAATGAGTGCAACCCTTCGAACAACTACTGCATACTTAAACGTACTGGACCGACCCTCAGCGTGGTTAGACCATAGTGCAAGTGCACCCGCCATGTCGAGGCGCTCAGGGACACTCGTCGTTCGGGCTCGCAGGGCCCTTGGGGTGCTACCACAGGAGATGAAGTGAAGCATTTTCACAGCCTCCTTGGAATTCCTCACAATTCAGCTCACAAACTGATCTAACAGCATAACCACTCTATCTCGGAAAGACTACTTTGTAGCGAACTACCGCCTGCCTCTGCTACTTATAGCCAGACCATTCCCAGGTCACAACGGTGGGATGGATGCCCTAGTACCTCGCATCTGCGTGTATGAACCCACCGACTGATGCAGTGGGTGGCGACCATGCTGCCACCAAAGATCTTACGTGCCGATGTGTGACCAATCTCCTCACATCTTTCGGGTCATACCGGCCCGGCATGCCATGTGAAAAACATATCGTTGTCAGGTGGTAACTAGGCCGACTCTGTCAGGCGCAATCATGTATAGGGATGATGGCATAGGGTCGCACGATATTAGCGCGACAGTAGTCACCACGTTGCCCTGTACCCCCAAATCGCCATAATCATCACAAAAGCCTACACTAACTCCACCAAGATCATGTATTAATGACACAAATCCACCGTCGAGCCAGTCCGTCGAGCGGCCGGATCTGCCATTAATGCCCGTCATTCGAACATCACCGTTAATTAACTGTCTCAACTTTTGGCATTTATTATTGATTTGAACTGGTTGCTATGCTTCCGTGTGTCTCCAACCGTGCCCAAATTGAAACAGAAGCTTTCCCGCTTCCGCATTCCATCTTCTGTTGGTGCGCCATCTGCCACAAGCAACCTGCACAACACATTTTTTTTTCTCAATGCAACTCAGGCATCGCACTGTTCCAAGCCTGAACGATAGGGCTTCAACCTGTGACCATTTACCAGCTTAGGGAGCATCGCCCCATCCAACTGCTGCAACTGAACCGCGCTAGCTGAAGTAATACTACTTATGCGATAGGGACCTAGCCAATGCATCTGCAACTTCCTTGGATGTTTCATAAACTTGTTGTCGTACAACAGCACCAAGTTGCCTTGCTGAAACTGTTTACTTTTGATGTGGAGATCATGCCATGCCTTCTTGCGATCCTTCTCGACCCCTTGGTGGAAGCCAACGATAAATCGAACTTCTTCCAGCTGTACCAGTTGCGCCAGACATTCATCTAACGCTGCGACATCGTCCATACCCATAACAGCCTTAACCCGCAGACTTGGAACAATGTACTCCATTGGCATAATCACTTCTTTCCCATATACTATCCTAAAAGGTGTCTGACCAGTCAACCTTTTACATGTGGTGCGATAGGCCCACAATACTGTAGGGATTTTCAGATCCTAGTCATCGCGGTTCGCATTGCACACCTTTGTCAGTGCATGCTCCAAGACCTTATTAAATGCCTCCACCGTCCCATTCGCCTGTGGTGATAGGGTGTACTCTTCTTATGCTGTATTTGCAACTCCTCCGTCAATGCGATGATGGTGCGATTAAGAAAGTGGCTGCCTTGATCACTCAGCAATGTCTTGGGGTAGACGAAGTGAGTGATAATGTGATCAAACAAAAATCGAGCAACTGTCGCTGCGGAACAATCAACGATAGGTGCCGCCTCGGCCCACCAGGTCAAGTACTATGTCGCCGTGATGATATACCGCGCACCTGTGCATTTCCCTGGTGGATTGATCGGTCCTACAAAATCCACGGCCCATTTGTCGAACGGTTGCAATGTAATTTGAGGCATCAGCGGCATCTCATCACGTCTGGACAGTTTTCCAGTTCGTTGACAAACATCGCAAGACCGCGCATAGTCTATCACGTCGTTATGTAATGTGGGCCACCAAAACCCTGCATGTAGTACCTTCCTGGCAGTCTCTCGACCGCCATAGTTTCCTCCTGCTACTCCTCCATGTGCCTCAACCAATATTTGCACTTGCTCATGCGGTAAGACACATCTGCGCAATATCCCATCAGTGCCCATTTTGTACAACTCTCCGACAATGAGCTAGAAGTCAGTAGCCTTAACTACCAATTGCTTCTTTTGACTGGTGGTGAACTCATTTGGTGCAGTTACCGTTGTCAAAAATTGGATGATGTCATCAAAATATTGATCAGCGGCGACAACTTTCAATAGTTGGGCATCCGACAACCCATCTTCGATATTAGTCGGTTCCTCCCCTGTGTCAATCCATGATAAATAATCTGGTCTAGCATTCAACCGTCCAGGTTTCACAATGAATTCAAAATCAAACTCCTGAAACAAAAGTAGCCAATGACATATATTCCCCCCCAACACAGGCTTATTGACCAAGTATTTCAACACAGAATGATCAGTGAACATTTTAAAGTCCCCACCCAACAAATAATGCTTGAATTTCTGTAGCGCGTAATCCATGGCCAGACCTTCTCGTTCCGTGGTAGTGTAATTTCGTTCTGCAGAGGACAGCTTTCGACTGGAAAACGCAATGGGATGATGAAGGTCGCCTTCTCTAGGTTGAGCCAACACAACACCTAATGCAATTGATGAGGCATCAACATGGACATGGAATTCCTTACTCCAGTCCAGAAAGACCAAGATCGGTGCTGACGCCATCTTCGCCTTGAGTGTTTCAAAGCTATCCTGACATTTCGGGCTCCATTGGAATGCCGCTTCCTTCTTCAACAATTTTTCCATAGGGGCAGTAATCGCATCATAACCCCTAATAAACTTGCGATAATATCCCGTATGACCCAAAGTCGCTCGCAACTGCTTAACAGTGGTTGGCGGTTGTAAACCCAAAATGAGTGCAATTTTGGCTGGATCAACTAGCAATCCCTATTTACACACGATATGAACCAGCAATATCGCAAACGGTGCACAAAAAATACATTTCTTCAAATTCAGCGATATCTGGTGCTGTCGGCATCGCTCAAGCATTAACCGCATATTGGCTAGATGATCACGAATCAACCCATAAATCGTCCAATCATCCATATATACCTGCGAAAATTTCTGAATAAAATCTTTGAATGCGGCAACAACGACTCGGGAGAATATCGCAGGTGCATTCTTCAAACCAAACGGCATTACCATGTACTGAAAGCAACCCCATTCAGTAACGAAAGTTGTCTTATGGCGATCTTCCTTGGCAATGCGGATCTGATGGTATCTAGAGAATCCATCAGTGAATGAGTACATCTCCTGGTCGCCCACCCCTTCAAGTACTTCATCAGTAAATGGGGTCGAAAAAGGGTCATGCGAGCAGGCATCGTTCAACTTCCGCAAGTCGACACAAATGCACACTTCACCTGTTTTCTTGTCCTGCACCACCATAGGATTGATCCATTCGGACTCTTCCACAGGTTCAATAATACTAACGTCCAACATGCAATCAAGTTTCGCCTTGACCTTTTCCTTATGTCGCGTATTGAGCCGATAAGGTCGCTGTTGGACCGGCTTAGCATCGGGTTTTAAGGGAATCTTCATCTCTCCTAAATCACCTAGGATTCCCTTCATTTCGAAAAACTTCGTGGGAAGCACGTCTTGTAACTCATGAAGTAACTCAATAACCCTACTCATTATCTCATCGTCCCAATAATCCCCAACATTAGCAAACTTGGGAGTAGCCTCTGTACCGATATTCATCTTGCGAAGCTGCAATGGTTGACCGAACGGAGTATTTGGCGTGATAGGAAGTACCACATCGTGACTTCCTTCAGATTCTGGAATGTTAACGTTCCAGGGGTCATCATCATCTTCTGGCCCATCGCCGATGTTGAAGCATTCCATGAGAGACTTCATCTGACAATATGTGTGCGGGTCGATAGGGTAGGCCGCCGGAACAACTTGAAGTACCACATCGTGGATGAGCTGTAAGGCATTATTGACATCAGGGTTGGCATCCGCAAAAGTGAATGTATGAGTAAAATAGACCGTCAACTCCCCCCATGTTGTAGTTTCTCTGCGTAATTCGGCTGTAGTATACCACGAGCGTGGCATCTCATCTAAAGTATGGATAAAAGCATGGACCCACTCATCTCTGGGTCCCGCTACCCATAACCGTTGGCATTCCATTACATGATCACTAGGATTATTCCGGCCATCATACTTTCCAGTGTGATAAATCTTAGTATCGCCAAATCGAACCATCATCAACCTTCGACACTGTGACCAACCATCAATGGATTTCTTATGTGTAGCCCACCGACGTGCTGGAGCAGCCTTCATTGCTTCCTCCAATGCCAACAATCGTTGCGGTTCTGAGACCTATTCTTCAAATTCCATCAAAAAGTTGGTTAAGCCAGGAAACCCTTCATAGAAAGGAAATGTGACTGTTTCTGTCGCAACACGACATAAGGACTGCGTAACTAATCCACATTTTTGGAGCGGTACTTCATGCAACCGGTTCTGCCAATGTTCTAAGGCATCACCGGAATCGAAAGATGCAGAGATCTCGCTGCGCCATTCCAGCTCACTCTTGGCAGTAGGGTGAATGTAGCCTTAAAAAATATTGAATGCATGGTCCCATCCAGTGGGATCATCATCTATGACAGGCTCAACATCTCGGCGTCCTTCAGCCGGATCCAACGGGGCTATGACTCTGAAATCGTGATTCTCAAAGGTCATCATGTGCCGCTTGAAATTGATTATAGCTCCACTATCGTTATCCCATCCAATCCCCAAGAGTGCCGGATAAGAGCTTCCTCCCTCAACCATTTCGATGACATCGAAGTCAACATAAGTCTTCATACCCTCAATATCAACCATTAGCCGTGGAACCCATCCAATGGGTGTTACTTTCGCATGGTTAGCCAATCGGAGCTGCACAGGAGACCAGCTCAATGGGGGACTCCCCATTTTCTGCCACGCCTGCTTGGTTAAGATGTTAACATCTGAACCAAGTTCAATAATAACAGAGTCAACATCATATTCACCAATCTGAATATTCATTCACATCTCCTTACCGGTCTTCCTTCGCTGTAAAGAGTTTACTGTAGACTCCTGCTATCCTTTCAGAAATTGCTGCAATCATCCCTCACTCTCAACCAGGGCGACCGGATATTGGGCCAATAACAGACAACTTTCAAGAAACTTTTGCAATGTCCCCAGTGGTGTTGACGGACCGCCCTCTGATGTGTTGTCAAAGACAGGTGGCATATTGCAAACAACGGGCTTACCGCGATCTTTCGCCAAGGTGCGATGTGCCTCCAGGAATGTCTCCGGCTCTATGTCAAGGTCGAAAGGTATCGTCTTCTGACTAGCCAACCGAATCAGTGGTCACGAACTATCTTCCCCAGTTGTCTTGCCTCCACGAGTGACAAAAGCCACTGAAGCATCTTGTGGTCGCGGTTCTGCAGAAATGGTCGCAATATTTGCACCATGCGTCTGGTTCTGCTGCAGATTCCCCTGTTGATTGACATTTTGATTGGCATTTGGTGGTGGTTGTGGGGGTTGGTTCTGTACTGGTTGCTATGGCTGGGCCTGATGTTGGAGCTGTAGAGTGTTCCCAGCCTGCCATCGTGCAATCAATTGTGGACAATTCTCAATCGTATGATCATTACCAAAACAGAACGTACACTGATTCTGTAGTAGTGGGCAGTCACGCTGATAATGCCCCCATACCGCATAGTGGTAACATTGAACAGGTCCGCGACCACCTCGGCCTCCTCCTCCATGACCAAATCCCCCACCGCGTCTACCCCAGTATCCTCCTTGGTAGCCACCCTACTGCTGGTATGGAGGTTGGTTAAACTGTTGCTGCATTGGTACTGGTGGTACCCCTTGCCCTTGTGGTGCATACTGCGGTTGCTGTACATACTATGGTTGTGGGGGAGTCATCTGCATCGGAGTATAGTGTGGCATGAACTGCTGCGGTTGCTGTGGTTCAAACTACATCTACGGTTGTGGTAGTGGCTGAGCTACTTGCGGTTGCAGTTGTGGTTGTTGCATGGCGCACTGATCGTCCTTGACATAGAATGCATCACACATTCTCTCCTATAGCAACCCATATGCACGGAAATCCTTGTCCTCATGACCCACCGACTTGCAGAATGTGCAATAAAGATTTCGCAGGGTTGTGACCATTTTCTGCATATACGGGCAATTATCGTGACTGTTCCCAAACACCTGGCAAACACGACACCACGGCATACTGCCGCCATTCAACGGGTTTGGCGCACCTAACACCAAATAATTACGGAAATCCAGGCAATTGTCCTTTGTATTCCCTTCTCCTCGGCATCGCGTACACCATACTTCATCGCGCTGTTCCTTGTTCTTCTTCAAATCTTGAATTGTATAGTCAGGTTAGTGAGCTGCATCTGTATCTGCGACATCCTGACTGCATTATCTCCAATCGGTGATGCCTCCAATTGCATTGCAATCTCTAGAGCTTCGCTAGGCGTCGATATGTTTTGCTGCATCAGCGACAACCGAATGTGGGGTAGCAGTGCCGCAATGAACCATTCTTTATGTTGGACGACGCTCATATCGAAACTAACCTTTGCCATTAGCGTCTTGAATCTTTGGTCGAAATCCCATACCGTCTCATTGGGATACTGCTTAATTTCCTTCAATTCAGTAATATATTGAGCCTCAGACTTGGGCCGTCTAAATTCAGCAATCAACCCATCCCGAATCTCATCCAATGACTTCTCTGGGGCTCCCGTAGGGACTAGAATAAACTTCATGAACCAATCTAATGCATGACCTCGCAGAGTCGTGGCTAATTGTCCTTTCTTAGCATCGACATCAGTGATCTGTTTCATGGTCCATACCGCTTCACACAAAAACCAATAATGTTCTGGGTTGTCTGTCGCACTTCCATGGAACAATGGTAACTTAGCATCATCACCCGCCATTCTGGGATGCCTTCCTCCTGTCGCTGTGCTACTACCAATTAACTTATATGGAATTGATGAATTGGGCGGTGTCAAAGTGGTATTTCTTGTTGTTTGTGAGTCAATGAGCGGAGGTGTGGGTACGTTGGTGCCGGGGTTTGGTCCTGCCTCTATCCTGGGCGTAGCCTTGTCGTCCTTGTTAGGATTGTGAGGTTGCTTCGTCCCGTGTGGTCTACCTTCGCGGTTTTGTGGTCTGATCGCAGCAGGAGCTTCTCCTGTCCTCTGTCTCTTCTCCTGTCGAAAACTTGCTCCTCCTCTTGTAAGACCACTCTCTTCCTCGGCTTCACTAACAGTCTCCTCATGGTCTACACCCATCTACCCCTTACCATTCCATTTATCGTTCCCCAGCAGTCGCGGTACCCACGGCCTCCTCCCACCAGGCTGTCTACTGACCAAGGTGCATCTTTAATATACCCTTTTCGCAGATTAGCATCTTAATCGAAAGTTGGAGCGACAATAGAAACCTTCCCCTTGGTCCGCGGAAGAAGTATCTTTCAACTTCACTATAGGATTTCTGTGTGTCGACTGCAAATTTAGTGATATATCCCTCCAAGATGCTATCGAGCCAAACTTCGACAGCCCATGATGCCTTATTATCGACTTCCTACAGCGCCTGAATCAACTTCGGGGTCCAAGCCGTCGGCTCACCACCCTGGAAATCCCTCTTCTGGAAGGTCAGTTTTGACAACCACTCGTACAGAATGACCGAGAATTCACAGAAAAACCATTCGTGCAGACCGTCGTGAATATACCTTCCCAACTAGTGAGCTACTGTCAGTCGCGTGTTCCGGATTTATTCTTCAGCAAACTCCCGTAATTTTTGATCGAACCAGCTCTGTATCTTCGGCTTCGTCGGGTGCGACAACATGGCCTCCTTTCACTCTGGACACGGTCCCAGCAACGGAACCATTTGTTAAGCAACGCGAGCTCGGTCGACAGGGGTTCGCCTCATTGTCGACACATACTGTAGTCTCCCTGGGCACCGGCCTAGGCAGGTTGGAGCCCACCCAGCAACACCCGCAGAGCGGATGAGGTCTCTCCCGAGGCATCTAGGAAGAGCAGACGGAACCATGTTTCCGCCAAGGGAGGAGGCGAGTTGTGGCTACAGGGACTAGCTCCACCGCAGTACTTAAATAGAAATTTTAAACATTCGACATATTACTTAATCGCAACATTTCTCATCATAGTGCAGTAAACATACATTGCATCAAGAAAATATAACAACATTCATATATTGCAACATTGCACAAAGGTCGTACCAAAACATCATCATTATATTATTGTTACCGTCGTATACCAGAAACAAAACATAGATCTCCATCCATATGCATCTCCTTCTCCCTTTCCGCTATGTATGTGTATCAATTGCTATCTATGTATGCCTATCTAATACTTACAACTCTGATCTATTTATAGGCTTCTGCCATTACAATGTTTGTCCACTTACTAACGACTTCCTAACTGACACTATGGACAAATGACCCGATATCTAACTGACTTGGTCCAAATGACCCAAAAACCCACATACCGCGGTACAACTGACTCAATATTACATAACATGTGGTCCAAGTGACCCAAAACCCGCCAACCGCGGTATACTTTAACACAAAATATCCCTTCCGTGACCTCATCCGATGTGTCGCAGCGTCAACAGTATTGCGACATTTCCTCATCGAACCGCCTGCCAACAAGATGTACTATCAACTGTGAGTGAGATAAATAAGACTACCAACTATCTGTCGATACTAGGTACTGTCCACCTACTAGGTACTATCCACCAAAGGTGTAGTACTTCCATCTTCAAGCATGAATCCTAAAAGGAAGAGTGACATGGAATATTTGCAATCATCCACCTGGAATCTTATGATATGACCCTATGCATATTTTGACTATGCCAATGTGACTCCCAAATTTGATTGGGTGATTTGGGGTCCATAAAGAATTGTAAGTCCAAAATTAGTCATGGAAAAGCTATCATGCAAAGTAGATTTGAACCATACAATGGATGTGGTAGAACTCCCTATGATGAGGAGATCATTCACATAAAGAACAATCCACAAGTGAGTCACCCTCTCGAAGCATGTAGACATTCAAATCTGAATGACATCTTAAGAATCCTTTGGATATAAAAAATGAATCCATCTTTGCATATCAAGCTCGAGGAGCTTTCTTTACGCCATACAAAGATTTATTTAATTTGCATAGAAGTACTGTGTCTTGGATGTACCCATGTGGCTGCTCCATGTAGATCTCTTCCTCAAGATTCCCGTAAAGAAATGCACTCTTCATACCCATGTGATGAATCTCCCACTGCTGAGATGTTGCAATGGCGAGCACAAGTTGAACTAAATCCATCTTGGAAACTAATGCAAAGGTTTATGTGTAGTCAACTCCATGTGTCTGTGATAAACCTTTGGCCATCAATCTTGTCTTGTACTTATTGATGCGACCATTGGTTGCCATTTTGGTCTTGTAGATCCACTTCCATCGAACCAACATTCTCCCCTTAAGAAGATGCACCAAATCCCAGGTGTTTTTATCCATGAGGGATCAATACTCCTCATCCATGTCTGCTTCCCAATGTGGATTGTTTGAAGCTTTTGCATAAGTTTGAGGATCAATAGTAGAAAACATATAGCAATGTGTGGGAAACGATGGCTCTATGGCTGCAAGTGTGTGTGTGGCTACATGAAAATTTGAGTGGGTTCTTCATGCATCAAAAGGATCACCATCTAGTTCCCTTTCTATGGTTGAACTGTCGGATTTGCAAAACTCTCTTCACTGTCCCCAATGTATTCTTCATGTGAATATGAAGGTGCATTTGAATCTAAAATTTCTGTTGATACATCAGAAACATCATCATGAATGATTGGTGGTGCACCGATAGTAGGAGTAGGCGCATGCACAAGAAATTCTTCAAACTTCTTTCAATGAAAATATTTTCAGTTTTTGGATTTAGTAACTTGTATCCCTTTACCCCTTCTAGATATCCTACAAATATGCACTCCTCACTTTGTGAGTCCAATTCCCTTCTTTTTTTGGAAGGAATGGAGCCCATGCATAGGATCCAAAAACCCCAAAGTGTTTTACTACCTGTTTTTGATGACTCCATGCTTTGAATGGAGTAACCCCTTTCACACTCTTGTGAGGAACTCTATTTTGAATGTAATTAGAAGAATTTATAGTCTCAACCCATAGATTTGGAGCAAGTGACTTGGACTGTAACATGCATGTGGCCATTTACTTAAATGTTATATTCTTCCTTTCTGCAACCCCATTATGTTGTGGAGTATAAGGAACAACATGTTGCAACTCAATGCCATCTACAGAAGATAAATGTTGTTCATATTTATTGACATACTCCCCCCCATTGTCTGTACGAAGGATCTTGATCCCCTTCCCTGATTGTTTCTCTGCAAGTGCTTTTAATACTTGGATATATTTGAATACATAATATTTGTGTTTGAGGAAGTACACCCATGTGTATCTAAAATAGTCATCAATAAAGTTCAATACATATTTGGCCTTGCTAATTTATGGGTGGTGGAATGGGTCCGTAACGTCATTATGGACTAATTCAAGAGGGGAAGAGGTTCCAATCCTTATCTTCCTCAAATATTTCTTCTGTATTAAGTGTGCACCCTGGGAATACTCCATCGAAAAATGTGATAGTAGGAAGCCTTATCGTCATACCTAGGCTTGCTTAGTTGCTACAAGTAATGGTAGTTGAGGTGACCAAACCTCTCATGCCATAACCTACTAACATCAATAGAGTGAATTAGTGGTACATAATTTGGAGTTCTGGGGACAAAGTTCAAGAAAACATACAAATTTGATTTGTGGTATGCTTTCCCAATTGCAATCTTTGACCCATCAACCATGTCAGAGATGATTACTGAGTCTTTGGTGAACTCAACTCCCTTCCCTTGTCTTGAGTGAGTGATTTGGAAGGTGGATAGGAGGTTCTTTGAAAAAGAGGGTATGCAAAGCACTTCTTGAAACTATCCATCTTTTTGTTGAAATTCTCCCTGTCCACATATCTTGATTGGGGTATTGTTGTTATGTACATAAATAACGTTGACAATTCATAAGATAACAACACTAATACTAATACTAATAATTAATAAAGAGACATATTAAAACAACACGTCTTATCGAAAAGACATAGCCATTAATGAAAAGGTGATATGTTTATATATATATATATATTGAGCCCTCACTTTTAATTTATCATTCAAAATCAAATCTTTATTGAAGAAAAATAATTCCATCTCTCTCATCATCTCCGTCGTTTCATATCCCCACTCATTACCACCTCCACGCTCCATCTCCTTCACACCAGGTCCAACTCTGTCACACCCTTGCTGCTCCACCATTCATTACTAACCTCACACCGTTGCTCTCCTCTTCAACACTGCAAATTCTTCTAGCTCCTCTCCATCCCTCCTTCCCACAACCTATGTGCCATAAAAACCATCCACCTGCTCCCTTTTGGTGTACCCCAGTCCACATTCCTCACCTACTCACCCCTTCACACAGTACTACCACCTGCGGCTCCCTCCTCTACCACCTCCTCTCCCTTGCATCCTCACTAGCTCCAAACCTCAAGACCCCCCTCCTCCCTTTACTCCACCATTACACCCTTCGTTTCCCTTCTCTCTATCTACACACACTCCATGCTCCCACATGCCCAGTGCCTCATACCCCCCCCCCTCCCCAATTCGCACCCATCTCCACACTCTTCCAGGCCATCCATCCACACTCTTCCACTTACACACATCCATCTGTGCTCTTCCACTTGCCACTCCATCATTTCCCACGACACCACACCTATGTTGAACTCGTCCATTTACTCCACAATTGCAACCTTTGCACACGCTCCTGCCTGCCCATTCCTCCACACTCGCCCTCGCTGTGTTCACACTCCCTAATGCTACACAATCAACCATACACCACGATCCTTCGTTTGTTTGCCTCCTCTTTGAAATCCATCTCTCACACCCTACCATAGCTGCTATCCCTTCTATTGTTGCACCTTTCCAGCCATCTCCCTTCTTTTCCTAGGGTTCAAAACCCTAATTTCACTCATTTCAAAAAAAAAATAATTATAATATATTAAATAAAATTATAATAATTATTATATTAATTTCCTAAAAACCTACATTCGTGTTAATACCTTGTCCTCACACTCCAAATCCTTATTATCATTAACATTTTAATAATAGTAATAATAATAATAATAATAATTATTGTTTAATAATTGTTATTACTACAATTATTATTTATTTTGAAAAAGAAAAAAATGGCAAAATGGAAGAGACAAATTTTACTAATGAGAAAAAAAGATTTTCCAAGGTTCTATCAAAAGTTCCTATTGTGATGCTAAAAGTTAATGGCATATTTTATGATAGTCCCATTGTCATTGCTATTTATCTAAATAATAAAGAAAACTTTATTAATGTTGATGTTTCTAATCAACTACAAATTTCATAATCAATTATAGAGAAGAGCGAGTGGAACAAAGATCAAATAAACGAATTACACTTACATATCGATAATTATAATTTTGCATCTCAATTCAGCGTTGCAGCTATAGATGATAGTAATATTGACATAATGCTGGGTTCTAATTGGTTACAAACATTGGACACATTCACCTTCAATGCAAAAAATAAATTCACGACGTTCTTCCATGAGAAGAAGAAAATAACAATACACGACTCATCAGTGAAAGTTCCCTCATCACAAAATACATATGATGAATCACCATATGAAAGCTATGAAGAATTAGAAGAGGAAGTAAATCATTTGAACAAACTCTTCATGGAAAAAGATAAGGAAATTTTGCAAGTCCAAAAGAAATTAGAATGCTAAGAGTCACAGTTCTACCAGCTTCAACAACAAATTAAAGAGCTACAACAACATAATGGCGACATTAAAAATGCTCACAAATTAGAGATTGCAAAGATCAATAAAATGATATTGAATAATAATGATGAGATCTTCTAGTTGAGAAATCATAATAAAATTCTAGTAACACAAATCAATAAATTAAAGAATAAGAAGCAAGAAGATCGGAAATCGAAACAAGCTAATGAAGATATCGAGAAGAAATTACTAGAAAAGGATGAAGAGATTTTCCACCTTAAAAATCCAAATCAAGATTTGATGAAACATATTAAGAAGTTAAATGATGAAAATAAGTCACAAGAAGAAACGTTTAAGAAACTTAAGAATGATAAAAATTTGTTGGAAAACAAGTTAGATCAAATCCATAAGGAGGCATCAAAGTCCTTAGGAGTAAAAATCCAAGTTGTGGAAAAAGGAACAAATACAGATCCAATCCACATCACATCTCAAGAAGATGCCAATCCAGTTCAAGAACTAACATATAGGGATGTAGGAGTACATGCGATGGGAAATCCAAGCGTATGCACTAGTAAAAGTTCATCATGTAACCAAACAACATCAAGGCGTGAAGAAAATCATATACCGAAATTAAACCAAGAAGACACTACAAGCATGATAAGGAAAAATAACATTATAAGAACTCCTTATCGACATCCAAATAATAAAAGCATATATCTTAAACAATTAGAGTATCAATATCCCTTAGGTATGGAACAACTAACACATCATCCGAAAATATTGATACGAGCACAATTAAGTCTCATGATAATAGTTCATCATGGAAGTACAACGTTCCACAAAGAATTGAATTAGGATGGTCCTATCCTTTTATGGTTCGAAACTTTTTATCAACACTCATAGGTTCATATAGTCTCGTATCATCAACCACAATATAATAGAGAATGGTGCAACGACATTACAATCAAGAGTAAAGACATAAAACTTCTTCATCATTATGCTTTGAGGACAGAGCATTTCTAAAGAGGAAGGCAATGTTATGTACATAAATAACATTAAAAATGCATAAGATGATAATACTAATACTAATACTGATAATTAGTAAAGAGACATATTAAAAAGATATGTCTTATTGAAAATACATAACCATGAATGAAAGGGTGATACGTTTAGATATATATCGAGCCCTCACTTGTAATTTATCATCTTATTCATATTACTCATTATATATTTATTTTTATCCGGTATAGATTGTTTTTCCTATTCTTTTGGATAGCTCATGTATGAACTGGGTTGGTTCACAACAATTGTCTCCCATGAGGACCTCTTGATTGATGCATAGCTAAATGGAGGTGAACATGTCCTTGGATGAGGCCATGCGATTGGAGGACCCAAAGTGAAGGATCCAAGAAGTTGATAATGAAGCCGAAACTACCATAGACCCATGTCCTCTTTCTGGAGGATGTTTTTCACCTCTTTGCTTGTGCTTCTTCTCTTCGTTTTCTTGATTCTTATATATATATATATTTGCAATCCTCTTCTTTATGTGGGCCTTTCTTGCAATAGGCACATAATGGAAACTCATTCTTTGTATTTCCTTCTTTGGAGTGTGTCTTATCATGTTCAAATTTCAGATTTGTTTCCTTTTTCCCTGCATGGAGTATTTTGCTTGCTTTCACTATTCTTCCCCTCATTGGCTATAAGTGAATGTGCTTTTGAGGCCTTTGGGAGGCCCATTTGGGTGAGATTATTTTTCTCTCGAATGGGGGAGGAAACAAAGTTGTCCAAAGTAGGCATGGTGGAAGAGGCTCCAAGAGCCAATCTCATTGAATAGAAGGATGAGACATACACACTATAATCTGGTCCCAATGGAGAGAATTGAGAACACCATTTGGGTGTTGTCCTTCTCGATATTACACATTTTGAGATTAAGTAAAATGGATTTGAATTTGGTGAAGGAATACTGTATGGATTCAATATCACTAGGTATTAGATTCATTAGTTATACCTCCAATTGATGGCCCCTCATCTCATCTTGCGTTCCAAATAGGGTAGACAACTTGGTTCATATTCCATTTGAATTCTTCACAGATTCGATGTGATAGAGTAGGTCTCGAGAGTTTGAAAAACATAGCAACACGAATTATTCATCCATCATGTTCAACTATTTATACTTCTCTATGACTGAATTTGGTTCTACTTTAGTTCCCATTGTGATTCTATAGAGTCCCTTCATCCTTAAGAGCATCTCTACTCTTGCTTTTCACTTGAAATAGTTGAAGGGATTTAGAGTATGGTGGGGAGATAGATCCGTTGCTGCTATAGACGCACTTTTGATGGCTCCTTTAACATGCAATAAGTCTTGATTCCTACAAAACTAGTACTCTAATTCCTTTAGAACCCCTAAAGCTTTGATACCATATATAATTTTGGAGCATACAGATCTAGATACTAAACAAGAAATGTGCAAGAGATCAAGAAGTTGAAAAAATCATGTCATTAATGAGCAAAACATGAAAATGAAGACGATACATATTTCAATGACAAATATAACTGTTGTATTGCATCAATTATACAACAATTGAGTAAGTTATTACATAAAGACAAATTCAAATTAGGTATTAGGAGGCAAATCAAATTGCTCATCTAGTGCATGAGATCCTAACTAGGCTTAACTAGAGCTAGAATGCCCTTTTGTTAGCTATGCAAAATCTCTAAGTTGATTTAACTATCCAATGACCACCCTAAGTGGACTTAGTTCCCTACCTGCTAGGAGCAACTGAATCTAGGCTCAAGCATGAAGTGCGCATCCCTAAAAAGGATAAACTAATGTGCTAGTGGATTAAAATAGCCATTAGGGTCAGTTAGGAACTTGAATAGTGGAGTGCCCCGCATGAATTACTCCCTAACTCAAACTGTAGTGAAGCTTTCCTAAAATCAAGGAAATAATCCACAAATTAAGGAATATGCCCCATAAACTAAAAATAGATGACTACGAGCTCTATAAATGGCGGTTGGGTTATAAATACAAGTGTAGCCCCCCAAGATCTTAGGAGGAAGCTCTAGGGTGACCTAGATGGCCAAATTGGATGTAATTTGGACAAGTAGACTCATGAGACCATGAACTAAGTCCCTAGGTGAGAGAGTGAAGCTTTGGAAAGGGTTATTATGCTCTAACAATGTCCCTATCTCCAATCCCAATTATGGTGCAACCAATTGTCCAAAATTTCTGTCAAATCATTTTTGTTCAATCTACATCCACTTCCATGTGATTTTAGTTTTTATTTGAATTTCCTTTGTACATTTCACTGCTCACCTATGTCACATTGTTTATGTCCTCCATCTAACCTTTTGAATACCCTCTTCTTGGATTTGAATTTAAGTTTTTTCCCTTGGAAAGTCTATGTTTGTGGAGGAAATACTGCCCTCATATGGATCCTATTGTTCTTGATTAGTCTTTGTATGTGAATGTATCATTGTCCCCATTTGACCCCTAATGGGATTTAGTTTTATATTCTTGTTGTGGGACTTCTCACCCCATGTAGTGCTCTCAGTTGTGGAAGGGTACACAAATAGATACATTAAATTGAAGGCATTCTTTTATTATCTTATCCAACATCTTTAGTGTGTATGGTTTAAGCTAGTGATAATTAGTATTTTTGATTCTCTCCCTTTTCCAATTGTCATATTGTAGAACAAGTTGTCCTTCCTCAAAGGTATGGCCTTGATCTTGTTGTCATCTTCTTATTCAAATTTCCCATAGCCAAATTTTGTTGGTATTTAGAACATAAATTTTCCTTATTTAAGAATTCTAGCTCTTCTAATTTGTTCATGATAGAATTGAGTCTTTGCCATCTTTGTTCTATGGCAATTCATAAAGAGGGAAATGAGTGTTCATATGACATGATAGTGTGACATCCAAATTCCAACCAAAATACGTTGTGACATGCCAATCTCTTCTAGTTTTTCCTCTATGCTCGCATGATGACATGTAGTTTGTTTTCCTAGTCCCTTGTCTTCATATCATAGATCTTGGTCAGTGTGTTGACAAGCAACTTGTTTGTGCTTTTTGGATGTTTGTTAGCTCTTGGGTTGTAAATATTAGTCTTCAAGAACATACTGAAAATATCCATTAGGTCCTTAATAATATTGGTAGTGAAATTTCTCTCTATAACTGATGTAATATGAATAAGAGAACTAAACTTGCAAAATATAGACTCAAACAAAAATTTGGTTATCGATGCTTCGTTTCCCTTCTGGATAGTGATATATTCAACCCATTTAATGAAAACATATTTGGCCATAATGATGTATGCAACTTGTGTCCTCTTGGATAGTACAAAATGATGGAAATATTGTTGTCATTGATGTCAAAGACAAGGGGAAACTACAAATGTCCAAGATGAAGATTGTTGGAAATATTGTTGTCATTGATGTCAAAGACAAGAAGATTGCAGTTGTCATTATTGTCAAAGACGAAGGGAGATTGTAGGTGATATTGATATCCAAGAATAAGATAAAGTTCCAAATAAATATAAATATAAGAAGTTAAGGTACCAAATGAAGATAAGCAAATGATAAGTTGGCTCTGCCACCTAATTAATGAAGTAAAAATGCCAAACTCAAAAGCTGTCCCTACTAGTTTTATAGGTCATCCTAGTCTATGTCAAATTGGACAGCATTAGGTTGGCCCTGCCATAATTTATAGGTCGACCCATAAAAGTAACTTAAAACACTATACATATACATTAAGTGGCACATTTTGGAAATGGAAATCAAGTGAACTTAGATCTGAAATAGAAGGTGTGCTAGGGAAGAAAGAGATGGCCCCTTAGGCCTTTTTAACTCAGTCTCAAGGGAAAATGACAAACCAAGTGTGACGCTTATTCCTAGGTTATTTGACAACATTATGGCATAGATTGAAGGGGTTAATTAAGGCACACTCTATCTATGTTTATGGATTTATTCAAGACTGATTATGGCACATGTTTAAGGGTTGATTCAAGATTAATTATGGTGCATGTTCGAGAGCAAATTAAAGGCTTAAAATGGTACAAATTCCAAGGTGATATAGGGTAGATTTTATCACAGATTTCAAGGTGATCTTATGACAGTTTAAGGGATGATATAGGGTTGAGTATGACACAAATTTTGAGGTGATTTTGTGATAGTTTAGGATTTTTCTCAAGGGATGAAGCAGGGCTGATTATGGCACAAATTTAAAGGTGATTATGACAACAAGAAAGATGGTTTTTTAGGACTGATTTCAAGGGCATGTTATGAAGCAATCTTTGAGGTGATTATATCAACATTATTTTACCTATATGTCTGTAGTAGGTTGGAGCTTACATATCTTAATGAGTTGGTGCTCAATTCTTTTAGGTGATTATATAAACATTATTATACCTATGTCTCTAGTAGGTTGGTGCCTACAAATTGTATTAAGTTGGTTCTCAATTGAGGAGATGGATGTCTCCAGTAGGTTGGTGCCTACAAATCTTGCTGAGTTGGTGCTCAATTGAGGAGATTGGTGTCTCCAGTAGGCTGTTGCCTACATATATTAGTTGGTGCTCAGTTGATGGGATTGGTGTCTCCAGTATGTTGGTTTCTACAAAATCTATAATAGTAGCTTGGTTCCTACACGATGTTAGTTTTTTCAGAAGTTTACTTCAATCTGATCTAGGATCTTAATTGAGAGAACAACATGTACAACATATCTACAACATATCAATCATGGACACAATAATGCAAGCACACAAGAGACACAGAGTTTACTTGGGGAAAACCATAAAGGTGAAAAACCCCAATAACTTTCTCAAAGATAGATAGAGCAATGATACAACCCAAGCATAAGAGATAGACATCTCCTAGCAGCAGCTTCTCCTCCTCCACAAGTGCGCCACTCTCCAAAGAGTGTGTGAGAGAATAGAATGATCAAATAGAGTGCCTCCCACACTCTATTTATACTTGACTTGACTTGCCTAATAACCTTTACTAGGTCGGCCTTAACTTAATCACATAACATAATGCTGACTGGGCCGACCACCAATAGGGTGGTCTAATAACCCTTTGACCCACATGGCCGACCCCCAATAGGGTGGTCTAATAACCCTTTGACCCACATGACTTATACAGGGCCGACCCCAACAAGGTGGTCTAATAACCCATCAAGTATAAGTTACGACACTTACAATATAAATGACGACACTTCCGTGTAGAGGAATAATAACATCTCTATAGGAATACAAACACTTCCGTATAGAGGAATAATACCATCTCTATAGGAGTACAATATACATATATGAAATACATTCTGAAGTTACATATACATCAACACATGAATTTATAAAGATAATATTTTGTGATTTTCTCCCAAAAGGGTTTCCACGTTAAATTTTGTATATTGTGATTTGATTTTATATGTATTTACTTTTTTGAAGTTAATGAATGGTTTATGAATACTCATTTAAAGTAAAAAGCATCTTATACTGATTCACCCCCCCTTTGAGTATAAGCATAAGTTTAACAATGGTATTAGAGCAGGTTCCTTTAGAAATGATTTTACCATTGGAAGGAAAATATCGAGTACATATGGCTTGTGAGAAAAGTCTCTTCACATACAGAGCTCCTTTGTTCGATGGAACAAACTATACAATATGCCGTATGAGAATGAAGACAAATTTGGTGGCCCTTGGTTTGATATTTGGGATTTAGTCATGACATGTTATACAGTCCCAACCACTCCTTCGACAAATGTAAGTTCAAAGGAGTCAAGTGAAAACAATGAAAAAGTAATGGGTTCCATCTTGAGTGGCCTAACAGAATATGTGATTGTCAAGGTAAAGCAATGCACATCAACTAAAGAGATTTGAGACAAGCTACAAAATATTTATAAAGAATAATCTCCCTTCATGGCCGTGGATACAAAGTCTGCTGAGGAAGAAAATGAAGATAATTAGAAAGAAAAGTCAAATTCAGTAGAAGAAGACATTGAAGCAAGACTAAAAATAGTCAGGCTTAACAAAATTATTAAGAAAAGGGAGCAATTGCAGAAACATGAACAAAAAGATCATGATCTTGATGAAACAACAAACACAATTATTAGCCTAAAGACTCAGTTAGAAGAGGCAAAAAGGATAGGAGTAGTGAGAAGTCAACTCAAAGAAAATGAAGAAATATGTGAGAATCTAGAAACTAAAGTTGTTTCATTAAGTAAGGAATTGGAAATGTCAATTGCTCAATTACACAAAATTTTGTAGAGCATTGAAACTTTGAAGGAGATTCTCAGTGACCAAAGGTCATCATTCATCAAAATAGGTCTTGGATATGACGATAATTAGAAGACCCATGAAGAATATGCAAGTAATGAAAATGAAGAAAAGCCTAAAAACTATGCGAATATTCTTAAAGGCTCCATCAACAATGAAAGAAACAACAAAGGAAACGATGAACAACAATAACATAATTCTTCTCACAAGAACAATACGAATAATTTTAGAAGAGTTATTCCAGTAAGAAGAAATTTCGCACCTCGGTACCAAAATATCTTCTTTGGCTATTGTTTTTCTTGTAATAATTTTGGTCACACAGCAATAGATTGCAGATATTATGCAAGAAGTAATAGAAATAGAGGTCCTTATAGGACCTCAAAGGATGATTATGTAAGAAACAAAACCATAACTTCTCATGGGTTTGCTGACAGAAGCTACAATTCATTTAATCCCCTTTTTTATTACAATATTGAATGTTATAAGTACAATAACTATGGGCACATAACACGTTACTACAAAAACAACATAGTAGGATCTCCTAAACAGGACCTCAAAGGATGATTATGTAAGAAACAAAACCATAACTTCTCATGGGTTTGCTGACAGAAGCTACAATTCATTTAATCCCCTTTTTTATTACAATATTGAATGTTATAAGTACAATAACTATGGGCACATAACACGTTACTACAAAAACAACATAGTAGGATCTCCTAAACAAAACATGGAAGAAGATGTGCTTGCCAAAGATACAAAGGAGTACTCAAAGGTTTGGAAAAGGAAGCAAAAGCAAGAAAGAGGGAGAGACAAACCTGTTTTTTATGAAAATAATGTGATGAGATAGATGAATATGGCAGGGAGATCCACTATTTTGATTCTCACTCGAAACATGTACACTCCATTCCTAGAGAATCAGGTAGAAGCAATGATGAAGCTTTATATTATCAGATGAAGCCTCCAACGGTGAATGGATTTATTGGTAGGGAAAATGAGGAAGCAATTGCATGTCTAATTAAGAAGGAACATCCTCGAACTACAAAAAAAGTAGCATTAAGGAAGGAAAAACCTATGACACAAGTATCAAGTTCATCCTTGATAAATAATCGTATTGCTCCAAAAGAAAATACTTTCTGAGAAAGCATAGATAGTCTAGATAATTATAAGTTGTCAACAAGTGGGAGATTAGAGATGCGATTTTCTTGTGATGAGACATAATGGATGGACGAATGGGTTATAAAGGAATCTGTGCACATATTGCAGCCCTAAGATCAATTCTATGACAGTAAAATAGTGCATGGAAATCTGGGCATAACACTTGTAAATTTAGCAAGAGATATATAGGAAGGATTATCTAAATACCTAACAACAAAATTAACATCAAGTTTGAATATATATCTATGTAAAACATTAATTCTAGGTATTTATTGCAGCAGGAATCAACACCAATTTGTATCTGTACTTTGGTAGTTTAAAGAACTTTCTCGGGGAATATTATGTTGGCATATAACTAAACCAATAAAGGGAAAATAACCAATGGTTTTGGGTAGCTCAAAGGTGTAATCCATGACGACAATACTCTATTAAATTTGGAGAACTTTTGACATCATATATATATATATATCAACGTTCAAGGAGGTGAATTATGCAGAATGTAACCCCTCTTTAGAGGAGGTGAATATCTTTGTACTATTTGATTCGATGAATAACAATAGTATGTTTTTTTTTCGGCTGAAAAAAAAAAAATATCAACGTTCAAGCATAAGGATGATTGTGTACCTACAATAAACAAATAGTATGCATATAACAATGTGCCAAAGTTGTGACAATATAAGGACAAATTTTTGATAGCATACTTGTTGCTTGGTTGGAAGTAAGACTAAGAATCCATAATATTGTTTCTCTCAGCTAATGCCTTTCTCTTTTTGGAGACATATAGTTATTGAGAAGATATACCTATGGGTTGTGATTTTATTATGTATTAATGATTGAAGAAGACGGGGGTTAATACCATAGACCGTAGCTCTCTTTTTTGCATGATCATTATAGAAGCATACATTACTATTGCATTGTTTGATTATTACGAGCATTGGTGGTGGACTATTGTCGTTGTGTTTTTTCTTGTTGAAGAAAGACCAAGGACCCATATCCTTGGGAACATATGAATTTGCTGATATATTGTAATATACATAATATATATCATATTAAATAATAATAATAATAATTCAAATGACACAACTCTTGCAAACATATATCAAAAGGTGTCCATTAAAATTGTATATAAGGGTTTTATCTTTGTATCTTCATCATCTCTTACTTTTTATACATTTATTATATACTTTTCTATTTATGGATTATTCATGTTTTTTTTTAAAACTAGGGGAATCGATAAGTGGGATGAGGTTGGTACTTATGTGACAAGGGGTCTAGGGGTCCAATCCCGTCCGCTACCATTATATCCTTAGGTGCACTCACATAGCCCGCAAGCATGGGACATAGGTAAGTCAGAGTGATTTGAACTCGTGACCTCCATTTACAACATTTCATTCATATCAAGCGAATTGTCGGTTAAGCTACACCCCTGCGGGCTTGGATTATCTATATTATTTACATTAGATATTTATTTAATAACAAACTTTGTTCATTATATTGATACCAAAGCTTGTCTGATCCAACCTTTGGGAATCATTTTTTAGAATTTGTATTACTTTTCCTTTGGCCATACATTCTTCTTCAAAGTTTCTTTAATCCTAGTCCTTGACGCAAACTCGATTTTGGCCATTTAAATTCATAAATTCCGCTGCAAGGAGCCATTCAATTCGAATAGTTACTGAGGAGCCATTCAATTCGATTAGTTACTGTTGGTATGAGAAATAGTCACTATATATGTTTCCAAAATTCCCCAGTCAAAAAAGGAAATAGCCTTGCTGGATCAATCCGTCAAAACACACACAGAGTTTAATCACCATTAATTTGGGATAATCCGTTAGCCAACAAAGGTTGTGCCTGTTCATAACCATCAATTGAGAATCATCCTTAGAAATTATGGATAAGGTTTTGGTGACATGAAGAATTCACCACTGTAGTAACGTATTTTTGAATGGAGATATGTACATTAAAATAATTTGACTGCTGCCATAGAAAACGACTACGCTCGTTGTTGAGCAGTCATTCTTCCATTATGGAAGGTGGAGTGAAGTAATTAAAAATAGGTTTAATCCATATGACACACCTCATCTTCCCATAACTAAGTTAAATGAAGGTATGTCAATGATCTTAATTAAAATCTAGGATCGTCAACTGTAAAATCAAAAGGTGTGTTTATTGAGAAGTCGCGTCACTTCAATATAATTTAATTCATAAAAAAAGATAAAATCTGTTGTAAAGTGGGCTAGGTCAGTATTTATACAAAAGGAATAAGTTGTAATAAAATAAATAAGCTAATATTTTAAAGTTAATTTTTTTTTAAAAATATTTTATTACAAGGTAAATATCTACTAGTAGTTATTTAGGAGTTATTTAGGTATATAAAGGATTTAAATATATAAAGTTGTATATAAGTCATAAAATATACCATAGAGAAAAATAAGAGAAGGGCGTTAAAAGAATATTCTTTTCTAAGATTATAAATTTTAATAGTCCAAGTGAAGGAAAGGGTACCTTAAGTATATCATCAAAGCACATCATCTTCGTGAAAATTTTGCATGTATATACCAACTAGTTGAAGAATATATTATCTTTTGACGGAAGCAAAAACAAAAGGATTTTCGTGGTGAAAAACAAGAAAGATACCCTCAAACTTATAAAAAATATGTGGATGCCGTATTAAATTTTTATGGGATTATTAAAGGAGAGGATATCTACATTGCTATTTTCCCAACCACCAAGAAATCACATAAATGCTAAACTAGTAGACCAATTAAAGGTTCCGGAACCAAATATAATTGAAAAAGATACAGTATTGTCTGATGAGAAATATGAAACTAAGAACCTACAACTATCTATGTATGATTACAAATTCATAGCTCAATTCAATGCCATATCAATGTATCAAGACAAAGTTGATAGAATTCTAGGTTCAACCTGGATGGATACATTGGGTACCTTCATTTTCAACGTTAGGAAAAAGTTTTGACATTTTTTTATAGAAAGAAGAAAATCACATTGCAGGACATCACATTTTTTTAAAAATTCTTCCTTAAAGAAGGTTAATAAAAAATTGCTAGAACAAATTAAAAATTTTAATATAAGGAGAGAAAAACGATAAAGATACTTAAAATGAAGTCGATAAGTTAGATTATAAGGAATAACTCTTATGTTTAAGGAGACATAATCAGGAATTGCTTACATAAATTAAAAAGCTAAAGCATGATAAGAAACATTTACAAGAAGAATTAGATCTAAAATGATAATTAGTCGACAAAGGAACGATGACTAAACCAATAGAGAAGTTATTAGACACTCAAATTCATATATAAAAAAAGGAACCAATACAAAGTCAATCGATGCTCAAATTCAAAAAATGCTTATATTGACAAATGGCCACAAACATCAAGAGAAGATGGTTTAGAAGAACAATAAAAAATTATTAGGATACCTTATCGTCATCCAAATCACAAGAATCGATATGAATACCGTCAAGGTAAAAAAATATATAAACAATATTTTTCTTTCAGACAAATGAACTACAAAAGTGAAAAAGAAGAAAGAAAAAATCGTCAACTTGTGTGGAAGATGAAAATTAGAAGTTCCATCCAAATAGTTGATCAACAAAAAAGTTCCAATAAATATCAACTTGGGGTGGATCAACTCATAATCGTTGCAACGATTTTTCTTAGGAATTCAAAGACAATATCATCTTGTTTCATCATGTATCACATCTAGAAGCACATAAGACCAAGAAAAGACATTACTAACTATAATGAAAGTTAAGGAGAAGTATTTCAATAATTATGCTTTGAGGACAAAGCATTTTTAAGGGGAAGACAATATACTAATACTAATACTAATATTAATAATAATAATAATTCAAAGGACACAACCATTGCAAACAATCATCAAAATATGCCCATTAAGATTGTATATAAGGGCCTTTTCCTTGTATCTTTTTGTTGGCCGGTGGTTTTTTAGACCCAGGGTTCAACTTACATCACCAACAAAAACCCTACAGACGTCGACATTTTCAATACCTTGCAAACGGGATAAGGTCTCACCTGAGACATGTGCAAGAAATTACAAAGACCAATGTCATGGATGCGCATGAGAGAATGGGTTATTTTTATCATTAGAGCATTCCTTCCTTCACTTAACCATGCATTTGAATATTTAACAAGCTAAAATTAATCTTATAAACTACTGAACATTCATCATACATTCAATTATCAAGAACTTGTGTAGGGAAAATATGAGACAACAATTGCATTCTATTAATATTCAAGATTGGCTACAACCCATGGCTACATATTTAGCTCAATAACTTAATGGTCTTTCATCAATACAACCACCACAATCAAAACATCATAACATAGTAGAGATCAAAACACATATCATAACAATAATATATCATCTCAAAACCCAACTAGCTCATTATAAGAGCATCTACAATAGAACTGACATGAAAACTAACTGAGCTAACTAACAGTATTTCATAGAACCCATCCCTTTACAAAATATGCCTTTATATAGGCTTAGCTTCCAAAAATACAAAATTTGCTGATGGCACGCAATCTCTAATTGCTCGGCACGCAATTGCTTCTAGCTGAATCGATGCGCAACTGCTTCTAACTATCTTCCTTGGCACACAACTGCTTCCAACTGATCCAAACCTTGGGAACCAACACTTTATCATCTCTTACTAATCATACATTTATTATATACTTTTCCATTTATGGTTAACTATTTCATTTACATTAGATATTTATTTAATTAGATATTTATTTAATAACGAATTTTGTTCATTATATATACTTATGATAAATTGCACAAAGGGGATTTACAAGTTTAAGATGGAACTCTTCAGAGAGAAAGAATTGTTGAGATTACTGGAAAGTTGGTCAAAATTGTTGAGGAAAATGAAGAGTTATTTGTATATTTCATGGAGGACCGGAACTACATAATGGTTTGCAAATTGATGGATGAAAAAACAATAGTTATTGAACAACTGAGAAGGGAGCTTCATAGGTAGAACAATACTTGTTTGAAAGCAATGGAATGATGCAAATAGTGATGGCTTCTTTAGATGCCATTGAATCTATTCATCAATTTTAGTTTGGGGATCTAGTGAAGGATAATAGGTTTGGTGGATTGTTTTTAATGGCAACATATTGCAATTTATTTGACAACTAATAGCTTCTAGGGGCACTCCGTGGCAACTTGTACCTGTAATGCTACCCTCTTTAAGAACTTACAAACATAGAAGGAATTATTTTCGGGCATATTTGCTAGCATGTGTACACTCCCCATCAAGTACTAAAACAACATTAATCAACCACATAATATATGGAATAACTAAAATACAATTTGTAATAAAATATATATAATTGATAATTGAATAGATATGAAAATGATAATTTACAATTGATGGTTTTCCTCTAATATGGCTTGGGAACCTAATTTGAGGAGTCACATCCTCTTATTTTAATCATAATTACTATTATTAATGATTATTAAGTGTTTATATTTATTATTTAACATTCCTAACATTCGAGGAGTCACATCCACCCCCTTTAAAAGGGAGATTTGCCCTCAAAGCTAATTTCACCGATATCGTCTTTATTCTAGGTTTGTATTGAAGCAAGGACTTGAGATACACGATCCTGATTCAACCATTGATTCCTTTATTTCTTCTGTTTTGGAATTTCTTTTGCATGAGTGGTGATGTTTGTGAGCTTCTCAAATCTTACAACTTGTAATTATTTCCTTTCCATATTGTCTTTTGGATTCCATTTATGAGTAACCGTGGACCTTCATTACCACTACATTTCTCAATCATAAACAACACATTTGCAATACCCAATCGAATAATAATCAATCGTGATAGAAATGGTGTAGATTTGAATAGCTATGTATGCAGATTTCTACATCGAGGCCATACCCTTTTAGTATTCATTAAGGAGAAACTTCGTTGAACACTATAAATTCTTACGTCTACAAATAACTATACCTTGCAATTTCGTGGTATAAGTTTGTTCAAGCCATTAGTCCATATCCAGTTAATTGTTGCAACTGTTGAGATCCTTGTGAGCCACACAATATTAAGATGCCCAATATCTCTCATCAAGGACATGTTTGTTTTGGGTATCTCTCTGATAATCTCATCTCTTCAATGTCCTGAAAATAGCCCTTCAATTCTTCCATGACTATTGTTTTTAAGGCTGGAATATCTTCCTTTATGCTCCTCTTCTCCAAAAGTGAATCCAATTCTATCACTCCCACCTTTTGCACTAGTTGTGTATCCAATGTATGATGTCCTTATAATGGAGTTATTTTTAAAAGATACTCTTCAAATTTCGAAATAAAAGTGATGGCCATTCTTAAGTGCTTGGAGTTTGAAAATATTAGGGTGATGATTTCTCAATTTCATCAAGCGATATTATTGTAAATGGATTCCATCTTACAACCTTAGTGAGTGTGCACTTTAATTTTAACAATTTCAAATATGTGTGGTGGTTCACACATAAATGATGCACATCTAAACCGATGTCAACTTGATCGGAAATCTCTAGGTCTTGTACTGGTTTTCTAAAAACGAACAAGATTCATTACTAAGAAACCTTCCAATGTAGGTAAAATAAATAATCCATAGAATAGGAATAAAATATAATATGATAATGATATGAGATATGTTTTTACAATACAACCGATACCCCAAATAAATAGGTCTACTTGTGCATTTTCACATGAAATGACATGTCTTTTAATTAACTTAAATAATTTCTAATTTCTAATTTCTATTTATCTTTTTAGTATTATTATTATTATTATTTAGTATTTATATATTTTATCTATTGCATCGCCTTCCCCTTATAAATGCTTTGTCCCCAAAGCATTATTATGGAAGACTTTATCCTTTGTTCTTGATCGTGATTGCCCTCTCATGATCTTTTGTGTTGGTAGCTGTGACACTTGATGAAACAAAATGATATATTCTTTTAAATATTGAGTAAAAATGTTGCATCATTTGTGAAGTGGTCCATCCCCATACCTATCTTAATTGGAACTTTTTGCTGATCCATTGTTCAGATATAACTTCTCATTTTAGGTTTCCATACAAGTTGTCGATTTTGTCTTCGTACTTTTTCAATGTTGTACGTGGTTTGTTTATACGTAGAATATTGTTTGTTTTCCTCTTGACTTTGTCGTTGGTTGTAACAACTCTTATGATTTGGATGACAATACAGTATTCGAGTTGCTTGTGGAATATTTGTAGAAACTTCAACTTTTGATACTTCTGGTGATGTATTCGTTGACAAGATTTCTATTGGACTTGTACTAGTTCCCTTCTCCAAAGTTTGGATTTGTACCTCTGAAGATGTCCCCTTTTCAACAATTTCAGTCATTATCTATTTATTGACCTTTGATTCCTTATTGGTAATTTGGCCTATCCTTTCTTGTAACAAATTTTTATCATGCTTTAGCTTCTTAATTTGTGTAAGCAAACTCTGATTATGTCTCTTTAAACGTAAGAGTTCTTCCTTACAATTTGACTTGTCAACTTCATTTTGAGTATCTTGATTCACTTGCTCACTTTCTATCAACCTTTTTATTTGCTCGAGCGATTCCCGATCAACCCTTTTTGAGGAGGAATTTTCTTCATTTTTCCTAATAATTTTTTCTGAACTTGATTCTCCTATTCTAATTTTTTTATTGCATTGTGTTTTATCCTTTGTCTTCTTGATTTGAATAAGTAGTTTCTTATTATGATATCTTAGATGTAAGATATCTCTTCATCTCGTTCCTGTATGTCCTTTTCAAATTTATTTTTCACGGTTTTAAATTCCTTAATTTGTGTGGCGGACTCCCGAGTATGATCTTTCAATTTATAATCTTCTGTCTTTATTAAATCACTAAAATACTTCTCTTTTTTATTTTCAAATTGTAAATTTTTATTGCTTTCCTTCTAATATCCTAGTTCACCTTTTAATTTTTGTATTTGTATTTCCGGATTACCTTCATATTCTTCCATAATAAAAAACTTTTCACACATTGGACAAGAGCATTTTTATTTTAAAAGGTTGTCCCTATGCTCAAACTCCATTTCGTAATAAGGACATTTAGTCCAAAACTTTGATTTATATATTGTTTCCATGATTTACAACTTCTTATTCTTTTGCTATTCTTTTTTTGTTCTACTTTACTGCTTCTCTTCCTTGCTTTAGTACTAGGATTTATATAATTTTTAAATAACTTATTTTAATGTCTCTTGTATTCCACCTTTTGAAAGATTTCAAAACTCTTTAATCACCACCTTTTGGAACTTAATGTATCGCTCTTTTATTGTATACTACTTAATAATCCAATATAATTTTGTATTCTTCACTTTGTATATATATAAAGTACTTAGTACACTCCTTAATATAACTCTTTGATATTACCAATGTACGAGTAATGCTTTTGATAATATGGATTTAAAACACTTTTTAGCTTTCAAATATATTACTGTATATCCTAACTTCAACGATGTGCTAAATAAAGAATTTCCCTCTTAATAATCAACACATTTATAATTGGTGTATATATGCTTCTATTCTTTTTATTACCTTTCACGAACGCTTTGTTGATTTTTCCAACAAGAGGTTGGAAAATAAAACCATGTGTTGTTTTTATAAAACCATGTGTTGGTTTTATAAAACCATGTATTGCTTATATTTTTTTTCAAAGATTCTAAGTCGCAAATCCATTTTTTTTCTATTCTTTTTTTCCTTTTTTTTTGACACTATCATTTGCTTTTGTAGTGGAATTATTTTCTTCTTCAATTGAATTTTGAGTTGTGAATGGCCAAGGGTCAATGTCAAAGGCCATAAACAAATAAATTATGGGGGAAAGACAAATTTTACAGAGAAACTCAGAAATTTTTATGCCCACAAGCCAATAGGAAAAGGCCGGATCATACTTGCTTTGATACCGATGAAGCAAACAAGATTCGTTACTAAGAAAACTTCTAATGTAGGTAAAATAAATAATCCATAGAATATGAATAAAATATAGTATCATAATGATATGAGATATGTTTTTACGATACAATTGGGACCCAAATAAATAGGTCTACTTGTGCCTTTTCACATGAAAGGACATGTCTTTTAATTAACTTAATAATTTCTAATTTCTAATTATTATTTATATTTTATTATTATTATGATTATTATTGTTTAGTATTTATATATTTTATCTATTACATTTTCTTTGGATCGTAGCTTCCATGGCTTCTTTATTGGAAGGAATTTTAAGAGCCTCCACCCTTGATTTCCACATGAGTGCAACCAGGGATTCAATTATGGAGTAACATAAATGTTGTTCATATGTAGTAGGTTTCTTAGTAGGACTTCCTCACCATGTGGATGCAAAAACTGCTATGTCATCTAGCTCAACAACAATAGGCCCACTATCATATTTATCATCATTTGTAATGGAAGCGATAGTTGGAAAAGACACAACTTCTGCATCACTATCTACTCTTGTGTTTGTAGAACCATAACCAGTCTTTTCATCTTGTTTAAGTAGATATTGACTGCTTCTTGTTGATGGTGCAGTTTCATTGAATTTCTTAACTACCAAAATTTCTTGCCAATATTCATTGGGGAACTTTGAGAGTATGTATATTTGATGTTGCTTCCTTCTGTTATAAGCTTTTATATGGGCATGGATTCCTGCTTCATCAATCAGATCAATATCTTTATCCAATATAATTGGTTGAGAATAATGTGCAAGTGCTTTTTCATGCTCCTTGTTTTCTCCAATCATGGTATTACCAACTATATTAGCATGATGCTCAATAGGAGCAATTTGGGTTGCACCTGGCATGCCAATAGCTACTATAGATCCATAATATGTAGCTTCATATTCCAGAATTGGTGGACATTGATCTAATGCAGACACATGCTCTGAGTCACCTTATTGTTGTCATATTTTTCTCTAGATTCTATTGTAGGTTCCCTTATCGTCTGTGCATAAGGATTCTTTCCGATACATATCAACAATCCCGGCTTAACTCTCCTCGGTATCATTACGAACAATGTCATCTCTACTCGTTCCAATTCTATGGGAGATGTTGGCTTTAAATCTTCTCTCCTCATAATCGTCTTCGTCATGATCAGAACGATGTTGATGCCCATGTTGTTGCAAACTGTTATCAACTTCATCATCATTTTCATTGATGATGACCACATCCCTAGTTACGTTTCTTTCACTTTTATTAAAAGCTTTGTCAATAGCTTTTTCCACTTCATTGCATAATTCTCTTTTCGTATTCTCGAATATTTCTTCTCTATCTTTTTTTTATTGTTCAAAAAATGTGATCAGTTTCTCATAAAATGGGTTCATGGACATGAACATCCTAGTTTATAAAAATCTTCAAGGATGATTAAGATTTAAAAATAAATAAATAAACTATTAAAAATAATATTAATGATAGTAATAATAATAATAATAATTATTGAAGATTAATAATAATATTATTATACATACATATTTTTATATAGTTTTTTAAATTATATATATAATAATAATAAAAATAATAATTATTAGTATTTAATAAAAAAATTTGAAATGTGTGAGATTAGGGTTTTGAAACCGTAGGTCGAGGAGTCGACGTGGCTAATGGAGCAGAAGGAAGGTGAACGCTGGTGCAGGGCGTGCGAAGGTCAAGGGGAATGGAATAGAGCGCGCTGGTGGAAGGCGCTTGGTGGGAGGAGCAATGCTTGCTGTGAAGGAGCAATGCATGTTTTATTGCAGGGTTAGAATGGAGGAGTGTCGGGGTTAGGGCGCATGAGGAGGGGCAGGCTGTGAGTGGGATGGGCGCTGGATGGATGTTGGTGGGGATGCAAGTCGGATGAAAGGGAGGTCCGACGGACTTGTAAGTGCGTTGGATCGTGGAGGTGTAAGGGAGAGTATGTGGTGGTGAGGGGGGCGTAGGGCGTAGGAAAGGATAGGGCAGCGATACGTGGAGCATGATTGTGGAGGTGTGTGGTGTGTGGAGCAAGCGTGGCGTGGGACGCGTAGGAGGGATAGCGGTGGCGTGGTGTAGCAGTGGGAGAGCTAGGCGTGGAGCGAATTGGGTTGGGCACGGGGATTCGATTGTATGTAAGGGGAGCGAGGGTATGGAGAGTAGGGGAGACATGCATGTATGGAGAGGGTGGTGGCGCAGGTGGAAGGGCGTGGAAGTGAGGAGATGAGGAGTAGATAAATGCATGGGAGAAGGGTCAAACTGGTGCGGAAGAGAGAGATGCGTGAGGGAGAAATGGACGAGGAGTGCGCGAGGTGTGCGTGGATTCGAGAGGGAGAGGTGTGAGAAGAATGTGAGAGTTAGGGTTGGGAGTGTGATGGGATATTTGCGTGAGGGAGTTGATTGTGCAGGGCATAATGAAGATGAAGCGAGGGTGGACGGCGCTAACGAGTGTGTGGGTGGGGAGTGAGGGTGATGAGGGATGTGGATGGAATAGGTGAGAGAGAAGGGCGCAAGTGGATCATGGGTGTATAGTGAAAGTATTGCAGGTGGAAGATGGGGAGTGAATGAGTGGAAATCAGTAATCGAGATAAGCTCAGGCTTAGACTAAAGAAGGTGAGGAGACGATCCTCAAACAACTTCAAGCACGAGCAACCTAGATCTTGCACCAATGAAATAACTAGAATAAGATCTGTACTAAAATATATAATTGATAATTGAATAGATATGAAGATGATAATTTACAATTGATGGCCTACATTTAATATGACCTAGGAGTCACTTCCTCTTATTTTAATTATTATTACTATTATTAATGATTATTAAGTGTTTATATTTTTTTATTTAATATTCGTAATAGTAATAATATTCATGAATCAACCTACAACCAAATCTATTTATGGTCCTATTACCATAATGTGGCGATATTAAATATGCCAAGATTGAGTTCATGAACAACATGCATAAAATTCTTCCTTAACATAGATATATTAGCAAGAGTTATTCCTAAGAAGCTACATAGATATATTAGCAAGAGAGGTATTCCTAAGAAGCTACAGGATGCTTCAACAATGTCTCTAAAGCAAAATTCTAGAATTCTTGACGATCTTACAAAACAAAAGGATGATGAGATTGACATGTTAAATAGAAGTACTACCACTCTTCATGATGCTTTCAACAAGAGACAAGACATAAGCTAGGAGTAATATCCTTCTCATCTCATCACTCAGTGCTTAAGGAGAAGCACAAGGTCAAGGGGAGCATCCCTTTGTCATTGATGTCAAAGGGGGAGAAGTTGTTAATAGGAGAAGTGTTAAAGGCTGGGAAAGAATTGCAACTACAAGGAGAGCTGCAGGTAGGGGGAGTAATTACACGATTACCAATATTATCATTGCATAAGGGTTTCTATCAATGACAAAGGGGGATATTTTTGGAAATATTGTTGTCAGGGATGTCAAAGACACGGGGAGACTACATATGTCCAAGATCAAGGTTGCAAGATGAAGATTGTTGGAAATATTGTTGTCATTGATGTCAAAGACATGAAGATTACAACTGTCATTAATTTCAAAGACGTAGGCATATTTCAGGTGATATTGATATCGAAGAATAAGCTAAAGTTCCAAATAAAGATAAAAAGATGAAGTTAAGGTACCAAATGAAGATAAATAGATGATAAGTTGGCATTGCCACGTAATTAATGAAGTAAAAATGGCAAACTCAAAATTTGGCCCTGCCAGTTTTACAAGTCGGCCTAGTCTATGTCAAATTGGACAGTGTTAGGTCGACCCTACTAGAATTTATAGGTCGACCCGTAAAAGTAACTTAAAACACTATAAATATACATTAAGTGGCACATTTTTGAAATGACAAGAAAGTGAACTTAGATTTGAAATATAAGGTGTGCTACAGAGGAAAGAGATGACCACCTAGACCTATTTAACTCAACTTCAAGGGAAAATGAAAAACCATGTGTGGCACATATTCCTAGGTTATTTGACATCATCATGGCATAGATTTAAGGGGTTAATTAAGGCACATTCTGTCTTTGTTTAAGGGCTAATTCAAGAACGATTATGGCGCATGTTTAAGGATTGATTCAAGGCTGGTTATGGTGCATGTTTAAGGGTTGATTAAAGATTGATTATGGTGCATGTTTGAGGGGATATCAAAGGCTAAAAATGACACAAATTCCAAGGTGATATAGGGCATATTTTAGCACAGATTTCAAGGTGATATTATGACAGTTTAAGGGCTGATATAGGGCTAAGTATTACACAAATTTTGAGGTGATTATGTGATAGGGAATGTTTTCAAGGGTTGAATTAGGGTTGATTATGGCACAAATTTCAAGTTTATTATGATAGCAAGAAAGACTGAAAATATGATTTTTTAGGGATGATTTTGTAATGTCCCCGGTGCTATATAAGGGTCTAAGGGACATATCATTAGCTCTCCAAGGCTAATTATTTGATTTTTAGTGCAACAGATAAACCTAAACATTTAATTTCTAGTTTTCCAAAATTAATTGCGACACAAAATCCAATAATTAACAATAATTATAAATTCATTAACACATCCAAGATCTGATATAAGGACTGGAAAGAACTTCTTAACATCATAAAAAATTCAATCTAATCCATATCAGAGATGATAACCACTTCTAAATTCTAATTATTCTTAATCACAGTTAACCACTAATTAGTGTACTAATTGCGATACTTAGCGACACTTAGAACATAATTGATGACACTTAACATAACTTCATTTGTTTATCACCTAATCATCATTTATCAATCCCAATGGATAATTAACACCTAATGTCATGTAAATAAGGCCTAATGATCATTTTCTAATTAATTAAACAAAACAATTACGAAAATAACTCCACAGGACTAGTTAACTAGTATTTAACACAAATAACTAGTCTTGCATGAATTCAACACATAACCATGCCAATGAACCAAAAAGTGAATCTACAGCCATTATACATATATTTAAGCATGCACATAAATCCAAATAAATTTTCATTTGCAGGTCATATCCTTTCACATAAACAATGATTCTTTCAAGCTAAATCAATGTAACTAGTTAATAAACACTGCTAGGAATTTAACCCATTCAATTGTACTAAGTTCCGAAGCACACATAGGCGAGGGTAAATATTTGGGAAACATCATTCTACATAAAAATTAAAGTACAACAAGTAGAGAATATGGCAATACATTCCAAAAATTATGAAAACATAGATTCAATCTACAAACTAGTTACCAATTTCCACCGATTTGAAGCTAGTTTCCGTTTCATGTTTCCAAATGCAAAAAAAAAGAAAATATTGAATAATGTGGCTCTTGTAAATAATATAATAGGTCCACTAAAACCAAATGTATGTATCTTTCCGATCATAAACAAACCTCTTATTAATTCATCAAACTAGCTAAATCTACTTCTCCAAATTGGCTAGAAATTGAGGAATCAAGTAAGATAAATGCATAAACAATTTGCAGAGTCATTTGGAACCCATTCCAAATCTAAATAACATGTATTATAATCCTTATTAGAGGTATAAATCATGTAAACATTTTTTCAAACACTTCTCATGCAAAGTCATAAATCCGTTTATAACAATTCTTTCGAAGGAGCTAGTGAATGGAAACAAAACTAGGATTTCGATAAGCAAATCTAGAACTATCTAGGAACTATTCCACACATTCATTCGTACATTTAAAGTGTAATTTTCAGATCTAAGATAAGTTATCTCACTCAAGAATTTTCTCAAACATTTCGCATGCCAAGTCTCGAAACTACATACAACAACCCAACCGATGAACTAGTTTTTGAATAGAGGTTAGAAAAACTATAGAGAGGTGTTTCCAATCATTGCTAAGTTATTGAAAAATAAAAGTACACATAATATAAATATCAGAGGCACAATTATCAAATTTGTAGCAGAGGTTCCAAATAAACATTTTTCTCAAGCACTTGCTCACAAAGTACTGAAAACTAGTTAGCTATTTTTCCCAAAAACTAGTAGCATAATGTAACTAAAATCTATGAGAGATTTATTCCATAATTAGCTCATATATTTTCTCATACATTTCATGTGAAAACATATTAGAATAATATCAGATCCAATTAATTCAAATAAACATGAAATAAAGTACTTATCTTCCAAAATACGCAACCAAAATCGACCGTGTTAATTTTTCAGAATTTACTTCAATCTGATCTAGGATATTAACTGAGAGAACAACATGTACATCATATCTACAACATATCAATCATGGACACAATAATGAAAGCACAAAAGAGACACAGAGTTTACTTGGGGAAAACCATAAAGGTGAAAAACCCCAATAACTTCCTCAGAGATAGATAGAGCAATGATACAACCCAAGCATAAGATATAGACATCTCCTAGCAGCAGCTTCTCCTCCTCCACAAGTGTGCCACTCTCCCGAGAGTGTGAGAGAGAATAGAATGATGAAATAGAGTGCCTCCCGCACTCTATTTATACTTGACTTGACTTGCCTAATAACCTTTACTAGGTCGGCCTTAACTTAACCACATAACATAACGTTGACTGGGCCGACACCCAATAGGGTGGTCTAATAACCCTTTGAACCACATGGCCGACCCCCAATAGGGTGGTCTAATAACCCTTCGACCCACATGACTTATACAGGGCCGACCCCAACAAGGTGGTCTAATAACCCATCAAGTATAAGTTACAACACTTACAATATAAATGATGACACTTCCATATAGAGGAATAATAACATCTTTATAGGAATACAAACACTTCCGTATAGAGGAATAATACCATCTCTATAGGAGTACAATATATATATATGAAATACATTCCGAAGTTAAATATACATCAACACTCCCTCTTAACGGGGAAGGTATTTCTCGACACAGGTCTTCTAGCACAAGTCTTCTTCTCTGGATCATCGTCACTGGATAATCGTCATCGAGTCATCATCATCGTCACTGCTGCTGCTATCTCAATCAATATTTGAATCTACTCATCATAGGAAGTTCTACAAAGCCAGTCCTTTTTCATACTGGATGTAGGCCCACCACCTGCAGGTCTTCATCATCACTAACCATATTGTGGAATCCTCAGGACTTATTACGTGCGTCACAAAACCTTAAAAGAGTCTCTTGACTAGCAAGAACCCTAAAGAGCATCTGAGGCCTTTTTCATCCTGTCCAGATCTCCAAGACTTATTACATGTGACTGTCACAAAACCTTAAAAGAGTGTCCCAGGAACATTTATGTGCATAGCACGACCGACAAGAACTCTAAAGAGCATCCCATGAACATTTATGTGCCTAAGCACGATTGACAAGATCTCCAGGACTGATTACATGTGACCTCTGCTACAAACCCTCGAAAGTGCATCCCAGGACTTATTACGGGCACACAGCCCAACCTATCGGATCTCCCAGGTCTTACATGTAGCAGCCCACCACAAACCCTCGAAAGAGTATCCCAGGACTTATTATGGGCACGCAACCCAACCTATCGGATCTCCCATGTCTTACATGTGGCCCACTATCACAAAAACTCGAAAGAGCATCCCAGGACTTATTACGGGTACACAGCCCAACCTATCGGATCTCCCAGGTCTTACATGTGATACACAGTGCCAATTCTTTTTCATACTGGATGTGACCTAGAACAAATCTAGGATTTCCTTTGCACAACCTGTCCACGGCCACAGAGTATCAACCTGATACTCACCATACATCATCCTGATGTACACATGATCATCCTGATCATCATCACTGCATCGTCTTGATGCAAGTCATCTGGAGCAACATCCTGAAGCTCATCATCCATGATCATCCTGATCATACAATGCATCTACCTGATGCATACCAAGTATCTACCTGATACATATCACCATACATGATCCACCTGATCATACAATGTATCCACCTGATACATACATAGATACATGATCCAAACAATGTATCCACTTGATATATATCAACATACATGATCTACCTGATCATATACAGTATCCACCTGATACATATACAGATACATGGTCCAAGCATCCAACATGATGCAAATACAAATACATATAAATGATCCAACTAATCATATCTAGCATCCAACATGATGCATACATACACAAATGATCCAACCGATCATATCCATCATCAACATGATGCATACATATAAAATGTAAATGATCCAACTGATCATACAAAGCAGAGACTAGAACATCATCCTGATGCTCATCATCCAATGCTTACATCCACATCCATGTGAAGGATCCTCCTCCCAACATGCTTGGAGTGGCTTCAGTAAATGTCTCCATCACTTCTTCCTCAAAGTGTTATCGATCTGAAGGACACCAAGCCTCTCTCTGAAGTACTCAAACTTCACTCTGGCTAGTGGCTTCATCAACGCATCTGCAATCTGCTCATTCGTCGCAACATATAGGAGCTTCACTGCTCCTCTCTGCACCATATCCTTGATATAGTGATATTTGATCTCTATGTGTTTCGACCTGTCATGAAACATTGGGTTCTCAGACAGCTTCACACAACTCTGGTTGTCACAAAAGATACCAGTAGCCTCCAGCGGTAGATCAAATAACTCAGATAGTAGCTTCCGAAGCCATACTGCCTCACAACTAGTCAAACAAGCTGCAACATACTCTGCTTTGGCTGTACTCAGTGCTACGCAAAACTGCTTCCTGCTAAACCAAGAGATCACACCTGATCCCATAATGAAGCAGCACCCATAAGTGCTCTTCCTATCTGTAGCACTGCCTGCCCAATTTGAATCAACATAACCCTGTAGGTTAAACTTTTGATTTGCATCATACTTGAGCCCATAATCAATCGTACCCTTCAGGTACCTCAGAATATGCTTTACAGCAACCGGGTGAACAATCTTGAATCTGTCAGGAACTGGCTCAATGTGTTCACCGCAAAGCAAATATCTGGTCTCGTGTTTGTCAGGTACATCAAGCACCCAATCATCTAACGATACATAGAGACATCAACCAGCTCAGATGAAGCATCACACAGAATGCTTCAGGTTCGATGCCATAGGTGTGGCCATGGCCTTGCAGTCCATCATCCTGAACCTCTTCAGGATCTCTACTGCATACTTCGCTTGTCCAAGGAAGATCCCATCTGCACTCTGCCACACCTCCATACCTAGAAAATAGTGCACCATCCACAAGTTCTTCATCTCAAACTTGGCAACAAGCTTCCGCTGCATGTTGGCAATCAATCTATCTTCACCTATAATAAACAGGTCATCCATATACAAAAGTAGTATCACTAGATTGCCTTCCTCAACCTTGTAGTAAAGGTTGGAATCCGCTTTACTCTTGGTAAAGCCCAAACTGGATAGGAAGCTGTCTATCCTACCATACCAAGTTCTGCACGTATATGACTCCCTGTCATGTGTCTCAGAACCAAGTGGCTACTCCACATACACTTCTTCTTCAACTACACCATTCAAGAAAGCTGTCTTGAAATCCATCTGGTGTATCTTCCATTTCATCACTGTAGCCAGAGCAAGTACGGATCTAATGGAAGTGTATTTGGCTACAGGAGCAAAAGTCTCTATGCTACCACCTGCAGCATGCTTGATCTTGTATATCCTCTTGGAAGTCACTACAGACTCCCCTTCAGGTCTTGGGATTGCATCCCAAACATCTTCATGATCGACTCGTACTCCTCGATCATGGCATTCTTCCCAGATCCTGGAAATTTCAATATCTTCAATATTTTCAATAGATAACTTTGTTGTTGAACAAATGTTTTAGTCCTTATTTTGTAGGTGATGGGATACGATCTTTCCTACACAACAAGTTAAATTGCATGATTAGAAAACATTTCATGGTTTTCAGAACAAATTCTTACACATAAAGAAATATGTCATACAGTCATGCAATTATCTTAGCCAATGCTTCAATACAACATTTATCCATATCCGGTAACTTTCTAGATGCCTTCCAATCTCTACCACAACATTGTTAAGAGTGTGCACAACTCCCAACATGTCAGCAAAGAGGTTTCATTCTAGATAAGTAGCAATGGAATGTTGTACAGTGCCATAAGCCACTTACCCATGTATATTAGTAGTATACTGTTCATCAATGCAACTATTCTAATATGCATAATACACCACCTAATTCTAGGAACATGAGTATATACATTATTGAACAGTATTATTTAAACAATAAAATATGCAAGGAATGATAATTCAAATACTTATGTTTGTTTGTTTGTTGGGTTGACTCCCTCTCAATCTTTGCTTATTTTTTGCAACTCCATTCTGATGTGGATTGTGAGAAGTGGTCAACTCCCTCTGAATATCTACATCCTTACAGAAACTACTGAAGTGTGCTCCTTATTGATTTTTGCTTCCTTGCAGGAACAACTAGAGTGTGCTCCCTCTTGATCTTTGCTTCCTTCCAGGAACAACTGGAGTGTGCTCCCTCTTGATCTTTGCTTCCTGGATTACCCGTCCTTGAACTTATATCCATCACTATGCATGCTTATTAGTATCATCATTGTGTTATCCTCGAGGTCTCATACATAATCACACATTCATTAGTATAATCTTAATATTATCAAAACACAATAATAACTTTGTTGTTGAACAAATGTTGTAGTCCTTATTTTGTAGGTGATGGGATACGATCTTTCCTACACAACAAGTTAAATTGCATGATTAGAAAACATTTCATGGTTTTCAGAACAAATTCTTACACATAAAGAAATATGTCATACAATCATGCAATTATCTTAGCCAATGCTTCAATACAACATTTATCCATATCCGGTAACTTTCTAGATGCCTTCCAATCTCTACCACAACATTGTTAAGAGTGTGCACAACTCCCAACATGTCAGCAAAGAGGTTTCATTCTAGATAAGTAGCAATGGAATGTTGTACAGTGCCATAAGCCACTTACCCATGTATATTAGTAGTATACTGTTCATCAATGCAACTATTCTAATATGCATAATACACCACCTAATTCTAGGAACATGAGTATATACATTATTGAACAGTATTATTTAAACAATAAAATATGCAAGGAATGATAATTCAAATACTTATGTTTGTTTGTTTGTTGGGTTGACTCCCTCTCAATCTTTGCTTATTTTTTGCAACTCCATTCTGATGTGGATTGTGAGAAGTGGTCAACTCCCTCTGAATATCTACATCCTTACAGAAACTACTGAAGTGTGCTCCTTATTGATTTTTGCTTCCTTGCAGGAACAACTAGAGTGTGCTCCCTCTTGATCTTTGCTTCCTTCCAGGAACAACTGGAGTGTGCTCCCTCTTGATCTTTGCTTCCTGGATTACCTGTCCTTGAACTTATATCCATCACTATGCATGCTTATTAGTATCATCATTGTGTTATCCTCGAGGTCTCATACATAATCACACATTCATTAGTATAATCTTAATATTATCAAAACACAATAATCTTAAACATGTATAGTCATGATCATTTCAAACATAGATAATAAACATTAGTATTCAAGGTTTCAGGGAAGTCTTCTTTTACTCATGCATATTCTTATTTGATCATAGGACTCTTCTGGTTAGTTAAATCATCAATCAAGATAAGAGACATAAAATGCGTAAACCCTTGATTACTTACATCTCTAACTTTATGAATAAACATAACCAATCATACCAAGTATACTTATATAAGGGATCCTAACACAAGGTAGGATTCTAACTTGATATAGGAAAAACATTCTTGGATTGGTATGTTAGCTAGTTATGTCTAACATACCCACATGATGTCTTCTTGTTCTCTTCAATGACTTGTGCTAGTAACCTACATATCTCATAGGTTAGCCATTATAGAACCAAGTTATACATACCTCGCAAATAGATCTTCTAAGTGATTCATGACAATGGATGAATCTTTGTCCTCATGTCATCATGATCATATGTTCTTGAACTAAAGCATGATTTTTCTTTCTTGGTGTACCTCTCATGTTAGCGGAAAACATAAACCTCATACAACACCATAATGCATTAGTACAATCATAAGTGTCAACACCCTAATCAATGAATATCTTCTATCATGCATTCATAATTTTATTAAGGTGATACGACAAGTCTAAATTTAATCAAGATTGTACTAACCGTAATAACATGAAGACAAACATACCATAAACTTAATCATGAAAAAATCTCGAAACATACCTGGATGAGTCATACCTGTCGAGATTGCTTGTAATCTTCTTATGTAAGTCCTTAGCCTCATCTCCCTCTAAAACAAGAACTTCTTCACTTATGCAGGTGACCAATCCATTCTCTTCTAGGATTAACCCAATCCACTTGATTTGCAGGAACTGGATCTGGAGTTGGATTAGGGTTTGTCAGAGAAACCCTAAAAATTCAAACTTTGAATTTCAAGCTTCTGAAAGGATATAAAGATGCACCTTGATGAGCTGATCAAGCCGGTATATTCAGAATTTGGAAACTGCAAAGTTTCACCCCTCAATTTTGCTTTTGAAACTTCTAGATTCACTAGACATGACCCCAAACTAGGGTTTGATAAATCCCACCCTTTTTCCCAATCAAAAGGTTTGATCCAAAGTTCTAAGCTTATATTTTTTTGAGGAGCTTCCAACCGTGGTCACAGATTTCAAAAATTCCCATTTTTGCAGAAGCCCTAATTTTCCACTTTTCCAATCAAAGTCCCGAACTAGGGTCTGATCAAGCCCGGCCTTCTGCCCAACCAAAAATTCTGATCTTGGTCTCTAAATTTCAATTTTGATGAGTGGCATTCATCCGTAGTCTCCGATTACAAAAATTCCAACTTTCTTCGAAACCCTAAATTCCGGAAGCCATGAATGAAGGTGCTAAAAAATAATTCCGTTTTGACAGAAATATGTACCTGATTGTTTCTGGTGTAACTCCAAACTTTTCGATCCAAAGGGTATGAAAATTTTTCTTGTGATATCCCGATTTGTCATTGTTCCAACCCCACAGTTCTGACCTCAAATGGATTCTCTAAGAGAGAGTTATGCCAAGTGTCGCAACGTGACCTGTTTATGGGATAAAACAGAATAGCGAACTTGTATGGCATTCCACATGTCACTGATTCAGTTTTGGCCTCTAAAAAATTTACCTGAGAAAGAACAGTCCGTGCACTACCTGTCACATTTTATGAAATTTCATTTGGAGCTTCCTAGCCCAAGTTATGACCTTTTTTGCAAGGTCACCTGTTTATGATTGAGATCTGGAAGAGGCAGAAACCCTATATTGTATAGATCATAAATCAAAAAGTACAACGAATTAGAGGTTGTCCTTTGGACAAAAGGTACATGGGGATCTTATCATCTCCCTGTACGATTTTCATGCCCTGAAAACTCGCCTAAATTTATTTATAGAGAAAGTGCTACGATGACTGGGTTTTTCTATATCAAGCCCTACCTTCGCAATTGCAACAAGTGTCATACATGCCATACCATGCCTTCTTTCAGGCTAGCTATGATACCATGTTAATTTTTCAGAATTTACTTCAATCTGATCTAGGATCTTAACTGAGAGAACAACATGTACAGCATATCTATAGCATATCAATCATGGACACAATAATGCAAGCACACAGGAGACACAGAGTTTACTTGGGGAAAACCATAAAGGTGAAAAACCCCAATAACTTCCTCAGAGATAGATAGAGCAATGATACAACCCAAGCATAAGAAATAGACATCTCCTAGCAGAAGCTTCTCCTCCTCCACAAGTGCACCACTCTCCCGAGAGTGTGAGAGAGAATATAATGATGAAATAGAGTGCCTCCCGCACTCTATTTATACTTGACTTGATTTGCCTAATAACCTTTACTAGGTCGGCCTTAACTTAACCACATAAAATAATGCTGACTGGGCCGACACCCAATAGGGTGGTCTAATAACCCTTTGACCCACATGGCTGACCCCCAATAGGGTGGTGTAATAACCCTTCGACCCACATGACTTATACAAGGCCGACCCCAACAAGGTGGTCTAATAACCCATCAAGTATAAGTTACGACACTTACAATATAAACGACGACACTTCCGTATAGAGGAATAATAACATCTCTATATGAATACAAACACTTCCGTATAGAGGAATAATACCATATCTATAGGAGTACAATATACATATATGAAATACATTCCGAAGTTACATATACATCAACAGACCGTGCCACATTCCACCCAGCCGTAGACACAATGCAAGCCAAAAATCACTTTGCAATGGTCACCCAGATATAGAACCATGATTCCACAAGAAAGAGTGCACTCAACCACAAAACCCATATAATATTGGTCTAACCACAATCCAATGGCAAGTGGATTCCACATCACTTCTAATTCATGATCTCTAGTGGAAATTCCAGGACAAATTTTTCAGGAGAAATCAGTCCAACCACAACCCAATGGAAGTCTTCCTTGACTTCAACTCCAGTGAAATTTCTGTGGCTACAGGAAAAAAGATTTAGAAATATATCAATCCGACCTCAAATCCTATGGAAAGTGTATTCCACATCACTTCCAATCTAGGATCTCCATAGGCAATTCCATGACAAAACAATGGTAATTCCAAAGTAACTCAACTTGGGCACAGGCTCAGCAAGGGAGAACCAAAAAAAGAAATCATGTCAAGAGAAATCAAAACCAATTACACTAGTACCATAGAAAGAACAAGAAGAGAGACTAGATCCCATCCACCCAAATCCCATTTCCCAAGAGCCATTTGAATTGGGGGGAGATAGAGAGACACAAGGGAGGAGTTACGCTTCATGAGGCTACACCAAGAGACACACTAACCTAAGTCAAGAGGGACGCACTAGGAGAGAGAGAGAGTGAGAGACTCTAACACTAATAAAAATTATTCCCGGAATAAATGAAACCAAAGTACAACATAAAACGTGAGGGTACACAACCAAGAGGGTCCACCAAGTCCACGAGAAGGTTGTATAACATCAACATAGACACAAACACAAAGGCAACACTTTTCCCACAACCCCTTTCTCATAACATCATGGTTCATCATACTCTCTTTTGTGGCGTCGATCGATCCGGTTGTTTGATTTAATAATTAATTAATAATGTCCAACATAATAATAATAATTTGCAAACCATAGTACCAGCACCTTGTTCCACATCACAACACAAATAATAACCATAACATATGTCCAAGGGCTAAACCAGAGGGTATTACAGATTTCAAGGGGAGATTATGGCGCAATGTTTGAGGTGATTATATCAAAATTATTATACCTATGTCTCTAGTAGGTTGGTTCCTACATATATTACTAATTTGGTGCTCATTTGAGGATATTAGTGTCTCTAGTAGGTTGGTGCCTACAGATCTTGTTGAGTTGGTGCTCAATTGAGGAGATTGGTGTATCCAGTAGGTTAGTGCCTACAAATCTTAGTTATTGCTCAATTGAGAGGGTTGATGTATATTATGATTTTAGTTTATATGTATTTACTATTGTGAAGTTAATGAATGGTTAATGAATGGTTAATGAATACTCATTTAAATTAAAGAGTATCTTAAACTAACTCACCCCCCTCTGTTAGTATAAACATAAGTTCAACACAAAAGGCTTGATATAAGCAATTCCCTGATGCTCATATCATTGTGGGGGAAAGATGGGGTTTAATGCATGAAAATTTTCCATTTGTTGTGTGCTACATGCATTCTTAGACTGCACACATGGTTTGAGAATATTAAATAAATATTTGAATAATGTTTCCATTCTATTGGAGGAGCCTAGTTGACAAGTTGATTAGGTCATCCTGACCGAGCACCCACTTGGTCAACCTAGTTCAGTCGAGTCGGTTAACTTGAATTGAGTAGTTACATAGTTTTAACTGTATGTATATTTCATATATATAGGCTGGTGAGCCATGGAGAGATTTGCATTGTGTTCCATTGTACAATATGGTGCTGGATATAATATAAGAGGATTGTTGCTGGCATGATAATTAATTTCTTCCTTACTCTCTTTATGCATTTGTGCTCTTGTGTACGATTATATGTTTTATGTACACTATAGGTAACCACATGTAATCCCACATACTAAAACATTGGTTCTGTTGTCGATAATAATGAATTGAGAAAGCATGAGCATTTATACATCAATGTTGAGTGAGGAATAAATCCACGAATGGTGGAATATAAAAGTTGCAAGTTATGTTATCACCAAAAAATTTATCACTTACCTCATCCCTTAGCCACACCATTATGACCACTTTATATTTCTGCAGCTTTAACCTTCCTTCACACACCCAATATCCTAAATTTGGAAACCAAATTGGATTAAAATTACATATTTGGACATTTCCCCCTTTCCACAAAAGAGGGAAACTAAAGAAGATCCCCAAAAGAAAAAGAAAATCCTCAAAAAAGTCAAAAAAGGAAATCCAAAAAAGAAAAAAAATCCTAAAAAAGAGGAAAAAATATTCAAAACTCAAAGTAAGAGGGAAAACCATAAACTCATGTCCAAAAACAATATAGAAATACCACTAGTAACATAATACCAAGATCCGGTAAATCATAAGCCATTTTCCCTATATAATAAGTGTGAAGGTCCCTTTTCAAACACACTCTCTCCATACATTTTCTTACCGTCACTTTGTCGAAATTTATAATGAAACCCTCGAAGCCCCTTTTAAGCCTTCGTGTTTCACATTTGGAGATTTCCCTACCTTGTTACGTGTGGTTGGAGATTTCCCTAAGTCTTAGTAGGTGATTTTTATCTCATGATAGTGTGAAAACACCAGCAAAAAGTTATATTCAAAATTATGCCAGAAGAAACAAGTTAACACTTGCACAGGCCAAAGAAAAATTATTCACCGAATCACATGAGAAATTATAGAAGTTGGTCCGCAAGAAATCCAAAAATTCCTCGATAATGTTTATGACTACGCTGAAAGATCATAAAGATTCATTGTTGATGAAAAAATTATGCAAATATCATGAAGATTCATTCGCTTTCTTGGGTCCCCCTAATTCTCTTTGGGATCAGTCACTAGGCCTCTTGCCCTTTTACCTTAGGAGATCTAGCCATTTTATTGCTTGTTATTCGACAGGCGCACCTAGGTTGAGTCTTCCCTGTGACATTGTTCGGCTGGATCACTTTTTCTGAAGACAAATTGCGCTGGTGGCGCACCTTGCCTATGCGCAACCTACGTCGGACCCTATCTGGCGCACTCTGCTAGTGTATAGGGTGCGCTGACCCCTTAAAACTTAGGGATCAACATGGTTTTCCTTCTTTTTGGGCTTTTGGTTAGATTGCTTGTGGCCTGTAGGCTTGAATTATAGTCACACACCCCCTGGATACAACATTGCTTGTGTTTGGAAGTGTTTTTGTTGATTTTGGATGTTTCATTAGTCAAGTAAGTGACTCAGTTGTGGTGGAAAATTTCAATCCCCCACCGGTTGGTTTGATCTTGCCATCCTTGATCACCTTACCAGATCTGTTCAGATCGTTAGATTTGATCTCCAAACCCTTTCTCCACTCAATCATTGATTTTTGATTGCATTTGGTATATTTTGAGCCTTTCTTGAGTGCCTTTGAGTTGTTTGGGTGCTTATCGTTTTTCTTTGGGAATTTCTAAATGATTAGAGTTCTGTAGATATTCTCTCACTTTATGTATATAGATATGAAAAGCATTTAGTTATCAAGTTCCATTTTTGATACATGCATTTGAAAATTGAAAGTGTTTCATTATTTTGTCTTATACATCGTTAAGATTCGTCGCATCTTTCATTTTCTTTGCATTTTTTGGCTTATTATTGCAGAAAGTTAGAGTTATTGCACTCTAGGAAGGAATTCTTCTTTTTGTTACTACTTAAGTACTTTTTGGTTTGAAATAAAGAAAAATATCTCCTTACCTTAAGTAGTTTTCATTGAAAAGGAAAGGAAAATGTGCATCATCATGTAGCTAGGATTTGCATTCTTTTTACATTTCCTGTCTGTACCTCATGCATCCACTTAACCGCACAAGATAAAATTAACACTATCTTAGGTTAAAATCATTTAGTAACTATGTGTAAGTTAGAGATGTGTTCTGGCGTCGTAAAACGTGGTAGCTATCGTTATTTTCTTGCACTGCATTCCAGGGGCACTGTAGTTTTTCCACGTACCAACCGGTATATCGAAGCTCTTTCACGTACCAACCGGTATATCGAAGGCTCTTTCACATACCTTAGAGTATATCGAAAGGCACTTCACGTACTCGACGTATATTGAAAGGTGTTTCACGTACTCGGTAGTATATCAGAAGGCTGTTGTCGTACAATTGTGCATTAGACAACACCACTACGGATTTGAGCTCCCACGTACCCTGTGTATATCGGGAGACACTCCTAGGATTCCTGTGAGCAACTGAGTTAACCATTTGGCTGTCTTGGCATCTCAATACACCGAGAATAACACTCGAGGATATTACTTTGCACGTACCGTCAAGGTAATCAGGTATTCATGTAAGGGTACGGTCCCAATCCTCCTTGTCGAGTTTTACTCTTGGACCCTGCGGTATATAGCGAGTTGTGGTGCCTTGACAATCCTGACTTTTCATCCACTCCTATTCACACAGTTTTCTTGTTGCTTTTAGACTTGAGTATTGTTTTATTTGTGTGGTACTTCAGAGACTCTTAGATATGGAAGACCCTCCTAGGACTACCAACCAAGAGACCTTTTTCCAAGGTATGTCTTTTGTAACACCCCCTTGTGGAAGTGTTGGTCCTCCCTTTATGGCCACATTGAGTCTTCTTGGATTGACTATAGGATTACCTATGTGGTTATTCTCCAATCCTGTTATACCAAATGTAGCGTTTGTGTCGAATCAATGTCCTTCACTACATGAGCATCAACCTCATGTCGATCCTTCTCCTTTTTCGTCAAATGTTGAATCGTTCCCTTTCTTCCTCTTCGCCTGTTGAAAAATATGATGTTAGTGAATGGGTGGATAAGAAGAAGATGAAAGGGAAGGATAAGAAGAAGAACACTAAGCAGAAGGTCACAGTTCCAACCTTTGACCATCATGTTGGGAACCCACTAGCCGCTGATCATCATACTGGGAGTATTGATGTACCTGTTTTGATTTTGTGTAAACCTAAGTTCCCTTGCAAGATTTGCAGAGGGCCCCATTTTCTTAAGGATTGTCCTGGTCTTTCCACGGTCTTAGAATCATGGTCGCAAAATTTGGAACCACCTATGTCATCAGTCTCTGGTCATCCTATTGATGATTCTCCCTCGACCAGTGACTTTGTTGTGAAGAGTTGGAAGGGTAAAGTCAAGAATCCTTGCTCATTATGTAAGGAAATTCACCGTACTTACCTTTGTCCTTGCATGGATGGAGCTTCAAAGTTGTTGGAAGATATTATTGTTCCTTGTCAATGGGTTGCAATAGGTTATCATAGGTTTCCTATTGACCCCCCACTGGTTGACCAAGTGGCCGATTCGGTTTCATCCCTGGTCGATCCCACTCTTCCTTCCAAGAGTGAATCTAAAGTGGTTGATTCGGTTTCATCCGTAGCTGATCCCACTCTCCCTTCCGAGAGTGAACATGAAGTGGTCGAGTCGGCCTCACCTCCACTTGATTCGGCCACTCTTTCATTGGAGAAAGTCCAGACTGAAGCAATCACCATGACACAATCCGTGTCTCATTCTTATATTCCAAGTGAGAGTGAATTGGAAACCGTTGATGTTTTCCTAGTCGTTTCAGGGGAGATCCTGTCCATTTCCACAGGACCCCCTCCAAGTATCGAGGTCATTTCCTTCGATTGGAATGGGATAATAGAGCCTCGTCTTCCTTTGAGTGTTCCTTTTCAAATATGTGTAGGAGTTTCTGATAAGGAAATATTTCGTACGATAGTTGATGAGGGAGCCTTTGTTAGTATTTTATCCTCAAATGCTTGGCAAGCTATAGGTTCTCCTCAGCTTGTACCAGTCACTGACCAGGTTTGGGCTTTTCATAGAAGGCCTACTAGAACTTTAGGGATCCTTCCTCAGTTACCTATCACTTTAGGAGGGAAAACTGTTTGTATTGATGTTATGGTATTCCAAGGTCCCCTATATTTTAATCTACTCCTTGGACATGATTATGTTTATGTAATGAAAGATGTAGTGTCCTCGCTCTTTCGAGTGATGTATTTTCCCCATGATGGGATAATTGTGACCATCAATCAGCTTTCCTTTGTAACACCCACTCACCATATGACTCCTAGTCATTTGACTTCCCTGAATGTTCGACATATTTTAGAGGTTTCCTCTCCCTCGTGATGGGGGGCATGTCTCCAGCCTCTGGACACCATGCTAGAGTTGTTTCCCTAGCTTATTATGCTGGGGGGCACCCTACCAACCTCTAGACATCATGTTGGGTAGGGCTAATCTTCAAGCAGAGTTTCCCTTCTGGTTTCAAGCTTGTTTAAAAATGAAACCATTCCGTGTGAGCATAGTTTTATTCTCTTTCAAGCTCGTTAAAAAATGAAACAGTTTGTTTGGAGCATAGTTTATTTTTGTTTTAAGCTCTTTAAAAAATAAAAAGGGTCCTTTCAAGCATAGTTATTGTCTATTTTTCAAGCCTATGTAAAAATGAAATAGATCTTCCTCCTGTTAGTTCGAGTCTCTTGCTAGAGTTTGAACTTGAACCTTCATTTCATCTGATTCTCATTCCCCCCCCCGGTGAACATTTTCATATTAGTAGCTAGGTTTGTAGCTGGGTTAGGAAGGAGCATTTTCAGACGAAATGAAGCTTGGGGGGCATGTCGTACCGTCAGCAATCATGCTGGGGGAACACTACCAACCTATGGACATCATGTTGGGTAGGAACTAGTTCCAAGCATACTTTCTTTTTGGTTTCAAGCTTGCGTAAAAATGAAACCATTCCTGAGCATGGGGTGAGCATAGTTCCATTTCTATGTCAAGATTGTTAAAAAATGAAATAGGTTCCCATGAGCACAGATTAGTGATTGATTCCAAGCTCATTAAAAAATGGAATAGACCCCTACAAGCATAGTTTACCTTTGGTTTCAAGCTTGAATAAAAATGAAACTAGTTTCGTGAGCATAGTTCCATTTCTGTGTCAAGCTCGTTAAAAATGAAATAGGTCATACGAGCATGTTTCTATTCTCGTGTCAAGTTCGTTAAAAAATGAAACAGTACCCCATGAGCAGCGTTCTATTCCTGTGTCAAGCTCATTAAAAAATGAAACAAATCCTTTTCCATTGAGTGGAGTCTTCCCTTAGACTTAGTACCTGAACCTTCTTTCATCCTCCTATGTCATTTTGATCTTCATTCGTCTCTGGTGAACATCTTCATATTAGTAACCAGAAGTTTAATCGAGTGAAGATGTATATTAGGAAAATAAAATGAAGCTTGGGGGGCATGTCTTCAACCTATGAAAATTATGTTGAAATCAACTCGATCGCCTCTCCATACCATGTTGGAGTTAAGTCACTTACTTCTAGCAATCATGTTGGGGGCATGTACCAACCTTTGGATAACATGATGGGAAATAATCCACCAATGGGAATATTTTTGAGCATACTTTCTTTTGGGTTTCGAGCTCGCTAAACCATGAAAATAATCCCGAGCATAGTTCATTTTTTGTTACAAGCTTGTTAAAAAATGAAGCAGACATCATGAGCATTCTTTTCACCTATCTTCGAGCTCGTTAAAATAGTAAGATGATGTTGAGCTTACTTTTCACTTTTTTCGTGCTCTGGTTAAAACATGAAAAGTGGTTTGAGCTTAGTTTTTACTTTTTCGTGCTATGGTTCAAACATGAAAAAGGTTCCGAGTGCTTTTGATACCATTATCGTGCTCGTTAAAAATTTGAGTAAAAAGGTGTTTCTAACGAGTATAGGTTTATCACTTTATCCGGCCTCGCTAGACTACTTACAGAAAAGGAACTGTGTCGATTTTACTTTTTCCTTTGTCGTACTCGGTCACCAACCATGACAAATTTGTTCATGGAGTCCTCTTTAATCTCTTTTCAGACTCCTCAAATAGGAAAAGATCGCCAAGCGAACTTGATTATTTCACGCTTGTAAAAGAATTTGAAAGGTCATCCTTTTGGTGATAGTTTACCCCTTTTTCGAACCAAGAGGTTCTATTTACGAAAAAGGATCACTCTAGCCAATCATGACTGGAAGAGTCCTGTCTCGCGTTGTTTTACCCTTTTCTGGGCGAAGAGGCTAACTTTACGAAAAAGGACTAGTTAAAATTCAACATTGAAGGGCCCGTCATGGGACGAACCCCTCCTATCCTAGGTTCGAAAAACATTTGGGATTGGACTCATCCATGGGATTAGATATACCGAGCATCTGGTTACCCTCCTCAAGCTCGTTAAAAAACACATGAGGCACTCATCAGTCATGATGGGGAAAAAGGGAATATTTTGTATTACACTTTATTTTCTAGAAGTACGTCATCGCTCTTGAACATGGCACTCAATTGAATTTGCATTCAGTACTTGGGTAATCCGTTTGTCCTCGAGTCATACTAATTTCTTGAGTCTTGTCACTCCTTTGGGTCGTCCAAAAGAATGTTTCCACTATCAGTCGCATTAGGGTTTGGTGTCATTCTCGTCATGTCAATACTGCAAAGTCATGCCATGCCCATGTTCAAGAGATATTTGTTACTCATCATCTACAGTCATAACACTTTCCATCATGTCGGTCTACCTTGAGTCAGTCTTTCACATTACTCTACTGTACGATCTACTCCAAAAATTTGTTATCAAGTTTCCTGTCGTTGATGGGGGATTCATCATGGCCCTACTTCAACGGATTCATCCTTATCAACTTCAACACATCATCCGGGGATTGAATATAGAAACCAATCAAGTACCTTGGGCTTGCATGCCTCAATGGCAGGTTACCTCGCTTTCAACATGAGTTTACATCATTGAATCTTGATTGAAAGATCCCATCGAGTGTTCGACTTCAAGTCCTTTATTCACATTCAATGTTTTGTACTATGATACCTTGGGGATCATTGACATCAATGTTGATTTCCCTCGCACTTGTTAACGGTATACATCAATGACCGTTAATCAAGTGGTTTCTACCATGTTCGACTCCAAAACATTGTAATCACATGGATAGATTCGTATCATTGCGGGTTTGACTTGAAGACCCTGGAAAGTCATTTTATATCTAGGTTGTGATGGAGTTTGTTTGATTCATATTACATGGATCCACTTTGTATTCGTTGTGGTTGTGTTACATCTCATCATGGATCTACGTTTGTGTCTAGTAGCCATGATTGTGTTCAGTTAGTCTTTACTACCATGGATATGCAATGTATTGGTCAGCAACCATGTTGTGAGTCATGTGAGACTAGTATTCTAGAGTCAGTTGTACTGCAGCGACATCTTCCAACCAACATCCTTGCCTTCAATTTATTCACTTTTCAAAGCATTTCACCTGTCTTATTTTACTAGCTTCATGCTTTGGGGGGAATCCTGTTACACCAAAATATCATCACCATGAGCCATTTGTCAACTTTGTGCCTAATACTTGAAGTTCCCTTCGCTAAAGTGCATTGAGTTTGGGGTTTTCCCTAGGTTTTTCCCTTCTCTAAGTACACCGGCACTCTTTCCATTCAGACAAGGTGCGCCGACACACTTTTCACACTGGCAAGGTGAGACACCTACACTCTTTTCCTTCATGCAAGGTACGCCAGCCCTCAGTGGCGCTCTGTCTCTTCATGCAAGGTGCGACGACGGTGTTTATAGGTGAAAAATCGAAGCTTCGAGGACCTTCTCGAAGCTTGATGAGGTGGAGGGTCATCCCTAACTTCTAGGTGAGGTGGCATTTCGGTTCCTAACCTACTGGGAGGGTCCCTTATACTTCTCCCCCTAATCCTCAACCTACTCTATCCCATTTAGCCTTATAAATACACCCCTCCTCTCCATTGAGAAGGGGGAAGGTCTATAGTACTATTATGCTGGTGGATTTCCAGGTGGTTCCTATCATCCTTTGGGAGGCATCATTCTTTGGAGGCTTGGCATGGATTGTTGGATGGAAGGTTGCAACGTTGAGGCTTAGGTTGTAACATTCTCTCTTCTTTGTATTCCCACTTTTATATAGTAATACAAAACTCTTTCCATAAATATCTTGTTGTTCATTGATGTTTATAGTTTACTTCCTTAACCGTTTTCTTAGATCAGTTATTGTGTAGATGTACTATTACTGCTCGTTTGTCTCTTACATGTTCTGATAGGTCTTGCAGCTACGGATTTGGCGACCGTGGATCTTGGAGCGACAAAGGGGAAAGAGATCTACATATTTGAAAGGTAAGATGTTTACATCACTTAATCTCTAATTTGATCTAGGAAAGTAGATTTGTATTTTGTCTGATTTGTTCTAGATTCGCATTGAACTAGGGAGATCATGCCTTAAGTCTGCTTTCGGTAGATTGTCCGGTAACAGCATAGGCCAAATACAAATTCTTCACCGAATCACATGAGAAATTATAGAAGTTAGTCCTCAAGAAATCCAAAAATTCCTCAATAACGTTCATGACTAGGCTAAAAGATCATGAAGATTCATTGTTGATGCAAAAATTATGCAACGATGTTGAAATGAACTTGTTTGAGTGGGTCGAAAAGATAGCTGAAGAATTTTGCAAAGAGAAAGCCATAGAAGACTGAAATTTGCTTAACGACGTAAAATCTAGGTTTTATAAATACTTGCATGATAGTTTTTTCTTTAAAATTACCACTTTGCTTCATAAATTTTTAATTGAAAAAGGCGTCATCCACATAGTCGTATCTCGATCACCGCTGGGCCCTAGTTGTACAAATTAGGAACAATGACAAAAAGAATAGGAATGCTTTATTAACGAAAGAGAGTGGGAATACTTCCTTAGTAAATGATCCTGATCGCTGATCCTGACTCCATCAACCAGTAGTAATTTGGGGTGGAAATGGGGTGGTCTCCAACCATGCGACGAGAATCAGTGGATAGTGTTATTCAACGAGTGAAGAAGTAGAGACACCAATGAAGGTTCAAGCATGCTTTTGATGAAATAATATGGCCAGTGTCAAATACATGATTGAAATTAAAAAAATTGAATAGGATAAATGATATAAGCAATGGGAAGAGATTATGGACATTACAAGTCCACTCCATAGAAAAAGAAACTTGAAAAAACCGGCAAAGAAAGTCCAACAACCAAACTACCAACCCGAGTCGAGGGAAATTCTACTAGAGAATAGAAAGGATTAGGATCTCATATTGGTTGAAGAACTATAGTTGGTAGAGGCATGCTTTAGATCCCTACAAATTATACTACTTTAAAGTACAAGTTTCATAGACTCGTTATAAATCTTTTTAGCCCGTGTCCCAACCACAAGAGAAATCATTGAATGTGACTTGCATATTGGACCTGGCCAAGGAACCATATGGAGTCAACTAAACATTTGTGTATGAATAATGGAAAAATTGATGATTCACAAACCATTACATGGTAATTGTATCACTTTTGCCCCTGAATTCAAAAGAAAAAACTTCGTCCTATTCTATTTAGATTGCATGGAAGCATCCCCCTGCCAACAATAATATCAATTGAAGCTCATAGTCTATTGGTTGATCGACATGACGAGGAAACACAATTAGAATAAGATCAACTGACCTAGTATGAAGATCGACAATCAAAAGTAAGTGCATCACAGTCTAATATTACCTCTGCAATAAATACTCAAAATAAAAATTCTTCCAAATTGGCTTATAATCACTCAATTCACATCCCATTGTATGAGGGTGATGAATACCCTAAAGGAAATTTGTTTGTTTGCAAAACCATATGGGAGTCCAATATTGTCACTGATGAGGGTAGACAAATGACATAGTTTTTCGATGCTACAAGGAAATGAGCACTCACTTGGTACATGAATTTTATCGAAAACCACACTAGAACAAAGAGTGAAATAAAGCAAAATTTATTGAATTCTTCTGAACGCAAGATAGTAGGAACCTAGTATCTAATAATCTTAATGAGTTCACACAAATTCCAGGAGATAAAGTACGAGAATATGAAAAAATATTCAAGGAAATCCTCATCCATATATCATATCATATCGATGAAATCCTTCTCATACAATGGTTCATTGCGATATTGCTACAGAAAAACAAAACACCATTAAGACTTCATAAATTTTTGACATACAAAGATGCCCTAAAGAAAGCACAACAAATCGAGTCTGATGATAATTATTTTATAACACATGTTGACGAGAAGATGGAAGAAAAGCTCAAAATTATGGAAAAATCTATCTGTGTCCTCACCCTAAGAAATGTAGACTTATGGGTTACGCCTTGGTCGATGGAAGGCCACACTAAAGACAACTGTCAAGTACAAGAACACAAAAGTTAAGATGTCTGATTTATTCACACCAAATATTATTGTGATAAATGTTAGGGTTTCAAGTCTCACCCTACAAAAGAATGTCCATTTAATATGGAGAACGTGAAACCTAAATGGTGTGGTATTTGTGAATTAATTCACATAGTACCATTGAGTACACCTTAAACATGAAAATTAAATCAAACTACCAGTTGTTCTATCAAGCACAAGTTGTCGACCAAAATGAATAGAATGGTTGAAACTACAACAATATATAATGACTATGCAAATAATGAATACAACATATGGGGAGGATACCATGGCCAAGGAAGGTATACTAATAATTGAGGTAATAGACTTGTCGGTAGAGGAAGAAAATATAGATGCTATATATGTTTTAGTGAAGAATATATGAGCCCGGACCGTCCTTGGAAGGACACAACTGTTCTTAATTTTTGTACCAAATGTGGAGTGGGTGATCATTCTTTAGAATATTGCCCCATCATTCTTGAAAATATAATAAATAAGAAAAATGTTAATCTTTTGTTTGGTGTCCTTAAGCATGAAGTTTTGAATACTAAAACTTTGCATGTTATAACCAGACATGGTACTAATACTGGAAGTGATAATTCAAATATCACAAAAAGACAAAACAAAGAAACTAGTTATCCCAATCCGTTTAAGCAAAAAGAAATTTTTAGTGATGCTTCAATTTTTTTTGAAGAACTAGATATGGAAGAGAATACTCAAGAAAGCATAAATAAAACACTCAATGAATTGTTGCAATTACTCACAAAGGAAGATGATGTTTCCCGTTTAATTGATTTGATGTACATGGTAAAAAATAATCAAGTAAATGGAAAACATAGCTAATACCTTATGTCGACTAAATCAAAAGAATAAAATTGACATTGACACTTAGTCAATCTAGAAGTCAAATGATATGGTATTTCACAAGTGGTTCTCGATTTTGGAACGCAACAAAACATAATGATAAGAAACACATGGGAAAAACTGGTTTGATCATAACTTTCAGAATAATTTTTTTTCCTCAAATTGGCATACCAAGGCCTAATTGAACCTTTAGGAGTATGGAAAAATTTATACACTATAATCATGGGCATAACAACACAAGTCAAATTTGAATTAATTGAACCCAAGGAAGGATCTAACTTAATTCCCAACACTAGTCGGTCAACCCTAGGCGTGAAAAATGAAAGTTTCCAATCCTTAGAAAAATACATGATAAAATTAAAAGGGGAAGGAAAAAGGGTTATCGTACCCATCTATCTATCTTAAGGAAAACCTTGGGCCGAACCCGATGACAATGACATAGACATAAGACAACTATATTAAGTGATGCAAAATAATGAAGACTCAACTGAGCCAAATGAGAACGGGGAGCTGCATTTAGGTTCTCTTATGTCAGTCAATCAGAAATCAGACTTAGAAATTTATGACTGGAAAATTGAAAACTCTGAAGCTAAATCCCATGAGTGCTGGACAATTGAAGATATTCCTCATCACTCTACGCATAAATGTTTCCCTATCACAATGATACCAAAAGTTTTTAAAAAGAAAGCTCGCTAGTATCCAACCTTGTTACCAACCAAAAAGGAATCGACCAACCTTCCATAACTTTGGTACAAATAATGAGAATCAACAACCATACACATCAATGAAGTTTCTAAGAATGTATGTGAATAAGGACGACTATAGAGTCTAGTCCAAACTTTCACCAACAAGGATAGGATCCATTCGACCGCGTTAACCTTTGTGAAAAAGAATGGAAAATATTAGGCTATCACGATGAACGAGAATGGACACACATGTTCTTGATTGCACTGGATGACTTACCCAACAAATGGTATAAAATTGAAGAAGCAAGAGGTTAGACAGTTAACTAGCTATCCCTCAATGAAAACTCTATCAAAGACTTTGCATTTTCCACCACACAAGATCATATTAAGGAATTTCATGTGAAAGAACTACAAAGCTTTATTAAACCTAGACTAGCAAGTCTTGACAGAACATCATTCGACCATCATCTTACTTTGACTTGTAAAAACATAACAACTGACCAAAATAAACAATGTCGACTTCCAAACCATTTAGAATTAGAAACCAAAAATGCTCCAGGTAAGAGATTTAGATTGAAAAGAGATCGTCTTGATATTGTACACCCAATTAAGTTTGCTATGAAAATATCTACCAAACCTAAGGAAGAAAATATAGATCTAGGGGAAAACAACTTCCCTCCATATTTTACAAACTTTAAAGAAGGAGAACAACAAATTGATGAGTCACAAGCCCTAGACTAGATGAATGCATAAATTAAAACCTAAGAAGTAGACATATCCACATATGATAGACCTAAATTAGCCAAAATAGGAGACCATTGGTCAGAAGAACAAACATCATAAATAGTAAACCTTCTTAGAGAATACCAGGATGTTTTTCCTAGAGATTACAAAGATCTAAAAGGACTTGTGCAAGAGATGTGAGAAATTAAAATAGACGTTGTGCCAAGCACAAAACCAGTATAAAAGAGACCCTATAAGTTATCCCACAAATACAAAGACATTATTAAGAAAGAAATTGAAAACATGTTATCCACATGAATTATATATTCGGTTGACCAGCCATAATGGGTATCCCAATGACCATTCAACCCAAAAATCACGATCGCAAAAAACTCTGTATTTGTGTCCACTTTAGAGGACTAAATAAATTAACTCTCATAGATCCTTTCCCTACACCTTTTACTGATGAAATTATTAATGAGGTTGCACACCATGAATGCTACTCATTCATAGATGGATTTTCAGGATATAACCAAAGTTCCCGTAGCCATGGAAGACCAAGCCAAAACAACATTTGTCTATGAATTTGGATCATTTTCTTATAAAGTCATGCCCTTTGGCCTCAAGAATGCACCTATAGCCTTTTCTAGAATAGTTATCAAATATTTTCAGAAGTAGTTGTATAAAACTATGGTTGTCTACTTCGATGACTGGACCATATATAGCTTACTAAGAGGCCATATGAAAATGGCTTCGCCTAATGCGGAGAGATGTAGAAAAATCCAATTATCCTTAAACATAAAGAAATGTATATTTTCTATGCCTATTGGGATCCTTACAGGCCATGTAGATGCAATGAAGGAATCAAATTCATCCTGGAAAAATTAAAAGTCTTTATTGACTTAAAAACTCCTGTAAATCCAAAACAAATGACGATATGTTAGGACACATAAGGTATTATAAAAAATTTATATGTCACTACCCATACATCAAATTCCCCTTGGATGAGATACTCCGAGTGAATGTTGAATTCAAGTGGACTCAGTAATGTAAATAATTCTTTGAGCTACTAAAAATAAAATTAGTTGAAGCACCTATACTACGTTTCCCAAATTGGTCCAATAAAAAACATGTACACATTGAATCATCGGCCCTCAAAGTCAGTGCGATACTAATGCAGCCAACCGATGATGGGATGGAATACCTAAATGCCTATGTCAGTCGAAAGGTAAATAAATCATAACGAACTAATCAACCACGGGACGTGAAGGACTTGGTATGATTTTTTCTGTCTAGAAATTCTGTCATTATGTATTGGCTAACCCTATTGTTTTCTTCACGGATTATCAATTCCTAAAATACTTAGTTAACAAACCATTTCATCATGGAAGAATATGTTAATGGTTGATATTATCCCAAGAATTTGAATTCAAAATCATAGTCCGACTAGGAAATATTAACTTCGGACCAAACCACTTGTTTAGGATAGAAACACGATAAGACCCCATTGGAATAGATGATGATTTACCCGACATACATCTCTTCAAGGTTAGAGAAGTACCTACATTATTAGTCAATATAGCCTAATTCTTGAAATACGGACAAGCACCAAAAGGAATATCTAAGAAGAAGAGAAAAATCTTAGCCATGAAAGTTGCAACATACACATTAATTAATGGTTTCCTATACAAGCTATGATAAGATGATATTTGACGTTGATGCATCCTTAACCATGAAAGGGAATCGATTATTGAAAAAGTGCACGCAAGACCCACCAGAGGATATTTCCAAGCCAACACGACTGTTAAAAAGATTCTACAGGTTGAACTATGGTGGCCAACGCTTAACACATATTGAAAAACTTTCATCAGTAAATGCAACAAACGCCAAAGATGGGATGATCTCGAATACAAAATGAGATTCCATTTATTTGATTTAATCCAAGCCTTACATTAGAAATTTGGGCCATTGAATTTGTTGGACCATTTCCAGTACTTGTTCGATGAATGTGTTGAGTGACCAAAATTTCATCTTTTCACCCCTTTTTCCCTTGTCTTTTAACCATTTCCCTCTCTCCCGTAACCTTGGATTAATACCATTTTAATGTTTATATGTGGGATTAGACTTATTATTTTCCAAATAATTTATTTTAACATTTTGAGTGAATTTATGATTAAATTTTGGAAAAATAACATGTTTTTACTTAGCCTTGAAAGTTGGATGAATTTTTTCATGTGTACAGGCATATATTGAAGATTTCAACAAAGTCATATTTTAGCACTCATCCTCAAATTCGAATTTACTTTTCAATCTTTGAAGATCTGAAGGATATTTGGGATGAATAAATAGTATGTTTTGATTTATTATAAATAATATGTTTTAATTTGGTTTATTTATTTTGTAGATTAGTAGTATCATTTTGTTCTGTGATAGCAAGGACCTGCGATCGAGGAACAAAGTGTTGCTTTATGCATGTTTTCTTATAATTTCATTTATTCATTTTTGCAAGTATGTTGTGATGGTTTAATTTGTTTATATGTTTACTTTGTTTTTCATGTTTTTAAGTTTTTGCAAGTATGTTAATGGCCTCTTGTGGTGTGCTACTAGAAATATTAATAAGTTGATGTTACAAGAACTCCATAAAATGAAAGTTAAAGGACTTGGACTAACGACTTTGACATTTTTGGATTCAATTTTGCAAGCTTTATTTTTTGATTTGATGTTTGATATAAGAGCTACGCGAGTTATTTGAATTGTTGAGTGAACTAAATGAATATAGCCTCAATGTTTAATCTTGAATTTTGGAAATGATCTATTAAGCAAGTTGCATTAGTTTAGATGCCTAGTTTTGCATATATTTTGTTGGCATCTCATAATTTTACGAACACCCCAGATTGATAATTTATGTTACCAATTTAAGTAATTAAATTGACCAACATTTTGATGATGTTGCTGGGGAGATGCTAAGTGATTAGGCATTGGTAATTTGGTTTTAGTTATTTCATTTTTCCTTTATGTTTTTCCATATGATTTTTGGTTTTGCTATCATTCCAGATGCAGTGAGATAGTGCTGGTAAGATGGGAGGTAAGAACCTACACTTTCACTATTGTGAGTATGCTATCACGCTAGATCTGAAGAATGTTAGTATAGTTTTCTTTATTTTGGTTTTATTCATGGAAAGGAAAAATATAACTCATGTCAACGGATAACTTGGTGACAACAGGGTCTTAGTAGCATGAAGGCATCCGAATACATGATTGGTTTTGCTTTGGAATTTTCTAAGTAGGGTGTGTTTTCTATAGATTTCTTTCATTTGAATATAAATGGTAGAGTAGTTTTTAATTATTTCAATTTCATTTGGTGGTGCTGTAAGAAGCACCCCATCCACTAACCATTGGAAGGAAAAATTATGAAGGGATGCATATGAAAGAGGAAAAACAAGTAGAGTTTCAGGAGCTAAAAGTTTGTGGTCTGCATACGAGGTGAAATTTTCCCTACTATGATTTTAAAGTTGTGTATTTCAAAATATAGAGAGTCGCCATATTCATGAGTATGCTCTCTTCCTACGTCTAGTTGTGATTTGGAAGATTAGAAAAGAAAAATATGGATATAAGTCTTTATATCAGCTTGTAATTCTATTGTCAGGGTTTTATGAGAAACTACATCTGTTTGCGATTAATGAGTGCATGATCTCTTGATGAGACATGTTTATAACATCCAGTTCTAACACATTATGGAGAAGGTGATAAGCTTACCCATTTCAAGGCAATGAGCTCAAATCCTTGTAATGTCTACTTTGACTTGACCATCTACAATATTTTGTTATAAATTGCCACAAGTTGTTTAAAAACCATATTTAAGATCTAAGAGATGGGTATAAAATATTTTTTTGGGGGTGAACTCACCAAGAATATCACATGCCTATATCATATTTAGGGATAAAATGGTAATTTTTTAATTTTGTAGCAAATTGACTTCGAAAACCTTTTGGAAACAGAGTTAGGACAATCAAGATTTGGGGAACTAAAATTGATAATTAAAAAAAAAAATTCCTAGGGATATATCTCTTAGAATCCAGTTTCCAAACCAACTTGAATCACCTATCAAACAAAAAAATTATGCCCAAATTATTATATGTTGGTCATAAAATCAACATCACGGCAAGTCTACATCTTGATTGCTCATAAGCATATCCATTATATCAAATAACCACATTTTTAAAATATGTTTATAATGGAGAAATGTATTAAAGTTTAGTTTAAAGCACAATTTCAATCACTCAATTTGGACTTCGTATGAAAAATTTATTCACAAATTAGTGACAGTCTATCCTAAACCAACATAACAAAAACTCTACCTCTTAAGTATGTTCATCATAGGTTTTGGTATACCAAATACAATTTATATTAAAACATGTTCCTAGTGGAGATACATAAATGAATATATTTTAATCTCCATGTGGAATCGCATCAATATGACCTTTAACGAAAAAGTTATGCTCAAAATAGTGCATGTTGGTTTATATTGGTAATAAAAATAAACTATGCCTTGTAGCATGTTCCTCCTTAGATTTGACATATCTATTCTCGATGTTTCTAAAACCTGTTTATATTTGATATAACCCTATGAATTCAATTTAATCTTTATTTTGAATCACTCAAGTCAGACATTGAACAAAGATTTTATCGACGAAATGCCACCGAGTAGTTTAAGACGACCATCACTTTTCAATAGGTAACAAGTACATTTCGTTTATTTATCTTCCTTGGATTTGTAAGAACTATTTGTCATTTTTTTGTGTATGCCTTGGATGAAGAGATACCACACACCTCTCTTTTTCCATTATCTCGTGTTTTATTGTAGGCAAGTGCCATTTTTTGCAGGTTCCAGGAGGATTTAGAAGGTCATTTTATGGACGAGTGATTTTGAAGGACAAATTGTTTTTTGAGAAGGGTATGTCATCTAGGTATCCACATCAAAAGGATGAAATGACAACCCAGTGCATGCTAGAAGTCAAATTTATAGCATGCCAAGTCACATTTACCATGCCATTACTAACAAATGAAGCCTTCCAAAAGCCTTTATTTTATGGTATGCTTATTCATTTTACTCCTTTGAGCTTAACAATTCATCCATGTTGAAGTTTGAGCTTCCATTTGTTTAGGTAGTCAAATTTGAACTTTGCATATTACCACTACCACAAATGATGACTTCAACCCATTTTTCCTTCACGAGTTTCCTTACTTTCATGCCGCTTCTTCATCCACCCCTAACCCATGAATAATGTTACTCAATTCACTTACATTGCTAAGTGGCTTAATTGTCCTTTTTCTTTATTAAAAATAAAACATGCTTGATAGTGAAAATATTTCAACTATGGTTCTTCAAATCATTTTTTTCTATGCTCGCTTTCGATGATGTCAGATTCCTTAAGGCTCTCCTTCCAACAAATATTATTTCATCGACTTCAACACCTTATCTGGGATTAAGATTAGAGATATATTATAGTTGGAGATTTCATACATCAATGGTAGGTTTCCTCGCTGACGAAAGTGGGAATACATCAATGTCTCTTGACTATCATATTCTATCGGGGACTTGATTTCAATATATCATTTCGTACCTGTCAAAATGCACTAAGGTACCTTGACACTCATTTTCATTATTAATTAGTTGTCTCACGTTGGTTAACGTCATACGTCAATGGCCAGTAATCCAATGATTTGTTCCCATGCTGGACTTCAACACAATCATTCACATGGATAGAATTTTACCAAAGGTTTGGATATGAATGAAGACTATATGGTTTCATATCACTCATAAAAACTTGCAACAATGTTCCAGTAAATCAAGATCCACCTCTAGAGTTCAACACCAATAGAGTAGTTCTAGCAATAAGAAGATTCATGATCCAACAAAAGCATCCAAAAGATTCCTCCATTGTCATGAACAATACAATATATCTCATATGCACAACTCATGGCCTTATCAGGTACGTGAAGGTTTATTGTTTTATAATCTTTCATCACTAATTCCTAGAATACTAGAAGCGTGTATTTGGAAATTTCCCATTCCTACATGATCTTTTCCCTTCCCTGTTTGCCAAATTTTCCGAGGACGAAAAATTCCATCATTTGGGGGGGTATGCGTGCATTTTAAAGATGCGGGGAATATTCATACCACCTTTTTCTTCCATATAACATACTACATACCTTCATAGGATGATGATCAACACATTTCTCTCAACTAGATGTTGTTTTCCTTGTAACAACTCATTGGTTTTCATATTTGTGCACCCCTAAACTGAAATCCACCACTTGGAGGATGTTCTACATGTCCTAGGCATGTTTTAGAACATTTCAAATGTTAGAAGTACCAAAATTTGTGCTCGGGAGGAAGTGATTTCAAGTTTGGAACTTCCCATAGTTTCCTAGTGTTACCAAAACGATCATTTGTTACAGGAATTTATGTAGCAGACTATTTTAAGGGAACTTTTTGCATAGACATTTTAAGCAACTTAAGCCAATATAAGAAATTCTGTGACATGGGTTTTTTGCCCCATATAGAAATTTGAGTTTATTGAGGGAAAAAATCACTGAAAATGAAAATATTGGATCTATGGGCATGCTTTTAAATCAGATTTTGTGATAGTTGTCAATTCCTATAGTAGAATTTTGGTAGTCATTCATTGTTTTGCATACTTGTGCTTCTTGATGAGAAAATCGATAATATGAGTTTTGTTTTTGTATCAAGATTATTTTGTATTCTTCATCTGGTCTCAGAACTAACCTTAGAGATCACCATTCTCTGGTCAAACCAAAATTCAACTACATGCCATTAGTTATTGAAATTCGTTAGCAGTCATAACAATAACTTGGGTGCATATGCTCTTGTGTTGAATGAATAAGTTCACTTTCAATCTTACAAGACCAAGTCATACTTCAGCAAAACAACTTAGGACATGTATCTTTGCACATTTTGGTAACTTGGGAAGTGCATCTATATTTTGTGAAGAAAACATTGATTTGTTTTGTTTCTAGATTGCTCAAAGGTATTTTAAATCTCTTCAAAGTGTCTGCTATCAAATCTGAGTAATAAGTTTGCATGATGGGAATGAGTCAAGCCTCTCTTTTGTTCCTATTGATTTCATTACCTCAGATTCCTTGGACATATTAATTGTATTGTGTGATTCATACCTTGTGCCTTTCCAGATAATGAAAATCAAAATGCTTGTCAAGAGCCATGTTTATCAAATTTAGAAGTGACTTAAAAATTATGCCCAACAATCAATGATTAACTTCATATGTCAAGTCTAAGTTTGAAGATTCATGCACTTTTAAACATGATCCAACTACATTGTTGAAGAATAAGATGTATGAGGGAATTCCTACTGTTCAATACGATCAATGCTTACAACAAAGGATCAAGAAGCATGACCAAATCTATTTCATGAGGTGGTGCTTGGGTGGTGGTGTGCAAATAATTTTTTTTTGTTGTTGCAGTTCTTAGGTTTATGTTTCCTGCTTCAAGAGGAATGCTTCTAACAAGAATGATTTCGCTACATTTTCCTATGGAATTGCAATTGGTTATGACAGAATGTGGAGGACCGTAACACTAGTACTTTGAGACATTTACTTGTTGATGTTATTGATCTACATTGACATATTTGAGATAAAAATTAAGCAATTTGATTGTATACACAACATGTAGTCGCTCATTGTTTCTAATGATGGGTTTTTATGATTTGTTTGAGTGTAATTGATGAAAGAAAATCAGTTGAATTGGAAGGCTGATTTAAGTCTATGGAAATGAAGATCCCAACAATATGTGGTCTAGATATCTTGTGTTTTATGTCATAAAATTATCAATATAAATCAGGTTTGAAGGTGGTGAGCATAATGGTTTCATATTTCTTGCATTTTGTTCAACATATATAGACAAAGTGTACATTTTTTAAGTTTCTTTGCACAATGTTTTGAGTGTTGTCACCAAACCTTCTAGATCCTATTGAATAACACACATATGCATCTCTCAAATTGATTGAATGAAATGAGGGGAAACGTAGGCATATTGATTATTGGTGATATGGGACATAGTCCTTGGACAAGCATTTTGGTCTCCTTAGGGCGTTATGATAGATCTGGGCTATGTTAGATATTCCATACTTTTCCACTGTGTTGGGTTACCTATCAATTGTAACTATGTAAATATTAGCCACTTATATATTCTTTTACCTAAGGAATAGTAAAATATGATGTTGGAAGGAGATGATTATTGCCAAACTTTGTGGGGTTTACAGTAATCTACAAAAATTTCATCTTCAAATGTTGCATCAGTTGGACTTGGTGCTTTTCAAGTGACCATGACTACAATTATTGTATGGATTATGGTCTCATTTGGGGGCACAATTTTATGTTTCTTTCTCATTAGTTTGTTATTTTACTTGAAGGCTCATTCTAGAGTAGCTTCTCAATATGAAACATTCTTCACTATTTTGGCTTTAGTAAGCTTGCTGATTTATATTGTGTCATTCTTGCTTGGTGTGGGAACCATTCCATAGATTATTATGTCCGAGATACTTCTTGCTAATGACAAGGGCGAGGGTGGTATTGTAGCTACTTTGTAAAATTGGTTAACATCATGGGCAGCTACAATGATCTTTGCAGTGGTAGCTTTCATAAATGATGGTGCAAATCGCAGTTTCCAAGGAGGACATCACAACAAGATGAAATGGGGCAGAAATTGATTTGCCCATAAATTGCAAACCGTAAATCAGATTGTCGTGGAATTTTGAGTGGAAATGCATCAAAGTAAGATTAAAAAACTCAGAAGATTTCAAGTTAAGCCAGTTCATATTTTGAGAGAAATCAACTATCATCACTTACAACCATTTTGTGTTATTCTCAAAATCCATGAACTGGGTTTTGCTCAAATTTGGTGCGTGAGAGCATCGCAATGAACTTAACATGCTCACCAAAAATCATCCCAACCTAGTTTGGAGTCTAAGATAAAAATGGTAATGAGAAACTTCATATTTCCCATAGTAGCAACTAAAGGAAAATTGGTAATAAAACTACAAGAATTTTCTGTAACAAGCGATTTGAAGATTTTTCCTAAATGGTGAGCATGGAACTTGGTCACAACGTAAGAAAACTTTATTTATGATGTTTGGATGCTAAGGTTTGATATTTCAGATTATTTATAAGACAAATTCTATTTTCTCAACGAGTGCATGCACATGGTTTATTTTTCAATGTTGGCGATCTTTTTTACATTTTTAAGGGGAATTCTTTATTGCAACAAGAAAGACGAGATGTGCAAGATATGAGTGTTGTCACACAAGGAAAAGCACTTACAAAAATTTTGGTTTCCATAGAAGAACCAACTATAAGAAAATTGAGCTTAAAAGGGTAAGTGTTGCCACACAAGAACCAACACTTGCAAAACTTGTGTTTTCCACACAAGAACCAACCAAAAGAAGCTTAGTTGCCACTAGGATACTTTTCATAGGGGGGATATCTAATCATGCAGTTCAAAGAATCAGATGTAGGGATGCATGAGGACATGCAACATGTTCAGTTGGGGGGAGATGTTGAGTCACCAAAATGTCATATTTTCACCCCTTTTTCTGTTGACTTTTAACCATTTCCCACACTCCCATAACCTTACATTAAGACCATTTTATTGTTTATATGGGTGATTAGACTTAATAATTTCCAAATAATTTATTTTATCATTTTGAGTGAATTTATGATTAAATGTTGGAAAAATAACATGTTTTCACTTAACCTTGAAAGTTTTGTAATGTGTACATGCATATTTGAAGATTTCAACATAGTCAAATTTTAGCACTCATCCTCAAATTCGAATTTCCTCTTCAAACATTGAAGATTTGAGGAAGATTAGGGATTATCACTAAACCATATTTGATGGAGAAGAATCATGGAAGTTTTCTAATTAAATATCTTAAAGAATTGTGAGAGGATTTGTAGAGAAAATTATTTTCTAATTATTAGCAAATGGTTGAATTGCATAAGATAAAAGTGGATTTGAATTTAATAGTTTCTTGTCTCATTCTCAAAACAAACTATGTATATATATATGAGTGCCTCGTCCATTCCAAAGGGATGACTCTTGGATCATGTGTCCGGATTAAGATGGAATAAAGTAAAGCCTTTTTATATTTATGCTCACATAGTTTTTCTTTCTTTAATGTTATAAATAGTATCTTTTGATTTCGTATAAATAATATGTTTTAATTTGGTTTACTTATGTTGTAGATTAATAGTAGCATTTTGTTCTACGATAGCAAGGGCCCATGACCAGGGAAAAAAGTGTTGCTTTATGCAGGATTTATTCTAATTTCATTTATTCATTTTCACAAGTATGGCGTGATGGTTTAATTTGTTTATGTCTTTACTTTATTTTTCATGTTTTTAAATTTATGAAAGCATGTTAATAGTCCCATGTGGTGTGCTACCAGAAATCTCAATAAGTTGTTATTACAATAACTCCATAAAAGCTAAAGGGCTTGAAATGACAGTTCTGAGATTTCTAGATTTAATTATGCAAGCTTTATTTTTTATTTGGTGCTTGATAGAGCTACAATAGTTATTTGAATTTTTGAGTGAAATAAATGAATATAGTCTCAATGTGTAATCTTGACTTCTAGAAATGATCTATTAAGCAAGTTGCATTAGTTTAGCTTCCTAGTTCTACATATATTTTTTCGGCATCTCATAAGTTTATGTACACCTCATATTGATAATTTGTGTTAACAATTTAAGCAATTAAATTGGCCAACATAACATGCACGATACATATTATCACCGTAGTCAAATATGTCACCAAATGGGTAGAAGATGAACCAGTCAAATCTTGTACAAGGGAAGTCGGAGTGAGATTTATTTACAAAAGCATAATTACTAGATTTGGATGCCCCCTTACATTAATCAATGAAAGAGGAACATGCTTCATTAACAAGACTATAACAGTCCTCTTAAAAGAATTCTTGATTGATCACTGCAAAAATTCAACATATCATTCTTGGTCAAATAGTGTCGTAGAATCATTCAACAAAACACTTACCAAAGGACTAACAAAAATTTGCAACATCAACAAAGATGACTAGAATGACAAGATTCCAGTCGTTCTATGGGCTTACAGGACATCGTATAAAATATTGACAAGACATACACCATTTAAACTAGTCTATGGACAAGAAGCGGCCATTCCCTTGCACTTTACACAACAAGCTCCAATAATTGCACAAGTATTACATTTGGTTGCCATACAAGCTACCCAAGACATGATATTTGATTTACAAAAGTTGGAAGAACAGAGGCTAGTCGCCATACACCATCAGGAAGTGTAGAAGAAACAAAAAAAGATATCGTATGAGAGAAACATCAAAACCAAGGAAAGTTGAGTTAGATGCATAGTCCTATTGTATGATAGAAAAATGAAAGGGAAACCAAGGAAATTAGAAACCGCATGGTTAGGGCCATACATAGTTGAAGAAATGAACTACAATGGAACAACTAGTCCAAAAACACTATAAGAGCGAATCTTCACGAAAGTTGTTAATGAAACCCAACTAATTAAATAGGGCTTAAAATCACTCCCGTCGATTAGTGGTTGTATCACCACTGGTCGATTTTTGTACTTCCAGGTTTGATTTTGTTAAAATATTAAACTAATTTGTTAATGGGTATTTATTTAACTAACTTTTTACTAAAATAAATATATAAGAGAACTAATATATGGAAGCTAGAAGGAGAAATAACTTCACTAATATGACAGTCAATGAGGAACATGAATCCTCCCCATCGAGCACGAGTGCACATTGATGTAGAAGTAGTTGACCCAAACCTAATTCAGACTAAAGGAAGGAAAAACCCGTGGGCTTGTTGATCGACCTGACCGACTGTAAAATCAAAAGTGACTAGAGGAAAACCACATCTATCCACCCGATGATCGGGGAAAGTGATTGCGAGTACAATTATGACTGAGTACAGTCCAAGCATCATTGACCTTGAAAAGACCAAAGAATGCCAAGACTGTGAACCAAACTTCCAGTGCAACTTTCCCCAAGTGTGCGAAGTAGTTTTCACACACAAAAACAAAATTAGTGCAGTCACCTACTTGCATTAATTGCCCTCAAGATCCCGCTCCTATAAATTCACCCTCGTTGGAAGATTGTTCGAAAATTTTATGTCAAGAATTAGAGCGAGTGCAGCTGGCCTCCAAACTGATTCACTTACAACCAGGCTTTGAAATTTTAGACAACTAACCGTTAGAAATGGAAGCAAGGAATGTTGGTCCTTCAATCAAATCTAGGTCCACAAAAGAAAGAATTAAGGCATAGTAGGAGGAGATGTCAATGACAACATTGCAAGCTTAGCTCAACATGATTAAGAAAGAAAAGGAAAATGAATACAATTGGGGTAAACAATAGTTGGAATTTAAAGAGTGGGGATTCAAAGAGAAGAAATGGGTACCAAATTCCCATATGTTGGTTGTGACCAAAACCCGACACTACCTTAGTGCCCCCATCTAGAAAATCATGGGAACTTGAAGGATCTCTCTGCCAAGTTTATAAAAAGCAGGCATCATGATGGAAATATTTGGCTAGATGAACCTGTTGATATTACCAACTCCTTAATCAACCATATCATTGGTTTACCTAGAAAAGGAGAGTTGGTTCCTATAGCGACTAAGCCCCTGGATCTAATTGAGGATTTCATAGGAACCTCAACCGAAAATAATTCAAAATGATTGATTATCAACAAATTCATATATCTAGTGATCAAATGGAAATCCGTGATAATTTCCCTATGTCTCACAAGTTTAGTTTATCCATTCAACGTTAAACTAGAGATGTTGGAGGAAATCAATCAAAGTCACATACGAATGGAAAATTTCCAAGCAAACCATGTCATCAACATCATGAAAAGCAACTGCGAAAAGTGCCAAGAAGTCGGGAAGACAATCCGGTTTCTATCATTGCTCATTTGGATAGCGATGAAAAAGATTCCTCCAATCAGAGAGGTAGCATTCACTAACACACAACCTCCGTTAATGAATACATACCTATTTTTTAACCCAAAATGCGCACCGAATGGGTCGATAAGGCCTAAAATATAACTTTCAGAGTGGTTCCAAGTGCTTAATACCAAATGCAACAGATGGAGAATTCCATGGTCTGTATGACGCAAATTAATATTGAATGCACACATTCATCTTGAAATGAGGTATATGCAGGGACAAGGCCGAGAACCCCATGAATTAGAGTACTATCCAATGGTCGATACTCAATGCATAATTTTCCAACCTGGCATGTCAATCCAACATAATTCCCCCCACCCAACTTTGAATAAGAGCATCGAAACTGATCTATTTTTGCTGCTCACATATGGTGACATTGAATATCAATATGAGACTTCGTTATATATCACAACATGTGCTCCAGAAGATACAACCCTAGAAAAATACCTATCCATTGTTCCAACCTCAAGTCAAGGAAAACTTGAGGATGACTTGGACTCTGTAATACATGAGGGGGTCGAACCAAACTTTGATGAGCTTTGACTAAAATAAAATATTGAACAAGTTGGGAAGTCAAATTGACAATAGTATAGAAAAATGATACTGATTCTGACCTCGTTGACTAGGGAAGACATAGTCGATGCATAGAAATAATGCAATATTATCGTAATTGAGGCCACGTAGAACAAAGTTACAATAGAACAATAGATCAAGAAAAAAAATCCGCAACAACAGGAGATTCCACCAGCCAAAAAGGTAAAGGAAACTCCACTTCCTCCCTTGTCTATCCACATGAATCCTAGAACCACAAACCTACCAGAAAAACGGATAGATTTAACTAACGAAACTCCGCCACCCTTACTGACCCTACTTGAAGAAGAATCCCTTCCTTTAGTAACATCCCCATCAACACTCCCACTTTTAGCCCACAATTTGTCCAAAGATTCACAAGCTTACTGTCAGCATCCCTTGAGTCACTCTCCATACTATTCCCTCAACTACAACAAATACTCTTAAAATACTATGTTCTTCCATCATAGACTCATCATGAAAGCAACTATCCATCTTACCTCCACCATAGGCTCCGAGACCCTATGCAATGAAAAATTCCATTCCACTGCCATCCATTTGATCGGCTATCATACTACCTACCATAACAAGAACACCTAAAATGTCTATTCACTTGACGATCCCACCATCAAGCTCTTTTATCCTTCCTTCTACCATCTTTCTATATATTACATCACTCATTTTGTTGACCATCCCAATGACTACACCATCAATTGTTTTGATGACCATCTTGTTGACTGCACCACCAGTCTTTCCTTTGATTAATTAAATAAATATTCCTTTTATAGTTGCATTGATTGTCCCTTTGGCCATATCAATGACCACCTCACCGACTGTCACATCGATCACTATGGTGACCATCACATTGACCCTCTCGGGCACCACTCCCTTGACCACTTTAACAACAGTTACAATAACTCTTCGACCATCAGGTCCATTGACCACTGCACTGATAACTACCTTGGATCTATCTACCTCAGCCGCACAACAAACATATTTGACTAGTAGAACAGGTTATCCACATACAGAAAAGAAGGAAGACAAGGGAAAGAAAAACAAGATTAACTTAGGCCATCCACTTACATTGAAAATCCAACAGACAATATGAAACAAATCGACCACTGGTGTATTTTCACCAAAAAAGGCTTTTGATGAAGAACTAGAGGATTTCTTCAAATTAATCAATAAAGAATGCAACAAATGGTGGAATGATGCCACCAAGAAAATGAAATCTCTGAAAAATGTAGAGGAATATAAACGGGAACAATACAAAGAAGAAGTAGAGCAATTGATTGGTTTGCTAGTAGTCCCACAACTACACTGACACATTAATCATCTTCATATCCTGGCCAATACAATACTTAATCATTTTCAGCAAATCTACGACCAACAATAACAACAATGGTACTATGAAACAAGTTTTATGATGGCATACCAATACAAAATTTTCTCAAAGCGAGACAAGAAGCTACATGAGTATGAATCCCTCACAACAAAGTCCACTTTGGTATTGAATAATTGGTATCCATGCTATGGCCAATTTTGCGTGAATATGCATAGGGCCCAAGATACCATTATAGATCCGTGTACAAGAAAAACTATAGTAGATCTTGAAGCCACCAAAATTTGGGATGAACAAACTGGCATGGAACAACAAAGAATCATTGAACTGCAAAGATAGGAGCACTAGTGGTTGCACAAGGCCAAATCAACACAAGGATAAGAAACTAGCTAAATGAATATACCTACTAACGTGCTTTGCATAAATCCTACACCATACCATTGGCCCTGTACTACAATGAATGAGGAACAAACCTATGCTAGAAAAAATCGTTCGGTCATTTGATTTAACCACGGTCAGCACAAATTTCTAGACTATATTAGTTGATTGGGAATAATTCCAACAACATCTAGCCATTTTCACCCCTTCCATCCTAGAAGCATGCATTGAAGGCATTCCACTTGGAACAACATCCACTTCTTAGTAGCCATAGCCCATAAAATATTACAACATTGATTTCACATCTCCCTGCTCTCTCAAGGATGAAGAAGAGTTTTGGGGTGGGGGATATGTTGGAGGAGACTACTCGACGATTTGACTAGGTCCTCCCCATTGAGCACCCACTTGGTCGGCCCAGTTCAGTCGAGTTGGTTAAGTCGACTATCGAGCAGTTACATAGTTGTAATTGTCTAACTGTATGTATATTTCATATATATATATATATATATATATATAGGTTGGTGAGCTAGGGAAATATTAGCATTGTATTCCATTGTACATTATGGTACTGGATATAATATAAGAGTATTATTGTTGGCATGACCATTACTTTCTTCCTTACTCTCTTTATGCATGTGTGCTCTTGTGTATGATTAGATGTTTGTTGTACACTATGGGTAACCACATGTAATCCCATAGATTACAACACCTTCATAAACTAGAACATATAATTTTTCAAGTTTGTACTTTTGACTTAGAGATGTCCTTGTGCAGTTCCAAAGTGTGCTTCCTTCATTAATTATGTTGTGTTTGTAGGCTAGACACATTTCCTTGGGATATAGTGCATGCCAAGCTTATGTAGGATCCCTAAAACAAGATTAAATTTGACCAATGAACCAATCTACTTCTTTGTGTCTTCATCATTCCAGTCCATGCTTGTGCATTTTCCATAAAGCAATGAACAACTTCAAAATAGCCAAGAGACCCATGCATACAAAAAATGTTTTCATCCAAAAAGTCACCTTCTCCTTCTATGAAAAAATCTTCATTGTCTATCCTGGAAAAATGATATAGTCTCACATGGTCTTTCCCATGGTTAATGAATATTTACAAATCTTACTCCTATAACTGATCATCAAGCACATACTAACTTTTCTTGATAACAATGGATTATTAATGATTTAGTTTAGTGCTTAATGGTCGACATAGAAGTTAAATTTTGTATCTAGTAAATAATGTCCAAACTTCTACAGTTCATACATCATATTTTCTTGTGCCACTTGTTTTGTTAGTGTAGTTCTTCTTTTTAGGGGAAAGATTCATGCTTGCATAATAATCAATATACTTCACACCTTTGTGCTCCTCATGTAAAAGGACAATGCTAATATCAATGCTTAAGTTGTCCACATGTGTTGAAAATAAATCTACCTACATGACAACAAATCCACTAGTGAGTGGGTTGAGATCAATGGCATAATTATGTATAGACCACTACTTATCTTTTCTTAGGGTTAATATTTAGGACCGAAATGAAACAATAATTATGTAAATGAATACTCATTTAACCATCATTTTTCATCATCTATGTGAGCAACCTAGTCAATCGAATCCCAATCCAGAATCTTTTGCAACTTGCACACACATCAAACAACCACGACCTTTCTCATTTCCAATTTGACATTTCAAGTAAGCAATCCGATTTTCAAAATATAAGAACTTAACTGAATTGCATGTAAATCAAGTCTAAGAATCGTGTCATTCATGCATGAAAATATTCAACAAAACACATGAGAATTGGTTTGGGGCCTGAGAGGGGAAGAAAATAGATATACATCATTAATTGAAAAAGTGACAACAAGTGTGTATCTAAACCTTGTAGAAACAATTCACTAGATCTTGGGCCCTCTCATCCTTGGATATAAGTGTTCATAACTCCATTAATGTAATTATAGTCTTACATTAGTAAGGAAACAAAAGGATGGCTAAATAATATTTACACAAAACTCAATCCGTGATAATCTGCAGGGAGATCTCATAGCTACAACAGTTCTCACTAATATCACTAATGAATTGCAGAGAAGAAAGAAGAATCAATAATCACTCATGAACACAGAAAATGGAGAATAGCAGTATAATCATACATCAGCTGTAAGCTGGCACTCTGAATAACTGAATACAATACAATAATTGTCAAGAGAATTCGAATAGGCCAAGAGGTCATTCGAATCATCCTCAGTGTGTAGTTTGGATAACATTGGAGACATCATCCAATCAGTAGTAGTTGTCACAAATAGTCAAGAAGTCAGTCAAGTGAGTCTAAATGAGTCTAAATGAGCCATGTGAGCATAAATTGGGGGATGGAGACTCCAAGGTGGGAGCATGAGGCTGTCAGAAGTTCAAGTGGCACTCCAAAATAGACAACTAGGAGCTACAGGCAGTTAAACTGAGCAATAAATGCACCAACTGGTTAATAAATGCTCTAACTGACTGTTGAACTCATGGTAGGTGATCTAAAGTGCACATGTCATCCAGGTGAGGAAAACAAGGCACATCAGGTAGGTAGGAGGGCTACTAAGGGCTGAAGATAAGCTCTAGTGGGATGAAAATAGGCTCCAGGTGCTAGGGAGACCACCATACTGATGACTAGATGCATGCATGATGATTGGATGCATGCAGAATGCATGCATGCATGCAAATATAAAACATTATGGTGATAATATTCCAACACCCCCCCTCAAGCTATCCTATGAGGTAGAACTGAAGAAACTAAATAGTAGGGCCCTGGTGACTGAGATCACCAAAGGTCACCCCGTACAAAAATCTCAATAATAAATGAGGAAAGGGGGAAAACCCAGTGGGAAGAAATCCCTCCCTCAAAATAGACTAAAGGATGCTAATGTAGCATGGCATCACTCACCCCGGAAGGGGGCAAGTGACCCTCTTTACCGAAGAATGATCGATTGGAAAGAAATGGATCGGTAATGTGAGAAGGATGAAACCTCCCATTCTGAAAATCGGATCTAGTTCTCCTTTGATCAAGTGGATCTCCCACAAGATCTCCAATAGATCTAAGAGTAGTGGCTGCCCATCTCGGAAGAGGAGGATCATCAGTTGGGATATCATCGGGTTCTTGTGGAACTGGATATCCCATTCGCTTATCTTCACTGTCAGTTGCTAGATCTTCAGGTTCTTGTGGATCTGGATCTAGCATTCCCTCTTCATCATCTTCATTGTCATACTCTGATTTTGAACTGTCATGTGATGAAGGTTCTCTCTCTTGGATCTCATTAAGCAATGATGGTGGTATCTTCCTCTTGGGAAGAAGTGGATCATGCTCCAAAAACATGTGCTTGAGTTCTCCAACAATGGATGCAAGCAAATATGGAGGCTTCCTGAACTTGCTCTTCCTACCAAGCATGGTGGGAACAAATTCAAAAATATGAAGATCATTATGGAGCATGTGATTCGAACCAACTGAGGTAGAATCAACTCCATGAATGTGTAGATAGTTCTTTGATATATCCTTTGAACCAACATAGGTGAGATCATAACCGAATGAATTAATACATGATGGTGGTGGCTTGGACTTCAAATCAAATCCAAGAATTGATAGATGGCTTCTTATGATCTCCTTTGAACCAACAGGGGTGAGATCAAAACCAAAATCACAAGGATATGCATGAGACTTGAAACCAGGCGAATGATGGTGTCTTCCATCTTTTGTGAAACTCTGAAAACATGTGCCAATGACCAAATGTGAGTCCATAGGAAGCTTTTGATCAAGGAGGGCGAGTCCATAGGAAGCTTGTTGGTTGTGGAGCCTAATCTCCAGATTCAGAGATATTATTATTCAGCCATGTCTGTACCCCAGGTTTGGTTATGATCCCGGCACGACGCTCAGGGGGTCTGGGGGGGTAACCCGTGGTATTTTCGGGCCCATGGTTTTGGGTAACCCATGGTATTTTCCCATTGTATTTCCCTTATAAAAGAAAGACATTGTAATACAGCTAGGGTTGATGTATTAGGTTTTATGCATTGTAAAGATATCTGAGATCAGAAGAGAGACAGTGAGACAGTGAAGAGGAAGTGCAGCGGCTGTGCTGCAGGTTGTATCCCTTCACTTTGCTGGATGGAACAATAATAAGGACTGGCAACTTCAGTGTGGATGTAGCCCAAGTTGGGGTGAACCACGATATATTTGTGTCTCTCTTGGAATGTGTGTGTGATTATATTTTCATTTCTGTTTATTGTTATTGCTCTGCGATCCCGTTTTTCTAACATGATGGTGGTGGCTTGGACTTCAAATCAAATCCAAGAATTGATAGATGGCTTCTTATGATCTCATTTGAACCAACAGAGGTGAGATCAAAACCAAAATCATAAGGATATGCATGAGACTTGAAACCAAGCGAATGATGGTGTCTTCCATCTTCGGTGAAACTCTGAAAACATGTGCCAATGACCAAATATGAGTCCATAGGAAGCTTTTGATCAAGGAGGGCGAATGCATTTCCTCCCAAATCTGATTTTACCTCCAAAATACTCAGTAGGTCATCATCTTGCACATCAACAGGCTCATGGGAAGTAGAGATTGTGAAAGTCTCTTCAACTTCTAGAGTAGTAGCTGACATCTCTTGCTCAGAATTCGAATTAGAAGATGGATAAAATCCTGAAACCATGTCTTGTATTTCAACTTCATGTGAATTTGCAGTTGCTAATGCAGAAAACTGCTACAACTGTAGAGGACTGCTACAACTGCAGAAGATTTTGAAACTGCTGCAACTGCAAAAAATTTCGAAACTGCTGCAACTGCATATTCTTCTTCTTTTTGAACAACTTCATCATGGGAGATGATTGAGGCCGAATCATGAGTAGAGAGTGTTGATGTATTTGTAACTTCGGAAGATATTCACTTGTATATTGTATTTGTACTTTATTGTATCCCCAACGGAGATGTATTATTCCTCCAATTGGAAGTGTCATCAATTGTACTTGCAAATGTCGCAAGTTATATTGTAAGTGTCGTAACTTATACTTGATGGTTTATTAGACCACCTTGATGGGGTCGTCCCTTTATGAGTCATGTGGGTTAAAGGGTTTTTAGACCACCCTAGAGGGGTCGGCCCAATCAGCATTATGTTAAGTGGTTAAGTTGGGGTCTATCTAGTTAGAGTTAAAATACAAGTGAAGTAGTGTATAAATAAAGAGTGCATCTCTCATTTTACACATTCTCTCATTCACTCACTTCGCATTAGTGAGAGAGAAGAGGAGTGAGCACAAGTGGAGGAGGAGTATGCTGCTGAAGATATCTATCTCTTGGGTTTGATCTTTGTGATCTTTGTATTGGTGCTTATTCTATCTCTGAGGAAGTTGCGAAGTTTTTCACCTTCTTGGTTTTCCCCGGTGAAATGTTTTGTGTCTCTTGTCTCTTTTGCTTGACATGATGTACATGTTATTTCAGTTAAGATCCTATATCTATTGAATTAAATGATGAAAATTGAACATGGTATCAGAGCTATCCTGAAGGAAGGCATGGTATGGCATTTATGACACTTGTTGCACTTGCGACAAATTGGAAGCTAGGGCTTGGTATAGTAAAAACCCGTCATCGTGGCACTTTCACTATAAATCCATTTTGGAGAAGGTTCAGGTTCTGGAAACTTTTACAGGTTGAAGATAACATCCCCATGTACCTTGTGTCGAAAGCAAAGCATCTAATTCACTGTACTTTTTGTTTTATGATCCGTACACTCTAGGGTTTCTGCCTATTCCAGATCTTAGTCATAAACAGGTGACCTAGGAAAAAAGGTCACAACTTGGGATAGGAAGCTCCAAATGAAATTCTATAAAATGTGACAATAAGAGAACAGATTGTAGTTTCACAGGTAAAAGTTTCAGAGGCTGAAGTTGAACCAGTGACACGTGGCACTCCATACAAGTTCGCTATCTTGTTTTATCCCATAAACAGGTCACATTGTGACACTTGGCATATCTCTCTCTTAGAGAATCCATTTGAGGTCAGACCTGTGGGGTTGGAAAGATGACAGGTCAGGATACCAAAGGTCAAAGTTTCAGACCTTGTGGATCCGAAATTTCAGAGATGAACCATAAATAATAAGGCACATATTTTTGTGAAATAGAATTGGATTATGAGCATTCTCATTTTTGGCTTGTCACTGTTGCGGGAAATTAGGGATTTTGACAGAAGTGGAATTTTGGAGTGATATTGGAATAGTATTTCTCTCCTTAGTAAAATCGAAATTTAGAGACCAAGATCAAAGTTTTTGGTTGGGCAGAACCCCGAGCATCATCAAACCCTAGTTCAGGATTTTGATCAGAAAGGTGGAAAATTAGGATTTTTTGCAAAAGTTGAAATTTTTGGAATTAGAGACCACGGCTGGAAGCTCCTTAGAAAAATCAAAGCTTAGGGTACAAGATCAATTTTTTTGGTTGGGCAGAGGACTGGGCTTGATCAAACCCTAGCTTGGGATCTTGTTTAGAAGGTCCAGAAGTTTCAAAGGCAATTTTGAAGGGTCAAATTTTGCAGTTTTCAAATTTGAAGTATACCAGCTTGATCAACTCAACAAGGTGCATTTTTTCATCGAATCAGAATTTTGAAATTCAAAGTTTGAATTTTTAGGGTTTCTCTGACAAACCCTAATCCTGCTCCAGATCCAGTTTCAACAAATCAAAGTGGATTGGGTTAATCCTAGAAGAGAATGAATTGGACACCTGCATAAGTGAAGAAGTTCCAGTTCCAGAGGGAGATGAGGCTAAGGCCTCACATAAGAATTCTACAAGCAATCTCGACAGGTATGACTTGAGGAGATACATGTATGTTTTGAAATCTGTTCATGATTAAGTTTATGATATGTTTGTCTTCATATTATTGAGGTTAGTACAATCTTGGTTAATTTTAGACTTGTCTTATCGCCCTAGTAAAAGTATGAATACATGTGAATGATAGAATACATTCATTGATTAGGGCTATGACACCTATGATTGTACTAATGCACTGTGGTATTGTATGAGGATGATGTTGTCCGCTAACATGAAAGGTACATCAAGAAAGAAAAATCAAGTTCTAGATCAAGAACATATGACCATGGTGACATGAAAACAAAGACTCATCCATAGTCATGGATCACATAGAAGCTCCACTTACGAGGTATGTGTAATTTTGGTTTTACAATGGCTAAATTATGAGTTATGCAGGTCACTAGCACAAGTCATTGAAGAGAACAAGAAAACATTATGTGGGTATGTTAGACATAACTAGCAAACATGATAACAAGGTATGTTTTTCCTATATCAAGTTAGAATCCTACCTTGTATGATTATTCTTGAAGTTAGAAGTTTAAGTAATCAAGGGTTTATGCATATTATGTTTCTTAATTTGATTGATGATATGACTAACCAGAAGAGTCCTATGGTCAAATAAGAATATGCATGAGTAAAAGAAGTATTCCCTGAAACCTTGAATACTAACTCTTATTACCTATGTATGAAATTATCATGACAAATACATATTTAAGATTATTTAGAATCATAATGTTTTGATAGTATTGAGATTATACTAATGAATGCATGATCATGTATGAGATCATGAGGATGACACGATGATGACAATAGTGCACACTTAAGCATGCACAATGGTCCAGGATGGATATAAGTTCAAAGACAGATAATCAAGGAAGCAAAGATCAAGAGGGAGCACACTCCAGTAGTTCCTGCAAGGAAGCAAAGATCGAGAGGGAGTCCACCCAACAACTAAACAAAGATAAGTATTTGAATTGTAATATGATTACTTAAATAATGTTGTCCATTCATGTACATACTTATGTTCCTAGATTTAGGATGTATGTTATGCATATTAGAAAAGTTGCATTAATGAACAAGATACTACTAATATGCAAGTAATGGGTAAGTGGCCTATGGTACTGTACAACATTCCATTGCTACTTATCTAGAATGAAACCTGTTTGCTGACATGATGGGAGTTGTGCACACTCTTAACAATGTTCTGGTAGAGATGGAAGGCATCTAGAAAGTTACGGGATATGGATAAATGTTGTATTAAAGCATTGGCTAAGATAATTGCATGACTGTATGACATATATTCTTATGTGTAAGATTTTGTTCTGAAAGCTATGAGAAGTTTCTAATCATGCAATTGAATTTGACTTGTAGGAAAGATCATGTACAATCATCTACAAAAGAAGGACAACAACATTTGTTCCAGCAACGAAGTTCAAGAAAACTATCTATTGAATATATTGAAGAATCTGAAGTTCCCAGGATCCGAGATGCAGTAATGGAAGGATGCCATGATTGAAGAGTACAAGTCGATCATGAAGAATGATGTCTGGGATGTGGTCCTGAGACCAGAAGGGAAGTCTGTTGTGACTTCCAAGTGGATCTACAAGATCAAGCTTGCTGCAGATGGTAGCATAAAGAAATACAAGGCAAGGTTTGTGGCTCGTGGCTTCTCCCAGAAAGAAGGGATAGATTGGTTGCTGACACGAAGAGGAAGCTTGATGCCGAGTTCAAGATGAAGGACTTGGGTATGATGAATTACTTTATAGGTATGGAGTTGTGGCAGAGTGCAGATGGAATCTTCCTTGGACAAGGGAAGTATGCAGTAGAGATCCTGAAGTAGTTCGGGATGATGGACTGCAAGGCCATGGCCACACCTATGGCATCGAACCTGAAGCTATTGAGTGATGCTTCATCAGAGTCGGTTGATTCCATGATGTATCGTCAGATGATTGGGTCCTTGATGTACTTGACGAACATGAGACCAAATATTTTCTTTGCGATGAACACCTTGAGCCAGTTTTTGACAGATCCTATACATGTTCACCTGATTGCTGTAAAGCATATTCTGAGGTACCTGAAGGGTACGGTTGATTATGAGCTCAAGTATGATCCAAATCAAAAGTTTAACCAGGAGGGTTATGTTGATTCAGATTGGGAAGGAAGTGCTGCAGATAGGAAGAGCACTTTGGGGTGCTGCTTCAGTATGGGATCAGGTGTGATCTTTAGCAAGAAGCAATCCTACGTAGCATTGAGTATAGTTGAAGCAGAGTATGTCGCTGCTTGTTCGGCCAGTTGTGAGGAAATATGGCTTAGGAAGCTACTGTCTAAGTTATTTGATCTCTCGTTGGATGCTACCTGTATCTTCTGTGACAACTAGAGTTGTGTAAAGTTGTCTGAGAACCCGGTGTTCCATGACAAGTCGAAGCATATCGAGATCAAATATCACTATATCAGGGATATGGTGCAGAGAGGAGCAGTGAAGCTCCTGTATGTTGCAACGGATGAGCAGATTGCAGATGTGTTGACCAAACCACTAGCCAGAGTGAAGTTCGAGTACTTGAGAAAGAGGCTTGGTGTACTTCATATCGAGGTTCCTTCCAAGGGGAAGTGATGAGTCCGGAAGATGCAGATGCACATGGGATTTTTTGACATGGTTGTAGATGTGTTCTCCCATGGTCGTGATGTAATTGCTGAGCCATTCTCACATGGTGGTAGATGTGTTCTCCCATGGTGCATATGTGAGGGCTGGAGCCATTCTCACATGGTGGTAGATGTGTTCTCCCATTGTGTAGATGTAAGGGCTGAAGCCATTTTTCACATGGTGGTAGATGTGTGCTCCCATGGTGAAAAAGTAAGGGTTGGAGCCTTCCCCGAATGGTGGTAGATGTATTCTCCCATGTTGGTGGTGTAAGTGCTATGTGATGTGCATCTGGGCTGTGCTCTGTGGATGATGAGATGATCTGAAGAGGACGATGCTTCGGTTACTACTATGATGATTATCATGTGTGTTGAGCATCAAGACGATGCTCCAGATGATGTGCATTAGGATGATTCTATGATGATGATCAGGATGATCATGCGACGATGATGTGCATCAGGATGATGTACTGTGTGATGATGTTCAGTATGATCATGAGTATCAAGATGATACTCTGTGGCCATGGACAGATTATGCAGGTAGCATGTAATGTCTCCCTGGGAGATCCTATAGTCTGTGCTAGGATGCTCTTGCGAGGTTTTGCTACAGGTTGGCTGTGGACTGATTGTGAAGGTAGCATGTAATAGCTCCCTGGGAGATCCTATAGTCTGTGCTAGGATGCTCTTGCGAGGTTTTGATACAGGTTGTCCGTGGACAGGTTGTGCAGATAAGCATATAATAGTGCCCTGGGATATTTGCAGATACTCTTGCTAGGTTTTGCCTATGGCATATAATAGCTCCCTGGGAGATCTGGAAAATTCTCTTTCGAGGTTTTTCTTGGGAGGACATATAATATCACCCTGGGAGATTTGCAGATACTCTTGCTAGGTTTTTCCTATGGCATATAATAGCTCCCTGGTAGATTTGGTAAATGCTCTTGCTAGGTTTTGTCCTATGGCATATAATATCTCCCTAGGAGATCCGATAGGTTGAGTTGTGTGCTCATAATTAGTCCTGGGATGCTCTTTCGAGGTTTTTCCATGACCAGATGTAATAACGCCCTGGGAGATTCGATAGGTTGAGTTGTGTGCTCGTAATCAATCTTGCGATGCTCTTTCGAGGTTTTGTGGTGGTCACATGTAATAGCTCCCTGGGAGATCTTGTCGGTCATGTTTAGGCACATAAAGGATCCTGGGATACTCTTTCGAGGTTTTGTTGATGCATGTAATTAGTCCTGGGATCCACAAGATGGCCAAAGATGATGAAGACCTACATGAGGCTAGGCCTACATACAACATGAAAAAGGGTTGGCTCTGTAGAAATTCCTATGATGAGAAGAATTGACAGATAGCCTAGAGATCGAGATGATGAGTACAACAGCAATGACGATGATCCAGCTCCAGAATTGAAGACTTGTGCCTATATGTATTGATGACTTGTGTCAAGAGAATACCTTCCTAGTTAAGAGGGAGTGTTGATGTATTTGTAACTTTGGAATATATTCACTTGTATTTTGTATTTGTACTTTATTGTATCCCCAACGGAGATGTATTATTCCTTCGATTGGAAGTGTCGTCAGTTGTACTTGCAAGTGTCACAAGTTATATTGTAAGTGTCGTAACTTATACTTGATGGGTTATTAGACCAACTTGATGGGGTCGGCCCTGTATGAGTCATGTGGGTTAAAGGGTTATTAGACCACCCTAGAGGGGTCGGCCTAGTCAACATTATGTTAAGTGGTTAAGTTGGGGTCGACCTAGTTAGAGTTAAAAGACAAGTGAAGTAGTGTATAAATAGAGAGTGTGTCTCTCTCATTTTACACATTCTCTCATTCACTCACTTGGCATTAGTGAGAGAGAAGAGGATTGCGCACAAGTGGAGGAGGAGTATGTTGCTGAAGATATCTATCTCTTGGGTTTGATCTTTGTGATCTTTGTATTGGTGCTTATTCTATCTCTGAGGAAGTTGCGAAGTTTTTCACCTTCTTGGTTTTCCTCGGTGAAATGTTTTGTGTCTCTTGTATCTTATGCTTGATATGTTGTACACGTTGTTCTTTCAATTAAGATCCTAGATCTATTGAATTAAATGATGAAAATATAACAGAGAGAGCACTGAAGGCAGTACTGCTGGGCTTGTTCTCCAAATGGATAACATCATCCTCTTCCTTCTTTCCAAATAATCTGTCCAATCTTGTCTAGTTATCACTTGGATGTTCTATAGGATCATTGAGGTATTCCATATTGGAAAACATAGCAGTACATATTGCTGCTGAGGCTCTGTCACAATCATCTAGCCAATTTTCTTCCTCTTCACAGGAAGCAAAATCTCTCTTAACATCAATACACATATTGAAAAGACCATATCTATTCAAGTATGATGTCATCTTTGGTTTCCATTCTTCATAGTTGTACGAAGAGAGAGAAGGAATTGCTTTCAGATCCATGGAAGTTGTTGTAGAATTCGAATCTATTGCTGTAACTACAGAAAACTACTGCAACTGCAGAAGACATCAAAATAGCTGCAACTGCAGAAGACATCAAAACAGTTGCAACTACATAAGACATCAAAACTGCTGCAACTGCAGAGAAATTCGAATAAACTACAAAAAAAATGGAGATCCATAGTAGCTGCTGAATTCGAATGTGTTGAAAATGGATTCTAATGATGGAATAACCTGCAAAACAAATGGGAATGGTAAAATGGAGAATTGTTGCAATTCAAATTGAACATTGCCTTAGGATACTGAGCACATGTGACTGGGTCCTTCACACCTAGCTAGACCTCACTGGATTGCTCCAACGAATTCAAGGAAATAGCACCAGGATTTGCAGTGGAAACCCATAGGCTTATGGTTCTCAATGAAAGACAGCTGCTCAAATAATTGATGCAACTGCTACTGCTACAATTCGAATAGCTGCTTCCAACTCTGATACCATGTGATAATCTGCAGAGAGATATCACAGCTACAACAGTTCTCACTAATCTCACTAATGAATTGAAGAGAAGAAAGAAGAATCAATAATCACTCATGAACATAGAAAATGGAGAATAGCAGTATAATCATACATTAGCTGTAAGCTGTCACTCTAAATAACTGAATAAAATACAATAACTGTCAAGAGAATTTTTATAGGCCAAGAGGTCATTCGAATCATCCTCGGTGTGTAGCTTGGATAACATTGGAGACATCATCCAATTGGTAGCAGTAGTCACAAATAATCAAGAAGTTAGTCAAATGAGTCTAACTGAGTCTAACTGAGCCATGTGAGCACAAATCAGGGGATGGAGACTCCAAGGTGGGTGCATGAGGATGTCAGAAGTTCAAGTGGCATTCCAAAATAGACAACTGGGAGCTACAGGCAGTTAAACTGAGCAATAAATGCACCAACTGGTTAATAAATGCTCTAACTGACTGTTAAACTCCTGGTAGGTGAGATAAGGCGCATATGTCATCCAGGTGAGGAAAACAAGGTGCATCAGGTAGGTAGGAGGGCTATTGAGGGTTGAATACAGACTATAGTGGGCTTAAAATAGGCTCCAGGTGTTGGGGAGACCACCATACCGATGACTGGATGCATGAAGAATGCATGCATGATGACTGGATGCATGCATGCAAATATAAAAAATGATGGTGATAATATTCCAACACAATCATCGCTTGGAGAACCTACACTGATTTTTCTCAAGAGGAAAGAGTAGTAGGGAAAAATCAGATTAGCCAAAGGCTTTTCTAATTTCTCTAGAGTAATGGTGCCTTCTCTTTTGATCCCTTTTCTCATCCCAATATCCCTTATTTATATTAGTGTGGGGGTGATATATTTAATGAAGAGTGAAATGCATTTCATGCAAGTCACTACCATGTGTGACCTCCACTCATAGTTTTGTGCATTGTGCACAATTTGTAATTTCTTGGGGTATTATGAGGGTTCCCATGGGTTTAACATGTGAGACTCACAAGTTGGTCATGACTGTTACTATGAAAACCCATGGTAAAAGGATAAAATAAAGTTTGAGATGTATTTTCATCCCTAGCATAAAGTATGTAGGTGGTTTTGAGTCAACTAAATTGATCAAGGGTGATCAAATATAAATATAAAATATGCCCCCTAATGTGTGAGGGTCGAAGAGTAACTGATGGAAAAAATAGTTATAAAGTGGAGATTACTTTAACAAGTGAGTTGAGGTAGGAATCCCACATGTTAAGGGTGAGTGACCTGCAAGTAAATACCAAAGTCTTATATGGACAATTTTCCCAAGGTGGGCATATCCATTCTTAGGTGTAAAAAAACATGGTTGCCAAATCAAATACACTACAAATCCATGAAGTAGATAATATGCAAAACCATGGCCACAAAAGAATACATTGTGGATCCATGTCAAAACAATATTGTAGTCATGAGAATATATAGTGCATCTACATCTCAGTGTAGATCAAGAGAACCACTAGAACCATCAAAAGTTCAAACTTGGTCCTCTAGTAATAACTCAAGTGGTAGCATCCAAAATGAATGTCACCATTGTCTAAGGTCTTCCATCCAAACCCATTGCAATTATGAATCTAAATAGTGTGATTAAATGTTCTAAAGTTGAACATTAGAGAAACCATTTGATTACCAACTATTGGTGTATACTGTTAATAGACATGGTGACCCATTGATGATGGTAATGGGCATCCAGGTACTCAATACATTCCAACAAAGGTGAATAGATGCAATGATATCAAACATTGGTAGAATCAATATAGTAGGAGTCACTAATGTATTTCCATTATCTGATGTGAGAGAAAATTCCACCGAGGGCTTCAAGCCCCATGGTACTTGCAATGTATCTAGAGTGATGATCTAGAGTTGATATGAAGATATATGTTGGAAGGAGAGCATTGAGACATCTCTCATCAACCAACACAATATAGGAACATGAATTCATTTCTTGAGCAATAATGTGGTAGAACATACTAGTGAGTACAACTTGAGGTTGGGAAGGTTGACATGGACCATTAAGATATTTGAGGAATAACCAACATAGGTTAAATACAAATGATGACTTGGGAAACAATTGATGCCAAAAGGGGCCAATGATAAAAACCATCAACACAAGAGGCATTGAGGTATAAACTCCCAATCATGGTACAACTACCAAGGAAATATTAAAACCCAACTACAAGAAACTTGATTAAAACACATGATTTGTTCAAGGGTGACAAAAATTGATGGTTGCCACTGAGATAATTGGATCAAAGAGATCTAAAATAATGTAAGAATACAACAAACAATATGACTGTTGCAAGGCATGTGAATAAATTCAAAGCGCATTGAACATACCTATGAAAAAAAAGAAAAATATGCTATTGAGCAATTTATGTACACTCATACGCATGTCTTCTTCAGGAATACAGGGTCAAAAATGCAAAAGCAACTGATGCAAATGGTTAGAAATGAAAATGAAGGAAATTGTGGTAAGCATTAGGAAACAAATTGAAATAGAGCACTAGGAACACATGTGCAAGTGACAATGAGAAATGCAAGTACAAATCAACAAAATGATAGGAGGCCATAGTGAAATAACTAGAAAATACATCAGATAAATCATGTGGTTTTAAACTCAAATTCATAGAGAGATAACGGGGCTTTCAAGTCTACAATAAAGTGTTAACTAGAGAAACCCATAACAAATAGGAATTACCAAACAAGTTATGGATTCCCAACATATATGGATGGGTAACACGACAACTCAATAGGTTTGACCTTAAGGCAGGATGATGATTAAAATTAGGATGACGATGCAAAGATGCAAAATGAAAATCAAGAACCTATCACTACATGTCGTTTCACAAAATACTAACCTCAAAAGGTTGGGAATGTCAGTGCATAAAAACACCAATTTCTGTCTCATTGGTCCCAAGAAAGTGTTGAAACATTTTATCTAGTGGTTAAAGAGGTCATACAATTCATCAAATTTGAAATATATGTAAAAAATAGTGGCAAAAATGGTTTTTATTCCGAAAACCAAGATTGTAAAATGTTATTTTATGTGAAAAAACATTAAAAATGGCTTGAATAGGTGAAAACTAGTTCATTTTTACTATTTTGCATTGCAATTTAAACCTTGTTGAGAAAAACCAACTCACCCCTCTAAATGTTGAGTGTAGAGTCCAGTAGAATCTACTATTCGATTTAAGATCCATCTACACCAAGCAGGCCCTCATCTAATTTTGTCTTTTCATCCATTCAATTTTTATTTTTTTGGATTTTATTTGGGTGTCAAACCCTGTTTGAAGTACACATGTGCACTCACGGGTTTGAAGCTATACAATTGCAAGAACAATTTTTTTCTCATGAATGTGGCTACAAACCCTTGAGCATTTCCTATGGTTTGTAAGAACAATCATGACCGTGCTTAAAATTGAGCAAATTTAGAAAATCCAAGAATGTTATTAACTTCTACTTGGTTTATGGACCTTACTGAGCATGTCACCATGATGAAATGGAAAGAAGGAGAACACAAATACATTGATAATGATGTTATGCAGGATTAGCCTGCCCTTTATTCACTCCATGACTATGGGCTCTTGAAGTTTTTCAAGAGTAAAAAATGTGGAGCCAGGTGTCGCTACTAGAGAGGCTTTTCAAGTACTAGGTCCCAACGACCAAGTTATTAGGATTGATTAGGAGATTCTCTATCTAGATGTTAAAGACATATACTTCCTAATATGACTATCTTGGTGAATGATATATGTAGTCTTGGAAGGAATAGGTAGAGGTGGATCTAATAGCACAGTGACCAAGTATTTTCATAGATACTACACAACAAAGGCCTAGAAGAGTAACAATCAACTGCCTATTTGAGCCATCAAGGACCTAAATATCAAGACCATCATTCTTGTGATTACACAGATTGTGTGTTTGATTGCACCGCATCTCCCTCTAGAGACTTGATGTGGTATTTCATTGAGTGTATAAGGCCCAAAAATATGGTTGGTGTTCAGTTTTGGTGATTAACATGAGGGATCAGTTCACTACTGGTTGGATAGGGAGGTGAAAACAATTTAGATATTATAGCATGTTGTGTGCATTTTCCCTTAAGTGAGTTCCAACCATGCATCCCCATGTTTCTACTCCTTTGATTGGGCCTAGATATCCCAAGATGTAGAGATGGACTGACCTCCCAACAAGACTTTGAGGAGGACTCCCCATGAGCACCTTTGGACATGAATTTTTTGACTAGTGGGTTGAGAATATTGTGGTGATTGATGACTTTTCCTATGTTGGGACAAATGTTTTGATGATCCAAACCTAGTTTTACCCCTTGGAGCCCAATGGGACCCTATTGGTGAGATATTTGTTTTTAAGTTTTCAAATATTTTTGGATTTTTCAAAATATATTTGTATTTTAATTTTTAATTTTTATGTGCAATGTTGTATTGGAGAAAACTCACTATGGCTTGGGGTAGACCACTACAGACAGCTGACTACCAGAAATTAACTCAATTTTCAATGCTATGCTATATAAATGACAATGCAAAGATAATGAAGAATATAACCAACCTCGATCCAAACGTTTGATGTAGATCCCCGTTGGAGCTTTCAATCCGTGCACTTGAATCTGCAAATTAGTCTTGACTGCCAATATACAACAAGTACATATAATATATAAACAACATTAACATCATCAATAGCAATGGTCCATGATATTATAAGTAAATGCAACCCAATGTAGAATAAACAACATTCACAACATTAATGGACGAGAATATGAGTATTTCTATTAATCAACAAGAAGAAGTACAATGTGATACAACCTCTTGCCGGAAACCAATCTTAACCAAGATCTGGATCAATCCACTTGTGCCTCCACCACTTCAATCCTCCATGAATGGCAAAATCAAAATATGGTAGGAGTTTGGAAGGTGAACATAAGGGGTTCACAACTACAAGGATCAATGAGTGTAGACTCAAGATAGGGCAAAAATACACTAGAGTTCTCTTGCTCTTCTTTCTCCTCCCGTCCATAAGCCATATGTGCTCAATATATAGTCCTCTCAAAGGTAAGTGAAAGGACACATCAAGGCGTTTCTTGGGCAGATGGAGGGTCAAAGGTCACCCAATAACCGCTTTTTGGGAGTAAAAAGTAATAAACTAGTGATTTTTACCATTTTACATGCTACCTGCGGTTTATAGTGATGCAACTTGCGGGTACACCCAATGCAATGATGTAGCTAGCATACAGGGGAAAAATAGTGTCTGAAGGATATAAAGTGGATCTGAGTCAGCGAAATGGATCCTGCAAGCCAAAGAATGCTGATACTCACAAGGTGATAAATTACGTTGTAACAAATGTCACTGACACTATTACATTTTGATGACATAGATGTAGGTCCAGTGTGACTAGTTTGGCTTCCACAAAATTGCCACATAGTTAGAATGGGATTAGTTGAAGGAGGGTGAGAATGGCATAGAGGATATAGGGACCCTTAAATATTTATGAAGGAACCTCAAGGGATTGACCATGAGAGTAACCATGAATTATGTGGAGGATGTCTCTATATGTCTCTAGAGGCATGTGTTCAATGTAGTCTTTAGGATACTCCCTTTATATATTATCAGATATAATCACATTTTGATATCATCAGATGCTGGACAATCGATCTTTGTATATTCACATGACATTTTTGGACATGATACAATTGTTATACACACACACACACATAAGGTTTTGGTTTTATTTATGAGTGCAAAATGATGTGTTTGCTTTGGTAATTTCCATGAATATTTTACATGCATGATTTAATGATGTTAATGTAACAAATTCCAATTGAGAACATAATTAGATAATGAATCGACCAACACATTAAATCTTCTTGGAACATCTAAATTAGTAATAACTTGAATTAACACTCAAGACGTCTCACATGTAGATAATTCTAGAGAAATGCAGGATCACACATTTGATATGCATTGTTTAGTTGTGATTCCTCCAACTATGAATCCAAATAAACAATTATATGTTGTATGCCAATCATAATGGATGTAGATAGAATCTTAATCATAGTAGTGTACCGAGCAACATTGTTGATCACATGAGCAATATAAAATCCATCTGAGTCCACAAATGGGTTGGTGGGAGAAAAAATCACCCAAGCCAAGGAATTGATGTTCAAGGTGTATAAACTAGAACCATTAGTGAATCCCACATATATAGGTGTGTTTGACTACATTTCTTAATGAAGAACAAAGCATAATAAGTGTGAACTAAAAACCAAAGAAAAAAGAAACTAAAGAAAAACTTTAATATACAACATGTACAAGGGTATCACTAGACATGACAACATATGAATAGTATCTATTAAGATGTTTCCCCTAGTTTATCGTAGTATTGATTATAAAGCAAGATCAAGTCACCTTCAAAAAGGATGTGATGACGAACATGTTTATCATGTTGAGATTTGACACATTTATTATGAATATCATTGGCTAGAGTAACATCACAACTAAGTTCATAAAGGTGTTCCATATATATAAGACACTCTTCCTTATTTGAGGTATTAGGTGAGAGCTTAACAACTAATTTCAAAGAATGGATATCACATTCAATTAGAAGAATGAACTCCAACTCATGTAAAAAATGGGAAGGGGTGAACCTGGTGGCAGTTTTGATTGAAGTTTGGTATGTCTAAAGAGCAAAAAAACAACATCAATTACTACTTGGTTTTGTTCTTGTTGATTAAAATTTGGAGCATGGGATTCAAAACCTTATTAATTATTCAACCTAGCCATTAGGTTGATGATAGTATAGTGAAACAATTTATTGCCAAAATCCCAATATAGTAGCTGATTTTTTCATCATTTTATGTTGAAAATGACTACCATAATATGTAAATATCTCTCAGGGAACACCAAACCTACTAATAACATGATTGAATATGAACATATCCATTGTACCATTGTCGTTTGTGGAGGTATAAATAGCATATACCTACTTAATGAAGTAGTTAACGACCATAATAATGTACTTGTGACCCATTTGCAAAGGTAGGTTAACACATCATAAAATATACCTTTCAACATAGCAAAGGGGTCAACAACAATTATAAGGTGTAATGGATCAGGGTGGACACCCATATTTTTAGTGAAAAATAGACAAGGGTGACACTTCTTGATTGATTGAATGTCATCTTTAAATATTGATGACTAGAGTATATTGCACATAAAATTTTATGAGTTGTTTCTATGCTGGAAAGGTGATTGCCACATGCTTCAAAGTGACAATCATTCAAATATTCTTCTTTTTCTTCATTATTTGAACATGGACCCACAATGAAGTCTATCTCTTGATGATAAAGGGTATTATTGATGATGAGGTTTTTTTTGGCTTGGAGGGGGAATACATCGACATTCATCATAAGAAAAGTGAGAAACAAATTGTTGAGTTTTAAGATATACTAGGCCATCTCCATACTAGGGATTAGAGGAGGAAATAAGGAAAATGTGTTCGTCTAGAAAGGATTCATTCATCATAGGATCCTCATTGTATTTAGGTAACTCATACATTATATCAACAAAATCCAAATCCTTTTTGGATTTAAGGGTTACGAATTTGCATTCAAACTCTTGCAAGATGACAATCCACTTCGAATCATTTCCCATGATTATCCATCAGTTCAAAATATGTTTCATTGAGTTGTAATTTTCTAGAATTGTAGTTCGTTGATGAAGAATGTAATGTCTAAGCTATTGGACAACATGAAAAACTGCCAAATCCAACATCTTGACATGAGAATATCACAATTTTTGTCCAACTAGTCCCTTCTTAAGGTAATAGATCACATGCTCATGTCGTGATTCATCTTCTTTAACCAAAATCATACAATGATTGATTCAAATATCGTGAGATACAATAAGAATTCCTTAATGTAATCCAGGGGAATCAATAATTGGGAATACATGAGGGATTTTTTTCAAAACCTCAAAATATTGTTGTACTTGGTTGTCTCATACAAACTATACTTCCTTGTTTAAAAGGTACATAAATCCTTTCACAATTTTAGTATAATTGGTGATGAATTGTGGCAAGAAATTTACCTTCCCTTGCTTCCTTTGATGTTGATGAATCATATTTGGGGGATGCAATTGAACTATTGTCTCCACCTTAAAATGATCATCCATGATCATATCCTTGAATTCAATGAAACCAAACAATATCTCAAACACAAAAGAAACATGCATTTATGAGGGTTCAAACTAATGCAATAGTACATGCATCTCCTGAACATGGTGCAAAGGTACGCTGAATGTTTATATCGATGCTTGGAATAAGTGGCTAAATAATCCAGATAGGCCTTCAAAATGTGTTTAATGTCATGAAAAGCATAATACATGGCCCAATTGCATGTGGTGCCAATGTTTTTAAGACCAAAATGAATCTTTAGATACACAAATGTATCCTAAGTATAAATAAAAATGATTCTATGCTAATTTTTTTATTATAGAATATCTCAATTTAATTATAGCCAAAAAATCCATCCATAACTCAAGAAGATTTGTTTTTGGTGCATTCATCAATAATATAGTCAATGAATGATGTGCGATATTTATCTTTACCACACACTTTGTTCATATCCCAAAAATTAGTACAAAATATAATGGTCCGTATTTTTAAACAATGGGAATTGGGTTGGACACCCATTCAATTAGGGGAACTATATAGATAAAACTTGCAGGAAGTAATTTATCTACCTCTCCTTGATGGGAATTGCTTTCCTTTGATAGATTAGTCTTAGTTTTTTTCTAAACTGACTTAGTGTTGTCATAAGCCTTAATATCATGTTCAACTATTGAGTTTAATGTCTTGGTTTTGACCATCTAGAATGATTTGAACTTAATTACGTATATGCTTAAATATTTTGAGTATATATGTTTATTTTTTATTCACACTATGAGATAGAGATGCCATGGTGATTTTTCACACTTGAAAACATTGGCATTTGAAATTAATGAAATATCCAAGACTAACTGACTAAGAATGTACACCTAAAGGGGCTATGATAAATTGATCTAAGAGAATGTTTATGTTCCTAGTTACCATGTCTCTTATGCCTACTTTTCCTATCCACCTTGCCATTACATTAACCTTCTCTCTCTTATAATGTTGACGTTGAGCCTATATTATAGTCTATTTAGATATATGATAGGAGGACCTAACCTTCTCCTATATTTACCTAAAAACCTCCTAAATGTTTCATCTTGTTATATACATTCTTGGAACTAAGAAGTCTTGGATTATGACTCTTGCTTGCCATCGTTCACTCTTGCCAAAAGAGGAAATTAAGATAGGAAAAAGAAAATTCTTTTTGAGAAGCACAAAGAAGAGAAAGATATATTTTTATATTTAAAAATAGAGTTGTCATACTAAGGAAACAAATATTCTATGAAATAAATCCGTTAGAACCTTGTGAAGAACATGAGAAGGAGAGGAAACCATAGAGAATATAAATAAAGGAATGTTGTGCAACAATAGAGGCCAAATTAATTACATATACATCCTTACAATCCTAGAAGAATTTTGATCATAGAAATATATAATAACCAAGAGAAATGTTGTTGTCTCTAAATCTAAAAATGGACAATAGTTTGTATTTGACAATTTCACCAGAATGACACTTCAATGTAATTTAGAAATTTCACCTTAGTTCTAGAAGGTTCCTTGGATCTTAACCCCAAAAATTTATGCCTTGACATTGATATATATTAAAGAATGAAACAACACCATAAGAATTAATAAATCACTTTAAAACAACCCTAAATTTCTTGGCAATTAAGGAGAAAAGACACCAACCAATGAGATAAGTTTTCAGCCCTTCTAGGGCAACTTATTAGTTAATATTCAAATCAGAAAATGTACTTTTACATTAGAAATAACAACAATATTACAATAGTTAAATCAAACCCTTTATCTTCTTTATATGTCAAATCACTTAACAATTTTACATTTTACTTATGTCCAATCAACAAGATCATAAATAGATCTAAATAACAAAATATGAAGAACACATGTAGCTAAAAATCAAATATGAAATTGACACAAGATATCTATGGTTGGAAACTTCATATATAATCTCAATGATGAAATACATTACCATAACCTCCTCTCAAGGCTATGAAACCCATCTATGAAAAAATCCCTAGCTAGGGTAAATCATCAAACCATAGATCCCCAAAGAATAATAAGTGCAAGAATTCCCCCAACACTATCTGCAAGGAAAGGAATCCTCCTCTTCTCTTCTTCTTCACAATTCCACCCTATGGTTTTTTCCCAAAAATCTATCCTTGAATCTCCAAGGGTGTAAATCTAACCCTAAAAATCCAATATACTCCAAGAAAATATAAATAGACCAAGAAACCCCAACACACAAGAGAGAGGAAAACAAGTACAATTTAATACCTAGAGAAAGATAGGACAAGTGTGATCCTATTATATGTCACATCTCTACTCAAGTGTGAGAAAGAATGAACACAAAAGTCATTTGAATGAAATAATATTTCCTTCCTCTATTTATATGAGAGGTAAGGGAGCCCAACAATGCTATGTGGACCTAAGCTCTTACAAGCAACCCACGTGAGGCCTTGTAGGGAAAACAATTGAGATGTCCACTATGGAGTACATGTGTCATGCTTCAATGGTGATTTCATGCACAATAAGAACTCAAAGGTGATGTATCTACACAAGGAAATTCTACACCAGTCCATCCCAAGCATTCATAGGTTCCATCTATCCACTAATGCCTAGTACTCCACTAGGGAAGCTACACCCTACAATAACAGTGTCAAATCCCCAAGTATCATTGAGCCATATAAAATACTTTAAACATGAATCCAAAATGTTGCACACCATATAGGGTTTGAATCCCTCCTCTATGATGCAAAATACTCCACATGCCCTATAGGGAATTAACCCACCAAGTGAATCCTCCATCTGGCCATTTTGAAATGCATCCATTATCTAGGTAATAGATATCCAAAACTTAAGGGAATAATATCAAGCCAACATTCAACTGATGTCAATCATATGTTAAGCAATATATCTCAATTGTGCATATCCATCACATACATTCTCTCATGATACAATCCATCTTGGATCATCTAGGGGATAAATAGACACCATGTAACCCAAATCTCACGAAGCATGTACCCAAATCTCATGAAGCACCCCCAAATATGGTGTAAATATTTTAGAGTAACCCAAAAATATAACTCTCCCTCCTTATGAGGAAAGTGTTTACACCAACACCTGTTAACTCCCTCTACAACTCCATCAAATCTATTATATGAAAATCTTCACTAGTCATGGTCTCTTAATCAACCACTATCATTTGCAAAAATATTATCAACCATGCTATCACAACATCTTTATCCTCTAGTGAACAATTACCACTTGTGAATATATAGGAATATCTCCCTAGAGAAACAACCAACTGCCAACCTCCATAATCCTTAGCATCATAGGCCACCATCAAAGAACACCACCTCATGAACTCTCCAGGAGATCCTACAAAGAAAATCGCATATCCATACAATATCAAGTTTATCATGAAAGGAAAATCTTGTGGTATAGTCATCAAACTATACAAGGTTGTCATCAACCTATCATCATGAGAATCCCTTTTATGCACCTCAAATATTCTAGCAACTAAACTAGGCCAACTCCCTCATCTCGAGAGAATCTTGAAGTAAGAGTGTCATTAAGGGAAACTCCCCTTGTTTAAGAGAATCTTGAAACCATGGCTCTATATTCTATAACACTCCCATCAATTGTGACTCTAGAATCAATCTCGATGGCATCCTCCATCAAGGTATCACACCTTTATAATGAATAACTAGAAGGATCATCGATGAAGTCAATCTCATCATTACACCTCTCCTCCTCTATACAAATGGAAGTTACATGGATGGAAGAAACCAATACTACATGACTAGTATATCTCCTAGGTGGTAAACTCATACTAACTAAAGATATGGGTGCTCCCACGTTCTCCCCATCCTCTTTCTATATCTGCATAAACCATCTCTATCTCCTACGAGCTAGGGTGGATGGTGATGGAACATACGTTCCTAGTGCACCTTGCATATCATCCAAATCATCATGATATTTAGGCTTAGTCTTTGGAACAACTTCCTTGCTTTCTCAAATCACTAAAGGAAGGTCATGTGAACTAGAAGGTGTCATAAAAAATCACATATTTTCTTACCACAATCTTCTTTTGATATGGAATGTAGACCCTATTATATTTGGAACCGTCGTTGCAGCTTAAAAATATACACTTCATACTTGAGGGTTCAAATTTTGTCCTCTTCTCCTCAAGCACATTAATATACACAAGACCACCAAATAAATGAAGATGAGATAGATATGGATTCACATCATTAAATTTCTCCTATGGTGTCATTTCCTTCAAGATCCTTGAGGAAACCTATTCAAAATATACACAACTATGTTGCAATCCTCAACTCAATAGCTCATGGGAAAACCCATGTCATGAATCAAGGACTTAGCAGTCTTGATGATGGATTGGTTCTTCCTCTCAACAACCTCATTCTATTGTGGGTTGTAAGATATAGTCAAATCCATGTTGATACCTTCTTCCCTACACAAAGATTCAAAATTTGTGGATGTATACTTTCCTTCATTATTTTAGAAAAGTACTTTAATCATTCTTCCTATCTAATTTTCAACCAAGGGCTTGAATTTTGTGAACTTATTGGATAATTCATCCTCTTTCTTTAAAAAATAGACCCAATTCTTGTGAGAGAAATAATCAATAAATGTGAAAAAATAACAACTACCTATAAAGGGGGTGGAATACATATGTTCACATACATTTGAATGGATTAGATCAAGGATCCCTCTTGATCTATGCTCACTGCATGGAAATCCAGTCTTGATGTGATTTCCAAGCACACATCCTTAGTAGACACTCTTCTTATCTATATTGAAGTGTGATAATCAATACACTACCTTCTTCAAGGTAGGCAAGGCAAGTGACCAAGATGTATGTGCCCTAACTCACAGAACTTGGCACTATCATGCACCAACACATCATGCTTAACGGGATCTACCTACAACCTGTATAGACCTCCAACACAAACCCCTTTTGCCACAATATGGGTTCATCTCCTAAATATGACCTCCTAGTCATCAAAATTGGTCATACATTGAAGATATTCCATAGAGTATAATGAAAGAAGATTATTTTTCAACCCAAGAACATAAAAAACATTACTCAACTCAAGAACATCACTTGTGGGTGTCTGGAAGGAGATAGAGCCAACTCCTCTCACGAAATAAGTGGTACCATCTCCAAGCCCTACACTCATGCTTCCCTCTTACTCCTAGATCTTGTTGAATAGTGAATTTTCATAGGCCATATGCATATAATCTCCACTATCAACATTACAAATAACACTAGACATGGTGTTAGAAGTTAAACAAGAGATCAAAGACATATCCATCCTTGAAAATATGAAATATATGAAGAAGCAACCATTCCAAGGTTCAAGGTGATTATCTCAAGAAACCTAGGGCTTCATATTGAATGAAAATAACTAGGTCAAGTACCTATCCTAGGTAATCACTATCTGAAATGCAACTCCCTCTTTTTCAAGGGTGATCTCAACTACAACCTCTCTGATACCATGTTGGAAATTTCACCGAAATGAAACTTTAATGGAATTAGGAAATTCCACATTCTTTCTAGAAGGTTCCTCGAATCTTAATACCATAATTTTCTTCCCTAGAATTGTTGTAAATTAAAGTACAAAACAACAGTGGAATAAGTACAATAATTCACTTTCAAACAACCCTAAACTTCCCCACAATTTAGGATAAAATACACCAACCAATGAGATAAGTTTCCAGCCATTCTAGGGAAACTTATAAGTCAATATTCAGATATGAAAATGTACTTTTACAATAGAAATAACAACTATTAGAGAATTAAAATAAGTCTCTTTCATTTTTTCTTTAGATGTTAAATAACATAGAAATTTTCCCTTTTAATTATGTCGAATCAACAAGATCATAAACAGATGTAAATAGAAAAATATGAAGAACACATGTAGTTGCAAATCAAATATGAAATTGACACAAGATATGTGTGGCTGGAAACCTCATATATAATATCAAAGATGAATTAGATACCATAGTCTCTTCTCAAGGATACAAAGAATGGCCTTAACTAGGATAAATAATCAAACCCTAGTTCCACCAAGGATATCAAGTGAAAGAATCCCTCCAACACTATCTCTAAGGAAATACATCCTCCTTTTATCTTCTTTTTCATAAGTCTACCCAAGGGTTTTATCCTAAAAACCTAGTCTCCAATATCCAAGGGTAGAACCCTAGCCCTACAAATCCAAGAAACTTGAAAGAGACCAAGAAACCCTAGTGCATCAGAGAGGGATAAAAACAAGTACAAGTGAATACCTAGAGAGAGAAAGGACAAGTGCACTCTTATAGGTCACATGTCTACTCAAGAGTGATGAATAATGAACAAACAAGTCATATGAAGGAAATAATATTTCATTCCTTTGTTTATATGAGAGGTAAGGGAGGCTAACAATATTATGTGTTCCTAGTCCCTTACAAGCAACCTACATGAGCCCTTGTAAGCCACACAAATGATATGTCCCTTATAGAGTACATGTGTCATGTTCCAATGGAAATATGATGCATAATAAATACTAAGGTGATGTAGCTACACAAGGAAAGTACACACCACTCCATCCAAATCCTCCACGAAATCTATCTATCCTCCAAACAAAAGTACTCCACTGGGGAAGCTACCCTCTCCAAGAACATTGTCGAAGTCCCAGGAATCCATGATCCATCTACAATCCTCTGAAAGTGAGTCCAAGATACCACATGTCATATAGGGATTGAATCCATCCTCCATGATGCACAATAATCCACTTCTCATATAGGGCATTATCCCACCAAGTGAATCCTCCATGTGGACATCATGAAGGGAGTCCACCATCTAGGAAAGAGATCTCCAATGCCCAAGGGAAGAACATTTGACCAACAATCAACTAAGCTCAAGAATTCATTGAGAAATATATATATCAATCCATATCCACCATGGACCATATCTCATGCAACAATCCATATCGAACTATCCAGGGGTTGAACACACACCATGTACCCCAATTATCACAAAGCACCCCCAAATATTGTGTAAATACATTCGAAGCAACCTAAAAATATAATAGTTTGGACTCTCTATGCACACACTAAAGAGTATTGGAGGGAAGGAAAACTTTGAGGGACTGTTAAGCAAAGAAGGGTATTGTAAATGCTAAGGATGATATGAGTGGAAGATTGACAAATACTCAAGTATGGTTATTTGGTTGATGCTTCATGATTTTGGGATGGGAAGAGTGACTTGATAGAGTCTCGGATTTATCTTCTTCACCTTGGTGGCATCCACAACATACTACCTATGGTTGGGTGGAAAATTGCTCACAATTAGTCTCTTGTATTGGAGCTAATTTTGTGAAAAATATAAGTTTCCTTTCTTTTATTCCTTTAAATTCTTCTATGATGATGAATACAATTCTTTTATTGATTATGATATTGCTTACAATCTTGCAAAATTGATGAATGTGGGGGATATTATTTTGCAATAATTTAGAATGTATCATGTATGTGAAAATGTAGAGAAACAATTGATGCTTTATAAATGTTTGGTAAAAGCATGGTGTTGGGGAATGAGCCTTTTTTTCTAATGAATTAGGAATCTGGGAAATATGACCTCTAGGAATTTGTATAATGATTTGCTATGAATTTCCCTCTAGGACATGAAATATGGAACTTATTTTCATGTAGGTGTACATTGTCATCCTTGTTCTGAGTTTTTAAGAAAATATTGGCATGCATCCTATTATATGATTGGAATTATTTATTGATGTATAACTATTGCATTAATTAGCCCATTTTCATTAGTTCACATTGGAATATTTTCTATAGTTTTTTGAGCCAAAATTTGGAGTTTTGGGGCATTATGAGCAATGACCACTCCTTAAGAAGATAATTGCCACTTACCCTTGAGAAACGTCCAGTCATGCCCTCGTGATTTTTACTTTTCCTCATGGGACTAGTGGTCATATTCTTTAGAGGCTCAGTTGGGCATCCTTTGATGAATTTTTGGGTTTCAAGGGTTGGATTGAAAGTCTAAAGGGGTGTAAACTATAAGGGATGTTTGATGACACATATTAAGTTATTTGTTGATGTCTTATAAACAAAATGTTGTTGCTTTGCATGGAAGGATTTGACATCTTTTATGAGTGTTCTTAATATATTATTATATTATTTATTAGTTGTTTTGGACAATGTTTTAGTCCTTGATTGACCTCCTTGAAAGGAAAATTCCCTCACTCACCCTACCCCCCTAAACACATGTGAATGCTATGCACAATTTATTGTGTAACTTTCATGAATGGATTTATTAAATGTAGTAGTTTATTTAAATATGTCATATGATGGATCATATCATGTTTTGGCCTCAAGTCTAGTGGTGTTTATCTTTCAATGTTTTGTAACCTTTTGAGTATCCATGTATATGTAGATAATGAGGCAAGAAGCATGCAGTCTAAAGAATCGGTTCTAGATGTTTGGCACGACCTTAATGATCATAGATTCACTCTTCTTAACAATGTATAAGGTATTTATGCATCGGATTAGGGATATTAACCACCAAACTCGAGAGCTATCTTCTTTGGGATAAAGAAATACCTACATCTAGGAGATGCTATTGGATTTTGAACTCATATGATGATAAAACTATGAGACACAGTTAGTTTGTAGATTAAATCCTCACGGTATGTTGAATGAAGTATGCCATCTATGCTTAGTTGAAATAATGATAGAATTGTGTTATGAGAGACATTATCATTCAATGGAATTTAATTGAATGAAAAAATCGAGTCTATATTGTGTTGTATAGAGGAATTTTATCTAGATTTAGCATGAAAAGACCGAAATATTCAATTATGTTGCCTAGTGGAATGCCAAACTTTGTCATAGCGAGTAAATAGAAATGGTTCCTTCTTGTAAATGGTCTTAATTAGTTGTTTTACATTGACATTTATTCCACTACTAACAATTAATCTTTAGACCAAAAACCATATATTCAATGTTGTTAGTGAAGGTACATTCCACTCAGGTTCAATACCAAGTGAAAACATCGAAAAAATACTTGAATAGAGCAATTTCAATCTTATTTTCATTAGTTGAATGATCTGGTTTAGTCAAGATATTTTTTATAACACCAAGTTTTGTGGAGATATCAATTGGAACCATCTTTGAAATTTTTTCCATGTTTCCTTTCGTGAACACATCTTGTGACGGGATATGATTTGCATTGAAATCATGAACTCCAACCTCCATTTTATCCAATTTGGGAAGTAAGTATGATCGGTGATGCATGTGCTCCCATGGTATTTCTGAAGAAGACATCACTTTCAAGATAGCCTCGTCTAAAGGAAAGACTATGTTTATAAAATCAGTAGAGATGGGGGATTGAAGGCCCATATGGGAAAAAGAAAACGATCATTACTCCTAGGATGGAAATATTAATCCAAGTTTGTAGAGGCCATCAGGATGGATTGATAAGTGGCTTCTTCCACAGAAACAAACATGATCAACGTCCTTATATATCCAATCTTGGATTTGAGAGATGGAGGATTAGGTATAACCCACATATCATTGAAAATATATGAGAATTTAGGAGTTGAGTGCAAAGACACAAAGCTCTCTCCTGAACGTGAATTCTAGACAAGATTTGAAGAGTTGGTGGCAAAGAAAGATATCACATAGGTAAAGAGGCTATGTAACAAATTGATGGGAGAATGGTGGAAGTGCCCATAAGAGATGAATGTTTAAACAACCCCATGCCGATGATTTCAAATGGAACCTTGGAATCACCCATGAATGCAATGTAGATCTACCTTCATTTTTTTAAGATATCCTTCTTTAAGACCAAAACTAACTAGAAAATGCATATTCAATATTCACTACACGAAATACTTAAAAGAGAAAAACATTTTGAAAATTTCCATTAAATCTTTTCAACTTTTATATAAAATTATACATAACTTAGAAACAATCATAATCATGGTCTAGGACTAGGGAACCTTCCTCCTTGGGGAACCCAAAGATACCAAAAACCAGATTTCACACTATAAAAGAATTTCCTATTCACCTATAATACAACAAATTGCAAGCAAAAGAATATGCTTGTGATTGTATTAAGGAACACTTGCAATCGTTTTCCATTGTTATTGAACAATTGTGAACAAAGGTAAAATAAGTATAAAAAATAGTAACAAAAAATGTGAACATTTCTCTATCCTTAGGAAATTGATGAATTATTGACACCATGCAAAAACTAATCTAGGTTTCTAATTGGAAAATATTAAAATAAGAAACAACACAAAACAAAGAGAATTATTTGAATTCTCCCTTGTGGACTCAACATTTTTGTTGAAAGGAAATCTACTTACACAAAATGGATCCCCCAGTAAGTGGCTTGAGATCACCGACCGATAGAGGTATAGACAGCTACTTATATTTCCTTAGGGTAAATATTTAGGACTAAAATGAAACAATGAGTATGGAAATAAATACCTATTTAACCATTGTTTGTCCTTCATTGTTTAAGAAACCTGTTCAATCTGATCCCAATCTAGAATCTTATGAAATCTAAACATAGATAAAAAAACCATGGCCTTTCTCATTTCTATGTTGACATTTTAAGTAAGAAATAATATTTGCAAAATATAACACCCTAACTAACCTTCCGGTAAATCAAGTCCTGCCAATCCTATTATCCATTCAAAGTAATATTTGACAAAATACATGATAAATGGGGGTGGGGGGAAGAAATTAGATCTATATTACTAAATTAAAAGGTAAGAAAAAGTGTTTACTTAAACCTGTCTACAAGACCTCTTTCACTAGATCCCGCGTCCTCTTGTCCTTAGCCAGAAGTTCTCATCTCTTCATCAATGTAATCATAGTTTTACTTCACTAGAGTAGCCAAAGGATGGGTACAAACCTCCACACAAAACTAAATCACTGCTTGGAGAAACAAAGTCTAGTTCTTATCAAGAGGAAGAAAAATTAGGGGAAAAGGAGATTAGCCAAAGGATTTTAAAATTTCTCCAAAATAATGTTTCCTTCTCTTGTCATCCCTTTTGTCAACAGAATATCCCTTATATATATTAGTGTGGGGGTGATATAATCAAGGAAGAGTGAAATGCATGTCATACAAGTAGCTTCCACACATGAAATCCACTCATAGCTTGTGCATTATGCATAATTTTTACTTTATTAGGGTATTCAAAGGGTGATCATGGGTTTAACATGGGAGACTTGTAATCTGGTTGCAAATGTTACTAGGAAAACCCACGAGCATATTGTAAAATGGAAAAATAATAACAGAGATGTAATATTAGCCTTGACATAAAGTATGTAGGTGGTTTTGATTCAGCCAAGGGTGTCCAAATATAAGTATAAAAATATGTACATGAAATGTATTGTTCCAATTCAAGAACCATAGGACAAATGCACAAGCAATCTTGTCAGTCAATGCCTCAAATTCCATGTGACATTTTGATGTCCATTCGAGATGTGTTTCCATTAATATTGTCTATAATGGATTGGAAACCCAATCATATCCCTTAATAGACATATGATAATACTTGGTGTGGCCAAGGGATGAATTTAACTTCCACATATTTTTCATTGGTTCTATATTCTTAATGGATTTTCATTTATTTGGATCCATCACCATCCCATCCTTGGAGATGAAGTGTCCAGGGTCAAACAATAATATTTCATTGGATTGCGGGATACACATATTTCCCTATATTTTTTGAACCTTTTACCTATATTAGATAGGTGGTTATTTATACATCCATATAGTTCCTAATCATCCAAATAGACTTTGGTGGACTTGTGAATGAAATCCTTGAAAATATTCATTATCGTATGAGAGAAACATCTTGGTGCATTTATAAATCCAAAAGGTGTCTTGCAATGAAAATAATCACTCCACACAATTTCAAATGTCATGGCTGGTTAGTCATTCTCCCTGATAAACACCTAATTATATCCTGAGTATATGTATGAGAAGGAATAGAGTTCCTATTCGACCACTGCTTCAACAATCTCTTTTGTGAATGGTGTTTGGAATGAGTCTCAGAGGGCCGCACTATTTAGTCTTTAAAATTCCACACAGATTCATAAATTCTCATGTTTCTTCTTTATGACCACAATTAAAGATAACTAATGTTTTTCCTCAATCAAATAGCTTATGTCAGTATATGACATTTTTTGTATCTTTGCTTTAATATTTGTTGTGTACTTTAAATTCATCTTGTGTGGGTGTTGCCTTATCAATATGGCATGAGGCATAGCTATTTTTTCATATAAACATATTTCTTATTAACACCATCTAAAGTATGGTAGTTAAAACAAATACATCTGCAAGCTCCTTCAAAATGCGAACAACTTTAGTGATGCTTTGATCATCCCAAAAGCCTCCAATTTCCACATAATTTTCATCTTGGCCTTTGTAATGTTTACTCATTAGATATTTTTCTTGGCTATAGACAACATATATTCGTTTGTAGGATGCTCATCAACACCTCTATCCACAAATTACTCATTTTTTACATGCTAGGAACATTGTCATCTATTGTTGAGATATTGAAAACCATCTTGACATTTTCTTCCTTTGTGTGGTTGTGGATTCACTATCTCATTTTTTGCAAGACTTTATCCAAGGTTGAGTTGTCCTTTACAAACCCACTATGTAATTATATTCAAAATATTGTCCATATCTCTGACCCATCCCATTCTTTCCTAGTCAAAGAGATGTATGTAAAATCAATATTAGTCCTTTGACGGTGGAAACCTATTTTGGGTTTTATTGGACAACACTTGTTGATCTTGCAGACTTATGCCTAAATAGAATATTTTTTATGGATATAATTGTTTGAGGTACAACCCGTTACGGGGGTTGCGCATGGGGTTTCCTTCTGAATCGGTCAAAATGTATTCCCCATGTCCAAGGCAAGTGTGTATGACGTATGGGCCTTGCCACATGGATTCGAATTTTCCTTTGCTTGTTTTATCATGGGCTTGGTCGTAAATGAGTACAAGGTCTCCTTCACTAAATGCTCGTGGGTGAACATGTTTATCGTAATGGAGTTTAGATCTGTTCTTTGCGGCTTCGATTGTTTGGAGAGCTACGCGGCGATCTTCGTCGGACTTCTCTAAAAGAAGTAAGCGTTCTTCAATTAGTGAAGTATCCGGGAGGAGTTCTATGGAAATTTGTAATGTTGATATCTGACACTCAATGGGGAGGATGGATTCCATGCCGTGAACCAAATGGAAAGGGGTAAAGCCAGTGGCGGTTTTGGTGGATGTGCGGTAAGCCCATAATGTGGGAAAAAGCATATGATGCCAATTGGATTTATGTCTGTCGACAGTGCACTGGAGGATGGTCTTCAAAATTTTGTTAAGAGCTTCGACTTGGCCATTCCCTTGGGGGTAGTAGGAGGAGGAGAAACGATGTCCGAACTTAAGGAGTGTTGACAATTCTTTCCAAACGGAGTCCTCGAAGTGAGAACCGTGGTCTGAGATGAGTTGTTTTGGTACTCTAAAATGAGAAATAACATGGTTGAGGAAAAAACGGGTTGCAGTGTCGGCTTTGCAGTTGTAAGTAGGCATGGCTTCTGCCCATTTGGTGAAGTAATCAACGGCCACAATAATGTGTTTATGGCTGCCAGCTGATGCAAGATTGCAATCCATGAAGTCGATGGCCCATTTGCAAAATGGTCCAATGGTGATGACTAGATGAAGGGGGGCAGGGGGGTTCTTTCCTTGGGGGAAAAGAGATGGCAGTTTTGGCAATGTTTGACTGCTGTGATGCAATCAGTGAATAATGATGGCCAAAAATAACCTGCGTAGATTACCTTTTGGGCGGTGGCCATTCCAGAGAAATGGCCGCCGCAGGCACCGCTATGACAGTCGTTAAGGACTTGTTTTGCTTATTCTTGGGAAAGGCACCGTCATAGGATTGTGTTGACGCCACGTCGATAGAAAACATCACCTAAGAGGAGATAATGGGGGGCGTGGTGACGAATGCGACGGTGTCTTTCACAGTTGATATTGGGTCGAAAATTTTGTGTGCGGAGTATACCAAAATGTCACCGTACAAAGGGTCGTCAGACGAGATGATGAACAAATGTTCGTCAATTATATATGTATGGATAGTTGGTGATGACGACGAGGATGGTAGGTCCGTAATGAGATGATCGAGTGCTAGGGATTTGGTGCTCTTTGAGGTTTTAAAAGTCAGGTCATATTCTTGTAGGATAATCACCCATTTGGAAATATGGCCTTGCAGAAGGCAGTGATTCAAGAGATAGACCATTGGGTTGGAATTTTCCACAACCATGGTGTGTCTGAGGAGAATATAATGGCGCAGCTTCTGTACTGAAAAGACGACGGTGAGGGCCATTTTATCTTCATGTGGGTAGCGCAGTGGTGGGCCTCATAAGGTTTGGCTCACATAGTAAATGACATGCTCTTGACGAGTGGAGTCTTCTTGGACAAGTACTCCAGAGATGGCATAATTGGATGCCGAAATATAAAGGATAAAGCCTCTTGTGAAGTCCAAAGGAGAAATCAAGGGAGCACTTGTGAGTGCTTTCTTTAGGTCTGTGAAAGCTCCTTCTGCTTGGTCGTCCCATACAAAACGGGTTGAAGGCGTAACAAATGGAGGAAACCATGTACTGTCGTGGCGTAATCTGGGACAAAGCGACGGAGGAAGTTGGACCTCCCTTGAAGGCTTTGTAGCTGTCTTAGTGTATGAGGAGATGGTAGGTATACAATGGCTTGGACCTTTAGAGGGTCGACAGTGATCCTTTTTTCTGAAATGATGAAACCCAACAGACAGCCTGCTGGAACGCAAAAGACACACTTGAGTGGGTTTAAGCGGATTTGGTATTTGCAACAATGCAAGAAGACTTGTCGGAGGTCCTCTAAATGGTCGGATCGTTTCTTAGATCGAGCTGTGAGGTCGTCTAGATAAACCAATATGATGTTAATCAGGTCATGAAAATAATAAGTCATGGCTCGTTGAAATGTGGCTCCAACATTCTTGAGACCAAAAGGCATGAAGCGATAGGCGAAGGTGCACTATGGGGTAGTGAAAGCGGTCTTGTATTGATCTTCCTTACGGATTTGGATTTGGTTATACCCGGAGAAACCATCCACGAAAGATAGTACCTCGTGCCTCGCACATGCATCAATTAGTTGGTCGATAAATGGTGTTGGGAAGTTGTCTTTGGGACAAGTTAGATTGAGGTCGTGAAAATCAGTACAGACACGAATGGTGCCTACTTTCGTATTGATTGGAACTGGGTTGGAAACCCAGGTAGTATAAGCAATAGGATATATGAAACCTGTTGCTCAAAGCTTCTCAATTTCGGCTTTGATGACTGGAAGCTTGGATGGGTGAATGGGGTGTTGTTTCTGGCGAACCGGGGATATGTTGGGCCAAGTGTCTATGTGATGTTCTACAATGGTAGGATCAAGACTAGGCATCTCGGTGTAAGACCAGGAAAAGACATCGCAAAATTCTTGGAAGAGTTTCTTATAGGCTTGGGTTTCCTTTTCCGTGCACGATGCACCTAAAGAGATAAGCTCAGTTTTTTTGGGGGTGGTGGAGATGTCCAATTTTATGATCGGCGAAATGTTGGCCATGTTACCTTCTTCAAGGCTTCTAGTGCTGGGATTGGATCTTTGAACCAATCTACCTTGTTTGGTAAAAAATATTTTGATTCGACGAACAGTTGGTTTGCTGTGGTGGAGGTAGATGCCTTAGGGATGAAGTATGATCGATGGTGCATATCATCGCAGGGGTAATCCGATGCAATAAGTGTTTCTAGGATTTTCTCATCACTACGGAAGTAGTGCGTCATCAAATCAATTGGTTCAGGCTTGTAGGTAGTTGAAATCATATAAATGGTATTGATCTCTTCTGAATGGGAAGATTCTGGGGGGAATATTTCCTCAACGAGTGGGGGTGATATCTCTAGGTCGGCATTATTCAGTTCATATAGTGCTGCTCTATAATCTGGAAGATCGGGGCAGTGATGTGAATAATGGCCGTAAATGCCACAGATTGCGTAAGGGTGGTTTGTACGTAGTGATTTATCGCGAGGCTGAGGGGGTAGCTGAAGTTTAACAACCGAGATGTCAGTGTTGTCGTCCAACATTTGCATGTGCTCTTGAAGAGCTGGTAATTGGGGGGTAGCATGGCCTATATTGTCGCACAAGGAGCACTTGGGGGGTATGCGGATTGTTGGGGGATTCTTCACTAGTTTGGGGGTCGTTGGGGAGGTGCGAGTTGTGGGTCCAGTGGTGTAGGTTTGTGGAACTTTGCCCCCATTGTAGAGAGATTGAGGGGGAACATAGCTAGAGGTTTATGTAGTGGCCCCTATTGGAGGTGGTTGATTTTGGGGGTTTGGTACGCCAAGCGGTGGACGGTTGGAAGTATTGATGGGTTGCACTAGTTGTAAAATGACATTCGATGTCAGGGGAGGGGTTGGGGTAGGTAGGTACCACACAGGTAGTCCTAATGTTAATCCTGGGAGATTAAGTGTAGCTGATGGCGCCTGAAGGGGGAAATAAAAATGGGATAGTATGAATTGGTGTGGCTCCTATGTGACTAGGCACTGTTGGAGGTTGTGGTAGTGGTTGAGGTTGTTGAGTATGTTGTTGTTCGTTGTGCGAGAGGGTGCATAAATAAGATATTTCAGTTATCCGCGGAGGGGGTGGGATAGATGGGAAAGTGGTGGTCATGGGAGTATCAGAATATATCTTGGGTCCGACTGAGGAGACGAACAATGTGGGTGCACTTTGAACGAGTTGTTCGATCATAGGAAAAACATTTTCAGGTGTTGCGGGGGCATTGGGATCATAGTATGTTATCTGGTCGATTTTGACTACGGGTCCTTCGTGGGGAAACATCATGAGGCTGGAAACTAAAGAAACGACAGCTTTCATTTTATACATGTAGCTTTATCCCAAAAGGAGATTGTAATCAAGTTGGGTGTTGATGACCTCTATATCTATGAGAACCAGTTTTCCCCCAAGATGTATAGGCACGTTAACTAATAGGCCCTGCGGTTGAGCTGCACAACCATCATAAGCTTGTAATGCGGTAGTGGATGGTTGAAGTGTTGGGGATCCAAGTTTCTGCTAGACAAAAGTCGACATAACACAGGTGGAGGCACCTTCATCGATGATGCATCGATGAACGACAAGGTTTCGAATGGACACAGAAACCTGAAAAGCTAGTGAAGAAGGAAGACGAGGTTCGACTTGGTCTAAGTCGGAAGCCATCATATTGGATTCGTTAGAGTCTATGGCACCAATGGCAGACAACAACGATTTTCTCTGTGCAGGACAAGTTTTTAGGATTTCTAGAGCAGACATTGTAGCGGGGGACTGGGCTAAGTCTTCTACGATGTTATAGTTCAAAGCTGCACGAGTGTTAGGGTTAGGGTTGTTGTTGATTCGTCTTAAAGGGAAGCGAGGTGCTTTTGGACCCCCGTACATGGGTATATTAGGTATGCGTAGTGTTTGATCAGTTGGGAGGTTGCTCGAAGATGGATCAGTGGGCGTGGTTTCAGGGGCTGAGCTGTATTGGTTTCGACGAGTTTGAAGGTTGACATCATTAGAAAATGGTGATTTTTGGACTCTATATGCTGGTAATCGGTTGCCGCATAAGTAGTTTGTTGTTGTGGTGTAGCGGATCCTTGTGGGGGATCCATTGGACGGGTGTTTACTACTCCTTGGTTGGGTAGGGGATTTTACAATATCATGGGTTGCGGCTGAGGAGGTGGTGTTGGTTGTGCAGCATGTCCTTGTCGTTGGGCATCATCGGTACAGAGTTGACATGCTCGGTCCAAATGGGGGAAATTATGCGTGTAATGGCCATATACCCTGCATATGGAACACGGGTGGTTTGTTCTCAAGTTAGGATTTTTTCCCTGTTTTGGTGGATGATTCAGGTTTTGATTTGCAGGAGTAGCGTTATTGTTATTTGGAGGATTAGGTGGCTGTCCTCCTTAGTTTTGTTGTTGATTATTGCCGCGGTTGGGTCCTCTTCCGCGATTCTGTTGACCTCCTTGATTACGCTGGTTATTTTGGTTTTGAGGTTGGTTTTGCTATCCGTATACATGCCCTTGGGTAGTAGGTGGGTTTTGAGGTCATGCAAGCACTGGAGCAGGCTGTGGTGGATAGTAAGCAGGAGGGTTCTAAGGTGGACCTGGTGCTTGTTGTGGTTGTTGGTAACCTTGAGCTATTGGAAGTGTTGGAGAAAGAGGTGCTTCCTGTTGAGGGTAATAAGCTGATTGGGCTTGTGGGTGAACCGAATTCTGATTGGCCTACTGGTTATAATATGGAGGTGGTGCATAAGCTGATGGTGCTTTTCCATAACACTGCGGTGGACATGAGGGTCCATGAGTGTGGTGGGTGTGCATCACTAGAGCATACGAAGTTGTAGCTCCAGAATGAGATGTAGCCCTAGAAAGGTCTGGGGCGTTGTTTGTACTCATCATGGTGAAAGGTTTGTTTTGTGCCATAACCTGGATGGATCACCACACGAGGCGTTAGTAATATTGTGTATAAATATCCATACTGGGCATATATCATGTCGAACTCCTGAGATTTTAAAATGGCTTCTTCTTCCGACTGGGGTCGTTCAGAAGCTACATCTTTGGCTATGAGAGGAAGGAGTGATTTCAGGAACCAATCCAGGAAGATACGGTCGTCTAGTTTGATCTTGCAGAGACTACGGCGTTTACGCCACTCATGGATGCAATCTGTGATATGGGTGGCCTTATTCTATCTACAAGACATAAGGATTTCTACTCCTGCATCATAGTGTACGGGTAGTTGAAAGAACTGTAGGAAAGTTGAGGTGAGGGATGTAAATGTGGGGTGTGTCCCATGTGGTTGCTCAATATACCATTTGGCTTTCGAGCCAGTGAAAGTTCTTTGTAAAATTCGGAGTCGAATAGAATCATCGACTATGGAGTTTGAGGAACACCATAGGTGAAACGACATGATATGGTTTTGGGGGTCTTCCCCAACCTTCCCTTCAAATTTTGGGATGTCTGACGAGAGCTTTGTGGGCATGGGGGGCCAAGTAGGGTCATGCCTAATGGGATCATTTGTTAGCCTTGCCAAGTCTGGTAGGTTAAGGCTAGCCATAAATGGCAAACTGGCGGAGGGGTATGACGTTGTCATGGGGGAATAAGTGCTAGTGGTAGCGTTATGTATTGGGCCACTGTCCCCTAGGGGGATATTAGCCATGGGAGGTATGTTCCCTCCACCCAAAGGAGTGTGGGAGGGGACCGCCCCACCAAGTGAAACGAGAGTTATAGATGGGTTGGGAAGATGTCCAATAGGTGTTGGAATCTGAGTGGTAGCGGGGATAGTAGGTATAGTTCCCATGGTAGGCATGCCTAGGTTAGGTGTGCGTCCTGTATTGGGTAGGGGTCCCATGTTAGGAATACCTAAGGGAGTTGTTGTAGTAGTGGCCAATGTGGTGGCCATTGTGGTGGAGGGTGTGGTGTATTTTCCACCAACAGTTCCTGTGAAGGAGTCAAAATGTGAACCAGCCATGGGGCTAGTAGGTGTTGTGTATGTAGGATGTTTGGATTCTTCCTCGGAGTCAGATGTGAAATGAGGTGCGTTAGAATCGGATGACGGGGCTCTACGTCGATGATGTGTAGAGTCAAGTGATAATGCTCTTCGTCTATGCTGAGTGGTGTCAAGTGAACCGTATTGTGTGGGTTCACCTCGGAAACGTCGAGAACGTCTTGGGGACTCAATGGTGATGGTTGTCAATTAAAACTACTAGGTGGTGGTGAGTGGAAGCTCGAAAGCCCTCATGCAACCATGTGGGCAAGAGGGGAGTGTAAAAAATAATGGCACTAGGGCCAAAAACCAACCTCAAAAACACTTACTATAACAGCTATGCGATAGTAAGTGGAGTAATCAGAAAATGTGGTCAGAAAACCAACATGCAAACGGCTCCAAAAAATAGAAAAAAGGTGTACTTACTGACCAAAGGGAGGTAATGGAGCATGCAAACACCTAACTAAAAAGTATTATGACTCAACAAGACATATCCTCTGCAAGGTGATGAAATCCAAGTCAGACAATATAAGGTGTAGAATCAAAGATTAGATATCCCCCTACCGGGAGGGACACCGGGTAGACAATCCTAGAATATAGGTCACTAAGATACCTCGTTCATGACACGTCCGGTTGGGTGAATCTGCAGCTCTTGTTCTATCACCGTTGCACTCCCACAAGGGTGGTATAATGAGAACAACGAGTAGGTGTCCTTCGGTGACTGAGTGGATTGCGGTAGTCCACTCAGGCCTCCGGAACCAGTCTAGCTCCTTCAACCCTCCTAAGGGAGAGGCCTTCCCGACGAATTGGTTTTAAACCGTGTCAACAAATAATAAGGGATTTTGGTACCCTAAATGTCAACCACTATGTCTCAACATGTAAGTGAGTTAGGGGTGTTATTTGGATACTTATCCCCTCAGTCCTACCTAACTACAATATTATTTTTGTGTTCCCCAAATGGGGTTAGAATGTTGGTTAAGAGAATTTTAAGGCTCACTTGGATTTATTGTGACAGATTGTGTGATGATGTGGTTATGTACTTAAAACAAAGATGCCTCGCTTGGGCGAAAAATTTACAAATTAAAATAAGGATTTTAACTTGCGAAATAGACAACAATGTAAATATGGAAAACGATTTAAATGTAAATGCTTTAATAATCTTTTTCAAGAAATATTGATTCTTTGAGATTTTCAAGGTAAAGCAAATAACATGAAAATAAACTCGCTTGGGCGAAACAAATTAAAATTATGGTTCTAATTTGTAAAATATGGAATTTCTAAATACAAAATGCTTCACTCTTTTTCTTTCACTAAGCGGAAAAAAAATAAAAAAATTTAAACAATGATGTAGCAAAGCATAAAATAGGAAATAAATATGAGTTTTAAATGCTGCAAAAATAAAACAGTGGGTTGTCCAAAAAATGCAGGAGAGATGGCTGGAAGAAAATCTCAGAAAAATGTGCCGTATGAAACAGGAAATATCGCGACTATCGACGGCAAAGTCGCAATTTGAATCGTGGATTTCAGGCTAAAAGCCGTGATGTGATATCGCGGTGATGTAGGGAAAACCCACGCGGTGGATCGCGGTTATTAGGATAAAAGGCACGATGCGCCCCGTGGAAACAAGGGTAACAACCGCGATGTGCAGCGCGGAAATGAGGCTAACCGCCGCGATGTGCAGCACGGAAATGAGGCTAACAGGCATGATGTGCAGCACAGAAAACAAGATGAAAGCCACAATGTGAATTGCGACTATCGGGCCGAAAGTCGCGATGCGACGAACGAAAAACATTGCCGAAAAAACGAACCCAAAAAATGAAATTTTGGGCCGTTTTAAGCTGTAGAACAGGCCAAACACTAGGACAACAATGAAGAGGCTGACTAGTATGGCAGATCTACAACTTTAAAGGGAAAAAACAACTAAAAAATAGATCTAAATAAAAAATTCAAAGTTCGAAAACCAGCGGAGTCGCCAAAAACTGTTGCTTGGTTTTTCAACTAAGCATGTGCTAAAGAGCACCTGCTAACTTGTAGCAGCAATCTCAATGTAAAAGTAAAAACTAATGTAAATAATAGTAAATATGATATAACATTTGCAAAGAAATAAAACTAGATTTAAGGACAACAAACCATGAGAACTATGAGAAAAACAAGAAATAAAAAATTTAATCTTTTGTATTACCTCAAATGGTGAGGATGGTGAGTTTGAGCAGCTCCAAGGTTGAGATGCTCCAATGGTCCAATGGTCTCTTCTTCTCCAAAGCTCTAATGGAGATCTTCAAACTCAAAAGTGAGGCTAGGGCTCTCAAGAGTGAATTTGGAAACATAAGGATAGGATGAATGAGGATGACTAGTGAGGAGCCCCTATCACCTTTTTATAGTGTTTTGGTGATGAGGAATACCATTATGGTTTAAGGAAACCAATGGTATTGACCAAAATGGTTTAGGTCTCTTTTTCCCTCTTTTTCCTTTTTTGAATATTATTCCCTTTTAATTGATTTGTGGGAATTTTGGACCCTTTTTGAGGGTTTTTTGTGTTTTTTGAGGAAAAATAAATATTTTGAGGGGGAAAAGGTGTATTATGGTCTTTTTGGTGACATTTTGAAGGCTTTTTAGAGGCTCAAATGGTAGAAAAAGTGGACAAATGGGTCATGTGAATAAGGGAATGAGTTAGTGAGCACTTTTTAGGTGTTAACACTCATCAACACCTCTATCCACAAATTACTCATTTTTTACATGCTAGGAACATTGTCATCTATTGTTGAGATATTGAAAACCATCTTGACATTTTCTTTCTTTGTGTGGTCGTGGATTCACTATCTCATTTTTTGCAAGACTTTATCCAAGGTTGAGTTGTCCTTTACAAACCTACTATGGAATTATATTCAAAATATTGTCCATATCTTTGACCCATCCCATTCTTTCCTATTCAAAGAGATGTATGTAAAATCAATATTAGTCCTTTGACGATGGAAACCTATTTTTTGTTTTATTGGACAAAACTTGTTGATCTTGCAGACTTATGCCTAAATAGAATATTATTTTGATCAATACTAGCTTCAACATTATCATATTCTATATCATATATTGGAGAATTTTCTTTGGTATCTTTCTGGAATTTCAATTGTTGCTCTTGATCACATATGCCTATTCCCATTTCTGGAAACCCCTTAATGCTTCACTAGTTTTGAAGATATTTGTGTGAAGATTTATTTTTTAGTTTTTTGGAGGATATCATTTTGCAAAGGTACCCTCCATTGAGAGCACTTTGAATCTGATTATGGTTAGGTTGATGTTTTCATAATTAATCATTTGTATTTCATGTGCAATCTGGAGGGTTTTTGTAATATTTGACCAAAAATATTTGTACACACATTTCCCAAGTGCATATCAATGGGGTTTGTTGGTATATTATTTACTTTGTCAAATGCATTAATCAACATTTATTTCTTCTGTGTCCTCTAAGTAAATCTTAAGTGGATGTGTTAGTGATAATAATCCACCGTGATTAGTTTTTTTTGCTAGTTTGTTCATGACTTGCGGGACTAGCTTGTGGTCTAAGAAACTATAACCCATAGGCATCTAAACCGTGAAAATCACTCGGGGATCGCACCTGGATTGGACCACACTAACCCTTAGCATGGCTATATTTTTAAGTGTCTCCTCCATGCTACCTTGCAGGGTTTGAATTCAGGTCACCATTCATAACAAGGCCCATCAAAACTAATTGCGCTAGCGGGATTTGACATCCACCATCATTAGTTAATCTTTACATGGTGTACAATTTATGTAGACAAGTTTGATAATGTAAGTAATCCTATCTTAGTGATCCTTGTTAATAAGGTTTTTAAAGGGTTAGTAGTCCTCAGTAATGAGGTAGTTATGTCCTAGTTAGTGGTTGTCATTTATGAGGTGGAAATTTAACCATATGCTGTCTTATTTTTCTAGTTCCTCCATAGATTATTTGATTCATCTTCACTTTTGTAATTTGTAAGGGATATATATTTCTCATACAAAAACCTTTGTATGCCATTTTTCTCTAATTATTGTGTCACCATGTCCAATCCAAATCATATCCACTTTATCAATAGTCTTTAAAATCCTATATGGGGGAGTTATTGAGGAGCAAAGGACTATATCATATCATCGTGGGAAAGGATCCTACATCATGAAATGTTAGATAAAGAGAACTAAGTGGATAAAAAAAAATCAATAAGCATGAAGACTCATTGGCATGTCATTTCTAAAGTTCTTAATTTTAACTTTTGGAACACTAGTACTCTACAAGAAGCTTGGATCAAGTTTGAGTAGATATTTAAAAACTAAAACATAATTTGAGCTCATGAATTGAGAACCATCCTATTGCTTTAGATCCTTTAGAATTCACTTGCATTGAATATTACATCTCTATGTTTAATAATTTGAAGTTTTTTCTTGGTAATTGTAGCATCACTAAGCCCGATGACTAAATAATTATGGACATTATTACTAAACTTCACGGACCTTATCCTAGTTTTGTCTCTATTCTATACTCCACTAGAGAATACTTGGGACGTTCCAATTATGTAATGCCTACTTTTGAAGAATTTTGTGAACAAATGATTCAAGATCGGGATAAGCTCTTGTCACATACCCACCTATCTATCCAATTCATGGAAGGGAACATGATGTCAAATCCTAGGGCTTTCACATAAAATCAGCCCATACATTAGATTTTAAAGCAAAGAAATGCATGTGTGCAGATGTAAATCAATTAAACATGCACAGCGGAATGAAAACCTCATCCACACACATTACATGATGCCATTCAATTTAACACAACCAACAAATTAATACATTTGCAGAAGTAATTACATAAGAAAATACTCATCTTGATGTAATGCTATCCCAACAACTAGCTATGTCGCTGCAACATTCCTCCCAACCGTAGGTCTCTGCCCAGCCTGTATTATTTCAGCACTTATAGACCACCCCCGAGCTGGGAATGATATCTACAAGGAATTTTGGACTCTCAAACCCTGCATGGCCAAAACAATGGATACCCATCTCAACCCCAACATTCTTTTACACACAGTAGCTCAAAACTAGCATGGATACACAATTCAACCATGGATTCACAGAATAGGGTCAATGGGTTTTCCCCAAAATGTGGGCACACCAAAAACGGATTGTGGGAAGAGGGAATCAACCCCAGGGAAGAAAACCGATTTCTCCCACAGATGTATGAGCATTCAGTGGGTCAAAACGGCCTCAATTAAACCCCAAATCATTTCCCCTCTCTTCCCCACTGTTAGCCACAACAAAAACACCCTTCCCAGCTAGCAAAATGAAGGTAAACACAGCAAAACCATGGAGGGAATTGCCCAAGTAGATCTCCACTCGTGAGGGAGCAAGACTAATGGTTGAATAATGGCTTGGGGGAAATTTCGTGGCCCTTTACTTGCCCAAGAATCCAAACGCGAATCTCTAGGAAGGGTGGCTTTCCATACTCGAATTTGGACAGCCATACCTCTCCATTCCCCAAGGCATTAACTACCTCAACCAACTCTTGGAGAAATGAATGATTGGGTACAAAAGTCAACATGGATAGTTGAGGGTTTGATTGGTTCTCTCATTGACACTTGGCTTGGCTTGATTGGCTCCAAGGGTTTGAATATTTCCCTCCCAATTCCTTGTAACATCATGCCCCCATCTCTTGTTGCATTGCATAGCTAGTTGTGGGAATTTATATTAAGATGCATATTTACAATTCCCATGGTTCACTAGCACATGGGTAGCATAATATCAAATACTTGCCTCTTCTAGATCGAGCGTTCACTAGTGGGGCCTTGGCCTTGAGATCCATGCTAGGAATCATGCATAATATGCATACAATATTTACATTACAGCCCAAATATTACAAGGGTCAAAATGGGGTACGTGACAATCCCCTCCCCTTGGAATAACACCGTCCTCCGTGTTCCAATTACTTAGGAATACATACAAGCTGTATACATGTCCAAAATTCACGAAATATGGCAGGTATGTCCTGCATCTCACCCTTTACTTGGGTTTTCAAGACCCGGTCTTTTGGCCTTCACAAACTGTTCCTGTTGGCTAGGACCCTCTAGCTCTGCATGAGGGAATTGTTCCAAAACAATCCCTTCCCGCTGATCTACAAGTCTGGAAACTTTATGGCGGCTATCCTCTTGATGTTTCATTGTTTGGCAGTTGCGGAGGAATTGATTTCTGTCACATCCCCAACATTTCACTGGTTGCTTTACCTTTTCCTGCTCAAATTCTTTTGAGTCTTCCCAACTGGAACGTTTCTTAATCGGTTGATTGGATGAATGCTTCTTCACTGATCCACTTTCCTTTCCCTTACTGATTGCTCCCAGAATGCTTTTTACCTCTTTTTGCAAACGAATAGAATCCTGCAAAACCTCGTGGTTCATCTCATTTTGTTGCCTCTGTAGCTTGAGCATCTCTCCAAGATTTTTTTGGGTCTTTGCAATTGTTTGAAGAAGACTTTCAGCCAATTCTGATAGCCCTTGGTCTGCCGCCATGGTCAATGTGCACAACTGACCACTCTTTACTTACTAGCAACACTCGCTTGTGTCGGCTGCAACCAATTGTTTCAATTTCTCCCTTTGAAATTTATCATGGAAACTCTTTGTTAGGACAAGCATAATATAAACATTAAAATTAGTCAATTATTTCCCAATTGACATGGAATGTCCATGCTTCACTCATGCAACTTCCAAATTTTTCATGCTTTCCCAACATACACATGATCTCTTTCATGTTCATCCTTTCACAGTGAAATAACTATTTTAGCATTCACAATTTAATTCAAGCAAATAAACACATTCTTCTTCTAGTCATGACATGCATTCAACAATTCTTTGTTTTATAAATGCATCAATAAAAAGGAAAGAGAAGAGTAAGAGTTTTCTCCCTCTTAGTCTTGTTTTATTACGGAGCTATGCCATCACTGTGGTTTCATGCTCCTTAGTCTCTTTCACTTTAATGTGAATGCTTGAATTTCTCTTTATTGGCTATGACACTTAGTGTCTAAGGTCTGTTTCAAGCTTTTCAACTTGGGTACCCCTTCCCATTCTGCTTACAGAACCCCTGGTTGCTAGGACCCACTCATGTTCACTAGCACCATCTTTTATTACTACTCATATTGAGCTCTTTTGGGACAGTCATATGTCCATATGCATCCCTATGATGCCTTCTTGGTCTTTGCTTCCAACAATACCTACACTCAAACATTTAATCAATTCACATGTTTAGTTTATTTCATAAGGTTTTTCTCTAAACAAGAGTTTGAGAAATCATAACCAAATCATATACACATGTATATTCATAAGCAAGAAGCTGCAAGATAACCAAATACTTATTTGTATTAGATGTCTTCACTTTATTCCACGGGATCCTTCCTTGCTTTATGAGCCTTGGATTTCCGTGGACATAATTATGAATGTTGGGCCAGCATGTAAGCTACTCCACAATCATTCGAATAGGCAATGCCCGGCCAGTACGTTGATAGGTTTTATCAATTGTTTAAGGGGTATTGGGCTAGCATACATGCTGTTTCACAATATTAAATAGTGAATGCCCAACCCGTTACTCTCTGGATTTATCAAAATTTCATATCACCTACTCATTTAATCTCTGGATTTACCAGTAATTTTATAGCGCTTTCAGGGTCTTGCTTTCCTGCAATGACCAAGGTTTCCAACAAGAAACAATAGTGTATAAGCCTAGCTGTTAGAAGACTTATACCTGAAATATTCATTATTCCAAACAAGACATAAATGAAACTGAATACTTATCTGTATTGTGCATTTCCCCTCTGGTCCACAGGATCCTACTTCGCTTTGCAAGCCTTGGGATTGCCTATGGACTTGGATGTAGTTAATGCTTCACCAGTACACCTTCATGCCGACTGGATTTGTCAAGCATTTGGTGGTACCCAACCAGTCCCATACCTGGTTGACCCTCTCCATTGCCGAGCCAGCACATTCATCTGGGTCATCAACCAATGGAAGGAAACTGCGCCACCTGACCATTATAGGTCAAGGCTCTACTATGGAGCCATAGGCATCTCAGGGTTTTTAGTCAGTCTTCAGCACCCGCCCTCCCACTGCTGACCCAATAGAGATTTTATGCCTTCACCAATGTCACCACACCTTCTTGCACCATAACCCTTCCCACACACCTCAACTCTTCATTCATACAAGGACGCCACTCCTTCTATTGTGCAAATCGGTGGTTCCTTTTGTAACTTTATAGGTGACTTTCTTGACTGCAAGTTAACATGGTCCCACTCACACAAGGGTGATACCCCTTCTTATTACACAACTCTTCGGGCCTGTCCATCCCTTCTGGTCATATTTCATGTGAGCATAGAAAGGTTACCAATTCCTATACAGTCCTTTTGCATACCCTTCTTCACTTTGCCCCTTAATGTGTAGTATCAATCTGCATTTGTGTCGGCTGACAACACAAGAAGGATAAGCAAGCTCATCAATATTGCTATTCAAATTCTTAACCACATTCCATATCAATCACTATCAAGTATTGAAATACCAGGAATGTGTCCATTCCCTTAGGGTGTAGTCAATATTGAAAATCCTATCATGACCCAGTACCAGAAAAGGTGTGCACCCCCTTTCCGATGTGTGCCATGTAGGCCTTAATCATACTCAGGCAATCTGCAATGATATAAACAAAATAGAGCATGCTCTGCATATTAACCCTAATAATTTAGACATGCATATTCTGGTCTAGGGTCACGGAATACTCATTCATTTTGCAGATGTATCTCACATGCCTTCTTGGCATAGCTTTACCATCTCACTCTCATGGTTTACTGACATGCGGTTTCGTTGAGACATTATCAATGACGTTTCACCCGAAACCCATTTCCAAAGCATGGGGTCTTTCCCATCTGGTTTGGATTTTGCAGGCCATCACTCCTGGTCTCCCAGCAATGTGTCTTCCTGGCACATTTATCAAATAGCCAAATAGTTAGCAACATGTATCAATAAAATTTAAATCTGATTTCTCTAATCAATCAATGGCATTGATAATTAAATTCAAACATGAATTTACAACTCTGTCTCCTACAGAAATTGATTCGCTTAGCCATGAGCCTATTCTTATATCGTTTGGCTCTTGTTCACGGTAGATTCCAATCTTCATCATGGACTTACCCATATTTTCCATGTCCAAAACAATCTACCTGAAATCTGAAACTTCAATCAGCCAAACGCTTTGTAAGTATGTATGCATATACTCTCTTCATTGCTACAACAGTCATTGAAGTGATCTCAGAATTATAACTCTCAATAATTCAAACACTTTCAGCTGTTAACATTTTTAATGCAATGAAATATATACATCTCTATATATGCATTATTATCAAAATAAAATTGCAAGACACAGTCATGTCATTTATGCAATTTAAATGAAGCTTTAGATACTCGTTACTTCACATTCCATGCAACTCTGTCCTTTCAACAGGGTGCTCTGGTAGCCCATCACATGTCTACCTTCTTCATGCAGTCTTTCTCCTGCATTTATAGCAGCTCATGAAATGGTCTCAGTATTAACAATGGTTCACCATTTCATCTATTACCTAACTGCATTGAAACATATATATGTCACACTCATGCATTCACACAATGCATCTCAACATGTGCACTTATACATATGCATGCACATTCACAACATTTACATAATATTTTGATGTGCACCTACTCAATGCATAACCATGAGATTGTACAAAATATTTTTAATGCACATCCCCTCAATACAACCTTGCGTCAATCCACAGATACTATGCATTCTAGCATATTATGGCCTAACCATTCATATGACATGTACTACCACAACATGACTATAGGTCTTTACTTTCTTTGGTTATTTAAACTTATAATCCATCATACACAATGGCATGTTATAATTTCATATGAATGCATTGAGGTTTCTAAGCAATTATAGGGTGTAAGGATCCTTTCCCTCACTTACCCACACCTCATCATACTCGGTAGATTAACATTCACATTCAGGCACTCAATACCACATGCAAACCAATCAACATAGTTTAAACATAGTTGAAGGGATCTTACCAAATCCTCCTTCAATCATTCATGCAATTAAGCATAAACAACCATTACTTGCATGGCTATCATTAACATCACTGGATGTTACTTGATCAGTTGGCCTCTTACCAAGGCTTCACAGTCCTTTTTCCAACCTTATGATCATAGACTTGTTGCTCTCAACCTTTCTTCATAAGACTTTTGATCACATGCAACTTCATCATGTACATCTTTAGCCATGCTTCGGTTGTCTTTGGTCCTACAACCAATGTGAACACGACCAATTATTGGCAACCACAATAATTACATTAAGTGGCTCATCGCATATGTAAAACCTCACTATTTTACCAATATGCAGTATCATATATATATACACAAATATTTTCACGAGCACTGTGCAATGTTTCTTAATATGCTATCTAGTACATATTCATCTTATCTATCCAATCTCTTGCATTTTCAATCATGCTTCTATGGCCTGATTACTACAATCAGTATCAACCACATTAATTGTCATCAACCATAGACAATACCATTGCATGTGTAACTTTACTACTTTCGCTTATGTGCAACATTATGCTCATGCATAATCGATCCTCATGCACCATGCAATGACTCTTTAATCATGCCCATTAATTCGTATGCATTACTCTCTTGCATTTCCAACATCCCTATGCCATAATTTTCAACTTATGAAACTTAGGAAATATAAATACAATAGCAAGAGAGGAGTTAAGGAATTTCCCCTTTCCAATTTCCTCATTGTAGCATGGGGTTTATCCTCCATATCATAGCTAATCCCTTTTCTTGGTTTCCCTACCAAGCACGCAAGGAATCATTAGCTGTCGTTTCTCACCAAGTAGCAATTTAATACAAATGTAAAACATTCTTAGTTGCTACTTTTCAAGCATGAAATTCCTATGCTATAACAGAATTAGTTAAGGTGAGAATTTTTCCTCTTATCAATGTTTCCTTACTGCTCCCATGCTCTTCTGGAATTCATATTATAGCCAATTACTTTTAATAAGGCTTCCACAACCTTCCATGCAATTCTTGCTTCTCATCCCAAGAATGCATTTCACACTTTCAACGACTATCTCCGGGGGATGACGGGGGTCAAGGGGGCTTGCCCCCTTGTGGCCGCCACTGCAGGGCAGGTCGAGGGAAGCGCCCTCGTTGTTTTTTTTTTTTTGTAAATTCTTCAATTTCGCGCAATCTGGCGCATGAGTTCAAAGCGATTTTTCTCTTTCGGGCACCTGAAAATTTCACTAAAAAACTGCTGTATTTTCTCTGTTTCAGTGGACTTCGTCATTCTCTTCCACCCCTTTATGGAAAAACTTGCTGAGTTCTTCCGGTCAAAAACTCAGCTTTTCCTTCCGCCATTGCGGAGCAACTCGCCCATCTCTTCCGCCGTTGTGGACGAACTCACCCATCTCTTCCGCCGTTGCAGACGAACTTGCCCATCTCTTCTGTCGTTGCGGACGAAATCACCCATCTCTTCTGCCGTTGCGGACGAACTTGCTCATCTCTTCCACCGTTGCGGAGCAACTCGCCCATCTCTTCCTCCATTGCGGAGCAACTCGCCCATCTCTTCCGCCGTTTCGGAAAAAACTCACGAGTTCTTTCCACCGTAATACTTAGAAAAATTTTGAAATTTTTCGGACCAACTCATCTAGTCCTTCCGTCGTTGCGGACCAACTCGTTGAGTTCTTCCACCGTTGCGGACGAACTTGCTGAGTTTCTTCCGGTGTTGCAGACGAACTCATTCATCTCTTTCGGTCTGTTGCGAAGCAAAACTCTTAACTTTTCCATCGTTTCAGCCCAAAACTTTTAATGTTTCCGTTGTTTCGTTTGCGGAGAAACTGGCCAAGTTTTTCCGGCAACTTCGACGCAACTCAGGGAGATTCGCCGAAACACATCGGCTCAACTCCAGGAGGCTCACCGAATCAGTTAGGCAAAACACTTTAGAAAATTTTTGAAAATTTTTGAAATTTTGAAACTTTTCTTAACGGTCTATGTTAGGCAATAAGCATACTTACCTCTACAAGCTGTGATAGGTAGCCCATGAAGGCTCAATGCTGCAACCAGTAGCTCTGATACCATCTGTCATGTACCCACCTATCTATCCAATTCGTGGAATGGAACATGATGGCAAATCCTAGGGCTTTCACATAAAATCATCCCATACATTAGATTTTAAAGCAAAGAAATACATGTGTGCGGATGTAAATAAATTAAACATGCACAACAGAATGAAAACCTCATCCACACACATTACATGATGCCATTCAATTTAACACAGCCAACAAATTAATACATTTGCAAAAGTAATTACATAAGAAAATACTCATCTTGATGTAATGCTATCCCAACAACTAGCTATGTCATTGCTACGTTCCTCCCAACCGTAGGTCTCTGCCCAACCTATATTATTTCAGCACTCAGAGATCACCCCCGAGCTGGGCATGATATCTACAAGGAACTTGGGACTCTCAAACCCTGCATGGCCAAAACAATGGATACCCATCTCAACCCCAACATTCTTTCACACACAGTAGTCCAAAACTGGCATGGATACACAATTCAACCATGGATTCACAGGATAGGGTCTATGGGTTTTCCCCAAAATGTGGGCACACCAAAAACGAATCGTGGGAAGAGGGAATCAACCCCAAGGAAGAAAACCAATTTCTCCCACAGATGTATGAGCATTCAGTGGGCCAAAACGGCCTCAATTAAACCCCAAATTGTTTCCCCTCTCTTCCCCACTGTTAGCCACAACAAAAACGCCCTTCCCAGCTAGGAAAATGAAGGTAAACAAAGCAAAACCATGGAGGGAACTACCCAGGTAGCTCTCCACTCATGAGGGAGCAAGACTGATGGTTGAATAATGGCTTGGGGGAAATTTAGTGGCCCTTTAGTTGCCCAAGAAGCCAAACATGAATCTCTAGGAAGGGTGGCTTTCCCATACTCGAATTTGGACAACCATACATCTCCATTCCCCAAGGCATTAACTATCTCAACCAACTCTTGGAGAAATGAATGATTGGGTACAAAAGTCAACATGGGTAGTTGAGGGTTTGATTGGTTCTCTCATTAACACTTGGCTTGGCTTGATTGGCTCCAAGGGCTTGAATATTTCTCTCCCAATTCATTGTAACATCATGCCCCCATCTCTTGTTGCATTGCATAGCTAGTTGTGGGCATTTATATTAAGATTCATATTTACAATTCCCATGTTTCACTAGCACATGGGTAGCATAATATCAAATACTTGCCTCTTCTAGATCGAGCGTTCACTAGCGGGGCCTTGGCCTTGAGCTCCACGCTAGGAATCATGCATAATATGCATACAATATTTACATTATAGCCCAAATATTACAAGGGTCAAAATGGGGTACGTGACAGCTCTTGCATACCAGTTCCATTGATTTGATAGGTACTAAGACCAAAGCTTTGATAGTGAAAGAAAAAACATGGTTCTAATAAATTAAAGAAAGGGTCCAATAAGTCAAAATATAACAAAGATTCCAGACTTTAACCAGACTTTCTCTTCTCTAAATATTGGAGAAGGAGCCAAGTCCAAATGAAAGAAATTTGGATAGCATCATACCATATTTTTAAAGGTCATTTGGACTTACACAGTTGAAATAAGATGTAATCTTTGGAAGCTTCCATTAAGAAGCATCACATTTAGTTGGATCGTACTCCTACTTATTCATGTTCTAAAGGACAAATAATACTACATTTGTTCCCATAACATTGGTATGTCATAAAGCTCTCATTTATCTAGTGTAATTGTACAAATAATTACATCCAGTGTTTAGTAAGTGACCTAAAAAGTGAGTCTTGAATTCGAAACATGTCACTATACTATAGCATATCAAATTTGAAATCTCCAAAAGGATCTCCCCATTTTGATCTAAAGGTGATGGTGCTTCTTATTGTATGTTTAGGTATTTAGGGTCAGGATTTCAATGTTTATATTTGGGTGTTTAGGGCTTGGGTTTGGGTTTACATTTGTTATCATTTCAAGGTTTCGATTTGAATGTGGGTTTTATAAATTCTTCATTTTGATTTCAATTTTACTACATTGAAATAATTTTAAGAAATAAATTTATTTGTAAATAAATAAGGAATTATGAATAAAAAGATTCAAGAGAAAAAAAAAATCCTAGCTTGTGATAATGGTTGAATATCACTCCAAAATGTGTCCCTCCAATTTCACCACATAATTTTATATTGGAATATACACATTAAAGATGAGCTTGAGATGTGTTTTTCATTAAAATAATACATATATAAATACAACAATATCTGACCCTTGGTTTCATATTTTAATAGATCTCTTGTACTTCATTGTGACTCTTCATATTCACCTATGGTGAATGTGGATAGTAAATACAATAAACATCTTACCATAACCCTAAAGGATTAGGTTTCCAACATTTCCTCCCTTGATTCGAAGAGGTGTTTGTGAGTTCAAGAATCCTTTTGAAAGAGAGTTGAAATCTGGTAGTGGACAGTTTCCAATGGTTGAACATATCACTGAAGTGCTCTCTAAATTGGTGGTTTTGAATGACCACCTACCAATTAGTGGGTTTGAGATGACCAAAAACCAGGTGGATGGCAGTTTAATACAACCCCAAAATTGGTTAGTAGAAGATGATGTCTTCTACTAAATGGTGGTTTTATAGTACGACAAACCAAGTGTTAGCAAAAGCTAATGTCTTTTATTAAATGGTGGGTTTTGGATGACTATTGCTTGGGTTTTCACCCAAGCATGTGCTGATGGGCACCTACTAACTTGTACTAGCAGTCTCAATGAAAACAATAAAAAACTAAAGTAAAAAAGTATAATTAATCTAAGATATGAGAAAGTAAAAAGTTATCTAGCATGTTCATGTGAAACCTTGAAAGTAAATAGTAAAGAACTCAGATCTATATGTAAAACAAATTCTTTATTTCTGGAAAAAATAGCTTTACAATAATCCTGTTACCTCAAATGGTGAGGATGGTTGAGTTTGAGCAGCTACAAGGTTGAGGTGCTCCAATGTTCCAATGGTCTCTTCTTCTCCAATGCTCTAACGGGGATCTTCAAACTCAAAAGTGAGGCTAGGGCTCTCAAGAGTGAATTTGGCAGCATAAGGATAGGATGAATATGGATGAATAGTGAGGAGCCCCTATCACATTTTTATAGTTTTTTGGTGATGGAGAATACAACCATGGTTTGAGAAAACCAATGGTATTGCTAAAAATGGTTTAGGTCTCTTTTTCCCTCTTTTTCCCTCTTTTTCCTTTTTTGAATATTATTCCCTTTTAATTGATTTTTATGAATTTTGGACCATTTTTTAGGGTTTTTTGTATTTTTTGAGGAGAAAAAGATGGATTTTGGTCTTTTTGGTGACCTTTTGAAGGTTTTAGAGGCTAAAATGGTAGGAAAAGTGGACAAATGGGTCATGTGAATAGGGAAATGAGCTAATGAGCACTTTTGCTTGGGGTTTCACCCAAGCATGTGCTGATGGGAACCTACTAACTTGTAGTAGCAGTCTCAATGAAAACAATAAAAAACTAAAGTAAAAAATTAGAATTAATCTAAGATATGAGAAAGTTAAAAGTTAATCTAGCATGTTCATGTAAAAACTTGAAAGTAAATGGTAAAGAACTCAAATCTATATGTAAAACAAATTCTTTATTTCTGGAAAAAATAGCTTTACAATAATCATGTTACCTCAAATGGTGAGGATGGTTGAGTTTGAGCAGTTGCAAGGTTGAGGTGCTCCAATGTTCCAATGGTCTCTTCTTCTCCAATGCTCTTATGGGGATCTTCAAACTCAAAAGTGAGGCTAGGGCTCTCAAGAGTGAATTTGGAAGCATAAGGATAGGATGAATATGGATGAATAGTGAGGAGTCCCTATCACCTTTTTATAGTTTTTTGGTGATGGAGAATACAACCATGGTTTGATAAAACCAATGGTATTGCTAAAAATGGTTTAGGTTTTTTTTTCCCTCTTTTTCCTTTTTTGAATATTTTTTGAATATTATTCCCTTTTAATTGATTTTTGGGAATTTTGGACCCTTTTTGAGGGTTTTCTGTATTTTTTGAAGAAAAATAAATATTTTGAGAAAAAGATGGATTTTGGTCTTTTTGGTGACCTTTTGAAGGTTTTAGAGGCTAAAATGGTAGGAAAAGTGGACAAATGGGTCATGTGAATAGGGAAATGAGCTAATGAGCACTTTTGCTTGGGGTTTCACCCAAGCATGTGCTGATGGGCACCTACTAACTTGTAGTAGCAGTCTCAATGAAAACAATAAAAAACTAAAGTAAAAAATTAGAATTAATCTAAGATATGAGAAAGTTAAAAGTTAATCTAGCATGTTCATGTAAAAACTTGAAAGTAAATGGTAAAGAACTCAAATCTATATGTAAAACAAATTCTTTATTTCTGGAAAAAATAGCTTTACAATAATCATGTTACCTCAAATGGTGAGGATGGTTGAGTTTGAGCAATTGCAAGGTTGAGGTGCTCCAATGTTCCAATGGTCTCTTCTTCTCCAATGCTCTTATGGGGATCTTCAAACTCAAAAGTGAGGCTAGGGCTCTCAAGAGTGAATTTGGAAGCATAAGGATAGGATGAATATGGATGAATAGTGAGGAGTCCCTATCACCTTTTTATAGTTTTTTGGTGATGGAGAATACAACCATGGTTTGATAAAACCAATGGTATTGCTAAAAATGGTTTAGGTTTCTTTTTCCCTCTTTTTCCTTTTTTGAATATTTTTTGAATATTATTCCCTTTTAATTGATTTTTGGGAATTTTGGACCCTTTTTGAGGGTTTTCTGTATTTTTTGAAGAAAAATAAATATTTTGAGAAAAAGATGGATTTTGGTCTTTTTGGTGACCTTTTGAAGGTTTTAGAGGCTAAAATGGTAGGAAAAGTGGACAAATGGGTCATGTGAATAGGGAAATGAGCTAATGAGCACTTTTTGGGTGTTAACAATGACCACAAGCCTAGTATATGGTGGTTTAGGATGACCACAAACCTGGTTAGTATAAGTTGATGTCTTCTACTAAATGGTGGTTTTGGATGACCACAAACCAAGTGTAGATGGTGGTTTAGGATGACCCCAAACTTGGTCAACAAAAATTAATTTCTTCTACCAAATGGTGGTTTTAAGATGACCACAAACCAAGTGGTGGTTTTAGAATGACCACAAACGAATGGATGCTCTCGAACATGATTCTATCTATGTCTTCTTGCTACAACTATGACTTTCGCTTTGGCTCTGGTTACTGGATCAAGCTCATTTCCTCCCACAATGAAGATGCATGCTTACTAAGCAATCTATTTTATGGATAGTCCTTATAAACTTGAATCCTGACTATCAATCCATGATGTTCCCCTTGTCAATACATGGTGAGAAGTAGGAAAAATTTCTACTACAAGCTATGTCAAAACTTGAGACTAAATTCTTCGATATGAAGGATATATATTATTAGTTGTTGATGATCATCTCCAAGAATTGATCCACCCATGGTGAATCTTTAGCCTTGTAGGTTTCTTCAATTTTGAACATATATATGAAGAATGATTATGCTTTATGTAATGCTTACAAGGATGGAGATCAAAAAATTAATCTTCTATGTGGACAATTTGATCACAATGTTAGCATGGATGTTGAATTGGAAAAAGTGAAGATGAATCTTCTTGAAGTAACCCAAAACTTTGAAACTGGATTGGTCTAGAATAATCTAGAATATGAAAGGTCAACTTCTTATCATTTATGTGTTTGTTGTTCTTGATTTCTTCCCAAGGTTTGATTATGGGCTTGGAATGATCCGGATTTATGTGGGAACGAAATGAAAGAGTAGATACAGAATCATATACAGAGATATATAGAAAAGAACACAGTGATACAGTAAACACATATTCTATTAAATAGCGGAAATAGAACAGACTATAAAATACAACTAGAATGGTGGTAGCTATCTCTGAGAAGAGATGTGGCCGCTATGCTCATTTGTGCCAAGCTGAATACAAAAAGAGGCCGAAAGGGCCTATTTATCATAAGCATGAGGGAAAGAATCCCAAACATCCAAAAACATAACCCTAGAAGATGAACCGTCATAAATTTTGCGGCCCCAAGGTGGTTAGTTGAACAGTCAACTTCCTGGGGTCATAACGTTTTCATACGATCCTCGTTTGGGGCGCTCGGTAGCCCGTTAGAAAGCTTTATCCGAGATTTACAAATTTTGATTGGGGACAAATTAGTGTTGTTTGAAACAATATGGCCCCCCAAATGGCCAAAAACGTCGTTTAGGGCCTCAAAACGACCCCAAAAGTTTGGGACCTGAAAACCCGTAAAAAATTACTAGAAAATTGCCCAAATGGGAAACTGTTTTGAGCCAGTGGAATAGGTGGGTGGCCATCGATATCCATCTAGATCATTCCTCCCCCATTAGGAAGCAATGGTATCCATTACGTCAAATCCCTTATCATATGTCGAGTTGTGTGTTGATTTGAGCTCCTGGTGCAACATTTGCTGAAGTGAAAAGGCCTCCTTACTTTGACATCTTCAGAGGGTTCTAATTGTTGTTGATGGATGCGCTGGAGATGTTCAATAGTTTTGGTTTTCGTTTTATCCTTGTTTTTCACTGGTGCAGATGGTTTCTTTCTAGAGGAGCACCTTGAATGCGTGGTCTTGCACTGTAGAGGTACCCAGATAGATGATGTTGCCATGAATTTGTGTTCTTGTTTCTGCTGAGTAGAGGGATCATGTGCAGAGTTTGTGTATGTCTCTACGGTCTGATGTTATCCTTCAGTGGAAATTGCGAATAGGAAAAATTTCCCAGTGTGGGAGATTATCTTCCTGCACTGCTTGGTTGGGGTAGGTGCAACTATCTCTGGTATCCAATATAGTTGTCCTCCCAAAGTGACAATGGCACTACGAGGTCATGATTCATATACAACATGACACTTCCACATATATGGTTGTCCTAAAAGAACATTAGATACTTCAAGTGGGGCCACATCACACAATACCTCATCTTTGAAGGGCTTGATGTCGAATGGTAGGCGACATTGATGACTGATGTAGATACCTCATCCTTGGCTTAGCCAACCAATGGTGTATCGTTGCGGGTGTGGTATCATTGGTAGCTCCAATATCTTGATGGCTTGTGCCGAGATCAGGTTCTTTTGGCTGTCGTTATCCACAAAAAAATGTAGGGGAATTCTCTTCACCCACATCTGTGAGTGGAAGAGGCGCTCCTCTACCTTTGACTCTTCAGGTTCCTCTAGTTGAATCTGTGTAGTAGCAACAAAGGCACTGGTTTCTGCATCAATGATTTGCTTCCCTTTGTCTGTGGTCGTGACATTAGCTTCTAAGTTAGAATCGGAATTGGAATTTATTTTTGAAGCTTTGATCTCAGCTACCAATGACTGTTTTGAGAGACATTCATCAATGTTGTGCAAGGGGATTTTTTGGAACTCGCACCACTTCCCGGTGTCCTTCTTTGTCTTTTCGTTACCCTTCTTCACTTGTGGTTGCGGTTGGTTTTCCTTTCCCTACCCCTTGTTCTATGAGCCAGAGTCTCCCTTACCCTGCTTATGCGCAGGTCTGAAGTCGCGCTTGTTCTTTGGCTGAAATTTATGCTCAATTTTGGCAGCATATCGATAGGCGGATCCGAGTGAAGAGATTTCCAGGAAATTCATCTATGTTCGTATGTACCGGTGTAGGACACTGCGATATTTCAGTACTAGGTGTCACTCTGAGTCCTTGATACCTAGCTTTGTGCGCAAGGTATGAAAGTTGTTGGTGTACTCCGACACCGTTTGGTCCCTCTCTTGATGCAGAATGGTCCATTTTGTGTACTGGTAATCATAGTTTCCCATAGGGTAATATTGTTCCTTGACGACATCTATAAAAGAGGCCCAAGTGGGATTGGCCTCAAACAATCCAAACTCGTCTGATGAGTTTTTCTCAAAGTACGTTTCCCACCAATTTTTGACATGGGGGACAACCTTGAGGAGTGAAAAGGTGATCTTTTCCCTGTCAAAAAAATTGTGGACAGAGAAATGAACCGTCATAAAGTTTGCGGCCCCAAGGTGGTTAGTTCAATAGTCAACTTCCCGGGGTCATAACGTTTGCATACGATCTCCGTTTGGGGCGCTCGGTAGCTCGTTAGAAAGGTATATCCGAGATTTATAACTTTAAACTAAAACCAAATGAAAGTCATAGGAATCTAGTTGGCCCCCCAAATTTCCAAAAAATGTCGTTTAGGGCCTCAAAACGGCCCCAGAAGTTTGGGACCTGAAAAACCGTAGAAAAATTACTAGAAAATTGCCCAAATGGGAAACTATTTTGAGCTAGTGGAATAGGTGGGTGGCCACCGATATCCATCTGGATCACCCCTTAGGAAGCAATGGTATCCATTGTGTCAAATCCCTTATCATATGTCGAGTTGTGTGTTGAGTTGAGCTCCTGGTGTGACATTTGCTAAAGTGAAAAGGACGCCTTACGTTGACATCTTCAGAGGGTTGTAATTGTTGTTGATGGATGAGTTGGAGATGTTCAATGGTTTTGGTTGTCATGTTATCCTTGGTTTGCACTGGTGCAGATGGTTTCTTTCTGTAGGATCACCTTGAATGCGTGGCCTTGCACTGTAGAGGTACCCGGATAGACGATGCTGCAATGAATTTGTGTTCTTCTTATTTCTGGTGAGTAGAGGGATCATGAGCAGAGGTTGTGTATGTCTCTGCAATCTAATGTTCTCATTCAGTGGCAATTACGAATAGGGAAAATTTCCTAGTGGGAGATTATCTTCCTACACTGCTTGGTTGGGGTAGGTGCAACTATCTCTGGTATCTGATAAACTTGTCCTCCCAAAATGACAATGACACTACGAGGTCGTGATTCATATATAACATGACGCTTCCACATATATGGTTGTCCTAAAAGAACATCACATACTTCAAGTGGAGCCACATCACACAATACCTCATTTTTAAAGGGCTTGATGTCGTATGGTAGGCGGCATTGATGACTGACGCAGATACCTCGTCGTTGGCTTAGCCAACCAATGGTGTATGGATGCGGGTGTGGTATCATTGGTAGCTCCAATCTCTTGATGGATTCTACTGAGATCAAGTTCTTTTGGCTGCCGCTATCCACAACAAAATGTAGGGGAATTCCCTTCACCCACATCTATGAGTGGAAAAGGCACTCCTCTGGATCCAACTCTTCAGGTTCCTCTGGTTGAATTTGTGTGGTAGCAACAATGGCACTAGGTTTTGCATCAATGATCTGCTTCCCTTTGTCTCTGGTTGTGACATTAGTTTCTGAGACATAATCGAAATTGGGATCCGATTCTGAAGCTTTGATCGCAGCCACCAATGACTGTTTTGAGTGACATTCATCAGTGTTGTGCCAGGGGATTTTGTGGAACTCGCATCACTTCCTGGTGTCCTTCTTTGCATTTTTGTTACCCTTCTTCGGTTGTGGTTGGGACTGGTTGTCCTTTCCCTACCCCTTGTTCTGCGAGCCAGAGTCTCACTTGCCCTGCTTTTGTGCAGGTCCGAAAGGTCCGAAGTCGTGCTTGTTCTTTTACTGAAATTTATGCTCAATTTTGACAGCATATCGATAGGCGGATCCGAGTGCAAATATTTCCAGGAAATCCATCTATGTTCGTATGTACCGGTGTAGGCCACTGCGATATTTCAGTACTAGGTGCCGCTCGGAGTCCTTGATACCTATCTGTGTGCGCAAGGTATGAAAGTTGTTGGTGTACTCTAACACCGTTTAGTCCCTCTCTTGATGCAAAATGGTCAATTTTGTGTACTGGTCATCATAGTTTCCCACAGGGTAATATTGTTCCTTGACGAAATCTATAAAAGAGGCCCAAGTGGGATTGGCCTCAAACAATCCAGACTCGTTTGATGAGTTTTGCTCACAGTATGTTTCCCACCAATTTTTGACATGGAGGACATCCTTGAGGAATGCAAAGGTGATCTTTTCCCTGTCAGAAAAATTGTGGACAGATAAATACCCTTCTAGTAGATTCAACCATTTTTCTAGGGCATCGGCATCGATCTGGCCTTCAAATAAAGGGATATCAAAGTTAACTTGTACCTTGAAGGGAGCCTCATCTCCAAAACGACTGCTCATTGAAGGTGTATTTTCCGTCATCGGCATGTGTCGAAGGATCTGGGCGAAATTATCGATCATCTTGTTCCTTTGTTGCGCGAGGGCTTCCTCAAGCAACAACTTGATAGGATCTCTTGCTCTGTCATCTCTCTTTTCTTCCGCCATGGGAGGCCAGTTGGGGTGGCGAGAGTGATCTTCCCTAAGTGAAACTAGTTTGAGACCCAACTCTCTATATCCTGACCTCGTCGAGGACATGCACCGAGAAACAATCAAAGAGCATATTCCTCCAATACCACTGATCCTAATTTATGTGGGAACGAAATGAATGAGTAGATACAGAATCATAAACAGAGATATATTGAAAAGAACACAGTGATACAGTAGACACATATTCTATTAAATAGCGGAAATATAACAGACTGTAAAGTACAACAACTAGAATGGTGGTAGCTATCTCTGAGAAGAGATGTGGCCGCTATGCTCGTTTTTACCAAGTTGAATACAAAAAGTGGCAGAAAGGGTCTATTTATCATAAGCACGAGGGAAAGAATCCCAAACATCCAAAAACCTAACCCTAGAAGCTAAACCGTCATAAAGTTTGCAGCCCCAAGGTGGGTAGTTGAACAATCAACTTCTTGGGGTCATAACTTTTGCATATGATCTCCGTTTGGGGATCTCGGTAGCCTGTTAGAAATGTCTATTCGAGATTTAGAACTTTTGAATGGTACCAACTATATTTTCTTTGGGAACCATTAGTCCCTCAAATCGCCAAAAAACGTCGTTTAGGGACTCAAAACGGCCCCGGAAGTTTGGGACCTGAAAAACCGTAGAAAAATTACTAGAAAATTGCCCAAATGGGAAACTGTTTTGAGCCAGTGGAATAGGTGGGTGGCCACCAATATCCATATGGATCATGGAAAGATTATGTTGAACATGTTCATGATAGACTTTGTCCTCCACATCTGACATTGTTTCACTAAGATGATCATGTGTTGATAACTAATAGAAATTGTTATCAAATTCAAAGAGAGGGTTGTTTTGAACAAGAACTAATTCCAAATGTGGATTCGTTTGTTGTATTACATCACGCTAGAGTCATGATTGAGTATGGAGGATGCCCAATTTTGTTTGTTAATCTTGCAAACATGTTAGTACAAATTGGAGAGTTGCTTTGTTGATTGTGATTGTATTGTCAACGACAATAAGTATTAGAGTGTTTAGTAACTCCAATAATTCTTTAGTTCAAGCCATTTTTAAAGACTGATGAGGCTTATCAAGGATACATGCGACTCCAGCCTTTAATAATAAGACTTAATCTTTGAAAATCCAACTCAAAAAATGAAGGCTATCAATTTCTACCAAGAATTCACTTGATACAATTCAACTTAGTTTTGATTTGACACTCACAAAAAACTAATGCAGGTACCAAAATACAAGAAAACTTACAAAAATAATTGATTTGATCTTCAAAAATGAATGCTTTATAATGGTTTGAGATCTTTGATGATTTATGACGCTTTATTGTGGTGCCAAGGATATAGAATCTAGACTATGTGTAGTGAGTAGAAGTGATTCTTATGTGTAGTGAGTAGAAGTGATTCTTTGCTAATAACAACTTTCTCCAATAGGAATGAAGCGTGGGCATCTTAGCATCTTTGTGTCTTTGTAATGGAATAATTTATTGGGGAAGGCACGCACAATAACTTCACCACTTTATTGTTGGCTCTCATGTAGGCCTCATGTAGAAGCTTCACACCCATTCTAATGCCTTGCTTCTTGGTCTCTTCTGATCCTACAATTATTTGGGGCAATAAGTCTTTTAAGTAAGCTTGTGCAGTCCAACAAACGATAAGATTCCCACGAGATTTGTTGAATTTTGAAAAATCTTTGTAAGCTAAGTAATTAATTGGGGGTTGAACATGTATATTATGTTTCCACTGACAAAGGAACCGAGGCAACTTCACAAGCTATACAGAACTAAAATAATCTTTGCTTGGTTATAAACTTAAATCAATTTCCTCTATGGAACTAACTGGTTCATGCACAAAGGAGGTATGGTGATTAGGACTAGATGGGAAAAATTATTCCTTCTACAATATATTCAAGTCAGGATGACAGTGCTACCATATCAGCAAATGACTAACTCTTTCCAGTAGCTCTAGAGTACATATGGACACCAACTGTTGATGCTAAGAAACTAGTTAAGGTTGGTATCACAAGAAACATTGCCTCCATAAACTTCTATAGTAACTCATAAAATACATCCTTAAGGGTCTCTCTTGTGCAAAAATGAGAATTGGCTTCTTTAGTGATGGGTATTTTGAAAGGAAGGTCTAAACAAAGGACAATTTTGACTTTCCAACGATTTTTTGGTCAGAATCACGTCGGAAAAAACCATCGGATATGGTTAAAAACGTCGTTCTTTTAGGTGTGAATGTCATAGAGAAGTGAACTCATTTTATTTTCTCCACAAATTGAGAGCCTGAGGGCTACCCCACAATGAAGATGAAGTGCTAGGGTCTCCATTGTTGAGACTTGATCCACAAATTGAGATCCCAAGTTTAAGTTTCTTGCACTCTATTCGATGCACCTGCTTTACCAAAAAACGTCTTAACTCTCTAGTTTTTTTAAATCCTTGTCGCTTAATGCCAACATACCACCAAATTGGATGGTGTGAAAATGGCCGAAGATATGTTGGCGAGAGTATTGTGAAGTTGTTCAATTTTTCTGTTCACATCATCTTTTGGAAAGTACACCTCATACGAATTGATTGAAATATTATCTCATCTCACCCAGGATAGCGCACCTTTCAAAAATTCATGCCTAAAGAAATAAAGAAAGAAAGAAATTATTTTTAACGTACATGAGGCTAACAATAGCCTATGGGACAGACCGCTTCACCCCCTGATTTCTGCAACTAAGCCCTTTTCTTGTTCAACTTGATGATGAGTTCCCCCAATTTCTCCACGGTCCCCTCACTGAATAGGTTATCCCAAGAGCTAGCTGTCAGGATATTTGCATAGTTGTCCCTACTGTATTTGAAGCCTTCACACTTGAAAATAAAATGTTTTTATGTTTCCACTTTTTTGGAAGTGCAAAATATACACACCCTTTCTTCCCAAGCTTCCTTTGGTCTTTTCCAGCGTCTAGTTTCACAACAGAGTTGATGGGAATTGGTTCTTAATTGAGCAATAAGTATTTTGTCTCTCCAAGGTATATTGGCCCCTATGTATGCTTTTTTATGGTGGTTGTAGGTGGGGTTAAACTCTTCAATATAATACTCCTTCTTTCTCCCCAACCCTTTATCCCAAGCTCGCTTGTGGAACCTATCGATAACTAACTCCTTTATCTCTTTACTATTCACAGGGAACATGTTCAAGTAAATATCCCATTTACGAAGCCATTTAATATTTTGTTGCATCCACGTCTTCTTTCTTTCACACAATGTGTCATTGAAAACGACCTTAGGCCATCGGTTGTCTTCCATTTTCTCAATTATTTTTAGATATCTTATGAGTCGCACTATAGCAATTGCTTCGATAGGAGAAACCCCCATTTCACTCAACATGATATTGTAAGGGACCAAACTTTTAATTTTAAACTTGTTTGTAATCAAGAGCTTTTGAATCTTTTCAATTTACTTCCATTGTAAGTCATATGTGTTGCCGACCCATACTTCACAGCCATAGAGAATCACCGGGATCACTAAAAACCCAAAAATATTTTGCGTAGTCTTCCAATCCCATAGCTCTGCCTCTCTACACCTATTTTGGAAAGCATAGAATGATTTCCACCCTCCCAAAGTTATTTTCTTTATGCAGTTTCCCCAACTTAAATTTTTGTTGAAGTCAATTATGAGATACTTGTAATCTGCCACTTCTTCGAGAGTTTTTCCTTCAAAGTAGAACTGGTGTTGGTTATGTTTTCTTTTGCTAGAGAAAACTACCACTTTCGTCTTACTAGTATTGAATTGCATCCCCACTGTTCTACAAAAGAGATCAAGGGAAAGTAAATGTTCTTGTAACCCAAGAGCGGATTTAGCAATCAAAATAAGGTCGTCTGCATACAAAAGAAGCCTTATCAAAAACTCTCCCAAAAGAGCACCCTCACCATCCTACAGGTTTAACCACTCTTCAAGTTTGTCGATCTATAAACCAAAAAGGGTATGGGAGAAGGGGCACCCTTGTTTGACCCCGATATCACTCCTAAAAATTTCAGAGATGCCAGCTGACGTTCTGATTTTGACTTTAACCTCCTCGTATAGTCTATGGACGGCTTCTCTAAGATGCATAGGGACCCCAAGTTCCTCCATTCTATGCCAAAGCTTATCCCTAAGGACCGTGTCAAAAGCTTTTTTGAAATCGACAAAGCAACAAAAGGCTTCCTCTTTTTTTTCCCACACTTTTTCAACGATGTGTCTTAAAGTTATACCGTGATCAATCCTGGAGTGTTTAGGTCTAAAGCCTGCTTTCCCTTTAGCATGCTTATCACCCTCTTCTGCCCACTTACTAATTCTATTTTCCATCATAATTTCGAACAACTTTGCAAACAAGGGGTTTATCATTATGGTCTTATAGTTGGATGGATTATTTACATCATCACTCTTGAAAGAGGTATTGCTAGATTGGTTATCCAATATGTAGGGAACCCCTACTGATTTATGTTGTTGAAAATGTTCATAATGTGAGGTGCAAGAGTTTTTTAACCCCACTTTAGATATTCTGCTTGAAGTTCAACTAGATCTTTTGCTTTTCCAATACCCAACTTCTTAATACCCACCTCGATCTCTTGCAAGGTCAATAGCTTAGTAGTAGTGTTGACCAAGGGGGGAGGGTCAACCTTAGAATCTTGCTCATAAAGATGCCTTGCATATTTGAACCATTGATAAGTCGTAATGTTGTTGTCAGCTTGTTTCTTTCTCATTTGAAGTTCCTTCCAAAATAACTTGGGGTTATTTTCCCAAGGAATATTAGCTCCTCCCTCCTTGAGATCATGAACTCATCTTTTTTCTTCCTTACAATCTACTTATAGGATTTTAAATTTATTTATTTTTGGTTTGGCTCTTTCAAAGTTTTCCTTGTTGTTTTGCATTCTTCATCAAACCAAGCATTAACAAGAAAACAATTTGTTTCATATTTCATGTTTTTTGCTCTTTTGCATTATGTAAGTCCGCTTTGAATTAAATTTGTTAGCTCGTGACTATGGAGGCCCCATGACGGAATTTTCTCCTTGTTAAAAACCCTCTCTAGTGCTATATTGAAGGTATTACAGTTATTTTGAGTCAAAATAATTCTTCCCTTTGAAGGAGGCTGCTGAATATCCTGATTATTTGACCCCTGTTGTTGTTGTTCCATCTAAGGGAAACTCAAATAGATCGATCTGTGATCATATTTCAACTCCCCAAGTTGTCCACCAATCAAAAATTCCTCCATTTTATCACATAAGTCATGTGAGAAAATTGCATAGTCCACTACACTTGCGCCATTGTAGGTATTACAAGTGAAACTGCCAGATTTCGCCCATCTAGCCAACCCATTACAAATGACTAAGTCAAATGTCCCACATAGACTGAGCAGTTTCTCCTCGAAAAGGTTGCAGCTTTTGTTGTCCTCTGAGACTCTTGTCCATTGATGATTGCTTTCTTGTGTAAGCCAAATAGGATTATAGTCTTCTTTACCACGAAGAATACTAGCTTGTTCGCTTGCAGTCCTAGCTAGCATTGAAATCACCTACTATAAGGACTTCAGTTAATTGAGAGTATGCTACAATATCATTTTTTAAAGCTGCAAAGGGGTCTTTGTGGTCAAGCCCCCTTCTTTTGTAAGTTTTTGAAACTTGTGGGGAAAAATCGCATGCTGCAATTCTAATGATGTTTCCATTTTCTGATATTTTAAACCAAATGAATTGTTTGTTTGATTCTTGTTTTTCTAACTAAATGAGACGACCTTTTTTCCCTCACTAAGACCATGATACCTTCGTGTCGTTTGCCATTCTCAACTAGCTTATTCCACATTGTCATCTTCAAATATCCTTCAAACAGAGGTGTATTGCATCCTTCATGCTCATGTTTTTCCAAGAGACAGATTATGTCTCTATTTTTTGCGATAGGTCCTAACCCAAGTCCCCGCCTCCAAGAATAACCTCTGCAGTTCCAAAAAGCTAGTCTTAAGGAAACCTGGGTAAGATTTGGTTGCTATTTTTTTTGGCCTACAAGACTCAGAGGTGAGTATTCATTCTTATGTTCCCATACTGGCCTTGTTAAGTAATTTCCTATTAAAGAAACTGTCGTTGTCGCTTCTTTCCTACCGCCTTCTTGTCCTATTTTAGAATGGTGATCGAAAGAGACAATAACAGCTTTTCCTTTGAACAGCCATGCCCGTTTTCCCTCATCTCTTGCTGCTCTGACCTTTACCATCTTTTCCCTTCTCTCTTCTTGTTGTCTAATAGTTAAATCTTCGTCTAGAAAAAAACGAGTGCCCCTCAAGAGTTTCTTCTTGCTTAGGAGAATATGTTTGTCACGTGTGCTTGACATGATGACTTTTATGGGCTATCTCTCGCATCGCTGGGCTTACCCACCCTCCATGCTTGGAAAATTCGATATTGCCAAAGTATCTTATCCTTTAAAAATTCCCTTCCGAGATCGAAGGTACATTCATTTTTTCCGTAATCTCTCACACCTTTGATGATTATGTTTGCTGCTCTAACTTGCCTTTATTTGGTTTCTCTGTTTTGCATGCTGCCCCCCTGGTTGTATGTTTCTTTTTCCATGTTAGCAGAATTGCTAATAATTTGTGCCCATGTTTGTGTGATAATCTGCAAGGGATCTAGCAACTGTAACAAACTCACAACCAAACTCTTAAGAATGTTGCAAAGAAGAAGAGAAGAATGCACTCAATAATCACTCATAAACACAGAATAATGAACAATATCAATATCATACATGGAATAACGAATGTAAAGAATGTGGTTACAATAACTATGATGTAGCATCATATAGGATTCGAATTATCCAAGTAGGGAATTCGAATCAGAGCTCAAAGTCTAGCTTGGATAACAATGGAGACATCATCCGATTAGTAGTATCAGTCATAAATGGTAATAGTAAGTCAAGTGTGTCTAACTGAGTCTAACAGAACCATCTAGGCATAAATCAGGGAATGGAGACTCCAAGGGGGGCACATGAGGTTGTCATAGGGTCAAGTGGCACTCCAAAACTAGCTAACTAGGAGCTACAGGTAGTTAGGATGAGCAATCAGTGGAACAACTACTCAATCCATGCACTAACTGAGTGATAACTCCCGGTAGGTGAGATAAGGCACCCTAACTGAGTGATAACTAAAGGTATGTGAGCAAAGGCGCACTAACTGAGTGTGGTAGGTGAGAAAAGGTGCATTTTGCATGCAGAAAATCAAAGAAGTCACTTTAGGTAGGTGGGAGGCCAACTGGGGGCTGTAGACAAGCTCTGGAAATCTAGGAACAAGCTCTAGGTGCTGGGAGGACCATCAAGGTGATGACTAGATGCATGCAATTGCATGCAGATGAGTGGATGCATGCAAAATGCATGCAAATGACTGGATGCATGCAGACATGCAAAACTGAAAAATGATGGGGAGAATATTCCAACACCCCCTCTTAATCTATACTATGAGGAAATAACTAAAAATAGTAAAATAGGGCCCTGGTGACTAAGACCAAAGGTCACCCCGTACAATCAATCTAAATAAAATAAGTGAGGAAAGAGGAAAAACCGAGTGGAAAGAAATCTCTCCCTCAAAATAGACCGAAGGATGCTAAAGTAGCATGTCATCACTCACCCCTGAAGGAGGCAAGTGTCCATCTTTTCCAAAGAAGGATCGATCGATCTGAAATGGATCAGTAATGTGAGAAGGATGAAACCTTCCATTCTGAAAATCTGATCTGGTTCTTCGTCGATCAGCTGGATCACCAACAAGATCTTCAGCAAATATGAGAGTAGTGTCTGCCCATCTTGGAAGAGGAGTAAAATCAGTTGAGAGATCATAAGGTTCTTGTGGAACTGAATCTCCCATTCCCTCGTCTTCATTATCATTTGCTAGATCTTCAGGTTCTTATGGATCTGGATCTAGCATTTGCTCTTCATCATATTCATTGTCATACTCTGAATCTGATCTGCCATGTGATGAAGGTTCGCTCTCTTGGAGCTCATCAACTTCCAAGCTCTGAATCTGAAATCTCATGTGAAGAATCATGTGAAGCTGATGTCTCATAATCTGAATATGAACTATCATGTGATGGAGATTCACTCTCTTGAAACTCATCATCACTCTCAAACTCTTAATCTGAAAACTCATGTGAAGAAGCAAGTGAAACTGGCTCATCATCACTTCCAAACTCAGAATCTGATGAAGTGGGAACAAAATCAGAAATGTGAACATCATGAAACTGCTTCTGAAGGTGCATGTAGATCTCTGATATCTCCCTTGAGTCATCATAGGTTAGATTATTACCAAAAGAACTAGAATCTGATGATGATGGATCTTCAACAAGATCACTAGTGGATGTAGTAGTGATGGCCCATTTGGCCATAGGATTTGAACCAGTAGGTGCTAGATCTTCAGGTTCTTGTGGATCTGGATCTAGCATTCTCACTTCTTCAAGAGTCCTCTTTTTCTCAATCTTCTTAGATCGATCCTTGCCTTTCAAGCAACCTTTGCAGGTGCCACGAGCAATCTTGCTATTTGGAAGACCATCAACCACATTTCGAGCTAGCTTGTAGTTGAGATGAGATAGTCTACTCTCTTCATGAGTATGAGAGCGAAGAGCATACTCCTTTGAGAGAGGTAAGAAGTGGGAAAACTCATAGAGTTTTGTCTCATGATTTGCAACTCCTTTTGCAATGATTTCACCTGAAACCATGTTTTGTATCTCGACTTCATTTGGAGAAAAGATGACTCTTTTGGGCTCTCCAATATGAGTCATTTGATACTCTAAAAGTAATTTTATTGTAAGAGAAGGAACATAAAGCACATCAGAAAAGTAACCATGGTCGAGATTGATTCTTCCAATCCCCTGAGAGGGGACTTTTGAATCATTGCCCAACATGAAGGAAGGGCCAACTGAGCATTCGAAGTTGGATAAGAGATCTTTGGAGAAAGACATATGTCTTGTTGCTCCTAAATCTATAATGAATGAGGATTCTTTTGATGCAATTGCCATAATAGCATGGAATCTTTCTTTGTCTTCAGATCTAGAAGGTTTAGTATCAGTATCTTTCTTCCTTGTATATGCAGGTACAGGAAGATTGTTCTTTTCAAGTAATTGAGCCATCATGTCTATAGATTTCCTCATACAAGCACTCTCGGGATGAGATCCTCGATGACAATATGTGCACTTTGATCTCATTTTATGAGATTGCTTGTTCTTCTTTGGGTTCGAAAGCCCATCTGACTGATATGGATCCTCTTTTGGCTTTGTATCATCCACTCTCTTTTCAGAAATCTTTTGCTTGTCTTTTCCATTCGCCCTTTTGGCCTCAGTAGCTGTAAGGGCTTAATCGAACTTGGGTTTGATCATTCCCATGGAGATTAACTTCTCTTGCTCTTGAGTAAGAGATTGGATGAAGTCATTAAGTGAGGGAAACTTCCATTTTGGAATGGACATCTTAGCTGACTGGAAAGTAGATACAAAAAAAGAGAAGTTTGGCCCCAACTTTGAGAGAATGGAAAGAATAAGCTGCTTGTCTTCTTTCACTATCTCATATCTTTTCAACTGTGATATCAAGCTTTTGAACTTGGTGAGGAAGGCATTGATTGATTAGAAGTTGTCAGGCCTCAAAGAGATGAGTTCATTCTCCAATTTGTGTCCTTTCATATCATCTTTCTGTCCAAAAAGGGATTCAAGCTTGTCCCAAACCTCTTTAGGAGATCTAAGATTGATGACATGGAAGTGAATATCTTCAGAAATTGAGAGAAGGAGGATGTGAACTGTGACAACAAGCCTATCCAAGTACTTGGACTTTTCAACTGCACTGAGAGGTTCTACCATCGTTCCATTGAGTATTCTAGTAAAGCTCTTGGATCTCATGAAGAGAGCCATCTTGGCTTTCCACTCAACATAGTTGGAAAATGTGAGATTTAGATCCATCTGAACAGAGAAGGTTGAATTGTTAAAGACGAATTCGAATGGGTGAATAAACCTGCAAAACAAGAAGAGTTTTTGCTGATGGAGAATGCTACACTTCGACTGAACACTACCTTTTGAAAACTAAGCACATAAAATAAGTCCTTCACACCTGGCTAGAACTCACTAGATTTTTCCAATGAATTCAAGTAATAGCACCAGGATTTGTCGTGGAAACTCAAAGGCTTCTGGTTCTCAAGTGAAAGATAGCTGCTCAAAGAAATGTTGCAATTGTTGCTGCTGCAATGGCTACAATTCGAATAGCTGCTTCCTGCCCTAATACCATGTGATAATCTGCAAGGGATCTAGAAACTGTAACAAAATCACAATCAAACCCTCAAGAATGTTGCAAAGAAGAAGAGAATAATGCACCCAATAATCACTCATAAACACAGAATAATGAACAATATCATTATCATACATGGAATAATGAATGTAAAGAATGTGGTTACAATAATTATAATGTAGCATCATATAGGATTTGAATTAGCCAAGTAGGGCATTCAAATCAAAGCTCAAAATCTATCTTGGATAACAATGGAGACACCATCCAGTCAGTAGTATCAGTCATAAATGGTAATAGTCATTCAAGTGTGTCTAACTGAGTCTAACAGAACTATCTAGGAATAAATCAAAGAATGGAGACTCCAAGGGGGGCACATGAGGTTGTCATAGGGTCAAGTGGCACTCCAAAACTAGCTAACTAGGAGCTACAGGTAGTTAGGATGAGCAATTAGTGGAACAACTACTCAATCCATGCACTAACTGAGTGATAACTCTCGGTAGGTGAGATAAGGCACCCTAACTGAGTGATAACTGAAGGTAAGTGAGCAAAGGTGCACTAACTAAGTGTGGTAGGTGAGAAAAGGCACACTTGGCATGCAGAAACTCAAAGAAGGCGCTTTAGGTAGGTGGGAGGCCAACTGGGGGCTGTAGACAGGCTCTGGAGAGCTAAGAACAAGATCTAGGTGTTGGGAGGACCATCAAGGTGATGAATGGATGCATGCAATTGCATGCAGATGACTGGATGCATGCAAAATGCATGCAGACATGCAAAACTAAAAAATGATGGGGAGAATATTCCAACAGTTTGGGAGTTTTTTATAAAACCTCCTTTCTCTTCCTCTGTTGTCTTCATTTCTTGTCTGCTTGCTTGTTCAACTGCTTTCTCTTCAACCTTGACTGTTTTAGAGCTCAGCATCTCTCTAATTTCCACTGCAGACTCTTTCATGACTTGTCGGGCCTCCTTCATGCTTTTCCATTCAACCTTTCCTACCAGAAGAGCTTCCTGTAACAGTGTAGCTCGATCCTTTAAAACCTTATTGCTTTCTACCAACCCCTGATTTTCCACTGTCAATAGATGAATTTTAAGGTCTCTCTCCTGCTCTTTGATTTCCAAATCCTCCAATCTCCTCTTGGAATTTAGTATCTCTTGCACATATAGGTCAGGTGATAGGTGAGAGGTGTGGATGTGGGACTATACAAGGTATGGTCATTGCTGCCTTTATTCCTGCTGTCGCCACCTCCTTTCAAAGGCGACTTGTTTGAAATTTTATTATGGTAAGCCAATTTTTCCTTTTTTGCTCCCATTTTAGATGGGAATCCCTGCGTTTTAATATACCCCGAAACTATTTGGCATTCACCCAAACCCACTTCCTTGATTTGTTTGCAGAGGCAATTTTTACTTGACCTAAATGGTTTGTTTCACCAGAGATTGTTATCTCTTGCCCATTTTTCATGTATGATGTTGTGTGCATTGTCATTGTCGTAATGGAAAAAAAAACACAGAGTAGGGAGAAGGACAATAAATTCACGACGATTTTAACCATATCCGATGGTTTTTCCGGTGTGATTCCAATGGAATCCCGCAGAAATTTTAAAAGAATTCTGAGAATTTCAAATAATAATGTTTAAATGCATAAAAATGCATAGAATATGGTTGTTATGGGGTTTTTAAGGGTGTTGAATTCATTTTTGAATTCATAATCATGATTTGATCAACATAAAATTTGTATTTCTTAAAAAAACATTGTTGGATTCCGACCAAAAACACGTCGGAAAGTCGAAATCGTCCCTTGTTTAGACTTCTTCTTTCCACATATCGTGAACATTTTTTACAAAATACACAATGATTATCTCTTTTGGGGGATGAACTTAGTGCAACCATGGATGAATCAAGGGATAATATAGTGTTACCATGAGTTAACTTAATGGATACATGTAATATAAAGGATATAAAGTTATGAATACCCAAAATAGACATTTGCATATGACATAAACACCAACAAGGAGGAATGTATAAATTACATTATATGCCATCTAACATTACAAACAATAACAATAAATAAAAAATGTTAAGACCTAAAATATCATCCATATATCGTTTTCCTTAGTAATAAGTGGAAGGATAACGAATGGGAAGGTTGGGAATTAGAAGTTTAGGAGTTGTGGGATTTGATGATTTTGTGCAAGGTAACAACTTAAATAGGAGGAGAGTTCAAAATGATCAGTTTTGGAAATGGGGGAAATTTGATTTGATTTATTAAAGGAGTTTAGGGGAGATAAGTAGGGACTGCTGAATTTTGGAAGAGGCAAGAGCTATGTTGGAAATTGAGAATAGTGGCAAGTTGAAACTTAGCAAACTAAGGTATTGTGAGCAGTTGTTGGAATGCCCTAAAATATTGATCAATATCTTAAGCCATTACTCCACCCCTGATCATTATCAGGGAAAATTCATTATAACACAATTGAGGCATAATTTCATGCCAATAGCCAAAGGACCTTGCATTATATTTCATGACTCCATTGGAATTTGATTGTAACATTGTAACACCCCTAGCGCATGAAAATTTCTCTTTTGATTTTGGGTGTAGTGGATTATTAGTTACTGAAGTTTATGATGCTTGTTTAAGAGATGAATTTTTGGACTTGTTATCTCCTTAATGACTACCTATAGTGATGACAATTCATATTGATTATTAATATATATAGCATTACTTCATTATTACTATGAGTATTTTTTATGGGATGTGATGAGTATTCTCTTGTAACAATGTTGAGTATTGATTTTTACCTTGATAATGATACATATGTATTCTTGATGATGTACCTTCTCTTATGATGCATTTAGATTCATGATGATTATGATGGTTGAAGTTTCATATTTTTATTGGTTGGATGCACACCATGTCATGTTATATTTCCATAACAAGCCTCTCACTTGTCTTAATGAAGAAGGAAAGCATAAGATAGTGAAAGGCATTCCAAGGCCTATTACCATAATGCAGGTTTCAACTGTACAACTAAAAAGATGTTTCAGAAAAGGGTGTCAAATGTATAAAGCTCATGTGGAGAAACCAGAAAAGGATAAGGGTCCTAACTTGGAATATTTCCCAGTATTACAGGAATATGCAGATGTGTTTGAAGAAATACCAGGATTACCACTAAAAAGAGATATTGTTTCTCTATTAACTTAGTGCTTGGAGCTGCCCCAGTTTCCAAAATACCATATAGAATGAGTACGCCTGAACTGAAAGAATTACAAATACAGCTTGAAGAGTTATTGAGGAAAGGATACATATGGCCAAGTGTATCCCCTTGGGGAGCACCAGTACTCTTTGTAAAAAAGAAAGATGGGACCTTGAGATTGTGTATTGACTCCAGGAAATTAAATAAGGTTACAGTGAAAAAAAAATATCCTCTACCTAGAATTGATGACCTATTTGACCAGTTGAAAGAAGCGAGGATTTACTCCAAGATAGATTTGAGATCAGGATATCATCAAGTGAGAATAAAGGATCAGGATATCAGCAAAACAACCTTCAGGACATGATATGGTCATTAAGATTTTGTGGTATTTCCATTTGGTTTATCAAATGCACCAGCTACCTTTATGTGCTTAATGAATGGCATATTTAGAAATTATTTGGACAAGTTTGTAATTGTGTTTTTAGATGGAATTTGTATTTACTCAAAATCAGTGGAAGGACATGAGGAGCATTTGAGATTAGTTTTACAAGTATTAAGGGAGAATCAGTTATATGCCAAGCTAAGTAAATGCTCATTCTATCATAAACAAATCCAGTACTTGGGACACATTATATCTGAGGAAGGGGTAGCAATGGATCCAAAGAATATTGAAGCTATCATGGGGTGGCATACACCCAGGAATGTAACAGAAGTCAGATCATTTATGGGGCTAGCTAGATATTATAGAAGGTTCGTAAAATGATTCTCAAAAGTAGCACATCCAATTACATCTTTACAAAAGAAGGGATTCAAATTTGAATGGACAACCAAGTGTGAATAAAGCTTCCAAGAGTTGAAGAGATTACTTACCAGTGCGTCAATTCTGAAAATTGTTGATCCAAATGAATATTTTATGGTATGTACAGATGCATGTAAAGAAGGAATTGGTGGTGTACTCATGCAAAATGGGCATGTGGTTTGTTGTGAATCTAGAAAGCTAAAGGAGCATGAGAAAAATTATGCTACACATGATTTAGAGTTGGCTACTATCATGCATGCCTTAAAAATGTGGAGACATTATCTCATGGGCAGAAAATTCGAATTAAGGACAGATCACAATGGGTTGAAGTATATATTTAATAAGTGGAATCTAAATGCAAGACAGACAATATGGTTGGAATTCCTATGTGAGTTTGAATTTGAAATCAAATATATTAAAGGAAAGGAGAATAAAGTTGCAGATGCACTCATCGGAAGAGCACATACTATGCATGTTGCAGCCATTAGCATGTGTCAATCAGATAAAAAATCAAAATTTTGGAAGTTGTTATTTCATACCAGCATTACATACAAGTGAAGAAGGATTACAATAGGGGAATTTACAGCATAAATTCAAAGGATACAGGTTGCAAAATGATGGGATTCTTATGAATAATAATAGAATTTACATTCCTAATTCTTGGAATTAAGGAAGATGATAATGGATGAAATACATAAGGTACCATATGCAGGACATCCTGGATATCAAAAGCCTATTACAGTAGAAAGAAGCCATTACTTTTGGCCAGGAATGAAAAAGGACATAGCTGAGTACATATCAAGATGTATGGAATGCCAAAACGTGAAGGTTGAGCATGGACATCCACCAGGATTACTTCAACCATTGCCAATAACAGAATGGAAATGGGATGTGTTGACAATAGATTTCATCACTAAATTATGCAGGAAAGTTAAACAACATGATTCAATTATGGTAGTAGTCGATAAGTTGACAAAGGTTGCAGATTTCATCCCAATTAAATAAACCCATAAGGCAACCAACATAACATAAATTTATATGGAGATTGCAAGATTACATGGAATACCCAGGGCAATTGTTTTCGATAGGGATCTAAATGCAAGACAGACAAGATGGTTGGAATTCCTATGTGAGTTTGAATTTGAAATAGAACATATTAAAGGAAAGGATAATAAAGTCGTAGATGCACTCAGCTGAAGAGTACATACAATGCAAGCTGCAACCATTAGCATGTGCCAATCGAATTTAAAAATCAAGAATCTGGAAGTTGTTATTTATGACTAGCATTATATATAGGTGAAATAAGGATTACAAAAAGAGAATTTACGACATAAATTCAAAGGATACAGGTTGCAGAATGATGGGATCCTTATGAATAATAACAAAATTTACATTCCTAATTTTGTGGAATTAAGGAAGATGGTAATGGATGAAATGCATAAGGTTCCATATGCAGGACATCCTAGATATCAAAATCCTATTACAGCAACAAGAAGCCAGTACTTATGGCTAGGAATGAAAAAGGACATATCAAGATGTATGGAATGCCCAAAAGTGAAGTTTGTGCATGGACATACAACAGGATTACTTCAACCATTGCCAATACCAGAATGGAAATGGGATGTGGTGACAATGGATTTCATCACTAAATTACCCAGGACAGTTAAACAACATGATTCAATTATGGTAGTAATGGATAAGTTGACAAAGGTTGCACATTTCATCCCACTTAAATCAACCCATAAGACAACCAACATAACATAAATTTATATGAAGGAGATTGCAAGATTACATGGAATACCCAGGGTAATAGTTTCAAAAAGGGATCCAAAATTTACTTCAAAATTGTGGAAGGGATTATTCAAAGGGTTTGGAACAAATTTGAATATGAGTACAGCGTATCACCCACAAACGGATGGGCAGATTGAAAGGGTAAATCAAGTAATTGAATATATGCTTAGAATGTATGTGATGGATCAACCATCTGTAATATCCCCATTTTGACCCCATTACATTAAAATGTAAATAATGTAATATTGTTATAAAATCATGGTGAGGAGCTTAAGGCCAAGGCCCCGCCATCGATTTAGTGATGCATATGGTTTATGTGTTATCCAGGCACATTGGATTTGTAAATATGCATTTTAATAAATTACCCACAACTAGCTATGCAATGCAACAAGGGATAAGGGCATGATATTACAAGGAATTGGGAGGGAAAACATTCAAACCCTTGGATCCAATCAACTCAAGCCAAGTGTCAATGAGAGAACCAATCAAACCATCAACTACCCATGTTGACTTTTGTACCCAATCATTTATTTCTCCCAAGAGTTGGTTGAGGTAGTTAATGCCTTGGGGAATGGGAGGTATGGCTGTCCAAATTCGAGTATGGGCAAGCCACCCTACATAGAAAAATGTGTTTGGATTCTTGGGCAAGAAAAGAGCCATGAATTGCTCCCCAAGCCATTATCCATCAACCAGTTTGGCTCCTCACGAGTTTGGAGCTACCTGGGCGTTTTCCAACCATGTTTGTCTGTGTTTTCCTTCATTCTCAGGTGGGAGAAGGGATTTTTTGTGTTGTATACCAGTGGGGAAGAAAGGAATGGAATTGGGGTTCCATAGAGACCATTTTTGTTGTTAAATGCTTAGAGAGTTGGGGAGAAAACGTTTTCCCCCCTGTGAATGTTTTTCCCCATCCCACAATTCATTTTTTGGCTAGAAACTATTTGGGAAAAACCCATGGCCATCCTGTTGGTAAATCCATTGCTTTGACTTGAGATTGAGTGCAAGCATCCAGGGTTCAAGTGTAACCTGATAAACCCAGCTGAGGACTGGCTTGGCTTAGATGCAGTGATTATTTGGTTGTGTAGAAAGATGAATGTCCCCTTTTCCTTATAAGAATCATTCCTAGCTCAGGGGTGGCAGTTGTGTTGAGAGATTGATGAACACAACTGGCCTATGGTTGGGTGGAACGTTGCAGCGACATAGCTAGTTGTTTGGGACAATTGCACAATGAAGATAAGTGTTTCTCTGTCTATGTATTTTACTTCTGCAATGCATTAATTTGATGACTATTGATATGTGGTATGCATGAGTAATGTGTGTGGATAGTTTAATTCCGTTGTGCATGTTTGATGTGTTTGCATCTGCACACAAATGTTTTATTCATATGATTCTAATGAGTGGGCTGAGATTATGTGAAAGCCCAGAATTTGGCATCATGTTCCCTTCCTCAAATTGGGTCTGCGGGAGGGTACATTACATTTGGTATCAAAGTTTCTAGTTGCAGCATTGGGCCTTCATGGGATACCTATCACAATTGTACAGGTAAGTATACTTCCTACTCATCAGTGATCACTGTGAAAAAATTCAAATTTTCAAAAAAAATTCTAAGTGTTTCTAAGTTTTCCGCCAAGGCTGTGTCAGCGAAACTTGCGGAGTTGCGCCGAAATGGTCGACGAAACTCGTTGAGTTGCACCGAAACGGTCGATGAAACTCGCTGAGTTACGCCGAAAAAGTTTGTCGAATTTCAAAAAATTTCTAAGTATTTTTTTGAAAAAAAATTCTGAGTGTTTTTGTTGAGCCGACGCATTTCAGTGAGTCTCATGGAGTTGAACCGATACGTTTCGTCAAAACTCACTGAGTGGAGCCGAAACGGTCGGCGAAATTGGCTGAGTTGTGCTGACAAAGTTGCGGAAGTGCCAGGGAAAGGAAGAAAAATTTCAAAAATTTCTAAGTGTTTTTGACGGAAGAACTATGCAAGTTGGTCTGAAATGGCGGAAGAACTCGACAAGTTGGTCTGAAACGGTGGATAACTTGGCAAGTTGGTCCGAAACGGCAGAAGAACTCGGAAAGTTGGTTCGAAACGGCGGAAGAACTCAGCGAGTTGGTCCAAAACGACGGCAAAACTCGGCGAGTTGGCCCGAAACAGGGAATTTCAACTATTTTCAAGGGAGATTTTTCAGGTGCCAAAAGTTGAAAAATGCCATGGAACTTATGCACCAGAAGCCACAAGGGGGCAATCCCCCTTGACCCCCGTCGTCCCCCGGAGATAGTCATTGAAAGTGTTAAATGCATTCTCTATGCTTGGGATGAGAAGCAGGAATTGCATAGAAGGTTGTGGAAGCCTTATTAAGAGTAATTGGTTGTGGGAGTAGCAAGGAAATGTCTATGCTTGGAATGTGCACTATGGAGGATTAAAGAGGGAATTTCCTCACCTTAAACTATTTCTGTTTATAGCATAGGAATTGCATATTTGGAAAATATCAAATGACTGATTACACGTAAGTATATGTTGAATTGCTAATTCATGAGAAGATCATAGCTAATGATTGCTTGTATGCTTGGTAGGAAATCCAAGAAAAGGATCAATTATGATGTGGAGGAGGAACTCCATGTCAGAATGAGGAATTGGAAAGGGAAAATTCCTTAACTCCTCCATTGCTATTATATTTATATTTCCTAAGTTTAATATACTGAAATTTATGGCATAGGGATGTTGGAAATGCAAGGGAGTAATGCATATGAATTAGTGGGCATGATTAAAGAGTCATTGCATACTGCATGTGAATTGCTTATGCATGAACATGATGTTGCATACGGATAAAGGTAGTGAAAGTTAGACATGCAATAGCCCATTAATGGTATTGCCTATGGTTGATCACCAGTAATGTTGTTGATAATGGTTGTACGAATCATACCATAGAAGCATGATTGAAAATGCAAGAGGATAGATAGATGAAATGAATATGTACTAGCTGGAATACTAACAGACATTGCACATTGCATGTAAAAATGTTTTTGCATGTATATGATATTGCATATTGGTAAAATAGTGAGGTTTTACATATACAATGAGCCACTTTAGATAATTATGGTGGTTGCTAATAATTAGTTGTGTTCGCATTGTTTATAGGACCAAAGGCAACCGTAGCATGGCTAAAGATGAGGATGATGTTATTGCATATGACCAACAACCTTATGAGGAAAGGATGGTGCAACGAATCTATGATCACGAGGTTGGAAAAAAGGACTGTGTAGCCTTGGTAAGAGACCAACTGATCAGGTAACATCAAGTAATGTTAATGACAGCCATGCAGGTAATGGTTATTTATGCTTAATTGCATGAATGTTGAAGGAGGATTTGGTAAGATCCCTTCAACTATGTTTAAACTATGTTGATTGGTTTGCATGTGGTATTGAGTGCCTGGAAGTGAATGTCAACACACCGAGTATAGTGAGGTGTGGGTAAGTAAAGGCAAGGAGCCTTACACCCTATAGTTTCTTAGAAACCTCAATGCATTCATATGAAATTATATCATGCCATTTGTGTATATTGTTTGTGAGTTTAACAACCAAAGAAAGTAAAGACTTATAGTCATGTTGTGGTAGTACATGCCATATGAGACAGCCATGGTTAGGCCATAATATGCTGGAATGTATAGTATTCATGGATTAATGCAAGGTTGTATTGAGAAGTTATGCATTGGGTGAATGCACTTGAAAATATTATGTTATTGTTGTGAATGTGCATGCATATGTGGGGGTGCACATGTTGAGATGCATTGTGTGAATGCATGGTTATGATATATATATGTTTCAATGCAATTAGATAATCGATGAAATGATGAACCATTGTTAATATTGAGACCATTTCATGAGTTGCTGTGAATGCAGGAGAATGATTGCATGAAGAAGGTAGACATGTTGATGGGCTACCAGAGTGCTCTGTTGGAAGGACAGAGTTTCATAAAAAGAATATGGCTGTGAAGTATTGAATACTGGAGTTTTATTTAAATTGCATGGATAGTGTACCTGTGTCTTGCAATTTTATTATGACAGTGATGCATATATAGATAGATAGATAGATATTTCATTGCATTTCAAATATTAACAACTGAAAGTGTTTGAATTATTGAGCGTTATAATTCTGATATCACTTCAGTGACTGTTGTAGCAATGAAAATATTATATGCATAGCTACTCATAACGTGTTTGGCTGATTGAAGTTCAAATTTCAGGTAGGAAAGTCTTGCGTATGGCAATGAGGATAAGTGCATAGTAAATACCAAAATATACCATGTGCAGGAGCCAAAGGTTATGAGAAGTTTCTCATGGTTGTAACTTATGCATGAAACAAATCTGAAAATTTTCTGGTTTAAGTTGATGAGAATAATCTCATGGTTGCAAATCTAAATTCCACAGGAAAACAGATTTGTAAATTTCAGATTTGAATTTTGCTAATAATTGCTAATGACTGTTTGGCTTACATAAAATTGTGTTAGGAAGACATGTTGTAGGTGGATGTTCATGTATGGTAGCAAGGGTGAAACCATAATGGACAGAGTGATACCACTTACTAGAGCCAAACAATATGAGGATAGCCTCATTGCTAAGAAAATCAATTTCTGTAGTAGATGGAATTGCAAATTCATATTAAATTTAATTAATAATGACATTGATTGGTTATGGAACAATCAGATTTGAAGTTTATTGTTAAATTTTGTTTACTATTTGGCTATTTGATAAGTGTGCCAGGATGACACATTGCAGGAAGACCATGTATGATGGCCTGCAGAATCCAAACTAGATGGGAAGAACCCCATCCTTTGGAAATGGGTTTCGTGTGAAACGCCATAGTAAGTTTGTTAATATCCCAGCTGCACTGCATGATTGGAAATCCATGTGAGTGAGATAGTGAAATTATGCCAAGAAGGCATGTGTGGGTTATGGAACGTGAAAATATTGGGGTGGCAAACCGAAGTACTATTGACTCAGAGAAGGGAGCCCCCATTCTTCGCAAATGAAGGAAAGATACATCTGAAAAGGGATAAGTATTATGTAACCCTAACTCAAAATATACATGTCTGGTTATTAGATTTAATATGAAAAGCATGTTTTATTATTTCATTATTATTCTAGACTGCTTGAGTATGATTAGGGCCTACATGTCTCACATCCGAAAGGGAGTGCACACCTTTCTGGTGCTGGGTTATGATAGGGTTGTCAATATTGATTACACCCTAATGGAATGGATGCATTCCTGGTGTTTCAATACTTGATAGTGAATGTTATGAAATATGGTTACAATTTCAGAGCAGCAATACTGATGAGTTTTCTTATCCATCTTGTGTTGTCATCTAAAACAGATGCAATTTGGTGCTGCACACGGAAAAATCATAATGAATGGTTGTTGTGGGTGTTGTGAAGGTTGTTATGAAGGGTTGTTGCATGCCTAATAAACCCAGTCGGTGCACTGGTTTGGAATTATTTACTTGGACGTTGTGTGGTGTGAGTGGGTATCATGGGGCCATGATAGCCTACAGTCAAGAAAGTCACCTATAGAGTTCCTAAAGGGAATCGTTGGTTTTCCCGGGAGAGGGAATGCCATCCTTATGTGGATTAAGAATTGTTATGCGCATGGAGGGTTGTGACACGTGTGAAAGGCTTATGCAATCCTAAGGAAGAGTGGTAGAGCCTTGACCTATAATGGTCGGTGGTGCAGTTTTCTTCCATTGGTCGATGACCCAAACGAATGTGCTGGCTCGGCAATGGAGTGGGCCAACCAGGTATGGGACTGGTTGGGCACCACGAATGCTTGGTAAATCCAGTCGGCGTGAAGGTGTACTGGTTGGGCATTAACTATTTGATGTTGTGGAGAAACATGCATGTTGACCAAACATCCAAGTCCATAGGCAATCCCAAGGCTTGCAAAGAGAAGCAGGATCCTGTGGACCAGAAAGGAAATGCACAATACAGATAAGTATTCATTTTCATTTAGTTCTTGTTTGGAATAATGAAGATTTCAGGTATAATTCTTCTAACAGCTAAGCTGATACACTATTGTTTCTTTGTTGGAAACCTTGGTCATTGCAGGAAAGCAAGGACCCTGAAAGAACTATAAAAATATTGATAAATCCAAAGAGTAATTGGTTGGGCGCTAAAATTCTTGGTAAATCCAGAGAGTAACTGGTTGGGCGCTAAAATTCTTGGTAAATCCAAAGAGTAACTGATGCTTGATAAATTCACAGAATAGTTGGTAGGATCATTAACCACTTGATGTTATGGAGCATCCGACATACTGGAAAAACACTCCTTAAATAATTAATAAACCCAGTCGGCATACTGTCCTGGCATTGCCTATTCGAATGGTTGTGGAGTAGCCTGCGTTCTAACCCAACATTCATTATTGTACCCACGGGAAATCCAATGCTTGTAAAGAAAAGAAGGAGCCTGTGGAATAAAGTGAAGACATCCAATACAGATAAGTATTTGTTTATCTTGCAGCTTCTTACTTATGAATATACATGTGTATATGAATTGTTTATGATTTCTTAAACTCTTGTTTAGAAATAAACCCTATGAGGATAAACTGAACATGTAAATTGATTCAATGTTTGAGTGTAGGTATTGTTGAAAGTAAGGACTACGAAGGCATCATAGGGATGCATATGGACATGTGACTGTCCTAAAGAGCTCAGTATGAACGGTAATGAAAGATGGTGCTAGTGGACATGTGTGGGTCCTAGTAGCCACAGGTTCTGTAAGAAACAATGGGGAAGGTTCCCTAGTTGAAAAGCATTAGACATACCTTAGACACTAAGTGTCATAGCCAAGAAATGGCATGTCAAGCATTCACATTGAAGTGAAAGAGGCTAAGGAGCACGAAAACCAGAGTTGTGGTGTGGCTCCGGATTGGAACAAGACTAAGAAGGGGAAACTCTTACTCTTCTCTTTCCTTTTTTATTGATGCATTTCAGAAACAAAGGATTGTTGAATGCATGTTGTGACTGGAAGTTGATTGTATTTATTGCTTGAAATGAGTTGTGAATGTTGAAATAGTTAATTTCCTATGAAAAGATAAACATGAATGAATTCATGTGTATGTTGGGAAAGCATGAAATGTGTGGAAGTCTCATGAGTAAAGCATGGACGTTCCATGTCAATTGGGAAAATAATTGACTAATCTTAATATTGTGTTATGCTTGTCCTAATAGGAATTGTCGTGATGATTCTCACGGGTGAGACATTGAAATCCATTGAGTGCAGCTAGTACTAGCCAAGTGTTGCTAGTGAGAAAAGTGAGAGCCAGCGTGCACATTGATCATGGAAGCAGACCAAAAGCTTTTTTTTTTGGCTGAAAATCTTCCTCAAATAGTTACCAGGACAGCAAGAAATATGGCATCCATGAAATTCCAAACTTGCAGAGTAGCTGGAAGGTGAATAAAAGGAAGGGATTGCTATGGAGCAATGCCCACCTACAAAGATGGAAGGTCAAAGCCAGCAGGAGCAGATTGAGGAAACCAAAGGACTTGATCCTGAAAGTTCAAAGTAAAGAGATGAATGCAGGACAGACCTGCCACCATTTGTGAATTTTGAAGCATGTATAAAGTGGGTATTTAATCCTAAGTATTGGAACACCGAGGACGGTGTTATTCCAAGGGGGAGGGGAATGTAATATCCCCATTTTGACCCCATTACATTCAAATGTAAATGATGTAATATTGTTATAAAATCATGTTGAGGAGCTCAAGGCCAAGGCCCCGTCATCGATTTAGTGATGCATATGGTTTATGTGCTAGCCAAGCACATTGGAATTGTAAATATGCACTTTAATAAATTACCCACAACTAGCTATGCAATGCAACAAGAGATGGGGGCATGATCTTACAAGGAATTGGGAGGGAAAACATTCAAACCCTTGGAGCCAATCAACTCAAGCCAAGTGTCAATGAGAAAACCAATCAAACCCTCAACTACCCATGTTGACTTGTGTACCCAACCATTTATTTCTCCCAAGAGTTGGTTGAGGTAGTTAATGCCTTGGGGAATGGGAGGTATGGCTGTCCAAATTCGATTATGGGCAAGCCACCCTACATAGAAAATCATGTTTGGCTTCTTGGGCAAGAAAAGAGCCATGAATTTCTCCCCAAGTCATTATCCATCAACCACTTTGGCTCCCTCACGAGTTTGGAGCTACCTGGGCGTTTTCCAGCCATGTTTGTCTTTGTTTTCCTTCATTCTCAGCTGGGAGAAGGGAGTTTTTGTGTTGTATACCAGTGGGGAAGAAAGGGAATGGAATTGGGGTTCCATAGAGACCATTTTTGTTGTTAAATGCTTAGAGAGTTGGGGAGAAAATGTTTTCCTCCATGTGAATGTTTTTCCCCTTCCCACAATTCATTTTTGGCTGGAAACTATTTGGGAAAAACCCATGGCCATCCTGTTGGTAAATCCATTGCTTTGACTTGAGCTTGAGTACAAGCATCCAGGGTTCAAGTGTAGCCTGATAAACCCAGCTGAGGACTAGCTTGGCTTAGATGCAGTGATTATTTGGCTGTGTAGAAGGATGAATGTCCCATTGTCCTTGTAAGAATCATGCCCAGCTCGGGGGTGACAGTTGTGTTGAGAGATTGATGAACACAATTGGCCTATGGTTGGGTGGAACGCTGCAGCGACATAGCTAATTGTTTGGGACAATTACACAATGAAGATAAGTGTTTCTCTGTCTATGTATTTTACTTCTGCAATGCATTAATTTGATGACTGTTGATATGCGGTATGCATGAGTAATGTGTGTGGATAGTTTAATTCCGCTGTGCATGTTTGATTTGTTTGCATCTGCACACAAACGTTTTATTCATATGATTCTAATGAGTGGGCTGAGATTATGTGAAAGCCCGGAATTTGGCATCATGTTCCCTTCCTCGAATTGGGTCCGCGGGAGGGTACATTACACCATCCAAATGGAAATATTACTTGCATTTAGTAGAGTTTGCTTATAATAATGGATATCATGCATCTTTAAATATGAGTCCATTTGAAGCCTTATACGAAAGAAAATGTAATACTCCCATCTGCTGGGACAATCCAACCAATAGAGTGGTTATTGGGATAGAGTTGCTTAAGGAAATGGAAGAACAAATGGTTAAGATCAGGAAGAATTTAAAAACAACACAGGACAGATAGAAAAATTATGCAGACAAAGGCAGAATAGCAAGAGAATTTAGAGCTGGTGATCATGTGTATTTAAAAGTCAGACCAAAGAAAAGTTCATTGAATCTTGGGATATGTCCTAAGTTAGTGCCCAGATATTGTGGGTCGTTTGAAATATTAATTTCTAGGATAGGGCTTGTTGAATATGAACTTTCATTGCCTGCATGCATAAAATTTCATAATGTGTTTCATGTATCTTTATTGAAAAAGTATGTGCCTGATCCTAACCACATTGTTAATTGGGAATTGATTTAGGTGGAACCAAAAGGAGATATACCGGTGCTACCAATATGTATCCTAGACAAGAAATTCATGTTGCTTCGGAATAGGGAAATCAGGCAGGTAAAATTCTAGTGGACACATTACAGCCCTGAGGAAGCAACGTGGGAGCTTGAGGATACTATGTGGGAAGCATACCCGCATCTATTTTGAAGTTTTGTATAGGTAAATTGTTAGGAACCCATGTCTTTACTTTGTTAGTATATTGTTGTTGGACGCATATGCTTTGTAAGTCGTCCCGTAGTATTTGTTGATCAATAGTTTATGTTATTGTTGTTGGCACATATGCTTTGTAAGTCACCCGTAGTATTGTTGATCCATAGTTTGTAGTGGCCCATGGTTTTGACCCATAGTATTGGTGCCTAGACTTAGTATATAAGTGTGTGTTGAGACCTATGAAGGCACCGTGAAGTTATTTGTATTGAGCTTGCTCATAGGAGGTTTCCCCCTCAAAGTGGCCTGTGATCAATATAAAAGTGATTCTAAGTTTTGTCATTTCTGCTATTTCGCATATTCTTATTAATTAATTGTTGCAGGTGCATCACATCTGGTATCAGAGCACTTTCTTGGGCTCGCTGGGTGAAATTTTTGCCAAAAAAAATTTCGCATCTGTTGCAGGTTCGGATTTGGGAATAATCCCTATCCGCTTAACTGTGGGAAGTACTTGGGCATAAGCCCTAAAACTCATTGTGAGGAGTACCACAGGAACCCTGAAGTAGTTGGCCCATTGAGAGGACCTGCCAGCGAAAAGGGCAACGACCCCTACTTGATTGACTAGTTCCCACCCGTGAGGTAAACCAAGAGCTGTCGTTTGTGGCAAAGTGGTTATCAGTTTTACCTAAGCCATGGAGTGAGGGGTACTGCCCCAATACGCAAGCCGTCAGACAGCATTGGTGGTCGAGTGAAACCCCTGAACTGTTAGGAAGCCGCACATACCTAGGGTCCATATCTATTTTCAGTTGAACTGTTGTCGATCATTGCTGCGCTGTTTTAGATCCAGTCATTCAGATCCATTTTGCAAGTTGTTCCAGATCCAGCCATTTTCAATCCCTTCGGCATCATTTCATATCCCTTCCGAGCCGTAGTCGCTCCAGTCTAGAAAAAAAAAACAATTTTTTCTCCATATCTCCCTTGTTTTCACTCTGTCTCCCTTGAAATTTTTGGGGAACCCCTGTCATCCCATTCTGCATATTTCATTCCTGAGGACCCTATTCCCAATTCCCCTTCCCAAAGCCCGAAATTCCACATTTGTCTATTTTTAGGGTTTGCCATAACTTCCTCAGATTTCACCCAATCACCTTCAAATTTTACCACAGAGTTCCTTTCTGAATTCTGCTTCTTTGTTCCCCTCTGCCAAATTTTCCCATTCTTTCACCCTGCTTCTAAAATCCTCATTTTTGCTCCCCTGTCTATTCGACAGTGTCCAAAACCTAGTCAAACCCCAATTACCCTTCATATTTTTTCCCCAGTCCAGATTTTCCTCTACTGAAGTAGTTTCTGTTTTTGTTTTCCTACCCAGTCAACCAAAAAAAAAAAAAAAACACTCCTGGTTATGGTTGTCACCCATGCAGGAGAAAAAACCATGGAGGATGCACTTGCAGCCATCCAAGCCAAACTCCAAGATCTGGATGAAAAATTTCTCAGCCTCCATCTTGAACATTCAACTATGAACAACAAACGGCAGTCAGAGTCTTCATCAGACAATGGGTTCTCGTCTTCCAGCAATTTTCGTGGTCCGAAGCTTGATTTTCCTCGCTTCAATGGTACCGATCCAACTGGATGGATCTATCGTGCAGAACAGTATTTCAATCTGTATAATACTTTTAATGTCAACAAAGTTCCGTTGGCATCCTTTCATTTGGAACAGGAAGCTCTTCAATGGTACCGTTGGTACATCAAGGCTCATGCAGAGCCAAAATGGCCATACTTTTGCCAGCTCCTTTTGCAACGATTTGGTCCTAGTGCTTTTGATGACTTCACAGGAGCCCTCACTAAACTTCGCCAAATTGGCACTGTGAGAGAGTATCAAACCGAATTTGAGAAACTAGCCAATCACACCGAAGGATTGTCTGATGACTTTTACCGGAGTTGTTTTATCAGTGGTCTAAAGGATGCCATCTGCTCTGAGGTCCAAATGTTCCATCCCAACACAATGATGGAAGCCTTAGGGTTGGCTAAGTTGGCAGAAGACAATATTACAGCCCAACAACGCTCCAAGCCCACTTTTGTTCCCTTCCGAAATATGGGTTCTCAACGACCACCTATACCGCAGGCTCCTCGACCAACTCCTATCAAGCGTTTGTCTGAAACAGAGATGCAAGCACGCAGAGAAAAGGGGCTTTGCTATAATTGTGATGAGAAATTCACTCGGGGACATAGATGTGTTCAGCAAAATCTCTATCTCTTGGATGTGGATTCTCCGCCTACCTCTGAAATTGGTGACGAAGATCCAGAAACACTGGATGCTCCGATCGACATTCAGGAACCGCCTATTGACCCTCCATCTCAGGATGACCAGCCAGAGATATCTCTCCATGCTTTAGCTGGAATCACCACCCCCCAAACAATGCGGGTCAGGGGTTACTTCAAGAAGCTTCCTTTTACAATACTCATTGATTCTGGTGGCACTCATAATTTCATTGACCCTCGGATCGCCAAACAAGCTGATTATTTTATCCATCCTTGCTCCAACTTTGAAGTCATGGTTGCCAATGGGGGCACCTTACCTTGCAAAGGGAAGTGTCGAAATGTGCGTATCTCTATGGGAGATTATACCTTGCGCTCTGACATGTTTTCCTTGACCTTAGGCAGATGTGATGTGGTTTTGGGCGCTCAATGGCTACGCACACTTGGCCCTATCTTATGGGATTTTGCTGAACTTTGGATGCAGTTTTCCCTCAATGGAAAAAAACACACATTGATAGGATTACAACCAGGTTCTCTCAGCATCATCAGTTCACATCGCATGGAAAAAATCCTCAAGAATAATTCACATGGTGTCATCGCTCAACTCCATTCCATTCAGATGCAACCTTCAGCGGTCTCCCCTACTCCTTTGGATCTACAACAAATTCTGGATCGATATACAGGTGTCTTTGCTGAACCAGTGGGATTGCCACCTTCCAGGACAGAAGACCATCATATTCATCTCCTTCCTGGCAGCGTTCCTCCCAACATCAAGCCCTATCGCTACCCATTTCACCAAAAAACGGAGATTGAAATGCTCATTCGGGACTTATTGAAGCAAGGTATTATTCACCCAAGCACTAGTTCCTTTTCTTCTCCAGTTATTCTTGTCTGCAAAAAAGATGGATCATGGCGCCTCTGCATTGACTTCCGAGCACTTAATCACCTCACCATCAAGGATAAGTTTCCAATTCCTGTTGTTGATGAGCTTCATGGGGCTCACTTTTTCTCCAAGTTGGATCTTCGTTCTGGGTATCATCAAATTCGGGTTCATGAGGATGATATCCCTAAAACAGCTTTCCACACACATGATGGCCATTATGAGTTTTTGGTCATGCCCTTTGGCCTCACTAATGCTCCTTCCACATTCCAGGCCTTAATGAATAAAATATTTCGACCCTACTTGCGGAAATTCATTCTGGTATTATTTGATGATATCCTCATCTACAGTAAAACATGGGATGAACATCTCCAGCATCTGGATCTTGTCATGCAACTTTTCTCTTACCATCATCTCCATGCCAAGCAGTCTAAATGTGTTTTTGGACAGAAGGAAGTTGAGTATCTCGGGCACATTATCTCAGCACAAGGGGTTCTCGTGGATCCTGCCAAAATCGATGCCATGAACAATTGGCCGCATCCTCAGACACTCAAGAGCCTTCGTGGTTTTTTGGGGTTGACTGGATACTACCGCAAGTTTGTCAAGGATTATGGGAAGATTGCAACTCCATTAAATGCTCTATTGAAAAAGGATGCTTTTACATGGACACATGCTGCTCAGTGTACATTTGACAAACTAAAACAAGCTATGTGTACTACACCTGTTCTAGCTATGCCCAATTTTTCCAAGCCCTTCACTATTGAGAGTGATGCTTGCGGAAATGGACTTGGTGATGTTCTCCTTCAAGATGAACACCCCATTGTGTTCACCAGCAAAGCCCTTTCAGGTAAGAATTTAGCTGCCTCTACCTATGAGAAGGAAATGATGGCTATTTTGCATGCAGTACAGAAGTGGCGCCCATACCTATTAGGGAATCATTTCTGCATCAAGACTGATCACCAGAGTCTGAAATATTTCTTGGAACAGCGTGTCTCCTCCCCGGCACAACAGAAATGGGTTAGAAAACTCATGGGTTATGACTATGAGATCACTTACAAGAAGGGTAAAGACAATATTGTTGCAGATGCTCTTTCTCGCACATTTGATGCCCAAGGTTCTCTTTCAGCTATTTCTATGCCTGTTCCAACTTGGTTGCAATCTGTTCAACAGGGTTATGTCAATGACTCTTCCTTATCTCAAATCATCCAACGCTTGACCAACAACCCTTCTGTTGTACCACATTACTCTTGGGATGGTGCTTCTCTGAGATACAAGGGTCATCTGGTGCTTCCCCAGAGCACACATCTTCAACAGGCTGTCTTCTATGAACACCATGCTTCTCCATCGGCAGGGCACTCTGGGTTCCTCAAAACGTGTTGATGTATATGTAACTTCGGAATGTATTTCATCTGTGTATTTTATATATATTTATTGTACCCTTATAAGAGATGTGTTATTCCTCTACAAGGAAGTGTCGTCATGTGGATTGACAAGTGTCGCAAGTGTCTGTACTTGTCGATGGGTTATTAGACCACCATGTGGGGTCGGCCCTGAATTATATATAATATAATGTGGATGTATTTAGATAGACAAGTCGGCCCCATAAGGTCATTGGGCAAAAAGGTTTGTATAAATAGAGATCGGAGATCTCTATTTTACTCACTCGAAAAAGTAACTCACTCTCACTTGAAAAGTGGCGCACTAGTGAGGAGGAGGATCATCTGCTATCAGGAGACTATCTCAGTGTTATTTGGTTGTACTTTGGTTGAGCCATTGCTCTCTTTATCTCTGAGGAAGTTGTGGGGTTTTTCACCTTAGGGTTTTCCCCACGGAAACTCTGTGTCTCTTGTCTCTTATGCTTTTGATTCTTTTGATGCTTGTCATATTGTGATTGTCATGCATTGATATACTGTAGATATTATTCTCTCAGCAAAGATCCTAGAGTATTGTGAATTAATGCTCAAAATTTAACATGGTATCAGAGCTAACCTGAGAAGAAGACATTTTGCAGTGACGGAAGCTTGAGTTTCTTGTTTATTGGGTTTCTCTCCAGATATTTTTGAAAATCAGTATAGTAGATTGACTCTACTCATCAAGGCGCATCTATCTGTCCAATCATAATTCAATTCTGAGCATTTTCAGATTTGGCCCTAAAAATTAGGGTTTCCACAAAAATAGGAATTTCTGGAATCTGAAGACACAGCTGGAAGCTCCTTACAAAAATCAAAGTTTAGAGCTTTGGATTGATATTTTTGGCTAGGTAGATCTCCGGGAAACTCAAACCCTAATTCAAGGCTCTCCCTAGTGAACCCGGGAGGACAAAAAGGAAATTCTGAAGGACAAGACTTTGTTGATCTCAAATTATGAATGCACCAGGCTGATCAGCTCATCAAGGCGCATCTTTCTATCCTTTCAAAATTTTGAAATTCACATTTTGAATTTTTAGGGTTTCTCTGACAAACCCTAATCCGGGACCAGATCCAGTTTTTAGCACTTCAAGTGGTAAGATCTAAATCTTTTCTATTTCCATTTGAAGTACTCTTTAAGATGTCTCTCCACACCAAGCTTGAGGATAAGCTTGAAGGGGCTGATAACTTCCGAGCCTAGAAGTATAGAATTGGGTTAATCCTGGAAGAGAATGAGTTGGACTCATATGTGAAAGAAAACATCCCTATCCCAGAGGATGAAGAGGCCAAGGTATTGCACAAGAAGAACTTGGTCAAGGCAAAGAGAATCATTGCTGATTCCATTAAAGATCATCTCATACCCCATGTGTCCTCTCTAAAGACACCCAAGGAGATGTTTGACTCTTTGACCAAGCTGTTTGAAGGGAAGAACATAAATCGGAAGATGACCCTGCGGAACCAATTGAAAGGAGTAAAATTTCAGAATGGAGAAACCATTCAATCTTATTTTTCAAGGGTCTCACAGATCAAGGAACAGCTAGAAGCAGTGGATGAAATGGTGGAGAATGGTGAAGTGGTAATGACCACTCTAAATGGCCTACCCAGGTCATGGGATTCCTTTATCCAAGGAATTTGTGCAAGGAAGAAGTTGATTTCCTTCAGTAGACTATAGGAAGAATGCTCACAAGAAGAAACAAGGCTTGTGGCACGAGAAGAAAAGATGGGAAATGAAGATCAAGCTCTCACAGCTCACCAAGAAAGGGAAGTCCAAGAGAGAGACATCTCACTCCAAGAAATCTTCACATCACTTCAAAGAAAGAAGAATATGCTTCACCTGTAATGAGAAAGGACATATTGCCATAAATTGTCCCAAGAAGAAGAAGGACAACAACAACTCCAACAAGAAGAAGAAGGGTAGCAAAAGAAGGTTTCATGCTCATGCTGCCGAGGATGATGAACCACCCAAGAAGAAGGCTAGGGCAGAAAGTGATGATGACTCATCAAGTGAAGAAGAGTATGTTCTAATCTCTGCTCTCACAGGTACCATCTCCCATGGTTGTAATGATTGGTTGATTGATATTGGGGCTTCCAAACACATGACTGGGTTTAAGGAATCTTTTGTGAATCTATCTGAACATGAATCACCCCATAAGGTGAAACTTGGGGATGATTATCAATACCCAATCAAAGGAAGTGGTGAAGCCTCCTACAACCTAGATTCTAGAAAATCCTTGAAGATGAAAGAAGTACTTTATGTACCTGGGCTCAAGAAGAACTTACTCTCCATCTATGCATTGGATGCAAAAGGTATGAGGGTTGCATTTGTGGATGGACAAGTCCTAATGTGGCCAAAGGGAAAGAACATAGATGATGCAGTAGTGATTGGAGAGCAAGAGGGAGGTTTGTATAAATTGAAGGGACAACCTGAACATGCCATGGTACATGAATCCATGGATCCAAGTGAACTTTGGCATAGAAGACTTTCTCATATGCACTATAGAGCACTTCCTATTGCAAGCAAGGCAGTAGAGAGTCTTCCCGAAATCAAGACCAAACATGAAGGTGTTTGCAAAGGATGTGAAAAAGGTAAGAACATTAAGAAGGCTTTCCCAAGCAGTGAAAGCAAGGAAAAAGACATCCTGGAAATCATCCACTCAGATGTATGTGGTCCTATGTCATCCAGTTCTCTAAGTGGGTATGTTTACTATGTCTCATTTATTGATGACTTCTCCAGGAAGACTTGGGTATACTTCTTGAAGAATAAAGATGAGGTGCTTGATAAGTTCAAGGAATTCAAAACCTTAATGGAGAATCAAATCAACAAGAATATCAAAAAATTCAAATCTGACAATGGTGGAGAATTCACCTCAGGTGACTTCAAGAAGCTTTACAGTGATTCATGGATTAAGAGGGAGTTGACTGCTCCTTATAATCCTCAACAGAATGGAGTTACAGAAAGGAAGAATAGAACAGTCATGGAAGCAGCAAGGGCAATGCTGCATGACCAGGATCTACCTATGCATCTATGGGCAGAAGCAGTTAGAACAGTTGTATATGTGCAGAATAGAACTCCCCACAAGATATTGGACAACAAGACACCAGAAGATGTCTTTTCTGGGTTCAAGAATATTGATGTCAGCAAGGATGAATATAAGGACAGGTAATCCAGGAAGCAATGATGAAGAGGGAGCACACTCCAGCAGCTCCTGCAAGGATGCAGATTTTCAGAGATAGTTGACCATCTTCCTACACTCCACAACAGAAAAGTGTAGAAGAAGCTACTTCAGTATCTCCTTCCAGGAAGCAAAGACTCAGAGGGAGTCCACCCAACAAACAAACAAAGATAAGTATTTCAATTATCATTTCTTGCCTATTTTGTTTGTTTAATAATGTTATGCTTATGTTTCTAGACTTAGGAGATGTATTGTGCATATTTGAATGATTGCATTAATGAACAGTATACTACTAATATGCATGTGATGGGTAAGTGGCCTATGGCACTGTACAACATTCCAATGCTACTTATCTAGAATGAAACCTCTTTGCTGACATGTTGGGATTAGTGTAAACTCTTAACAATGTTCTGGTAGAGACTGGAAGGCATCTAGAAAGTAGTGGAACATGGATAAATGTTGTATTGAAGCATTGGCTAAGATAATTGCATGACTGCATGACATATTTCTTTGTGTAAAGAATTTGTTCTGAAAATTATGAGATGTTTCTAATCATGCAATTTAACTTGTTTTGTAGGAAAGACCGTATATCTTCACCTACAAAAGGACTACAACATTTGTTCCAGCAACAAAGATATATATTGAAGATATTGAAGATATTGAAGTTCCCAGGATCTGGATGAAGAAATGGAATGCCATGATCCATCGATCATGAAGAAGATGTTTGGGATGCAGTCCCAAGACCTAACAGGGAGTCACGTGTGTGCAGATTGAAGGAAGCCTTGTATGGCTTGCAACAAGCTTCCAGAACCTGGTATGGTAGGATGGACAGTTTCCTATCCAGTTTGGGCTTTACCAAGAGTAAAGCGGATTCCAACCTTTACTACAAGGTTGAGGAAGGGAATCCTGTGATTCTACTCCTGTATGTGGATGACTTATTTGTAACAGGAGATGACAGACCGATTGCAGATACTAAGAGAAAGCTTGCTGCTGAATTCGATATGAAATATTTGGGAATGATGCACTATTTCCTAGGTAAGGAGGTGTGGCAGAGTGCAGGTGGGATCTTCCTTGGTCAAGGGAAGTACACAGTGGATATCCTGAAGAGATTTGGGATGATGGATTGCAAAGCCATGGCCACACCTATGGCATCGAATCTGAAGCTTCTATGCGATGCTTCATCTGAGCCAGTTGATGTCTCTATGTATCGTCAGATGATTGGGTCCTTGATGTACCTGACAAACACGAGACCGGACATTTGCTTTGCTATGAACACATTGAGCCAGTTCCTGACGGATCCGAGGAGTGTTCACCTGATTACTGTAAAGCATGTTCTGAGGTACCTGAAGGGTACAGTGGATTATGGGCTCAAGTATGAAGCAAATCAAAAGTTTAACTTGCAGGGTTATGTTGATTCAGATTGGGATGGCAGTGCTGCAGATCAGAAGAGCACATCTGGGTGTTGCTTCAATATGGGATCAGGTGTGATCCCTTGGTTTAGCAGGAAGCAGTCCTGTGTAGCACTGAGTACAGCTGAGGCAGAGTATGTTGTAGCCTGTTCAGCTAGTTGTGAGGCAGTATGGCTACGGAAGCTACTGTCTGAGTTATTTGATCTCCCGTTGGATGCTACTGGTATCTTCTGTGATAACCAGAGTTGTGTGAAGCTGTCCGAGAATCCAGTGTTTCATGACAGGTTGAAACACATAGAGATCAAATATCACTATATCAGGGATATGGTGCAGAGAGGAGCTGTGAAGCTCCTGTATGTTGCGACGGACGAGTAGATTGCAGATGTGTTGACGAAGCCACTAGCCAGGGTGAAGTTCAAGTACTTCAGAGAGAGGCTTGGTGTTCTTCAGATCGAGGACACTTCGAGGAAGAAGTGATGGACACATTTGCTGAAGACATTCCAAGCATGTTGGAAGGAGGATCCTTCACATGGCTGTGGATGTAAGCGCTGGATGTTGATGAGCATCAGGATGATGTTCTAGTTTCTGCTTTGTATGATCAGTTGGATCATTTGTATGTATATGTATGTACGCATCATGTTGGATGCTGGATATGATCAGTTGGATCATTTATATGTATGTATACATCATGTTGGATGTTGGATATGATCAGTTGGATCATTTATATGTATGTATGCATCATGTTGGATACTGGATATGATCAGTTGGATCATTCATATGTATGTATGCATCATGTTGGATGCTGGATATGATCAGTTGGATCATTCATATGTATGTATGCATCATGTTGGATGTTGGATATGATCGGTTGGATCATTTGTATGTATTTTGTATATGCATCATGTTGGATGCTTGGACCATGTATCTGTATATGTATCAGGTGGATACATTGTATGATCAGGTAGATCATGTATATTGATATGTATCAGGTATGATCAAGTAGATCATGTATATTGATATGTATCAAGTATGATCAGGTAGATCATGTATGTTGATGGATACCTTGTGTGGATCATGTATCTATGTATCAGGTGGATACACTATGTGTGATGATATATATCAGGTAGATACTTGGTATGCATCAGGTGGATGCATTGTATGATCAGGATGATCGTGGATGACGAGCTTCTCTAGATGACATGCAACAGGATGTTGCAGTGATGATGATCAGGATGATCATGTGTACATCAATATGATGTATGGTGAGTATCAAATGATGCTTTGTGGCCGTGGATCAGGTTGTGCAGGTAAGCATGTAATTTGTGCCCTGGGAGATTTACAGATGGTCTTTCGAGGTTTTTCCTATGGCATGTAATTCGGTGCCCTGGGACATCTGGCAAATGCTCTTTCGAGGTTTTGATTGGGAGGACATATAATTTGTGCCCTGGGAGATCTGCAGATAGTCTTTCAAGGTTTTTCCTATGGCATGTAATTCGGTGCCCTAGGATATTTGGCAGATGCTCTTGTGAGGTTTTGTCCTATGGCATGTAATTTGCTCCTGGGAGATCTAGACAGGATGAAAAAGGCCTCATATGCTTCAGCCAGGTTTTGCCATGACCACATGTAATTTGCTCCTGGGAGATCTGGACAGGATGAAAAAGGCCTCAGATGCTTCATCCAGGTTTTGTGGTGGACCACATGTAATGTGCTCCTGGGAGATCCGACAGGTAGAGCTGTGTGCTCGTAACAGCCTGGGATGCTTCAGCCAGGTTTTGTGGTGAGATCACATGTAATGTGCTCCTGGGAGATCCGACAGGTAGAGCCGTGTGCTAGTAACAGCCTGGGATGCTTCAGCCAGGTTTTGTGATGGGTCACATGTAATGTTCTCCTGGGAGATCCTACAGGTAGAGCTGTGTGCTCGTAATAGCCTGGGATGCTGCAGCCAGGTTTTGTGACGCATGTAATGAGTCTTGAGAATTCCACAGTCTGGCTAGTGATGATGAAGACCTGCAGATGGTGGGCCTACATCCAGTATGAAAAAGGACTGGCTCTATAGAACTTCCTATGATGAGTAGAGTCAAAGATTCGTTGAGATAGAAGCAACAGTGACGATGATGATGACGATACATCGATGACGATGATCCTGAGAAGAAGACTTGTCTAGCAGATCTGTGTCGAGAAATACCTTCCTAGTTAAGAGGGAGTGTTGATGTATATGTAACTTCGGAATGTATTTCATCTGTGTATTTTATATATATTTATTGTACCCTTATAAGAGATGTGTTATTCCTCTATAAGGAAGTGTCGTCATGTGGATTGACAAGTGTCGCAAGTGTGTGTACTTGTCGATGGGTTATTAGACCACCATGTGGGTTCGGCCCTGAATTATATATAATATAATGTGGATGTATCTAGATAGACAAGTCGGCCCCAATAAGGTCACTGGAAAAAAAGGTTAGTATAAATAGAGATCGGAGATCTCTATTTTACTCACTCAGAAAAGTAACTCACTCTCACTTGAAAAGTGGCGCACTAGTGAGGAGGAGGATCATCTGCTATCAGGAGACTATCTCAGTGTTATTTGGTTGTACTTTGGTTGAGCCATTGCTCTCTTTATCTCTGAGGAAGTTGTGGGGTTTTTCACCTTAGGGTTTCCCCCACGGAAACTCTGTGTCTCTTGTCTCTTATGATTTTGATTCTTGTGATGCTTGTCATATTGTGATTGTCATGCATTGATATGCTGTAGATGTTATTCTCTCAGCAAAGATCCTAGAGTATTGTGAATTAATGCTCAAAATTTAACAAAACGTATGAACGGGCATGGCGTAACTTCTTTTGGCAGGGCATGAAAAGGACAATTCAATAGATGGTGCTCGAATGTGATACCTGCCAGCGCAATAAGGGGGAAACAACACTCCTCCAAGGATTGCTCGAACCCTTGCCCATACCTACATGAATTTGGACAGATTTTTCTATGGATTTCATTGAAGGGCTCCCTAAATCTGGCGGGAAGACAGTGATTCTCGTTGTGGTTGATCACCTCTCCAAATATAGTCATTTTTGTGCTCTCAACCATCCCTATACAGCCTCCTCAGTCGCTCAAATTTTCCTGGACCAGATCTTTCGTCTTCATGGCATCCCTTCTTCCATTGTCTCGGATCGTTATGCGACTTTCACTAGTCATTTTTGGACAGAACTATTTCGCCACACTGGAACCAAACTGAAGATGAGTTCAGGGTATCACCCACAAACAGATGGTCAGACTGAAATTATCAATAAATGCTTGGAAACTTATCTTCGTTACTTCACCTCTGAACAACAACATCCGTGGGCAAAGTGGCTCCCTCTCGTAGAATGGTGGTACAATACCTCTTATCACACTACCTCTAAAATGACCCCATATGAAACAGTCTATGGTCAGGCACCTCCAATTCTTCTTCCATACACCCCCACCAATTCACCAGTTCAGGAAGTTGACACGGTCCTTCGAAACCGCGATCAGATTCTTCGCATTTTGTGGGACAATCTTCACATGGCAAGAAATCGCATGAAGCAACAAGCTGATCAGCACCATTCTGAGCGCACTTTTCAAGTCAATGATATGGTTTTTCTTCGTCTCCAGCTGTACAAGCAGTCCTCCCTGAAACTCAAAGGGCATCATAAGCTCGCTCCAAAGTTCTATGGGCCATATCGGATTCTTCTGAAGATTGGGTCCGTTGCTTATAAATTGGAACTTCCTCCTTCTTCCCGCATTCATCTAGTCTTTCATGTCTCTTGTCTGAAGAAAGTTCTTGGCACCAACATCAGTGGACAAACGATTTTACCCGAACTGGATAATGAAGGATCCATCCTTTTGGAGCCGGAGGCCATCCTCAATCGGCGCACTCGTCAGCTTCGCTCTCGCTCTATCACAGAGGTCTTAATTCAGTGGCACAGAATGCAACCAGAGGATGCTACATGGGAACCACTCCTTCAGATTCAACAAGAATTTCCACATCTAAAGCTTTGAGGACAAAGATTTTTTTAAGGGGGAGGGGATGTTAGGAACCCATGTCTTTACTTTGTTAGTATATTGTTGTTGGACGCATATGCTTTGTAAGTCGTCCCGTAGTATTTGTTGATTAATAGTTTATGTTATTGTTGTTGACGCATATGCTTTGTAAGTCGCCCGTAGTATTGTTGATCCATAGTTTGTAGTGGCCCATGGTTTTGACCCATAGTATTGGCACCTAGACTTAGTATATAAGTGTGTGTTGAGACCTATGAAGGCACCATGAAGTTATTTGTATTGAGATTGCTCATAGGAGGTTGCCCCCTCGAAGTGGCCTATGATCAATATAAAAGTGATTCTGAGTTCTGTCATTTCTGCTATTTCGCATATTCTTATTAATTAATTGTTGCAGGTGCATCACATAAATAGTGTAACATGCACCAAGGACAGTGCATGAATTAAGGGGGAGGGGAATGTAACACCCTATTTTTTACCCCAATATGTATAAAAATGTAAATATTTATGAAATGGATACAAGCTGGATATGCATGATGGTCCAGAGTGACCAAGATATGTAAATTTGTAAATTTCCACTCTTTAATATAAAAATACATGGTTGTTGCAGACTAAAGGACAAAAAGAAAAGATGGAAAAGTGTGCCACCTATCTATGGAAAAGTGTCTACCTCTCCATGCCACTTGTCTAGCCTCAAGCATACATATAAATAGGATGATCAAGCCATCATTCCATCTTTATTGGATGTCAGAGAGAGATCCAGTAGCTCCTAGACCTGCACTATCTACCTGTGAACCCTGACACCCATACTACCATTATGTACCATTATGTACCGCCCTCACCCTTTTGCACAAGGTGAACCAGACTTATAATAGCGGAACTCCCTTGATCCTGGAAAAGGAATTAGGGGTAACAAACCCAAGGTATTGTTAACTCAGAGAACGGAGATCGAGGTACTGTTAACTCAAAGAAGGGAGCACCATTCCTTGGCTAAGGGATAGTTGTAGCCAGAGAAACCATCACCTTCTTATGGATTGGTAGTCCCAGCTCAGGGTTGGCTTGTCAAAGTAAGATATGGCTTGACAAAGCCTATGGATGGGTGGAACGTCGTGTTGATGTATATGTAACTTCGGAATGTATTTCATATATATTTATTGTACCCTTATTAGAGATGTGTTATTCCTCTATAAGGAAGTGTCGTCATGTGGATTGACAAGTGTCGCAAGTGTGTGTACTTGCCGATGGGTTATTAGACCACCATGTGTGGGGTCGGCCCTGAAATATATATATTATATTGTGGATGTACCTAGCTAGACAAGTCGGCCCCATAAGGCCACTGGGCAAACAGGTTAGTATAAATAGAGATCAGGAGATCTCTATTTAGATCATTCGGAAAGTCATATCTCTCTCACTCAGAAAGTGGCGCACTAGTGAGGAGGAGGATCATCTGCTTCTAGGAGACTATCTCAAGTGTATTTTGGTTGTACTTTGGTTGAGCCATTGCTCTCTCTATCTCTGAGGAAGTTGTGGGGTTTTTCACCTTAGGGTTTTCCCCACGGAAACTCTATGTCTCTTGTCTCTCATGCTTTTGATTCTTGTGATGCTTGTCATGCTTATTGTGATTGTTATGCATTGATATACTGTATATGTTATTCTCTCAGTGAAGATCCTAGAGTATTGTGAATTAATGCTCAAAATTTAACATGGAATCAGAGCTAACCTGAGAAGAAGACATTTTGCAGTGACGGAAACTTGAGTTTCTTGTTTATTGGGTTTCTCTCCACAGATTTTGGAAAAGCAGTATAGTAGATTGACTCTACTCATCAAGGAGAATCTATCTGTCCAATTAGAATTCAATTCTGAGCATTTTCAAATTTGGCCCTAAAAATTAGGGTTTCCACAAAAATAGGAATTTCTAAAATCTAAAGACATAGCTGGAAGCTCCTTGCAAAAATCGAAGTTTAGAGCTTTGGATCGAGATTTTTGGCTGGGTAGATCTCCGGGAAACTCAAACCCTAATTCAGGGCTCTCCCCATTGAACCCGAGAGGACAAAAAGGCAAATATGAAGGGTAAAGCTTTGCTGATTTCAAATTCTGAATACACTGGGATGATCAGCTCATCAAGGCGCATCTTTCTATCCTTTCAGAAAATTGAAATTCACATTTTGAATTTTTAGGGGTTTTCTAACAAACCCTGATCCGGGACCAGATCCAGTTTTCAGCATTTCAAGTGGTAAGACCTAAATCTTTTCTATTTCCATTTGAAGTACTCTTTAAGATGTCTCACCACACCAAGCTTGAGGATAAGCTTGAAGGAGCTGATAACGTCCAAGCTTGAAAGTATAGAATTGGGTTAATCCTGGAAGAGAATGACTTGGATTCATATGTAAAAGAAGACATCCCTATCCCAGAGGATGAAGAGGCTAAGGTATTGCATAAGAAAAACTTGGTCAAGGAAAAGAGAATCATTGTTGATTCTATCAAAGACCATCTCATACCCCATGTGTCTTCTCTAAAGACACCCAAGGAGATGTTTGACTCTTTGACCAAGCTATTTGAAGGGAAGAACATAAATCGGAAGATGACCCTGCGGAACCAATTGAAAGGTGTAAAGTTTCAGAATGGAGAAACCATTCAATCTTATTTTTCAAGGGTCTCCCAGATCAAGGAACAACTAGAAGCAGTGGATGAAATGGTGGATAATGGTGAAGTGGTGATGACCACTCTAAATGGCCTACCTAGGTCATGGGATTCCTTTATTCAAGGAATTTGTGCAAGGAAGAAGTTGATCTCCTTCAACAAATTGCAGGAAGAATGCTCTCAAGAAGAAGCTAGGCTTGTGGCTTGAGAAGAAAAGATGGGAAATGAAGATCAAGCTCTCACAGCACATGCCAGGAAAGAAAAGTCCAAGAAGGAATCATCTCATAACAGAAGATTCTCACACCACCATTATCATAAAGATAAGAAAGATCTCAGATGCTTCAATTGCAATGAAAAGGGACACTTTGCTTCAGATTGTCCCAAGAAGAAGAAAGACAACAACAACAACAACTTCAATAAGAAGAAGAAGAATAACAAAAGAAGATATCATGCTCATGCTGCCGAAGATGATGAACCCCCAAAGAAGAAGGCTAAGGAAAAAAGTGATAGTGATGATGACTCATCAAGTGAAGAAGAATATGTTCTAATTGCTGCTCTCACAGGTACTATCTCCCATGGTTGTAATGGCTGGTTGATTGATAGTGGGGCTTCCAAACACATGACTAGGTTTAAGGAATCTTTTGTGAATCTATCTGAACATGAATCACCCCATAAGGTGAAACTTGGGGATGATTATCAATACCCAATCAAAGGAAGTGATGAAGCCTCCTACAACCTAGATTCTGGAAAATCTTTGAAGATGAAAGAAGTCCTTTATGTACCTGGGCTCAAGAAGAACTTACTCTCCATCTCTGCATTGGATGCAAAAGGTATGAGGGTTGCATTTGTGGATGGCCAAGTCCTAATGTGGCTAAAGGGAAAGAACATAGATGATGCAGTAGTGATTGGAGAGCAAGAGGGAGGTTTGTATAAATTGAAGGGACAACCTGAACATGCCATGGTACATGAATCCATGGAGCCAAGTGAACTTTGGCATAGAAGACTTTCTCATATGCACTATAGGGCACTTCCAATTGCAAGCAAGGCTGTAGAGGGTCTTCCTGAAATCAAGACCAAACATGAAGGTGTTTACAAAGGATGTGAAAAAGGTAAGAACATTAAGAAGGCTTTCCCAAGCAATGAAAGCAAGACAAAAGACATCCTGGAAATCATCCACTCAGATGTATGTGGTCTTATGTCATCCAGTTCTCTAAGTGGGTATGTTTATTATGTCTCATTTATTGATGACTTCTCTAGGAAGACTTGCGTATACTTCTTGAAGAACAAAGATGAGGTGTTTGATAAATTCAAGGAATTCAAAACCTTGATGGAGAATCAAACTGACAAGAACATCAAAACATTAAAATCCGAAAATGGTGGAGAATTCACCTCAGGTGACTTCAAGAAGCTTTGTAGTGATTCGGGGATTAAGAGGGAGTTGACTACTTCGTATAATCCTCAACAGAATGGAGTTGCAGAAAGGAAGAATAGAACAATCATGGAAGCAGCAAGGGCAATGCTGCATGACCAGGATCTACCTATGCATCTATGGGTAGAAGCAGCTTGAACAGCTGGATATGTGCAGAACAGAACACCCCACAAGATATTGGACAACAAGACACCAGAAGAGGTCTTTTCTGGTAAGAAACCTGAAGTCATCCATCTCAGAATATTTGGTTGTCCAGTATACATTCATGTCCCAAAGGAAAAGAGGACTAAACTAGATCCTTTAGGAAAGAAGGGTATCTTTGTGGGTTACAGTGAAAGCTCGAAGGCATACAAAATATACTTTCCAGGGTTCAAGAAGATTGATGTCAGCAGGGATGTAACATTTGATGAAAACTCGGCATTCATCAAATCAAGGAAGGCACCTATCGAAGTTTATGAAGAACCTAAGGAAACTAGATTTCAAGACACTACCATGACTGAAGCAGTTCCAGAAGTTGTTCGTGAGTTTGAAGATCCACAAGAACCTGTAGATCCACCCCGTGAGGATAACTCTCACAAGAGGAAACCTGCATGGGCTAGAGAGCTCATTCAAGATGCAGAAAGATTTGGCATTCCAGAAGAAGAACACAGAGCAAAGAAGAGAACCAGATCACATACCAGCTATGTTTCTTTACTCTGTGACATTATGAACAAAGAGCCTTCCAGTTATGAAGAAGCAGTGGAAAAGAAAGAATGGAAGGATGCCATGGTTGAGGAATACCAATCAATAATGAAGAATGATGTTTGGGATGTTGTACCAAGACCTAAAGATAAGTCTGTTGTGACTTCTAAATGGATCTACAAAATCAAGCATGCTGCAGATGGAAGTGTAGAGAAATACAAAGCAAGATTCGTAGCTCATGGCTTCTCTCAGAAAGAGGGAATAGATTATGAAGAAACTTTTGCACCTGTAGCCAGGTATACTTCCATCAGAACAGTGCTTTCCCTGGCTGCAGCGATGAAATGGAAAATACACCAGATGGATGTCAAGACTGCTTTCTTGAATGGTGTAGTTGAAGAGGAAGTATATGTGAAGCAGCCACTCGGTTTCGAAATACATGACAGGGAGTCATATGTGTGCAGATTGAAGAAAGCCTTGTATGGATTGAAACAAGCTCCCAGAACTTGGTATGGTAGGATGGACAGTTTCATATCTAGTTTGGGCTTTACCAAGAGTAAAGTGGATTCCAACCTTTATCACAAGGTTGAGGAAGGGAATCCTGTGATTCTACTCCTGTATGTGGATGACTTATTTGTAACAGGAGATGACAGATTGATTGCAGATACTAAGAGAAAGCTTGTTGTCGAGTTCGATATGAAAGATTTGGGAATGATGCATTATTTCCTAGGTATGGAGGTGTGGCAGAGTACAGGTGGGATCTTCCTTGGTGAAGGGAAGTACACAGTAGATATCCTGAAGAGATTCGGGATGATGGATTGCAAGGCCATGGCCACACCTATGGCATCGAATCTGAAGCTTCTATGTGATGCCTCATCTGAGCCGGTTGATGTCTCTATGTATCGTCAGATGATTGGGTCCTTGATGTACCTGACGAACATGAGACCAGATATTTGCTTTGCGGTGAACACATTGAGTCAGTTCCTAACATATCCGAGGAGTGTTCATCTGGTTGCTGTAAAGCATGTTCTGAGGTACCTGAAGGGTACAGTGGATTATGGGCTCAAGTATGAGGCAAATCAGAAGTTTAACCTACAGGGTTTGTTGATTCAGATTGGGTTGGCAGTGCTACAGATAGGAGAGCACATCTGGGTGCTGCTTCAGTATGGGATCAGGTGTGATCTCTTGGTTTAGCAGGAAGCAGTCCTGTGTAGCACTGAGTACAGCTGAGGCAGAGTATGTTGCAGCCTGTTCAGCTAGTTGTGAGGCAGTATGGCTATGGAAGCTACTGTCTAAATTATTTGATCTCCCATTGGATGCTACTGGTATCTTCTGTGATAACCAGAGTTGTGTGAAGCTGTCCGAGAACCCAGTGTTTCATGACAGGTCAAAACACATAGAGATCAAATATCACTATATCAGGGATATGGTGCAGAGAGGAGCTGTGAGGCTCCTGTATGTTGCAATGGACGAGCAGATTGCAGATGTGCTAACGAAGCCACTAGCTAGGGTGAAGTTCGAGTACTTCATAGAGAGGCTTGGTGTTCTTCGGATTGATGACACTTCGAGGAAGAAGTGACGAACACATTTGCTGAAGCCATTCCAAGTATGTTGGAAGGAGGATCCTTCACATGGCTGTGGTTGTAAGCGTTGGATGATGTGCATTAGAATGATGTTCTGGTTTCTGCTTTGTATGATCAGTTGGATCATTTTTATATGTATGTATCATGTTGGATGCTGGATATGATCAGTTGGATCATTTATATGTATATGTATGTACGCATCATGTTGGATGCTGGATATGATCAGTTGGATCATTTATATGTATGTACGCATCATGTTGGATGCTGGATATGATCGGTTGGATCATGTGTATGTATTTTGTATAAGCATCATGTTGGATACTTGGACCATGTATCTGTATATGTATCAAGTGGATACATTGTATGATCAAGTAGATTATGTATGTTGATATGTATCATGTATTTATATTTGTATCAGGTGGATACACTGTGTGATCAGGTGGATCATGTATGATGATATGTATCAGGTAGATACTTGGTATGCATTAGGTAGATGCATTGTATGATCAGGATGATCATGGATGACGAGCTTCAGGATGTTGCTCCAGATGACATGCAGCAGGATGTTGCAGTGATGATGATCAGGATGATCATGTGTACATCAGGATGATGTATGGTGAGTATCAGGTTGATACTATGTGGCTGTGGAATAGGTTGTGCAGATAAGCATGTAATTTGTGCCCTGGGAGATTTGCAGATAGTCTTTCGAGGTTTTGCCTACGGCATGTAATTTGTACCCTGGGATATATGGCAAATGCTCTTTCAAGGTTTTGCTTGGGAGGACATATAATTTGTGCCCTGGGAGATCTACAGATAGTCTTTCGAGGTTTTTCCTATGGCATGTAATTTGTGCCCTGGGATATCTGGCAGATGCTCTTTCGAGGTTTTGTCCTATGGCATGTAATTTGTGCCCTGGGAGATCCGATAGGTTGAGCCGTGTGCTCGTAATCAGTCTTGGGATGCTCTTTCGAGGTTTTTCCATGACCACATGTAATTTGTGCCCTAGGAGATCCAATAGGTTGAGCCTTGTGTTCGTAATCAGTCCTGGGATGCTCTTTCAAGGTTTTGTGGTGACCACATGTAATTTGTACCCTGGGAGATCCGATAGGTTGAGCCTTGTGCTCGTAATCAGTCCTGGGATTCTCTTTCGAGGTTTTGTGGTGGGGTCACATGTAATAAGTCCTAGAGATCTAGACAAGATGAAAAAGGCCTCAGATGCTCTTTAGGGTTCTTGCTAGTCAAGAGACTCTTTTAAGGTTTTGTGACGCACGTAATAAGTCCTGAGATTTCCACAGTATGGCCAGAGATGATGGGTGGTGGGCCTACATCTAGTATGAAAAAGGATTAGCTCTGTAGAACTTCCTATGACAAGTAGAGTCAGAGATTGGTTGAGATAGCAGTAACAGTGACGATGATGTTGACGATGATCCCGAGAAGAAGACTTGTCTAGCAGATCTGTGTCGAGAAATACCTTCCTAGTTAAGAGGGAGTGTTGATGTATATGTAACTTCGGAATGTATTTCATCTATGTATTTCATATATATTTATTGTACCCTTATTAGAGATGTGTTATTCCTCTATAAGGAAGTGTCGTCATGTGGATTGACAAGTGTCGCAAGTGTGTGTACTTGTCGATGGGTTATTAGACCACCATGTGTGGGGTTGGCCTTGAAATATATATATTATATTGTGGATGTACCTAGCTAGACAAGTCGGCCCCATAAGGTCACTGGGAAAACAGGTTAGTATAAATAGATATCAGGAGATCTCTATTTAGATCATTCGGAAAGTCATATCTCTCTCACTCAGAAAGTGGCGCACTAGTGAGGAGGAGGATCATCTGCTTCTAGGAGACTATCTCAAGTGTATTTTGGTTGTACTTTGGTTGAGCCATTGCTCTCTCTATCTCTAAGGAAGTTGTGGGGTTTTTCACCTTAGGGTTTTTCCCAAGGAAACTTTGTTTCTCTTGTCTCTCATGCTTTTGATTCTTGTGATGCTTGTCATGCTTATTGTGATTGTTATGCATTGATATACTGTATATGTTATTCTCTCAGTGAAGATCCTAGATTATTGTGAATTAATGCTCAAAATTTAACACGTCGTTGGTCTACAGACAGTCGGTTCATTTCTTCCAGATAAGTATTCATTTGTAAAGGGAATTTGTTTTGGACAATTATTGAATTATGTTTAATGTATTTCCTGTTGAATGTTTTTCATTAATTGCATCAAATTGTTATCATTTGAGAATTTGTAATGATAATAAATATACTTGAATATTCGCATTTGTTTTCCTTCATATTTAAATTACCACGATTCTAAAATACAATCATAATTTCACTTTAAACATCGATTTAACCAGTCGAAAACCAAATTCGTGATAGAATGGGTATTCTTGGGCGAAATTATGGATGCTTCGTAACCAAATTATCATTGTGAGGGTACTGGGTTTGTGACAGTTTGGTATCAGAGCTCCAGGTTACAATACTGGGGCTGTATGGGCCATAAACCCAAATTTACAAGCATAAATACGAAATGATTATGGGGAAATTAGTTTCTTTTAAGTGACAGAGAAGGGGTCAAGAATGTAACACCTCATTTTTTACCCCAATATGTATAAAAATGTAAATATTTTATGAAAAGGATACAAGCCGGATATGCATGGTCTAGAGTGACCAAGATATGTAAATTTGTATATGTCCACTCTTTACTATAAAAATCAATGGTTACTGCAGACTAAAGTTTAAAAAATATATATATGGGGGACTATCCTTCCACAAAAAGGGGAAAATCTAACCAACCCATGCCTTCCACAGGCCACTTGTCCACTTTTATGCCACTTGTCTATCCTCCAGCATGCATATAAATAGAGAGAAATAGCCATGATTCTTTCCATTCATTCATAAATGTCAGAAAGAAGTCCCTATGGATTCCAACCCTGAGATATCTTCTGCAGAACCTGTCACCCGAGATAGAAATCCATACTATTATGTACTAACCTAGTACTACTCTATATTATTTTGTGCCACCATCACCCTGCTGCACATTGAGAACCAAACAGAGCATAGTGGAACTCCCTCAAGCCTGGAAATCAATTAAGGGTAACAAACCCGAGGTACTATTAGCTCAGAGAAGGGAGCCCCAAGTACTGTTAAATCAGAGAAGGGAACCCTATTCCTTGGCTGAAGTATAGTTGTAGCTAGAGAAACCAACACTTAATTGGGGATTGATAGTCCCAACTCGAGGGTGGCCTGTCAAAGTAAGATATGGCTTGACAAAGCCTATGGCTTAACACTACCTCGAGCTCCCTTCTTTGAGTTAATAGTACATCGGGATCTCTTTTCTGAGCTGACAGTACCTCGATTTTTTTACCCCTAATTCATTTCCCGGCTTGAGGGAGTTCCACTATGTTCTGTTTGGTTCTCAAAGTGCAGCAGGGTGATGGTGGCACAAAATAGTATGGATTAGTACTAGGTTAGTACGGATTTCTATCTCGGGTGATAGGTTCTGCAGAATATATCTCTGGGTTGGAAGCCATAAGTACTTCTTTCTGATATCTAGGAATGAAGGGAAAATGGCTATCTCTCTCTATTTATATGCATGCCTGAGGATAGGCGAGTGGAATAAAAGTGGAAAAGTGGCATGGAGAGTTGGACAAGTGGCAGGCATGGGTTGGTTATCTTTTCCCCTTTTTGTGGAAGGATATTCCCCCATCTATTTGTTTTTTTTTTACCTTTAGTTTACAACAACCATTGATTTATATATTAAAGAGTGGAAATATACAAATTTACATATCTTGGTCACTCTAGACCATTCATATCTGGATTGTATGTTTTTCATAAAATATTTACATTTTTATACATATTGGGTTCAAAAACAGGGTGTTACATTCCCCTCCCCCTTAATTTATGCACCGTCCTCATTGCATGTCACACTATTTACATATACAAAATTTCAAAATAGATGCAAGTATGCTTCCCGCATAGTATACTCAAGCTCCCATGTTGCTTCATCAGGGTTGTAATGTGTCCACTAGACCTTTACCTTCCCGATGCCCTTGTTCCAGACAAACGTGACTTTCTTGTCTAGGATACGTACTGGTAGCCCCAGTATATATCCTTTTGGTTCCACCTGAATCAAGGCCCAATCAATAATGTGGTTAGGATCAATTACATACTTTTTCAATAAATATACATGAAATACATTATGCACTTTTATGCATGCCCGAAATGCAAGTTCATATGCAACAAGCCCTATCCTAGTTAATATTTCAAATGGCCCACAATATTTGGGTGCTAACTTAGAACATATCCCAAGTTTCAGTGAACTTTTCTTTGGACTGGCTTTTAAATACACATGATCACCAACTCTAAATTATCTTGCTATTCGGCCTTTGTCTGCATAAATTTTATGTATTTCTTGTGTTGTTTTTAAATTCTTCTTGATCTTAACCATTTGTTCTTCCATTTCCTTAAGCAACTCTGGACCAATAACCACTTTGTCTGTTGGATTGTCCCAGCTGATGGGAGTATTACATTTTCTTCCATATAAGGCTTCAAATGGTTTCATCTTTAAAGATGCATGATATCCATTATTGTAAGCAAACTCTATTAAATGCAAGTAATATTCCCATTTGGATGGCTGATCCATCACATACATTCTAATCATATATTCAATTACTAGATTTACCCTTTCAGCTTCCCATTTGTCTGTGGGTGATATTTGTACTCATATTCAAATTTGTTCCAAACCCTTTGAATAATCCCTTCCAAAAATTTGAAGTAAATTTTGGATCCCTGTTGGAAACAATTGCCCTGGGTATTCCATGTAATCTTACAATCTCCTTCATATAAATTTCTGCTATGTTGGTTTCCTTATGGGTTGATTTAATTGGGATGAAATGTGCATCCTTTGTGAACTTATCCAATACTACCATAATTGAATCATGTTGTTTAACTGTCCTGGGTAATTTAGTGATGAAATCTATTGTCACCACATCCCATTTCCATTCTAGTATTGGCAATGGTTGAAGTAATCATGTTGGATTCCCATGCTCAACCTTCACTTTTTTTCATTCCATACATCTTGATATGTACTCAGCTATGTCTTTTTTCATTCCTAGCCAAAAGTGATGGCTTCTTGTTGCTGTAATAGTCTTTTGATATCCAGGATGTCCTACATATGGTACCTTATGTATTTCATCCATTACCATCTTCCTTAATTCCAAAGAATTAGGAATGTAAATTATGTTATTATTCATAAGAATCCCATCATTTTGCAACCTATATCCTTTGAATTATGTTGCAAATTCTCCTATTGCAATCCTTCTTTCACCTGTATATAATGTTGGTTTGAAATAACAACTTCCAAAATTTTGATTTTTAAATCTGATTAGCACATGCTAATGGTTGCAACATGCATAGTATGTGCTCTTCACTGAGTGCATCTGCAACTTTATTCTCCTTTCCTTTAATATGTTTGATTTCAAATTCAAACTCACATAGGAATTCCAACCATCTTGATTGTCTTGCATTTAGATTATGCTGCTCAAATATATACTTCAACCCATTGTGATCTGTCCTTAATTTGAATTTTCTGCTCATGAGATAATGTCTCCACATTTTTAAGGCGTGCACTATAGTATCCAACTCTAAATCATGTGTGGCATAATTTCTCTCATTCTCCTTCATTTTTATGGATTCATAACAAACCACATTCCCATTTTGCATGAGTACACCACCAATTCCTTCTTTACAGGCATTTGTACATACCATAAAATCTTCATTTGGATCAACAATTTTGAGAATTGGTGCACTAGTAAGTAATCTCTTCAACTCTTGGAAGCTTTCTTCACACTTGGTTGTCCATTCAAATTTGACTCCCTTCTTTTTTAAAGATGTAATTGGATGTGCTACTTTTGAGATTCATTTTACGAACCTTCTATAATATCCAGCTAGCCCCATAAATGATATGACTTTTGTTACATTCCTAGGTGTATGCTACCACATGATAGCTTCAATATTCTTTGGATCCACTGCCACCCCTTCCTCATATATGATGTGTCCCAAGTACTGGATTTGTTTCTAATAGAATGCATTTACTTAGCTTGTCATATAATTGGTTCTCCCTTAATACCTGTAAAACTAATTGCAAATGCTCCTCATGTTCTTCGACTGATTTTGAGTAAATAATAATGACATCTAAAAACACAATTACAAAATTGTCCAAATACTTTCTAAATATGCCATTCATTAAGCACATAAAGGTAGCCGGTGCATTTTATAATCCAAATGTAAGTACCACAAACTCGTAATGACCATATCGAGTCCTAAAGGTTGTTGTGATGATATATTCATCCTTAATTCTCACTTGATGATATCCTGATCTTAAATCTATATTGGAGTATGTCCTTGATCCTTTCAACTGGTCAAATAGGTCATCAATTCTAGTTAGAGGATATTTTTTTCTCACTGTAACCTTATTTAATTTCCTCAAGTCAATACACAGTCTCAAGATCCCATCTTTCTTTATTACAAATAGTATTGGTGCTACCCAAGGAGATACACTTGGTCATATGTATCCTTTCCTCAGCAGCTCTTCAAGGTGCATTTGTAATTCTTTTAGTTTAGGCGTACTCATTCTATATGGTATTTTGGAAATTGGTTTAGCTCCAGGCACCAAGTTAATAGAGGAATCAGTATCTCTTTTTAGTGGTAATCCTAGTATTTGGTATTTCATGTATCTTTATTGAAAATGTGTGTACCTGATCCTAACCACATTATTTATTGGGCCTTGATTCAGGTGGAACCGGAAGGAGATATACCAGTGCTACCAATACGTATCCTATACAATAAAGTCACGTCACTCTAGAACAAGGCCATCAGGCAGTTAAAAGTCCAGTGGACACATTACATCCCTGAGGAAGCAACGTGGGAGCTTGAGGATACTATGCGGGAATCATACCCGCATCTATTTTGAAATTTTGTATATGTAAATAGTGTGACATGCACCGAGGATGGTGCATAAATTAAGGGGGGTGATGTAACACCTCATTTTTTACCCCAATATGTATAAAAATGTAAATATTTTATGAAAAGGATATAATTCGGATATGCATGGTCTAGAGTGACCAAGATATGTAAATTTGTATATTTCCACTCTTTAATATAAAAATCAATGGCTACTGCAGACTAAAGGTAAAAAGAAAAGAGATGGGGGACTATCCTTCCACAAAAAGGGGAAAATCTAACCAACCCATGCCTGCCACCTGTCCAACTCTCCAAGCCACTTGTCCACTTTTATACCACTTGTATATCCTCCAGCATGCATATAAATAGAGAGAGATAGCAATATTTCCATTCATTCCTAGATGTCAGAAAGAAGTCCTTCTGGCTTCCAACCCTGAGATATCTTCTGTAGAACCTGTCACCCGAGATATAAATCCATACTATTTCGTACTAACCTGGTACTACTTTGTACTATTATGTGCCACCATCACCCTGCTGCACATTGAGAACCAAACAGAGCATAGTGTAACTCCCTCAAGCCTGGAAAGGAATTAGGGGTAACAAAACTGAGGTACTTTTAGCTCGGAGAAGGAAGCCCAAGGTATTGTTAACTCAAATAAGGGAGCCCCATTCCTTGGATGAGGGATAGCTATAGCTAGAGAAACCAGTACCTTATTGTGGATTGATAGTCCCAGCTCGAGGGTGGCCTGTCAAAGTAAGATATGGCTTGACAGAGCCTATGGCAGGGTGGAACAACCTTGGTCTGCAGACAGTCGGTTCATTTCTTTCAAGATAAATATTTATTTATGTTTGTTGTGGAAAATCATGGAATTGTGTTTAATATGTTTTATTCTAAATGTTTTACTTAAATTGCATGGAATTTCTATCTTTTGGGAAATTGCGTTCATAAGAGATATAATTACATACTTGCATTTGTTTTCATACATATCTAAATTACCACAGTGCCCACATACATTCATATTTCCATTGTAAATGTAAATTTAACCAATAGAAATCCAAATGTGGATAGCGTGAGTGTTCCTGGGTAAAATTATGGATGTTTCCTATAAAATCCGTTGAAGAGGCCATTCGAAAGGCTAAGCATCTATATGATCATAATAGAGGTAGAGAATCTACACAAAAATATTGGAGGGATAAGCAAAGAGATAAGCAACATCAAAGGAAGAAAGGATTCCAACCTCCATTCTTAAGAAATTAGTAGAGTTCATTTCAGCAAAGCAATCCCAACCCAAAAGAACCACAGAATGCAGAGTCCCAGGGAAAAAGGAAAAATACCCCATTTAATTGTTGGAGATGTGAAGGGAATCATACATTCAGAAATTGCCCTTATAGAGAAGGCCAAATGAAAACTATGCATGACATATAGGAGGCAAGCACAATGGAGGATGTTCCCAGAATCTACGCAGCTTTATATAACAAGCAGGCAGAACACCGGTCCAATATGATTAAGATTAAAGGAAAAATTAATGATCAACCCATTTCCATTTAATTTATTCAGGGGCAAGTCATAGTTATATTGATCCCAATTTGGTTGAAATATTAAGTTAAATAAAATCAAACATGATAATTCATGGATGGTACAGTTGGCTATTGGAACTAAAAGAAGAATCAATGAGATAGTAAAAATTTGTTCCTTAGATATGAATGGATTCTATACAACTATAGATTTGAACATAATACCCCTTGGTTATTACGATTTACTTATTGGAATGGATTGGTTGGATGTACACCATGTCATATTAGATTTCCATAACAAGACTCGCACCTATCTTAATGAAGAAGGAAAGCATAAGATAGTGAAATGAATTCTGAGGCCTATTTCCATAAGGAAGGTTTCAGTTGTACAACTAAAAAGATGTTTCAGAAAAGGGTGTCAGATGTATGCATCTCATGAGGAGGAACCAGAAAAGGATAAGGTTTCTAACTATGAAGATTTACCAGTATGACAGGAATATGCAGATGTGTTTGAATAAATACCAGGATTACCACCAAAAAGAGATATTGATTTCTCTATTAACTTGGTGCCTGGAGCTGCCCCAGTTTCCAAAATACCATATAGAATGAGTACACTTGAACTGAAATAATTACAAATGCAGCTTGAAGAGTTGTTGAGGAAACGATACAATATACGGCCAAGTGTATCTCCTTGGGGAGCATCAATACTCTTTGTAAAAAAGAAAGATGGGGCCTTGAGATTGTGTATTGACTTCAGGCAATTAAATAAGGTTACGGTGAAAAATAAATATCCTCTACCTAGAATTGATGACCTATTTGACTAACTGAAAGGAGCAAGGATTTACTCCAAGATAGATTTGAGATCAAGATATCATCAAGTGAGAATTAAGGATGATGATATCAGCAAAACAACCTTCATGACCCGATATGGTCATTACGAGTTTGTAGTACTTCCATTTGGATTATCAAATGCACCAACTACTTTTATGTGCTTAATGAATGGCATATTTAGAAAGTATTTGGACAAGTTTGTAATTGTGTTTTTAGATGACATTCTTATTTACTCGAAATCAGTGGAACAACATGAGGAGCATTTGAGATTAGTTTTATAGGTATTAAGGGAGAATCAGTTGTATGCCAAGCTAAGTAAATGCCCATTCTATCATAAACAAATCCAGTACTTGGGACACACCATATCTGAGGAACGGGTGGTAGTGGATCCAAATAATATTGAAGCTATCATGGGGTGGAATACACCCAAGAATGCAACAGAAGTCAGATCATTTATGGGGATAGCTGGATATTATAGAAGGTTCATAAAAGGATTCTCAAAAGTAGCACATCCAATTACATCTTTACAAAAGAAGGGAGTAAAATTTGAATGGACAACCAAGTGTGAAGAAAGCTTCCAAGAGTTGAAGAGATTACTTACCAATGCACCAATTCTCAAAATTGTTGATCCAAATGAAGATTTGATGGTATGTACATATTCCTATAAAGAAGGAATTGGTGGTGTACTCATGCAAAATGGGAATGTGGTTTTTTATGAATCCATAAAGCTAAAGGAGCATGAGAAAAAATATGCCACGCATGATTTAGAGTTGGTTGCTATAGTGCATACCTTAAAAATGTGGAGGCATTATCTCATGGAAATAAAATTCAAATTAAGGACAGATCACAGTGGGTTGAAGTATATATTTGAGCAGCATAATGTAAATGCAAGACAGACAAGATGGTTGGAATTCCTATGTGAGTTTGAATTTGAAATCAAACATATTAAAGGCAAGGAGAATAAATTTGCAGATGTACTCATCCGAAGAGAACATACTATGCTTGTTGCAGCCATTAGCATGTGCCAATCAGATTTAAAAATCAAAACTTTGGAAGTTGTTATTTCAGACCAGCATTATATACAGGTGAAAGAAGGATTACAACAAGGGAATTTACAGCATAAATTCAAAGGATACATGTTGCAAAATGATGGGATTCTTATCAATAATAACAGAATTTACATTCTTGGTTCTGTGTAATTAAGGAAGATGGTAATGGATGAAATACATAAGGTACCATATGCAGGACATCCTAGACATCAAAAGACTATTATAGTAGCAAGAAGCCAGTACTTTTGGCCAGGGATGAAAAAGGACATAGCTGAGTACATATCAAGATGTATGGAATGCCAAAAAGTGAAGGTTGAGCATGGGCATCCAACAAGATTACTTCAACCATTACCAATACCATAATGGAAATGGCATGTGGTGACAATAGATTTCATCACTAAATTACCCAGAACAATTAAACAACATGATTCAATTATGGTAGTAGTGGATAAGCTGACAAAATATGCACATTTAACCCCAATTAAATCAACCCATAAGGTAGCCAACACAACAAAAATTTATATGAAGGAGATTGCAAGATTACATGGAATACCCAGGGCAATTCTTTCCGACAAGGAACCAAAATTTAATTTAAATTTTTGGAAGGGATTATTCAAAGGGTTTGAAACAAATTTGAATATGAGTATAGCTTATCACCCACAGACAAATGGGCAGAATGAAAGGGTAAAACGGTAATTGAAGATATGCTCAGGATGTATGTGATGGATCAGCCATCCAAATGGGAAGATTACTTGCATTTAGTAGAGTTTGCTTACAATAATGGATATCATTCATCTTTAAAGATGAGTCCATTTGAAGCCTTATATGGAAGAAAATGTAATACTCCATCAGCTGGGACAATCCAGCAGACATAGTGGTTATTGGGCCAGAGTTGCTTAAGGAAAACGAAGAATAGATGGTTAAGATCAGGAAGAATTTAAAAATAGCACAAGACAGACAGAAAGGTTACGCAGACAAAGGCCGAATAGCAAGAGAATTTAGAGTTGGTGATCATGTGTATTTAAAAGTCAAACCAAAGAAAAGTTCACTGAAACTTGGGATATGTCCTAAGTTAGCACCCATATATTGTGGGCCATTTGAAATATTAACTAGGATAGGGCACATTGCATATGAACTTGCATTGCTTGCATGCATAAAAGTGCATAATGTATTTCATGTATCTTTATTGAAAAATTATGTACCTGATCCTAACCACATTTTTTATTGGGCCTTGATTCACATGGAACCGGAAGGATATATACCGGTGCTACCAATATGTATCCTAGACAAGAAATTCACGTTTCTCTGGAACAGGGCCATCGGGTAGGTAAAGGTCCAGTGGACACATTACAACCCTGAGGAATCAATGTGGGAGCTTGAGGATACTATGTGGGGAGCATACCTGCATATATTTTGAAATTTTGTATATGTAAATAGTGTGACATGCACCGAGGATGGTGCATAAATTAAAGGGTAGGGGAATGTAACACCCTGTTTTTTACTCCAATATGTATAAAAATGTAAATATTTTATGAAAAGGATACAATTTGGATATGCATGATCCAGAGTGACCAATATATGTAAATTTGTATATTTCCACTCTTTAATATAAAAATAAATGGTTGTTGCAGATGAAAGGTAAAAATAAAAGAGATGGGGGGATATCCTTCCATAAAAAGGGGAAAAGTTAACCAACCCATGCCTACCACCTGTCCAACTCCCCATGCCATTTGTCCACTTTTATGCCACTTGTCTATCCTCCAGCATGCATATAAATAGAGAGAGATGTCCAGATTTCCATACATTCCTAGATGTCAGAAAGAAGTCCTTATGGCTGCCAACCCTGATATATCTTCTGGAGAACCTATCACCCGAGATAGAAATCTGCACTATTTCATACTATCCTAGTATTATTTCGTACTATTATGTGCCACCATCACCCTGCCGCACAATGAGAACCAAACAAAGCACAACGGAACTCCCTCAAGCCTGGAAAGGAATTAAGGGTAACAAACCCAAGGTACTGTTAGCTCAGAGAAGGGAGCCTGAGGTACTATTAACTCAAAGAAGGGAGCCACATTCCTTGGTTGAGGGATAGTTGTAGCTAGATAAACCAACACCTTATTGTGGATTGATAGTCCCAGCTCGGGGGTGGTCTTTCAAAGTAAGATATGGCTTGATAGAGCCTATGGCTGGGTGGAACAAAATTGGTATGCAGATAGTCGGTTCATTTCTTTCCAGATAAGTATTTATTTCTGTATGGAATTTGTTGTGGGAAATTATGGAATTATGTTTAATATATTTTATTCTTAATGTTTTACTTAAATGGCATGGAATTGCTATCTTTTGGAAAATTGCATTCATAAGAGATATAATTGCATACTTGCATTTGTTTTCATACATATCTAAAATTACCACAGTGCCCACATACATTCATATTTCCATTGTAAACATAAATTTAACCAATAGAAATCCAAATTTGGATAGCGTGATTGATCCTGGGTAAAATTATGGATGTTTTATAGCCAAGTGTGAAGAAAGTTTCCAAGAGTTGAAGAGTTTACTTACCAGTGCACCAATTCTCAAAATTGCTTATCCAAGTGAAGATTTTATGGTATGTACAGATGCCTGTAAAGAAGGAATTGGTGGTGTACTCATGCAAAATGGGCATGTGGTTTGTTATGAATCCAGAAAGCTAAAGGAGCATGAGAAAAATTAGGCCACAAATGATTTAGAGTTGGATGCTAGAGTGCATGCATTAAAAATGTGGAGACATTGTCTCATGGGCGGGAAATTCATATTAAGAACATATCGTAGTGGGTTGAAGTATATATCTGAGTAATATAATCTAAATGGAAGATAGACAAGATGGTTGGAATTCCTATGTGAGTTTGAATTTGAAATAAAACATATTAAAGGAAAGGAGAATAAAGTCATGGATGCACTCATCCAAAGAGTACATACAATGCAAGCTGCGGCCATTAGCATGTGCCAATCGGATTTAAAAATCAAGATTTTGGAAGTTGTTCTTTCACTCCAGCATTATATACCGGTGAAAGAAGGATTACAACAAGATAATTTAGAACATAAATTCAAAGGATACAGGTTTCAGAATGGTTGGATTCTTATGAATAATAGCAGAATTTACATTCCTAATTCTGTGGAATTAAGATGGTAATGGATGAAATACATAAGGTGCCATATGCAGGACATCCTAGATATCAAAAGACTATTATAGCAGCAAGAAGCCATTACTTCTAGCCAGGAATGAAAAAGGACATAGCTGACTATATATCAAGATGTATGGAATGACAAAAAGTGAAGGTTGAGCATGGACATCCAGCAAGATTACTTCAACCACTTCCAATACCAGAATGGAAATGGGATGTGGTGACAATAGATTTCATCACTAAATTACCCAGGACAGTTAAACAACATGATTCAATTATGGTAGTAGTGGATAAGTTGAAAAAGGCTTCACATTTTATCCCAATTAAATCAACCCATAAGGCAGCCAACATAGCATAAATTTGTATGAAGAAAATTGCAAAATTACATGGAATACCCAGGGCAATTGTTTCAGACAGGGATCCAAAATTTACTTCAAATTTTTGGAAGGGATTATTCAAAGGGTTTGGAACAAATTTGAATATGAGTACATCGTATCAACCACAAATGGATGGGCAGACTGAAAGGGTAAATCAGGTAATTGAATATATCCTCGAAATGTATGTGATGGATCAACCATCCAAATGGGAAGATTACTTGCATTTAGTAGATTTTGCATATAATAATAGATATCATGCATCTTTAAAGATGAGTCCATTTGAAGCCTTATACATAAGAAAATGTAATACTGCCATCAGCTGGGACAATCCAACCGACAGAGTGGTTATTGGGCTAGAGTTGCTTAAGGAAATGGAAGAACGAATGGTTAAGATCAGGAAGAATTTAAAAACAACACGGGATAGACAAAAAAGTTATGCAGAAAAAGGCAGAATAGCAAGATAATTTAGAGTTGGTTATCATGTGTATTTAAAATTCAAACCAAAGAAAAGTTCATTGAAGCTTGGGATATGTCCTAAGTTAGCACCCAGATATTGTGGTTCATTTGAGATACTAACTAGGATAGGGCCTATTGCATATGAACTTGCATTGTCTGCATGCATAAAAGTGCATAATGTGTTTCATGTATCTTTATTGAAAAAGTATGTACCTAATCCTAACCACATTGTTAATTGGGCCTTGATTCAGGTGGAACCGGAAGGAGATATACCGGTGCTATCAGTACGTATCCTAGACAAGAACGTCACGTTTCTATAGAACAAGGCGATCGAGCAGGTAAAATTCCAGTGGAAACATTACATCCTTGAGGAAGCAACGCCGGAGCTTGAGAATACTATGCGGGAATCATACCTGCATCTATTTTGAAATTGTGTATATGTAAATAGTGTAACATGCACCGAGGACGGTGCATAAATTAAGGGGGGGGATTTAACACCCTGTTTATGACCACAATATGTATAAAAATGTAAATGTTTATGAAAGGGCTACAAGCTGGATATGCATGGTCCAGAGTGACCAAGATATGTAAATTTGTAAATTTCCACTCTTTAATATAAAAATACATGGTTGCTAGAGACTAAAGGAAAAAAAGAAGAGATGGGGGACTAACCTTCCACAAAAAGGGGAAAAGTGTGTCCAACCCATGTGTGTCACCTATCTAGGGAAAAGTGTCTACCTCTCCATGCCACTTGTATAGCCTCAAGCATGCATATAAATAGGAATAGCAAGCCATCATTCCATTATTATTGGATGTCAGAGAGAGATCTGGTAACTCCCAGACCTGCACTATCTACTTGAGAACCCTGTCACCCATACCGCCATTCCGTACAATTTTGTACCACCCTCACCCTTCTGCACACGGTGAACCAGACTTATAACAACGGAACTCCCTTGAGCCTAGAAAAGGAATTAGGGGTAACAAAATCAAGCTATTGTTAACTCAAAGAAGGGAGCTCGAGGTACTGTTAACTCAGAGGAGGGAGCCCCATTCCTTGGCTGAGGGATAGTTGTATCCATAGAAACCATCACCTTCTTATGGATTGATAGTCCTAGCTCGGGGGTGGCCTATTAAATTAAGATATGGATTTACAGAGCCTATGGTTGGGTGGAACGTCCTTGGTTTGCAAACAGTCGGTTCATTTTTTCCAGATAAGTATTCATTTGTGAAGGGAATTTGTTCTAGACAATTATTGAATTGTGTTTAAGGTATTTTTTGCTCGGTGTTTTCCATTAATTGCATGAAATTGTTATCATTTGAGAATTTGTAATCATAGTAAATATACTTGCATATTCGCATTTGTTTTCCTTCGTATTTAAATTACCATAGTGCATAAATACAATCATAATTTCACTATAAACATCAATTTAACCAGTAGAAAACCAAATTCATGATAGCATGGGTGTTCCTGGGTGAAATTATGGATGTTTCATAGCCAAATTATCATTGTGAGGGTATTGGGTTCGTGATAGTTGCAAAATGAGTCATTGATGAAGTGGTTGGAAATGACATCCAAGGGAAAGGGGTTCATGTTCAATCAAGGTTCCCACCTAAACCTAGTACCTAGGGAGCCTCTAGGGGAGAAAGACTTGAAAATTTCATTCCAAAGTTAACAAGATAAAAATTGTTAGTTTTTTAGCATAAATTCAATATGATCTAGGATCTTAACTGAAAGAACAACATGTACAGCATATCAAGCAATCCATCAAGTAGGTACACCTCAGGACTGATTACACTGCCTATGAAAACCTGCAAGATCTCCCAGGACTAATTACACTGCCTCTCCAAAACCTGAAAGAGAATCTCAGGACAAATTATATGCCTCTACAAAACCTATGTACCATACTATCACATCATCATCTTCATATCATCGTCCACGTCCACGGAGCACAACCCAGATGCACACACACACAGCACTTACACTCACCGGCATGGAAGGACTTTCCTCTAACCATCCGGGATAGGCTTAGCACTTACACTCACTAGCATGGAAGGACTTTCCTCTGACCATCTGGGAAAGGCTTACAGCACTGACATCAACGACCATGGAAGAACTTTCCTCTCACCATGTCAGAACGGCTACAGGAATTACATCACGACCATGGAAGGACTTTCCTCTAAACATGTCGGAAAAGCTCGGCAATTACATCACGACCATGGAAGGACTTTCCTCTGACCATGTCGGAAAATCCACGCCCAACTCTTACATCTCACCATGGAAGGACTTTCCTCTAACCATGTGAGAATGACCCAGCCCTTACATCTCACCATAGAAGGACTGTCCTCTAACTATGTGAGAATGGCTCCGCCCAGCCCTTACTTTTCACCATGGAAGGACTTTCCTCTAACCATGTGAAAATGGCCATCCCTTACATCTAAACATCGAAGGACTTTCCTCTAACCATGTGAGAATGTCCCTGTGTGCATCTGTGTCTCTGAACTCATCACTTCCCCTTAGAAGGCATCTCGATCTGAAGTACACCAAGTCTCCCTCTGAAGTATTCAAACTTCACTCTGGCTAGCAGCTTGGTCAACACATCGGCTATCTGCTCGTCCGTCGCAACATACAGGAGCTTCACTGCTCCTCTCTGCACCATATCCCTGATATAGTGATACTTGATCTCAATGTGCTTCGACTTGTCATGGAACACTGGGTTCTCCGACAACTTCACACAACTCTGGTTGTCGCAATATATACAAGTAGCACTCAGTTGGAGATCAAACAAATCAGACAGTAGCTTCCTAAGCCATACTGCCTCACAACTAGCTGAACAAGCTGCAACATACTCTGCTTCAGCTGTACTCAGTGCCACACAGGACCGCTTCCTGCTAAACCAAGATATCATACTGGATCCCATACTAAAGCAGCACCCCGAAGTGCTCTTCCGATCAATGGCACTACCTGCACAATCTGAATCAACATAACCCTCCAGGTTAAACTTTTGATTTGCCTCATACTTGAGCCCATAGTCAATTGTACCCTTCAGGTACCTCAAAATATGCTTTGCAGCTATTAGGTGAACATGTCTTAGATCTGTCAAGTACTGGCTCAAGGTGTTCACCGCAAAGTAGATGTTTGGTCTCGTATTCGTCAGGTACATCAAGGACCCAATCATCTGACGATACATCGTATCATCAACCAGTTCATATGAAGCATCACACAGAAGCTTCAGGTTCGATGCCATAGGTGTGACCCTGGCCTTGCAGTCCATCATCCCGAACCTCTTCAAGATCTATACTACATACTTCCCTTGTCCAAGGAAGATTCCATCTGCACTCTGCCACACCTCCATACCAAGAAAGTATTGCATCATACCCAAGTCCTTCATCTCGAACTTGGTAGCAAGCTTCCTCTTCGTGTCAACAATCAATCTATCCTCACCTGTTACAAACAGGTCATCCACATACAATAGTAGTATCACTAGATTGCCTTCCTCAACCTTCTAGTAAAGGTTGGAATCCGCTTTACTCTTGGTAAAGCCCAAACTAGATAGGAAGCCATCTATCCTGCCATACCAGGTCTTGGGTGCCTATTTCAAACTTTACAGGGCTTTCTTCAGTTTGCACACATGTGACCCTCGGTCATGTGTCTCAAACCCGAGTGGCTGCTCCACATACACTTCCTCTTCAACTACACCATTCAAGAAGGCTGTCTTGACATCCATCTGGTGTACCTTCCATTTCATCACCGCAGCCAGAGCAAGTACTGATCTAATGGAAGTGTATCTGGCCACGGGAGCAAAAGTCTCTTCATAATCAATCCCTTCTTTCTGGGATAAGCCACGAGCTACAAACCTTGATTTATATTTCTCTATGTTGCCATCTGCAGCATGCTTGATCTTATAGATCCACTTGGAAGTCACAACAGACTTCCCATCTGGTCTTGGGACCACATCCCAAACATCATTCTTCATTACTGCATCCTGAATCCTGGGAACTTCAGATTCTTCAATAGATAGTTTTCTTTGAACAAATGTTGTAGTCCTTCTTTTGTAGGTGATGGTACACTGTCTTTCCTACAAGACAAGTTCAATTGCATGATTAGAAACATCTTATATATTTCAGAACAAATTCTTACTCATAAAGAGATATGTCATACAGTCATGTAATTATCTTTAGCCAATGCTTCAATACAACATTTATCCATATTCTGTAACTTTCTAGATGCCTTCCATCTCTACCAGAACATTGTTAAGAATGTGCACGACTCCCAACATGTCAGCAAAGAGGTTTCATTCTAGATAAGTAGCAATGGAATGTTGTACAGTACCATAGGCCACTTACCCATTACCTGCATATTAGTATTATCTTGTTCATTAATGCAAATATCCTGATATGCATAATACACATCCTAACTTTAGGAACATAAGTATGTACATAACTGAACAACATCATTTAAGAAATGACAATTCAAAATACTTATCTTTGTTTAGTTGTTGGGTGGACTCCCTCTTGATCTTTGCTTCCTGGAGTTTTCCCCCTCTTGATCTTTGCTTCCTTGCAGGAACTATTGGAGTGTGCTCCCTCTTGATCTTTGCTTCCTGGAGTACATGTCCTTGAACTTATACTCATCTTGGACCGCTTATGCATGATTAAGTGTGCACTAGTGTCACCATTGTGTTATCCTCAAGATCTCATACATAACCATATGCACATTAGTATAATCTCAATAATATCAAAACATTATGATCCTAAATAATCTTATGTATGGTCATGATCATTTCACACACAGGTAATTTATCACAAGCATCAGTATTCAAGGTTTCAGGGAGGACTTCTATTACTTATGCATATTCTTATTGATCATAGGACTCTTCATATCATCAATCAAGGTAAGAAACATAATATGCATAAACTGTTGATTGCTTTAAACTTCTAACTTCAAGAATAATCATTCATACAAAAGTATAAGATCCTAACACAAGGTAGGATTCTAACTTGATATAGGAAAAACATACCTGGTTATCATGTTTGCTTAGTTATGTCTAACATACCCAAACAATGTCTTCTTGTTCTCTTCAATGACTTGTGCTTAGTAACCTGCATAACTCATAAGTTAATAATTGTAGAACCAAGTTATGCATACCTCGTAAGTAGAGATTCTATGTGATCCATGACTATGGATGAGTCTTTGTCTTCATGTCACCATGGTCATATGTTCTTGATCTAGAAATTTCTTGATGTACCTTTCATGTTAGTGGACATCATCAACCTCATACAACACTATAGTGCATTAGTACAATCATAAGTGTCATCACCCTAACCAATGAATGTCTTCTATCATTCACATGCATTCATACTTTTACTAGGGAGATAAGACAAGTCTAACATTAACCAAGATTGTACTAACCTCAATAATATGAAGACAAACATATCATAAACTTAATCATGAACATATTTCAAAACATACCTGTATGAGTCATACCTATCGAGATTGCTTCTAGTCTTCTTATGTCAGGGCTTAGCCTCATCTCCCTATGGAACTGGAACTTCTTCACTTATGCAGGTGTCCAATTCATTCTCTTCTAGGATTAACCCAATCCTCTTGATTTGCAAAAATTGGATCTGGAGTTGGATTAGGGTTTGTCAGAGAAACCCTAAAAATTCAAACTTCTGAAAGGATAGAAAAATGCGCCTTGATGAGCTGATCAAGCTGGTATACTCAGAATTTGAAAACTGCAAAGTTTCACCCCTCAAAATTGCCTTTGAAACTTTCGGATCTTCTAGACAGGGTCCTGAACTAGAGTTTGATAAATCCCACCCTTCTTCCCAACCAAAAAGTTCGATCCAAAGCTCTAAACTTCTATTTTTCTAAGGAGCTTCCAGCCGTGGTCACGGACTTAAAAAATTCTAACTTTTGCAGAATCCCTAATTTTCCACCTTTCCGATCAAAATCCCGAACTAGGGTTTGATCATGCCCAGCCTTCTGCCCAACCAAAAAATTCAATCTTGGTCTCTAAATTTTGATTTTTATGAGGACCATTCAGCCATGGTCTCCGATTCCAAAAATTCCAACTTTCTCCGAAGCCCTAAATTCCCGCAGCAGTGATAAGACAAGAATGAAGGTGCTCAGAATCCAATTCTGTTTTGACAGAAATATTCACCTGATTGTTTCCAGTGCATCTCTGAAATTACGAATCCACAGGGTCTAAACCTTTGTCTTGTGGTATCCTGACCTGTCTTCTTTCCAACCCCAAAGGTCTGACCTCAATTGGATTCTCTGAGAGAAAGTTATGCCAAGTGTCGCAACGTGACCTGTTTATGGGATAAAACAGGAGAGCAAACTTGTACGGCGTGCCATGTGTCACTGGTTCAACTTCAACCTCTAAAAATATTACCTGAGAAACTACAGTTTGTTCTCTACCTGTCACTTTTTATGAAATTTCATTTGGAGCTTCCTAGCCCAAGTTGTGACCTTTTTTCCTAGGTCACTTGTTTATGACTGAGATATGGAAGAGGCAGAAACCCTATATTGTACTGATCATAAATCACAAAGTACAATGAATCTAATGATATGCTTTGGAAACAAGGTACATGCGGATGTTATATACGACCTGTAAAGGTTTTAGAACCTGAAACTTCACCAAAATGTATTTATAGTGAAAGTTATATGATGACTAGTTTTTGCTATATCAAGCCCTAGCTTACAATTTGTCACAAGTGCAACAAGTCTCATAAATGCCATAGCATGCCTTCCTTCAAGCTAGCTCTGATACCATGTTATTTTTTTAGCATAAATTCAATATGATCTAGGATCTTAACTGAAATAACAACATGTACAGCATATCAAGCATAAGAGAAAAGAGACAAGAGACACAAAACATTTCATCGAGGAAAACCAAGAAGGTGAAAAACCCCGCAACTTCCTCAGAGATAGAATAAGCATCAATACAAGGATCACCATGATCAAATCCAAGCGATAGATATCTTCAGCAACATGCTCGTTCTCCACTTGTGCGTACTTTTCTCTTCTCTCACTAATGCGAAGTGAGTGAATGAGACAATGTATAAAATGAGAGAGACACACTCTCTATTTATACACTAACTTTCACTTGACCTTTACTCAACTAGGTCGGCCTCAACTTAACCACTTAACATAATGCTGACTAGGCCGACCCCTACTAAGGTGGTCTAATAACCCTTTGACCCACATAACTCATACAGGGCCGACCCCATCAAGGTGGTCTAATAACCCATCAAGTATAAGTTACGACACTTACAATATAACTTGCAACACATGCAAGTACACATGACGACACTTCCAATCAGAGGAATAATACATCTCCGTTGGGGATACAATAAAGTGCAAATACAATATACAAGTTAATATCTTCTGAAGTTACAAATACATCAACAAAAATCCCAACAGGGATAAGCTGGAAACAACATTTTACCCCCTTTATGACACTTTGAATTCTACCCCTAAGCCTAATTTCATCTCACGTGTGATCCGATAGAGGTGAAGGGAAGGTCAAGGGGAATTATTGGGAGGGAGTTGTTATTCTTGATAAAATAGAAAAGATAGTGCTACCTTGTGTAGGGGCGCTAGCAATTATTAAATCATTGGGAATTTCTACCTTGAGCAAGATATCTGATTTGATTATGAACTAGTGTGAGCGATCTGATAAATGATCTAGCCTAGTCTATGTGGATAGATGGGTCTAGAATTTCACCTTATAAAATGGGGGTACTAATGCTCATTTGTGCTTGGAAATTGTTAATTTTATGCCCTTAGGACACTGTCATTTATGATACTTTCTTCACCAAGGGTATTCATAAGGGGTTAGGGTGGTAGTAATATTCTTACAAAGGAACACTATTGTCAAGTAAGATGACTAGCCAAATGGGTGTATCCATAAGGGGATTTGAGTGGTGGTAATATCCTTGCACATCATAACCCTACAAGGTATGGGGATGATGTAAGTCCATGAGCCTCTCCATCACACTAGGTTTGATCAGTTGGATGTTTGATCCTTGATTTGGTATGTTGGACATAGTGGATATGTGATCCCTAATTTGAACTTTTACACTAAGTGAGTAATTTATTAAGTAATTATATATTTATTCTTCACCCTTGTTGAACTTAATCCCTGCTCAAGGGAAAACAACCAATTTGGGTGACCACATTGGTTTGGTGCAAAATTAACCCTTGGGTGTGATTTCCCCTTGGTTGACATTCGACTCGTGGAATACTAGTTTGGACCAATGGTTGGACTTCGACAAGGTGTGTGGCCTACTAGTACTTGATTTATTCTATGTTGGTATATAGTTTATTTAGTTGATGTATCTTATATTCTTATAGTTTATTTTCTTGATGTATTATCATATAGTAAGGATTGCAATGATAACTAGTCGTGATGGTTTGTTGATTACATTGTTACACTTATTCTAGAATTTATTAGTGTAATTGATTTAATTGCTTTAACTGAGAGAGGGAGAGAGAAAGAGAGATAATCATGTAGCGCCCTCCAACAATGGAAGGTTGTTACAAAATGGTATTAAAGCCTCAAGTTTTCATAATTGGTTGTCTTTGGGAGATTGGTGTTACACAAAAATTTTGTCACTTGTATAAAACCCTGTGACCTTGACTTTCCATAATCCTTGAAGCCACTTCCATGGTGAATGAATTCTGATTAGTTTTCCCTGCAACTTGAATTTTTTGTGACTTCGACACACTTTGCTTTACTAGCAACATGCGTCGAATTCTATCGACACAATCTGGTTCATTGTCAACCCACATCGATGACGCAATGTGCCTTCATAACAACCTGCATCGATCCCTTTAGCGCATGTTGCTCCACTACAAACCGCGTTCTCTATGGGAAAAAAACTAGGGTTTTAAGAATCTTCTAATTGAAAATCTCGAACGATAGCCTTTCCCTCCTATTGTTATGGATCTGGCTCGACTCCAACCATTATGGGGATCATATACAATCCATTTCCCACACTTTTCTGGACCTCTCCCTATCCACATTGTCCTATAAATTGATGTCTTGGGCCATGGGTGAGGGGAGGAAGAAGAGAAGTAAGTAAATGTTGGACAAATATCCCTAGACTTTGAGACTTTGGAAGTGCTTTTTGTTCAAGGTGAAAGTGACTTGAATTGTTGGAGCAAGAAGAACCCATTGAAAAGAAGCTACAACACCAAGGCCTAAACAGTTGTACTCTTTTTCTGCTACTCTTAATATAATTGTATTTTCCTTCCCATACATCTGATGTCCATGATCATGTATTGTAAGATTCCTTGGTCACTTACATAGGTCAATCGTACTATTTACACTTTATTTGTTGTTTCCTCTTCTTGATCTGTAGCAGGTTCTCTTATATGCAAGGATGGATTGTGACTGCTCCTAGATCATAAAGACAACTAATGTATCAGAGGTAAGTTCTATCTATACTTGTCTACTGTTACTATTTCATTGACCTAGGTGAAGGTTTGTACAATTTGTCTCTTTTTGTTCTAGATCTCAATCATTCAAACTAGGGATTTTGATCCTTGTCTGCATCGATCAAAAACTCCTCAAACAATTGGAATTTAAGGATTGTGACCTAGAATAAAGAATCCCCTTAACTAGATGATTTACACCTAGGAAAGGGATTCTTGATCAAATGGATTAGTTTCCTTATTTGCTCACTATTTGCAATTGTGTTTTATTAGAACTAAATAAATAGGATTGCTTTGCATGAATACAATCGATTGTAGTTTGCCTTAAAAAAGAAAAATAATATATGTGCGTGCATAGAAACCCTCTAATTGTTAAATAGGAGCATCAAATCTAACTGCTTTGGAATCTCTACTAATGGATTAATAATTGTCCTCTCTTAATTAATTATTTCATGAAGAACAAAAATAACTAGTTGTTGATTTTATTTTCTTTGTTATTAACTACATGATCTGCTACCCTTACCTGTTCACTTAAACATTGCATGAATTCCTTCCATTAAATCCTAATATATTAAGTAATTATTATCAAATTAAAGTACGAACCAATCCAGCCCCTTACTGCTTACATTTTTAATGCCTCAAATAGTGCATCTCCCTACTCTAAATCATGAATATACCTTGTCTTTAATGAAGAAATAAGTATGTGCGGTTATAAAACAATTTATGTCTAATAAAAGAGAAAAGGAAAATAGAAAAAAAGGGCGTTTTTTATTTGTAATAGTTAGAAAGCAATCAAATTCAATACTCAACAAAACTGTCATTTTGTTTTCATAAAAAAATTATATATATATATATATATATATATATATATATATATATTTTGGTAATACACTACATTTCTTCTATTCCAAATAAAAAGAGGGAAAATATAACGTCTGCATTTCTTTCATGCATACCCATAAACAAAAGGACATTGACTTGGGTGAAAACCCTAAACACAAACAAAAAATATAGAACCTTCTAGCATATTCAAATTTGTATTTGAAAAATTACATGGATGATGATGAGCTTGAGGGTGCAACTTCAAAGTTGTAGAAAAAATAATAAGAGGATAATGAAGGCTCAAGAAGAATGGAACCAACTTAATGTAGCCACGCTTCAAATTTTGATAGACTTACAAAGGAAATTATAGCATGGGAAAACTTCTAGCAATGCATATCATGGGATTAGAGTAGCTCAAGAGGGAATTCATGTCAAAGGTGCCAAAGTGCATCAAGAACCCCACAATATGGAAAATAAAACCCATCATTGTATGAATCCTCTGTAGTGATCAATATACAAGAAAAGGCCTATTGATCAACCCACAATATTATTGTATCAATCTATGGTAGAAGAAGCCTCTCAAAGATAATTTACATGGACAATTTTGGAAGGCAAAACCACTTGCATTTTATGGTGAGATTAAATCTGGACAAGAAGCTAAGACTTGCAAGCTTCTTGGGATAAGAAAATATTTCCAAGTTTGTGACTATTCTGGAATTATGAAGTACCATGTTTTAATTTTCAATTTAGGCAAAGCTTCCATTTGGTGGAACCACCTCTAACAAGTAAATAAGATCAATCAAAGGAATATTTTATGGATGTAATTCAAGAAATACTTTAAACATAAATACATCTTTGATCATCACTATGAAGGTAAGTCTAAGAATTCCATGTGATGAAACTACACAAATGACCATGGATTAATAGGTAACCAAATTCGTGGAGCTACAAAGGTGTGTCAAATATATCATAGATGATAAGCTAAAAATTCATTGTCTCTTAAGTGGATTTCCTCAATCCTATAGGAAAATGATTGAATTTTATGATCGGAAACCTAAATAGAATTCATAAATTCCAAGTATTGTTATGATCAAAACAAAGAAAACCCATATTTCGAAAAGACTTGGAAGGAAAAGAAAATAGAAAAGTTGTACCAAAGAAAGAAATTATTCAAGTCTCCTCATGTTAGAAACTATGCAAAGACCTTCTGGTAAAATCAACCAACTCAAAGTGAGACCAACCAAATTAATTTTTTGGGAAAGAGGCCAAGGCAAACAATTCAATGTTGGGGTTGTGGGAAAGACTACTTGTACAAGAGTTTATCTAGATGGATATAGGTGTCAACCCACCTATTCCACTGGCTCAAAATTGTTTTCCATTTTGGCAATTTTCTAGTAATTGTTCTACAGTTTTTTGGGTCTTGAACTTCTAGGGTTGTTTTGAGGCCCTAAACGGCATTTTTTGGAAATTCGGGAGGCTATTGGTTGCCAACTGTATGCACTGTCCCCAAATCAAAATTTGTATATCTCGGATAGACCTTTCCAATGGGCTATAGAGCGCCTCGAATAGAGATCGTATGCAAAATTTATGACCATGGGAAGTTGATTGTTCAACTAACCACCTTGGGGTCGCAAACTTTATGATGGTTCATCTTCTAGGGTTAGGTTTTTTATGTTTAGGGTTATTTCCCTCGTGCTTATGATATATAGGCTCCTTCGGCCTCTTTTTGTATTCAACTTGCCATGAATGAGCGTATCCGCCACATCTCTTCTAAGAGATATAACTGCCACAATTCTAGTTGATTTTATTTTATAGTTTGTTCTGTTTCATTCATTTAATAGAATCTAAGTTCACCGTATCATTGTGTTTCTTGCCATATATATATGTATGTATGTATGTGAATATATATATATATATATAGAGAGAGAGAGAGATAGGGAGGGAGATATATATATATATGTATGTGTGTGTGTGTGTGTGTGTGCTTTTTCATTTCGTTCTCACATAAATCTGGATCAAGAGTTTCCCTCATCAAAGTGTTAGATTTGTTTACAACATCCAAGAGGCTACTTCGGTGAATTATGTGGTGCAAACCAATCCTCTATTTTTTGTTGCATTGGAAGACCGATGGGCACATCACTAATTATTTTTGGTTGAAGGTAAGGTTGCAAAGAAATCCATTTCCATTTTTAGTGAATCCAAGATATAGTCATAGTTATGTTACCCATAAAGTTTTCAAAACTTGTGCTCTTAAGAAACACAATCATAAATAAGCCATGGCTAGTCCAACTATCCACTAGAACCAAGAGAAAGGTCATTGAAATGGTGGAGATTTTATCATTAGGATTGAATGGACTCTTTTCACAAGAAAACTTAAATATTTTTCCACTTGGTTCTTATGATGCTTTCATAGGAATGGATTGGTTGGAAGCACCTTGACCTAAACCTAACTACTACAACAATATTTTTTATTGCATTAACAAGGATGAAACTCAAGGATAGTAAGAGGAATTCTAAATGGAAAGCTCTATAAGGCATATTTTATCCTTGCAACTGAAAAAATGTTCCGAAAAGGATGTGATCAATATAATGTATTGCATGTATTGGAATAAGTAGAAGACAAAGGTCAAAAACTTGAAGACTTTCTTGTATTGCAAGGGTTCAACAATGTATTTTTTGGATGAAGTTCTAGGACTTCCTCCAAAGCAGGACATTGATTTTTCAATCAAACTTGTACATGTAATTACACCAACATCCAAGAATCCTTATAGTATTAGTACCCCATAGCTTATGGAGATAAAAATTTAAATATTACAAGAGCTAATGGATAAAGGAAACACATGTCCAAGTGTTCCTCCATCGGGAGCAACTATCATGTTTTTGAAAAATTTGATGGAACTCTCAAGATGTGTATTCATTACATACAAATAAATAGAGTTATAGTGAAGAACAAGTATCCATTTCCTTGAGTTAATGATTTATTTGACCAATTAAGAGGAGCAAAGGTATTCTTAAAAAATCATTTGATATATAGATCTCATTACGTCTAAATTAAGGAGGAAGATATTCATAAGACAACGTTATGAACGAGGTATGGTCATACAAATTTTTAGTGGTGCCATTTGGTCTCACAAATGTGTCAACTACATCCTTTTTCCTCATGAAGAGTGTCTTAAGTAAATATGTTGACAAGTTTGTACTTGTTTACATTGATGATATACTAATTTATTCAAAATTTGAAGAAGAGCATGAGGATCATTTGTGAATAATTTTGCAAGAATTGAGAGAATACATTTTTTATGCTAAACTCAAAAAATGTGACTTGTATTAGAACTAAAATTGGTATTTGGATCACATTATCTCAAAAGAAGGAATATCACCAAAGTAAAAATAATATTGATCTTATAATGAATTGGCCTACTCCAAGAAATGTGACAAGTGTAGATCCCTTATGGATATTGTTTCTTATCACTATAATTTTATAGATGTAATTTCAAGAATTTTTTATCCCATCACTTCATTGTAGAACAAAGGGAATATATTGGAATGGTCCTGGAGATATGATAAAAGCTTTAAACTGTTGAAAAGGCTCCTCACAACTTCACCAATCCTGAAATTTGTAGACCTAGATAAAGTGTGTATTGTGTGCATTGATGTCTGCATTGAAATGTTGAGTTCTAATACCTATTACAGTGGTTATACATATGATTTATATAGTTAAACACAATTATACATAAAACAATGGCACAAAACACATTCACACAGTACACATAAATTACCCTAGAAACCCCTCTACCAAGAAAAACCAGCAAACGAGTGAAATTTACCACTCATGTATTAGCAACACTCTCTTAACAGTGTTTACAACAATGATCTACTTGATAAAAACCACACTTCACTTCTTCTATCGACTTATGTTGACTTACAATATCGCTTGTAATGCCTGACTTTACCACATTTCTAGCATCTTCTTGTCGTCGTACGAGGAGATTTAGATATGGTCTTAGATTTAACCCTTGACTTTGATCTTCTACAAGATATTTTTCCTTTTCCTCTATCGACCATTCGACCTCTTGCCATCAGAGCATCGTGGGTCGATCCTTCCATGTTCTTCTGCCCCATCTCTTCCAACAACAAAGATGCGATGACATCATCGATGTTCGATGTGGTGTTGTTCCATGACAAACATTATTTATGCATAGCGGAAATATAGAATAGTAAATCAAACCATAACATCATGCACATACATACACCATGATTTATCCTAAAAAAAAATTAAAGGGAAAACTATCATAACGACATATCTTCATTAGAACCTTGGCCAAACGAACTAAGCCAAATCAAGCATCTCTCAACCACCACGTCTGTACCCTCAACCATCAAAGAGTTCTATACAATATATAATGGATTTCGACCAGCCTTTTTATAGCCTTCATTCACAAGAATACCATGGGTGGTTCTCCCAATACCATGGGTCTATAACAGCAATAACCAAAGTTGGTTAACTTGCTCTATGACCGAGTCAAGATTAACCCAGCATTCCCCCCCTTAAACTTGACTTGGTAATGACACCTTCCCCCCCTCATGTTTATCAACAGATAATATCACATGCTTCCCTATATTTTCAAATTTAACACAGAGGTAAACATGCCTCCATAGGTATTACAGTTGTATACCCATTTACAGTGATTACAACTCCATTAATGAAACATTGCTTTGCAAAAAAAATCTACCTAAGCATCTACCTGCTCATACAATAATAACCAAGCACTCTCGAACCGAGTACTTTAATTATGCTTCTCAATCGACTACCCAATCGACTTATATGCATAGTCAACCACAAACTTCACCACTTGTTACAATCGATCTCTCTCCATAGTCGACTAAAGACTCCACCGTATGCTCCAATTAATTTGTCTTCATGTTGCTCCAATTATTTCCTTAGTTGTTGTTAGCACATTCTCCTCGATAACATATGCATTTATATCAAGAATCACAACAATTTCCAACAGAGTATAACCCTCAACAAAACAGGAATCCCTTTAAATCCAAACTATGTTGTTTATCCAATCAATCGATCAGCCAAATACCTAGTTGACATTAACCGTGACTACTCAGTCAACCTAAACTTGTCCACCCAGTCAATATTATGTGACTCCTCAGTCGATATTGACCTTGACTATCTTGTTATTAACCTCGGTCGATATTCAATATGCATTCAATCAGTCAACCATATCCTCAGTCGACCTAGTCGATCTCGTTGATTACCTGGTTGATCACTTTGTCATAGACCATCCATCGAGGTATCGACCACCAGTCAATTTGTGTTCTCATTGACCACTCTCGATCTATTGGAAATCTGTCGACCGGAATCAAACCAACTCATCTGCTAAGTAAATCACCCTCGTCGATTTGGAAGGTCGACTTTAACTGTTTAATTTACCGAGTCGGTATACCATGACTCGGACCGCTCCATTGACTACACCGAGTCTACCATTCATGACTCTTGTCAATTTTGATATCTTCAACTGCAGATCTCTCCCTCCATATTTGAACCTTCTGAAGCATCCCACGAGACCACAAACTAGATCATGCATATCATCAATCAATTTTTCAATCTCCTTCACGCCACATTTCAATGGCCAAAAAGACAACATGGATCTGAATCCATCCACAGAACCAGTCGTTAATTCTTAGATCTGAATCTATGCTTAGAAGAACGAGAATACCTAGAAACATACATGATCTGATTTACTGGAAGATAGTTTTGTATACTTGCACTCCATGTTTCTTTATAAAACCTTAGATCTTGCACTTATGTTGCTTCTCAGGATGACCCATCATGCCATTGAATCCGCCCACATCGATGCACACTCCACCATGCAAATCTAGGCAGCTAAATATATTTCATCTACTAATATCACATAATAGCTATTCAATCTACTTTTTACCATGTAGATCTAGGTAACCCAAACTTCATCATACATCTCTTGTTCAAGAGTAAGTGTATACCAAGATCTGATGCCATATGTTAGTTCTAGAACGCAACAAACATTATTTATGCACAACAAAAGTATAGAATAATAAAGCAAACTATAACATCATGCACATCTAGACACCATGATTTATCCTGGAAACCCTTTAAAGGGAAAACTATCCTAATGAGACATATTCATTAGAATCTTGGCCAAACCGACCAAGCCAGGTCGAGCATGGCTCAACCGCCATGGATGTACCCTCAACCCTTAGAGAGTTCTACACATTATACAATGGAATTCGACAAGCCTCTTTATAGGCTTCAACCACAAGGATACCATGGATGGTTCCCCCAATACCATGGGTCCATAAAAGCAAAAACCAAAGTCTGTTAACTTACTCTATGACTGATTCAAGGTTAACGCAACATGAATGACTTAGGGCATTTCTCATGCAAGATAACCATGTAGTGCACCATGTGTCATATAAGTTGAAGGAACATGAAACGAAATATGCTACTCATGAATTGGAACTTGTTGTAGTAGTGCATGCATTGAATATGTGGAGGCACTACTTGATGGAGAAGATATTTGAGCTCATAAATAATCATAAGCGGTTGAATTTTTTGGGCCCCTCATTTTGAATTTTGGAGACAAACATGTTGTGGTAGCACAAAGGGACATGGTGGTGTGAGATTAGTAAGCAAGGTAGATGTGAGTCACACCATGCAAATAAAATACCATTAGTATAAATAAGGAGCCTCGACAATAAAAGAATACCATAAGCAAAATAGTATTTGGGATTCCAAGTGATTAATAATTGGAGTGAAGAAAGGATGAAATCACTTGGACAAAGTAGAAGAATCCAATAGCATGTTCATCAAGTAGAGACTAGAAAAAATCTACATCACTACAAATTTTGAATTTACCTTCTTTCCCTCATGCACAACACTATATAATAAAGGATTAGGCCTAAGATGGGGTTGGTTGTTGGTGTAGTTATTACTATTGTGTTGTTGTGTTGTTTGTTTTTGAGTGGTGTTTTCAATATGGGGTTGCAAGTATTGTAAGGAAATTTTGGGTCAGTGCTTCGTTCAATATTTTGTAATGCATTTTATATGGTTGTGATCCTAACCTACTAATAAAATATGTGTAGGTTTGTGTTGAATATTAATGGAATGAGGCCCCCATTTCAAATTTTTGTTATCTTTCTTTTATATGGTGATGATGTATTCTATTATTTATCCTTACCTATGTTGTTGAATGATCGCAATATGCTTGAACCTATGATGCACTCTTAAGTAGAATGGTGATTATGATGTGTTGGTCCTTCGATCATGTAGTACCTGATATTTTTTGTGATATCAAGGATCAATCCTGACATAATAGTTAGGATACAAGTATGGGTATTAGATTGGGTGTCAATCACAATAGACACAATGTATGACCCACGTACAAACTAGAGTCTTAGCATAGTGCTTCAGGTGAGAGCTTCCCCTTCATGGGGATAAAAAATGCTAGTGCTTAGACTATAGCGGACCCCCCTTGTTGGAAACTAATGAAATTATTAATCTAAAATTGTGCCAACACATGGAAGTTTGTTGACAAGATGCTTCATAATGTGTATGCCATTCTAATAGTTATAATAGTATCACTAACAATTTGACTCGGAGCTATGTAGAAGATTAGTAGTTCAAATAGATTGATTTATTTGAGAAGAAATGTATTACAAGTAGTCCATACCATTAGATGCATGATGGCCATGAAATCTATGAAATATTTTGGGTAGAGTTCTCAATTGTACTATTTGAATGGTTAAAGATATTAGGATACACCTATGACCTACTTGGAAGAGAAAAAGAGAAACACGTTGGAACATCCAAAATTGGGTTACATTGCATAAATTTTATCATGAGGTTGTGAGGGGTTCCTATTTCTATGTAATTAAGACCAAAATAGAAGTACACATCATTGAATTTGTAGTGAATATGAACCAATATTTCTCAAGTGCAGAAGAGTTGCTCAAGAAACAAGTTCGTGGAAGGCTAGTGAAAGAGGTTGCAACCTGGTTGGAATCTTATTAATATTGAGAGGGGGATGAACCAGTATTAGTGCAATTATGAACAATTTTTACTTCTTATCATATTTTAACTTGATCTCAAATTATTCATTCACATAAACAAAAGAATTCATCCACATATGCACAAAACACAGAACACACATATTTTTACGTGGAAACCCAAACGAGAGAAAACCACAAAATTCTCTCTTATAATAAAATATTACATTCAAGGAAGCACCAACTTCTGAATTTCTCAACACCCACTGGAAGGAGGCACCGACCTGAAGGAAGCATCGACTCTATGATTTACCAGCTCCAACTGGAAGGAGGCACCAACCCCCTACTCCTTGCCCCGTCTCATCGCCCTGATAGGAAAGAAGAAGATATTAATTTGTTGTTCTTCTTATCCGCACACTCTTCTGATAATCTATTGTTAGTTATGTTGTGCGCACCTTCTGTATCCTTGATATCTTGCAATCACTTATCAGTATCACGACTGCACTTGAATACATCAACCTTATATACTTGACTTCATACTTCTCAATTTGCGTCTTCACGACATTCTGCAGTCTACACTCTGGTTTAGTATGTCTTTCGGTTTCTACGCATCTGGAACTTCTAATGATACTGCGCATCTTCTACTGTGTTGATTTTCTGACTTCATGCATCAGTATCAGATTAGTCTGTGCACCTTCTGTGATATCACACTTATGTCTTGGTGCATCAATCTTTAGATAATTTGTGACCTTATGTGCATCATCTGTAATTTGGCCTTTCTGTTCTACTCACTTGTCTCAGATCATCCTTATCATATTGCACATCATTTACTATTCAGCAACTATGTCTTAGCGCATCAAATAAACTACTTTACTTCATGTATCACAAGATATACTTCAATTCATTCTTCACGCACCTGTCTAGATCATCTGTAACTTTCTGTGAACTGTCTGTGATACTGGCATTCTATTCTTACGCACTTGCACATCCTCTATAGTTCTGCATTTTTGTCTTCGTGCAACTATCACAAATAAACTACATCATTATGCACACCATCAACAATTATGTTCTTATATATGTGCACACTCATATCTCTGCTGGATCATACTATTCTGGTTCCATGAGCCCTTGATGCCCCAAAATAAGAAGCTTGATAAATTTGTATCTTCCAATCTCGAGCTTACAAGCTTACTTTAATTCTCCAACTTGGATTCTTATTTATACTTGTCCTATGTGGATTGTATGTCCACAAGTTGGTTGTGAATTCCCTTCTTCGTTGCTTCACAATTCATGCTTCTTCCACTTGTCATGTTCGGCGCTACTGAGGTTTCATCTCTTGTGGGTCTTGTGCATACTTGGTCCTTTTCTTAGTGGGACTTTATCCCTTGTAGTGTGGTCTTGCGCCTTTGATGCACCATCGCTTGTGGGACTTGCGCACTTGAATTCTCCAACCGATACTTTCTTCTGGTACTCTTGTGCGCTTCAAGACTTGAGTGCTTCTTCCGATTGGTGATTCTTGTGTACTTTCGGGACTTTCTTACATGTTCAACCACTTCTTGTTCTCAAGTCTCTTGCACACTCCTAAACCTTGTCCAACCATGTCTTTGGCATATACCTTTGAAATAGTATGGTTGGGTAGACTTGAGCCCTACACCTATACCATATGTACTAAATGTATTCCTTTTGTACTCCTTCAAACTAAATATACTTGATGTACTTTTGGATATAATTCTTATGGACTTCTTCAAACTGGATTTCATATACTTCTTTAAACTGGCACAACTGGATATACTTCTTCAAAGTGTCTTTCATATATTTATTCAAACTGGCACAGGAATACGGAATCCTCTTTGACATTAGTTGACATCAATGACAACCAAAGTTCAAAAATAGCCCCCTTTGGCATTGATTTCAACACCTCATGAATTTGTGCATAATAATATCATGAAGTTGTGTACTTCATTTGTGTTGGTCGCAGTACTCCCCCGGTGTGTACTTTCCAGTTTGAGCATTTTCTCATCTATGCATTCTGTTGTCAATGTTATTCCTTGTGTATTTTACTTATGGCGTGGATAGATGCTTCATGATCTCTCTCAGCTGCATTTCATTTATGCGTTGACCACATGATGTTTCTCCCCCTTTGACATCAATGGAAAAGAGATGCCATCATTGTGCAATTGTAGGTTCTCCTTTCTTCAGTTTTGTGCTAGCCTTCTGCTTGCTTTGGACTACTCCCCCTGTCTGCATGCTTCATCCTTTTTGCTGGGGTCTCTACGTATATTTTAGTTACCTTTCAATCTGTACATTATTTATGTAGATGACTCGGATATGCTTCCCCTGTATAGTTTTTATCTTCCTTCTATCTTGATCTTATGTTCCTGTCATACCAATCATCGATCACGCCATCTTCATGTTGTGTTTACTGTGTAGTGCAGAATTCCATGTGCTTCTGGTGTTTCACTATCTTCTCTGTTGATTTCTTACGGCATCTAACTGTTCCTTTTGTCACACTTACTGCACTGTGATCAATCATCGTTATCTTTTCATAAGTCGCATATCTCACCACGGAAACCAAATATTTTGCACACATTTCCATCTTTCATCTAGATTGGAAATAAAGCAATGTGACAATCAATTCGTGTAGAAACTTTGACGTGTCACATTCGTACTCGGGCCTTTTGGGAAACAACATTCTAGTCGCACATAACAATGAATTAGATTTCTGCTTTTTGTCTTATTTCCCAAATTCATTAACTCATGCAATAACTTTTGATGTCTCCATACCATCTTCAAATCACGCAGACATGAATTTGATTTACTCCCACATCTCTTCAATTTATTTTCATGCGCGCGGAGAACTACCTTCCAGTTCTATAAATGAGTTGCGAATTTCCTGGTTTATCATCATCGTTCCTTCACCTTCTAACGTGTTCTACATCTTGATACTTCTGTTATTCTCATCTTCTTCCATTATGTCTTCCTTCTTTCAGATATTTAATGACTCACCTAATAGTGTTCTTATGGAGGTTCAGTCACGACAAGCAGATTTCACATGCCTGAGAGTGGACATGGGCACTTGGCAAGGCCAAATGAAGGAGTCTGAGTTCAACCACTGGTATGCTCGGTCATAGGTTAATCACAACACTACTAAGGGATTATCCGGTCTGAGTAGGCGAGTAGACTTTTAGGAGTAGCAATAGCAACGGATCCTTGATATGAACTTGATTTGGGCCAAGAAATCCACTGATAATACTTCATCAGCAACTTTGCAACTTTATCCTCTGCATCCAACCTCTGAATTCAACGCTCTGGTTCCAATGGATTTGGAACTTTGTCTTGGCTATAAACAATCCAACCATGATGCAAAGATGGACCTTGAGCTGCAGCTATGAATTATCTTTGTAATTCACAATTTTGCTTGATACGGCTTCCATCGTCTTTTTGAACTTCAATTGTCTTTAAGACTTGGCATGCAGCCTCTGTTGTACTTCAATTCTGTATTCTGCAATAGAGAGCTTATGTAATTTTGTACAGACAAAATTTTGAATACAATACCAACTTCATTCATGTATCTAAGCATACTCATATTTGTTCTGTAGCAATACTCATTTGCATTCTACTTTCTATGTATGAGCTCTTTTATGTGACAATCCAATACATCACAGCAAATAATTATCCATATGCATGTAACTTTTGTAACATAACATTAATGCGACAACCAACTTCAAATATTCTCTAACTACAAACTTCACTAACACACTCCTTGAATTCCTAATGAACATCGTGTTGAATTCAAGGATCTTACTTAATATCTTGGAGATCAGCAAGATGGGCAGCAATTACTTGCTTGTTTATACGTGCTTGGGTTATTAGCTTCTTTTATGTATGTCTAAGGAGTTTTCCTTACACATATCTTCATGTGCGCACTTCCATTTTGATACTGCACTTGACTATCTTCGCTGTTGATCCTTGTATTGCGATAACTATTAGGTATTCACATCTGTATAGTTCAATGTTCTTTGACAATACATAGCCTTGTTCCCAAAGCCATCACATGCATAGCACCTCACGGTTTGAAAATATTTCACAATGTGACCAATGTAATTGCACCTCGTTCACTTTATTGTATTAATCCTTCTTCTGATAGTGTAACAAAAAGAATTATAATCACTAAAGGAATTATCATACTTGAATGACTTCATTTGATTTGGACTGTTCTTGTTTTCACAGACCTTCTCAGTTTTCTTTCATAACCAAGACCGTACTTGTCTATTGGTGATCTCTGGTCATTCAAAATCTTATTCAGGATTGATGTTCTCTCTTTGAATTTGTTCTTCACTTTATTTTCAAGACTAGCCTTGTTACTTCCTGAATGTGTGCAAATCGGAGTATCACTCATGATGTGATCTTGAACTTGTTTATTTCCCTTTATCTCGGTCAACTTTTCTTCTAAGAGAGAAATATCTTTATCCTTATGTTCAACTGACTTGTTAGCAATTTGTTTTTCTGTGCTGCTTCTTCCAGTGACATCTTCAATATTGACTTTTCTTCTTCAAGCGTTTCGATTTTGTCTACTACGCAATTTAGTTGCTTCTCACAGTTCATTATTTTTCACTAACATGTTTTTCAAGATATTCCTTAATCACCTTATCTTGATTTTCCTGTTCTTCACACTTTGACAGCTGGTCCTGCAAGAGTTTACTCTTCCTTCTTCAATTCTTCAATTCATCTAGGGAACTAACTAGTTCATCTTCCCAATCAACCTCTACAGCTTCTTCTTCTTCGGATTGACTATCTGATTTAATTTTTGCAACATGCTTTGGAGGTGTATTGAAGGATCCACTAAAGAAATACGTATTCATTGCTCTAGGTTGACTTTGCACAACATATGTGTTCTTATTAACAGATGGACAATTCTTTTTCTTTTCTTTACTGCTTTCGTATTCCAAAAAGGCCATGAATAGTACCTCTTTTGGCTTATCATCACAATCACTTTCTTCGAATAAACTATTGTCTTTCTTAGTATACAGACTCTTCCTCTGTTTTGGAACTCTCTTCATGTTCTTAGATATGTCATGAGTGCGCGTCGACCTTCATTCACTGTAACTGACCTCTTCCTCAATGTCACTATCTCCATCTTCCTTGTATGGGAACTTTGAAGCAAAGTGTCCTATCCTTCCACATCTAAAGCATTTGAAAGGTAATTTATTCTTATACTTACCACGTCCTCTTTTCAGCTTTCTCACGAAGTTTGATTCTTCTTCATTTGATTCATTACATGAGTCTTGGTCATGTTCATGTTTAGATTTTCCAATAGCTTTAAAAGCAGCTTCTTTTCTGATGGGATTTTCTTTCTTTGTTCTCATCTCATACACATTCAAGATCCCTTGAAGCTCATCCTTTGTCAGATCTGCAAGATTGGCTCTATCTTCTAACACAGATACTTTTGCATCAAATCTTGGAGGCAGAGTTCTTAGTATCTTCTGCACTACTGATTCTTCTTCTAATGTAACTCCAAGACTCTTGATGGCATTAACTAACTCATCAACTCGCAAGAAGTAAGAAGCAATATTTTCTTCATCTTTCATTTTCAAAGATTCATATAATCCAGAGTAATTCTACAACTTCGCCTTCTTTAATTTCTTATCACCTTCATAGACATTTCTAAGTTTATCCCAAACATTCTTAGTTGAGGCACAATGCATGAATTTAGTGAATTCAATATATGTTAACCCACATAGTAGTGCATTTCTGGCTCTTTCATTGCATTCATACTGTCTCTTCTCAGCTGGATCAACTAGTGCGGTTGCTGGAACATTCTAACCATCCACGGTGGACTACCATACATTAGCTCTGAGGGATTGTAGATATACTTCCATTCTTATCCTCCAGAAGGTGTAGTTGGTGCCATCAAATCTTGGTGCTCTATTAGTGGAGATACCTTTCTGCTTGTCCATATGTGTGCACGTTGTTAGACGAGTTATATGTCGTAATAATTACGTTGCAGTGCAGTTGCCCAACTATTTTCTTGTCAACACGGGGTACGTGAACTGACGAAGCACGTGCACTATTTGTGCAGGACTGAAGTAGATCTAATTTAAATTAATCTAATTTGCTGAAATCAAATTAATCTAGGAAAGCATTAAAACACTAACTAGGAAAAGCATTGAAATTGCGTAAGAGATATACAACATGTGAAGAGTTAACAACAATGACATAAGTGAGCTCACATCTATAAATCCATAATCAAATGGCAAACATGAAAGCATAACAATGGAAGCTTAAATCACATTAAGAATCTCAAATCAAAGACTAATCTAACAAGTACAAAATCCAATCCAATCCAATCCAACTTCATTACAACCCTCTTACAAGCTTAATCTAACATAATTCCAACTTAATGGAATGGAGAGGGAGCACTCTCCTTTATACATGAGAGTCCTTAAGAAAAAGATAAGAATGCATTAATTACAGATCCATTATTCTCTCAACTACTCTCAACCACTTTCCTATTATTACAAGATATGGTTCCTTCAAATCCTCCACATGTCTCTCATGAATCCTAGATAAGATATGCCAACCAAATCTTCCATGATCTTCTCCTTGAGAATAGGCTTGAATAACTATCTCCTTTGGAATGGTGAGAAGTCTCTTTGAATTAATCATTCACATATTCCTACACATTACAAAGCTCACACATAATTGAGATATATATGAAAAACATGTATATTTTCTAATATTTAATCATAAATTCACTTTTAATACTAAAATGAATAAAGTGGAAAATAATAATGTAAAACCCAAATGTATTTATGAAAATGATATGATGAAGGTTTAATAGGGCGATGAAATGTAAGGAATAGTGAGGGGAAAAGTGGATGAAAATACGACATTTCTGAGTCCTAACACACGTATCTATCTTCTGGATGTTAAGTTGTTACTGAAGACACCTGCTCTGACACCAATTGTTGGAATCTTATTAATACTAATAAGGGGGCTGAATCATTATTAGCGTAGTTATGAAAAAAATTTACTTATTATCATATTTTAACTTGATCTCAAATTATGCATTCACATAAACAAAAGCATTCATTAACATGTGCACAAAACACAGAACACACGGATTTTTACGTGGAAACCCAAATGGGAGAAAATCGCAGAATGCTCTCTTATAATAAAAAATTACATTCAAGGAAGCACCAACTTCCAAAGTTCTCCAGTACCCACTAGAAGGAGGTACAGATCCCCTGGTTTCACAGGCACTGACCTGAAGGAAGCATTGACTCCCTGATTTACCAGATCCAACTGGAAGGAGGAACCAACCCCCTGCTCCTTGCCTTGTCTTGTTTCCCTAATATGAAAGAAGAAGATATTACTTTGTTTTTATTCATATTCGTGCACTCTTCTAATAATTTGTTCTTAGTTATGTTTTGTGCACCTTCTGTATCCTTGATATCTTGCAATCACTGATCGGTATCACAAAATTCACTTAAATACATCAACCTTATATACTTGACTGCATACTTCTCAAACTGCATCTTCACAACCTTCTGCATCCTGCGCTCTTGTTCAGTATGTTGTTCGGTTTCTGCACATCTAAAACTTCTACTGATACTGTGCATCTTCTACTGTGTTGTTGTTCTGACTTCGTGCATCAGTATCAGATTAGCCTATGCACCTTCTATGATATCACACTTTTGTCTTGGTGCATCAATGTTTAGATAATTTGCGACCTTCTGTGCATAATATGTGATTTGTCCTTTATGTTCTACACACTTGTCTTGAATCATCCTTATCATAATGCACATCATTTACTATGCAGCAGCTCTGTCTTAACGCATCAGATAAACTACTTTACTTCATGCATCAAAAGATATACTTCAAGTCAGTCTTCGCGCACATGTCTAGATCATCTGTTTCTTTCTTCAAACTGTCTACAATATCTCATTCAGTTCTTACACACTTGTGGATTCTCTCTTCGCGCAATTGTCACAGATAAACTACATCATTATGCGCACCATCAGCAATTATATTATCCTGTAGATCCGCACTCAACTCCCTGCTAGTAGATCATATGGTTCTAGTTCCATGAGCCCTTGATGCCCCAAAATAAGAACTTGCTAAATCTGTATCTTCTAGTCTCGAGCTTACAAGCTTACTTCAATTGTCCAACTTGGATTCTTATTTATACTTGTCCTGCGTGGATTGTATGTCCACAAGTTGTTTGTGGCTTCCCTTCTTCCTTGCTTCACCGTTCATGCTTCCTCCACTTGTCATGTTTTGTGTCTCTGAGGTGTCATCTCTTGTGGGTATTACGTATATAGCGGTCATTTGATTAGTGGGACTTGCACCCTTGTGGTGTGGTCTTGCGTCCTCGATGCACCATAGCTTGTGGTACTTGTGCACTTAACTTCTCAAACCACTACTTTCTTTCAATACTCTTGCACGCTTCAACACTTGACTGCTTCTTCCGATTGGTGAGTCTTTCACACTTTTGGGACCTGCTTACATGTTCAACTGCTTCTTGTTCTCAAGTCTCTTGCACACTCCCGAACCTTGTCCAACCATGTCTTTGGCATATACCTTTGAAATGGTATGACTGGGTGGACTTGAGACCTGCACCTGTACCATATGTACTGAATGTATTCCTTTTGTACTTCTTCAAACTGAATATACTTGATGTACTTTTGGATATAGTTCTTATGGACTTCTTCAAACTGGATTCCATATACTTCTTTAATATGGCACAACTGGATATACTTTTTCAAAGTGGCTTTCATATATTTCTTCAAACTAGAACAGGAATACTGAATACTCTTTGACATTAGTTGACATCAATGACAACCAAATTTCAACATATGGTCCTGGTAGAGGAGGATTACATGACCTTTAACATGCCAACCATGGAAGTATAATTCCTTGCACATGGAATTGACCTAGGATGGAATTGGTGAAAGTGAATAACTGAAGGTCGATGATACCATGAAAGAAACAAAGGCTCTAGGATATGAGAATGATAGTTTGAATGAGACATGGTAACAAAAAATTGGTGGTTGAACAAAATGCGGGAGGCTCATCAAAGAAATGATGTAGTGAAGAGAACAATGGATAGATAAGGGATTATTAATCACATCCTAAGGAGTTGGAAGGGTTGTAAAAAAGAGGAGAAAAGGTCAATTGGTGGTTGAAAAGGTAGGGATTGGTAGTGGTGGAGAATCCAGAAAGTGGACTAGATGGAGGAATAATGTCTAGGGAGTCAAGAGAAATTATGGATGGAATAAATCGAGTAAGAGAACAGCTTCAGTCATATGATTTAGGAACAATATAGCAGGAAGTTACGTCTAATGGGAATAGATATAACATCATAAAGAAGCACGATTGTCAAACCACAAGTGGGAGAGGAACTTGATGATGTGTTCAGATTGTTTGAAACATAAGAAAGATGAGATGTAGAAATGGTAAAACTTGAGGATAATGTATCCAACCTAGAATAATCACCAACCCCAAGAATCTTGAGAAAATTGAGATAATAATTAATATACTTGATAGTCTTAGTTTAAAATCACCTTCTAATTGTGGATTGCAAAATATCAATGGCAAGCAACCAAGTGTAGGTGGAAATATTGGTAGTAGTGGATGTGCAGTAGTAATTTTTAACTATGGTTCGAGATGAGGGACTGATTTAGTTAGTTATCCAAGCCCCCTAGGTTTCTTCTTAATGAGCAATATGATCAACAATGTGGTTGAATCAATTGATAATACATCAATTCACATTCTTGTGTTCTCAGGGAAAGGTGATAATGATGCATAGTAGAATTGGTTCCTCTACAAATAAACCTAGAGGGTGAAAAGGGTCATGGCCCTATAATCCAAACTAGTAGAGTTCCAAAACACTTTATGGGGGAGGGATATATAGTGGAATATGATTTTTTTCCAAAGTGAGCTTTAAGTTACACCTAAAACTATGGATTAATTGAAAGCGGTATTTGTGGCTAAGTTTCAGAGGCCAAACTCATAGCAACAAAATTGCATCAAGATAAAGGTGATAAATCATATGATTGATCAAAGTGCATGGGAGTACAACCAACTCTTACAAAACCTAATCAATGGAATCTCTTACCAAATATAAACACAAGATGAGGATTGGTTCATTTAGTGATTGTTGCCACTTACTAGAGTACCTCGGTGTAACAAAATTGGACCACTCAGTGGGAAGCCTTGGCACATGCTATGAAGATTGAACCGATGAATGGTTTTCCAAGAAAAATTAGGAAAAATGTTGTGGCTATGCTCTAACAGAATAAATTTTGTAAACAAATTGTGCTAGGCAAGTAGAGAATAATTTTGGTGCATTATGTGTAAGACAGAGGGTAAGACTACAAACAATTTCCCATCACTAAGAGTTGGAGTTGTGAGCGACAACACCTAACCCAATGCCATCATCGACCAAGTTCCAAAGTGACATAGCTAATTAATAGTATGAAATTTGTAGGACCTACAACCACCCCCCCCCCATTTTTCTTCCTGGCAATGTAAAAGTATACTTCTACCCCAACCACTATTCTCTATGATTTTTGTAGGAGGAAAATTAATATCGCATAAAACTATCGCACTCTGCAAGCACTGGTGAAGCAATTTGAGAGGATTTCCTTCTACATGGGTGATGCAAATTCTTGAGCAACCAAAGGAGAGTATTGAGGAGGATATCGAAGAGGTTATAGAGGTGGATACAAAGGAGGATACAGAGAGGTAGGGAAAGGTTTTCACACAAACTCCTTCAAATGATATAATGATGGTGAGATAGAGCACATCTTCTAATATTTCTTGAGGCTAAGGAGGTTGATATATGGCCATTGCATGGCCATGATTCATGGAACTAATTCCTATCTTGACCTAATAGGAAAATGGGAGAATAAATCAAGATAGTGAATGTGAACATAGTAAATTTGGAACCTCAATACATTACAAGAGACATGGTTCCTAGGATTAAATATGTGGTGACCAAAGGAGGGGTTTACATGGTAGTATATTATTCTTGATAGGAGATTCCCCATATCAAGAAGGTTTCTCCCTTATACCCTAGGTTTGATGTAGTGAGTCAAAATTCTTATCACGAGGAATGATTGGAAGAATTACAAGAAGCAACCATTATGGTAGGAATGATGCAAGCAATAGTTTAATGGATTGCAATCCTAATAACGGTTAGTGGCTAGGAAAAAGGATACAGGAATCACAGTAAAGAGCTCAGGGAAAAACTACCTCAACAAGACTACTTCATGAGTTATTCCAAACACTCATTGAGATCTTGGATGATGAAGGATTTATAAAGAGTTTTGATCTACCTTCAGCAAGTTGATCGATGGAGTGGAGGAAGAAACCATCTATCCTCCCTTTCCTGAGATAAAATATTGATGGATCAATCAAAAGAAGAATCACCAAATCAATTGGTAATTCAATATATATGTTCAAATCAATTGGTAATTCAATATGGATGTTAAAATCCATGGATACAAAGTGTGGGATGGCACATTAGATCTCAGATCCAACGTAAACATCATTTCAAAAATATCATGGGAAATAATGGGAATACCACTTCTAGTGTATTCACCCATTTACTTATGACTAGCAAACCAGTATAGAATACACCACGTTGGCCACATAGAGGATGTTGAATTCAACCTAAATATTGTGAAGACGATGTTGTATTTTGAAAAAAGATACTTACATTGCCATGTTGAAATTTGAATGGGATAACAACAACAAGACCATAATTAGATTTACCCTTAGAACAAACTAAGATTAACTCATCCTGATCTAAGATAGCTAGCAAACAAATGCTACCTTAAGATCCTAAATCTAACAATGCATACAAATCTTAAACGTATTCAAAGATAAAGAACCGATGTAACTCACCTTGAACCAGGTGTTTGTCTTGCTTCCAACTCCTGTCTCGAATATCGCAAGTAGAACCTGTTTGAATCAAGCAAACAACAAGCAAATCAAATCTCCAAACACCTTGTGTACTAGTTCAAATCTAAATCATATTAGAAACACTCCATGCTAATGACTGAAACATATCACATGAAATGGGAAAGTAAGACAAGTTATATTAATGGAAACTAGGAGAAACATACAAAGTGATCCCTTGATGTCCAAGCAAACATTCAGCTCCAAAGCCTCCTTCCTTGCTACCTCTGCAAAACTCCTAAGACCATAGGTTTGATGCCTCAAATGCTCTCCCCCTAGCTTATGCATGGCATCCTTCTTATAGGGTTTGGGAGGCCAACCACTAGGAGATAATAATGGATCTCAAGTAGTAGAAGGTGGATCAAGGAGCTGACTCACAACAAGGAAGAAGGAAGAGATGGAATTCAAGATGAATCATCACCCCTAAAGTTCTCCATCGAATCCAAGATCCCAATCTTCAAGGAGTAAGGTGGTTGAGGGGATTTTCGCACCCCCAACACTGAGAAAAACACGATGAAGGTGTTATTTTCGCGCCCCAGCAGGCATGCAAGACACGAAAAAGGGGAATTTTCACGTCTTGCACCACTAGTAGGGTGCGAAAATTCTTGCAAAGTGGGCAAATGATGTGGTAGCCCGATCTAATGATGTGGCATTGGGTTTAAGCAAGTTGGATTTGGCTCTAAGGTTTCCAAAGAAGGCCAGAGAGGGGACCAACTAGGTGAGAGTAAGTTCTGACATGCATTAGGAGGAAACATCGTTAGGTTTCACATGGGGATAACCCATGACGAGGTGAAAAGACACTCAAAGTGGAACTTTGGAGTATAACATAAGTGCTATACAATAGCAATAAATGACATAATGGATGGTGCAGTTATGGACCAGTTGTATACCTTGATGATGGGGATTAGGGATGACTATATTAATCCCACCATCAATGGAGCAGTCACCTAGTCAATACCACCAATAATGGAGCAGTTAGTTAGAGGAACAAATGTTCTTATGAATTGAAAATCCAAGAAGAAATCCAATATTGGTTGGATCACAACCAATAGAAGTGACTTGTCATTGCACCATGATCAATTATTTCTATTGGATTAGAAAATAGCTAGGACATCCTCCCACATTGGATCGAATAAGGGATGTTGAGGAGCTTATGGAGTATTTGAGAATAATGGTCCTAGAAGACTATTGGCCTTGGACATGGAATTGAGGTCCACATTGTCATGTCCCCATCCATTTATTTGACTAAAGAAGGGGGTAATTACATATTACAGGTTTCTAAATTTCGCCCCATGGGCCAAAATGAACTCATAATTAAAATATACATGAGTAAATTCATGAATGTAAAACATAACAAAATTTAAAACTCTATCCACACATATAACATGCATAAACAAGCATATTTATCATAGGCGGGAAAAAAAATCATTCCACATTCATGTACAAAGAGAATACTTATATTTAAATAAGATCCAAGCAACTTGTTGTGTAAGAGAAATTTTCCACCCAACTATAGGTATCAGCTGCAGATACCACCCCCAAGTCATGCTATGAGGCCACTAGGGTGAAGAAACATCTACATGATTCTCTATCTCTCAATCCACAACCCATTTACTCTCATGCTTAGCCAAACTACCCCCCTCTGAGCAATTGCATAGATCTCACTAAGTACCTCTAGCCATGGCACTCTTTTCTACAACCCCATACAACACAAGGAAGGAATTTCCTTTCACTGCTCCACATTTCCCTCGGGAAATCCAACCCTTACAATGCTTACGAGTGTGTGTAGAAATATTCCAATCTATTATATGTTGTTGGAGAACCTCGTGTAACCTTAATTCATGGCTTCTCAAGCTTGCGGAAGTAGCAAAACATAATGCCAGTAAAGGCTCATATTTTTTCCAGCCTCTATGTTCACCTACAACCATTCTCTCTTCTCTAAAATATGCAATTCTCCTTCACAATTCGAATTTATGGTTAATGCACAGTCTCGTAATGTTAAGGCAATGGAAAAATGAATAACAAGCCAAAAAAAATCTATAGTGTAAAATTTTGCTGAAAAAATATGCCCTAAGAAAAATGGATGATAGACTCCAAAAGAGATGAGAGGATGGGGAAAATATAATTGACATAAATTTTAACCATAGAACAGAGGACTCTTACAACAGTCATGGAAGTATATCCATCCCATGCTTCCATAACTACATGAGAAGACTTTCCATACTAGCCTCACTCATGCATTCAATGACTAGATTTAATAGTCAAGAGGAAGTAATTGGCTCATTTAAGGAACATGGAAGCAAATGGATGAGTTCTAAGGTTGACACTTGGAAATAGAGGATTTAATCTCCCATAGGCACCCTTTCCTCTTCCCCTCTAGGTTGAATCATAGCCCCTCTAGTGCTCTTTACACAACTATCTTGGACCATTTTATTATTTTTCCAACATAATATTTACATGTCTTTCGAGTTAGCATGACAAGCCAACCACATGGTCCATATAGATATATTTACATTATACATGCATATTTACAACTAGGCATCCATACTAGCATATTTACAACATTTACATAATTTGATTTAATATATTCCAATTCAACATTGGGGGTATTACAATCCCCTCCCCCTTGGAATAACATTATCATTGGTGTTTGCTCAAAATTAGAACAAAAATGGATATGCCTCTCTCATGACATCCTCCAACTCCCATGTAGCCTCATCGAGAACTAAGTGCTTCCATTGCACCTTTACCTATATGATGGTTCTATTCCCAAGCAATGTTACCTTCTTGTCGAGGATTCATAGTGGCTCTATTTAGAACTCTCCCTCGAGTCCCATCTAGATAACATCCCAATCAATCACATGGTTAGGATCATGTACATATTTCTTAAGCAAAAAAGCATGAAAAAAATCATGAGCTCTAGTGTTAGCACGCAATGCAATTCTAAATGCAACTAGCCCTATATTCGCAAACACTTCAAATGGGCCACAATATCTTGGTGATATCTTAGTGCAACTTCCAAGCTTTAAGGAACTTTTCCTTAGCCTCACTTGGAGGTAAACATGATCCCCAACATTGAAATTCCCTATGCGCTCAATTCTCATCTACGTAGCTTTTTTGTCTACCTTGGGTTGCCTTTAAATTATACCAAATCTTTGCAACCTCTTGTTCCATTTCCTTAAGAATTTATAGCCCAAGCACAATTCTATTCACTGGATTATCCCAACTCTCTAGTGTTAAGATTCAATATGCTAAGATAGAAAATATCAGCATTACATTTCATTTCACAACAATAGCATATACAGGATCACTGAAGAAACAACAAGCACAACATAAACACAAGAGACACAGATTTATCCTGGGAAACCCTCATGGGGTAGAAAACCCAGCAAATCTTCCTCAATATAGATGATCAGCAAATACAAAGATGTAAACCAAAGACATGAGCTCCTCCTCCTCCATAGTAGACCTCTCTCACACAAGTGCGCCACTCACAAGTGAATGAATGAGTGAGTTAAGTGAGGAACATCCTCCTATACTTATACTTGTTCTCCGACTGACTTTTACACAAGCTAGGTTGGCCCCAACTTAATTACTGGGTTAAACACCCCACTACACCTGACTGGGACGACCCCTCTAGGGTGGTCTAATAACCCTTTGACCCACATAACACATAAAGGGCCGACCCCCACTAGGGAAGTCTAATAACCCAAGTTACCACAAACTAATGGAGGAATAAACATCTCTGGATATACAATAAGATCTTCACGGAGGAATGAAACATCTCCGGAATAATAAAGTACAAATATAATATTCTTAGAAGTTACAATATCACAACACTCCCCCTTAACGAGAAGGATATTATAACAACATCTGCAGGAGCAAGGAGTCATCAACATCATACATGATACATCTATAAATCATTGGAAGCTTCCTCAACATCATCAGTAACTCAACCAGTTACTGGAATATCTTCAAGATCTTCAATACTGGAACATCAACATCTTTAGTACTGAATCTTCTGCAGCACTTTGAACAGCTACAACAATATCATCATCTGGATCCTCACGATCAACAGCATCGTCGTCACACGATCACACGATCATCATCACCGTCATCACATGATCATCAGCATCGGCATCATACGATCATCAACATCGTCATCACACAATCATCATCTGGATCATCTCGATCTACAGCATCTAGATCATCTCAATCTACAGCATCTGGATCATCTCGATCTACAGCATCTGGATCATCTCAATCTACAGCATCTGGATCATCTCGATCTACAGCATCTGGATCATCTCGATCTACAGCATCTGGATCATCATCTCGATCTACAGCATCTAGATCATCATCTCGATCTATAGCATCTGGATCATCTCGATCTACAGCATATGGATCATCTCTCGATCTATAGCATCTGGATCATCATCTCGATCAACAGCATCTGGATGATCATCTCGATCAACAGCATCTGGATCATCATCTCGATCAACAGCATACTCTGCAATACACACGATCATATTACAGGATGATCAATCCCGCTCTCTTTAGGACATAGGTCCATGGATGATACAATCCAAATCAAGTTCCAGGATGATCAATCCTTATCACTTTAAGACAAGTCTCATGTCTAGGGATGATGCAATCCCATCACGTACATTTTGAACCCAGTTCATGGACGATGCAGTCCTCTCATGTACATTTTGAACCCAGTTCATGGACGATACAATCCTTATACATTTTGAACCCAGTTCATGGACGATGCAGTCCTCTCATGTACATTTTGAACCAAGAGTCCAGGGACGATACAGTCCTATCATCAATTCTTGGAGACAAATGTCAATGGATCAATTCTGGGACCAAAGTCTAGGGAAGATACAATCCCCTACTTGTTCATTCAGGACTTCATTCTCGGAGACCCAGTCTACGGCTCAATTCTGGGACTGAAGTCCGGGGATGATACAATCCCCTACCTGTTCATTCATGACTTTATTCTTGGAGACCCAGTCTACGGCTCAATTCTGGGACTGAAGTCTGGGGATGATACAATCCCCTACCTGTTTATTCAGAAATTTATTTTCGAAGACCTAGTCTACGGCTCAATTCTGGGACCGAAGTTCGGGGACGATACAATCCCCTACCTGTTCATTCAGGACTTTATTTTTGAAGACCCAGTCTACGGCTCAATTCTGGGACCGAAGTCTGGGGACGATACAATCCCCTACCTGTTCATTCAGGACTTTATTTTCGAAGACCCAGTCTACGGCTCAATTCTGGGACCGAAGTCCAAGGACGATACAATCCCCTACCTATTCATTCAGGACTTTATTTTCGAAGACCCAGTCTACGGCTCAATTCTGGGACCGAAGTCTAGGGACGATACAATCCCCTACCTGTTCATTTAGGAATTTATTTTCGAAGACCCAGTCTACGGCTCAATTCTGGGACTGAAGTCCGAGGATGATACAATCCCCTACCTGTTCATTCAGGACTTCATTTTCGAAGACATATGTCTACGGCTCACTTTAGGACTGAAGTCCAAGGATGATCCAATCCTCCCACAAAGGACTTCATTCTTGAAGACATCAGTCTACGGATCCTTTTAGAACATGTGTTCAAGGATGATACAATCCCTCTTCTTTCTCGAAGACATAATCTACAGATCCTTTTAGAACATATGTTCAAGGATGATGCAATCCCTCTTCTTTTTCGGAGAAAAATGTCTACGGATCCTTTCAGAACATGTGTTCAAGGATGATGCAATCCCCTTGTCAACTTAGACCCTGTCTAAGGACCATCCACCAACCTTTATGTCGGCATCACCAATATAGGTACCCTCATCAATACATGTATACATATCATCAATACAAGTAATACAGGTATCCTACATATCATCATCACTACAAGTAATCATATCATCGATACAGGTATCCTCATCATCGACTTCACTGTCGATGCGGGCAATCTCATCATCATTTTCTACATCACTCCCCCTTTCGAGGAGGGTCCTACCAAGCTTGTCTCGGAAATACTTAAACTTTACTTGAGGTAGAGGTTTGGTTAGTACATCGGTAACTTGTTCACTTGAGGTAGAGGTTTGGTTAGTACATCGTCAACTTGTTCACCAGTGCCTACAAATTTGAGCTTTATAGTTCCTTTCTGCACCATATCTCTATATAGAAATATCAGATCTCTATGTGCCTTGAATTATCATGGAATCACTGGATTCTTTGCCATCTTGATACAACTCTGTTTGTCACACAGGATCATAGTGGGATCCATCTCTAATTCAAATAATCCTGAAGCCATACCGCTTCTCAACTAGCAGAGCAAGCAGCCATATATTCCGCTTGTGCTGAGAGCCACACTAGACTGCTTCCTATTAAGCCACGAGATCATGGCAAATCCAAGACAGTAACATCCACTCGATGTGCTATTCCTGTCTGATACACTTCCTATCCAATCAAAATTAGTGTAGCCAATCGTATCCTTTAGGTACCTCATCACATGCTTTGCAACTATTAGGTGAACACATCTAGTTTCCACTAGACACTGACTCAAGGTGTTCACAGCAAGGCATATATCTGGCCTAGTATTCGTCAGATACATCAACGACCCAATAATATGTATGTACAGAGTCACATCAACTAACTTTATCAGCTAACAACTTCAAGTCGGAACCCATGAGAGTGGCCATGGCTTCACATTCCAACATATCAATTCTTCTCAAGATTTCCATAGCATGCTTTCCTAGGATGAGAAAGATTCCTTCTGAGCCTTGCCATACTTCCAGACCTAGGAAGTAATGCATCAATCTGAGATCTTTCATTTTCAATTCTGCAGCCATCTTCTTCTTGCTTTTCATGATCTGTTTGTAAAAATAGATCATCCACATACGGTAATAGTATGACAGGTTCATCATTCATAACGGATCATCTTTACTTTTGGTAAAGCCCAAGCTTATCAAGAAACTGTCAATTCTCCCTTTGTGACTGAACATCATTCACACTCTGCATTGAGTGATCTTCTACATATTTATATGTGCCATCTCTCGTCAGATGGGTCTACTGATACGAGCCTCAATATCATTCGAGCTCTGTGGTGAGTTCCTTCTTGCATCCATGTCATCTGTGTATGGAAACCATATTCAACCTTGTAGCAAAGGTTGAGATCCACATCACCCATGGTGATCATTAAGCTCATCAATTGACTATCGATCCTGGGTACCCGTACAGATCTTTCTTCAATTGAATCCTTGATTCGCACTTCTTCTTCAATTACATTATTAAGATAATGGTCTTATCTAGCCACTTGGAGCAAACATCTCGTCATGATTCTCTTCCTCTTTCTAAGAGAATCTTCTAGCCACAAGCCTTCTATATTATGTTTGATTTGTAAATCTTCTTGTTGAACATCCATCACTTGTTCGGTGTTCATCATTCTTCATGATCTTTCCTACAAATCAAAATTAAGTACATGATTAGTAATACTGGCATAATCATCAAATCATGTTGACATGATAACCTATTATGCATACAGATATGATTTACATAGTTATGCTACTATCTTGACCAATACTTTGGCACAACACTTTTCCATATCCTGTATGCATACAGTGGCTATCTAGATGCCTTCCATCTCTACCAGAACATACTATCGAGAGTGTGCACAGCTCTCAGCATGTCAGCAAAGAGGTTTCATTCTAGACAAGCAACAATGGAATGTTTGTCCAACTTACCAATCATATGCATATTAGTAGTATATTGTTCAATGTTATATGAATGTTTACACTCAGCATGATATATTCTAGGAATACAAATATGCATACAACTATTGCAAGCAATATCATTTACTATTTCAAATAACAACTCAAATACTTATCTTTTATGTTTGTGTGGTTGCCTCCCGCTTGATCTTCTATATGACTTTTGAACTTCTATTCATTCTGTACCACTGTGCACTAGTGTCATCCTCATGATCTCATACACAAACATACATTCATTAGTATAATCTCAATATTATCAAAACATTATAATTCTAAATAATCTTGAATATGTATAGTCATGATCATAGATAATAAACATTAGTATTCAAGGTTTCAGGGAAGTCTTCTTTTACTCATGCATATTCTTGTTTGATCATAGGACTCTTCTAGTTAGTTAAATCATCAATCAAGATAAGAGACATAATATGCATAAACCCTTGATTACTAGCTTTATGAATAAGCATAACCAATCATACCAAGGATACTTATATAAGGGATCCTAACACAAGGTAAGATTCTAACTTGACATAGGAAAACATACCTGGATTAGTATACCTACTTAGTTATGTCTAACATACCTAATCAATATCTTCTTTGTTCTCTTCAATGATTTAGAGATCCTGTGTTGGAACCTGCATATCTCATAGGTTAAGCATAATAGAACAAAGTCATACATACCTCGTAAGTAGAACTTCTATGTGATCAAAGATTATGGATGAGTCTTTGTCTTCAGGTTGTCATGGTCATGGAACTTGAATTGTCTTTCGTGATGTACATGTATCTTGTTAGCAGACAACATCAACCTCATACAACACCACAGTGCATTAGTACAATCATATAGCCCTAATCAATAAATGTCTTCTATCATTCACATACTTTTACAAGGGTGATAAGACAATTCTAGCATTAATCAAGATTGTACTAATAAATGATATGAAGACAAACATATTATGAACTTAATCAAGAATCAGATTTCAAGACATACCTGTATCTTCTTAAGTCATACCTGTCGAGACTTCTTGTAGTCTTCTTATGTAAGGCCTTAGCCTTAACTCCCCCTGAAACTGGATCTGGAACTCGATTAGGGTTTGTTATAGAAACCCTAAAAATCCAATCTTTAACTTTCACACTTCTGAATGGATGGAAGGATGTGTCTTGCTGAGCTTATCAAACTTGCATACTTCAATTTTGAAATCTCCAAAATTTGACCCCTCAAAAATTGCGTTTGAAACTTTTGGATCTTCTGGATAGGATCCCGAACTAGGGTTTGATGGAGCCCACCCTTATTCCTAATCAAAAGGTTCAATCCAAGGCTCTAAACTCTTATTTTTCTGAGGAGCTTCCAGCCGTGGTCACAGACTTCAAAAATTCCAACTTTTGTTGAAGCCCTAATTTTCCATCTTTCCGATCAAAATCCCGAACTGGGGTTTGATCAAGCCCGGTCTTCTACGCAACCAAAAAATTCGATCTTAGTCTCTAAATTTTGATTTTCCTGAGTGGCATTCAGCCATGGACTCCGATTCCAAAAATTCTAACTTTCTCCGAAACCCTAAATTCCGGAAGCCATGAAGGAAGGTGCTCCAAAAATAATTTTGTTTTGACAGAAATATGTACCTGATTGTTTCTGCTATAACTCTGAAATTTTCGATCCAAAGGGTCTAAACACTTTTTATGTGGTATCCTGACCTGTCATATTTCCATCCCGATAGGTCTGACCTCAATTGGATTTTTTGAGAGAGAGTTATGCCAAGTGTCGTAACGTGACATGTTTATGGGATAAAATCGTAGAGCGAACTTGTACGGCGTTCCACGTGGCACTGGTTCAGCTTCGGCCTCTAAAAAAGTTTGCTAAGATAGTAAAGTCTGTGTACTACTTGTCTCTTTTTATGAAATTTAATTTGGAGCTTCCTAGCCCAAGTTATGACCTTTTTTCCTAGGTCACCTGATTTTGACTGAGATCTGGAAGAGGCAGAAACCCTAACTTGTACTGATCATAAATCACAAAGTACAACGAATCGGAGGGTTTCCTTTGGACACAAGGTACCTAGGGATGTTATCTACTACTTGTAAACTTTTCAGATCCTGAAACTTCACCAAAATGGATTTATAGCGAAAGTTCCACGATGACTGGTTTTTGCTATATAAAACCCTAACCTTCAAATTGTCGTAAGTGCCATACATTGCCTTACTTCAGGTTAGCTCCGATACCATGTTAAGATTCAATATGATAAGATAGAAAATATCAGCATTACATTTCATTTCACATTAATAGCATATACAGGATCACTGAAGAAACAACAAGCACAACATAAACACAAGAGACACAGATTTATCCTGGGAAACCCTCATGGGGTAGAAAACCCAGCAAAGCTTCCTCAATATAGATGATCAGAAAATACAAATATGTAAACCAAATACATGAGCTCCTCGTCCTCCATAGCAGACCTCTCTCACACAATTGCACCACTTACAAGTGAATGAATGAGTTATTTAAGTGAGGAACATCCTCCTATACTTATACTTGTTCTCTGACTGACTTTTACACAAGCTAGGTCGGCCCTAACTTAATTACTGGGTTAAACACCCCACTACAATTGACTGGGCCGACCCCTCTAGGGTGGTCTAATAACCCTTTGACCCACATAACACATACAGGGTCGATCCCCACTAGGGAAGTCTAATAACCCCAAGTTATCACAATCCGACGGAGGAATAAACATCTCCGGATATACAATAAGATCTTCATGGAGGAATGAAACATCTCTGGAATAATAAGTACAAATAAAATATTCTTAGAAGTTACAATATCTCAACATCTAGAGTCCTGCACCTTCTTCCATACAAATCTTCAAATGGACTCATTCCCAACGATGCTTGTTGCCCATTGGTATATGTAAACTCTACTAAGTGTAGATAATCTTTCCACTTGGATGGTTTGTCCATCGCATGTTGTGAAGCATGTATTCAGACACCTTATTTACTATTTATGTTTTCCAATTTATTTGTGGATGGTAGGCAGTACTAAAGTTCAGTTGTGTACCCAAATCTTCAAAAAGACTTTTCCAGAAATTAGAATTAAATTTTGCATCATGGTTGGATGCAATTGCTTTGGGTAACCCATGCAATTTGAATATTTATTTCATGAATATTCTAGCTATCTAATCAGAATTGTAAGTATATTTAATTGGAATAAAATGCACTGACTTGGACAATTTATCCATCATAACCATGATGGAATCATGCTTCTTTGAAGTAATTGGAAATCCGGTAATAAAATCCATAGTTATCACTTCCCATTTCCATTCTGGAATTGGCAACGGTTGTAATAAACTCACCGGGTGTTGATGCTCAACCTTCACTTGTTGGAATTTCATACATTTGGAAATATTCTCAGCAATGTATTTCTTCATTACCATCCAAAAATATTGCTTCCATGTTGTATCAATTGTTTTTTGATATCTTAGGTGACTAGAATATGGCATTTTATGAATTTCATCCATAATAATTATCCTCAAATCCACCGCATCAGGAATATATATTCTATGTTTATAAATAAGAAGTTCATCATTATCTTAATAATTACCTACACACCTCTTTTCCAAATTTTGTTTTTGTAATTTATCTTTTATTTGCACATATTGCTTCAATAAGAGAGTCAACAATCCTTTGCCTCAAATATGATTAGCAAATGCTAATGGTTTCCACATGCATTGCATTGAAATACCCCGAGTTTTAACTTGGATTGTATTTAATCAAAATTATGTAAATGATGTAAATATGCTACTATGGATTCCTAGTGTGGAGCTCAAAGCCAAGGCCCAACTAGTGAACGGTTAAGCATTTATGATATAAATATTTTTATTTGGACCATATGGTTGGCCTATCATGACAATTCGAAATATATGTAAACATTATGTTGGCAAATAATAAAATGGTCCAAGATGGTTGTGTAAAGAGCACTAAAGGGGCTATGATTCCACCATAAGGGAAGAGGAAAGAGGGGCTATTGAAAACTAAATCCTTTGATGTCAAGTGTCAACCTTAGAACTCATCCAAATTCTACCATGTGCTTTAAATGATCAAATACCCTCTTTTGACTATCAAATCCAATCATTGAATGCATGTGTGAAGTTGGTGGGAAAAGTCACTTCATGTAGTTATTGAAGCATGGGGGTGAATGCACTTTTGTGACAGTTTTATCAGCTTCTGGAAGTTATTTTTGCAATTTTCAACAGTCATTTTCTTCTATGGTCAGAAACTATGTTGGTTGTCTTTTCACCATCATCCCATATCCCTTGGAGTCAACATTGAATCAATAATTCTCTCATGAATTTTTCTACACTACGTAGAGATTCCTATTGTTGTTCATGGCCATTACCAGACTGTGTATAACCCATAAATTCAAATTTAGAGATGGAGGTACAGATTTGAATGGAAAATAGATGGTTGTATGTGAGCAAAGAGGTTGGGCAAGCTAGTAACCCTTAACCATTGAGTTTTGATACTCACAGGTGCTTGAGAAGCCATGAATTAATGTTGTAGGAGGTTCTGAAATAGCATACAGCAGGTTGGACTCTTACTACACACATTGGTAAGCAATGTAAGGGTTGGATTTCCTGAGGGAATTGTGGATCATTGAAGTGAAATGCCTTCCTTGTGTTGTGTGGGGAAGTTGGAAGTAGTGTCATGGTTATGATGGCTTAGTGAGATCCCTGTAGATATCTGGATGAGCTTTTGGCTAAGAATAGAGAGCAGAATGGGTTGTGGGATGAGAGAGAGAAGCCTATAGGAATTTCCTTCACTCGGGTGGCCTCATAGCCCAGCTTGGGGGTGACCTCTCAGCAGAAATAGTATAAGATGGATAGAGTGCCTATGGTTGCGTGGAAAATCACTCTTACACATCCAGTTTCTTGGATCCTCGTTTAAAGATAAGTATTCTCCTGTATCTGATATGCAGTGATTTTATTATTATTATCCTTATGATAATCATGCGTGTAAATACATGTGTTGTGTATGTGGATGGAGTTTATTTCTGCTATGTATTTTTATTATGCATCTACACATGTATTTTAATTATTATGAATTCATAACATGGTCGTTGGACGAATTTTATAAGCCTATAATTTAGTTAATGTCCCTTATGTTCGTCGAGTTAGTGGATGGGGACGTTATAGAGTGGTATCAGAGCTTCGGGTTGCAATACCGGAGTTGTATGGGCCAGAAATGCATGCTTATAGCCAAAATCTAAGTTTGCAAATGAAATGCTCCTATGAAAACTCGTGGTTTCAATCGTTAGATTGTAATCTAACCAAGCCATGGGTTAGATCTACGGTATACTAGCGGAAAAGGTAGACTAGTTAAGGGAAATTTTCAAAATTTGCAGATTCAATAGTGGAAAGGTTATATTCTATTACGTGACAAATAATCCCCTTATTATCGAAATAGAATTTCACACAATTTTGAAATTTTAAAAATTTTGGTAATTTTAAGGTGGGCCCCACCTATGCCACGTGGACAAGTGACATGAAGGAGCCATGTGGGCGGGAGGCATGATGTGAAGGAGCCACATGAGTCATATATATGATGTAGACTCGCAACATAGGGCACACGCATGGGTGACTACATGTGATAGAGTGCGGAGGCAGATGGAGACCTGACAATCGGGCATCAGAGAAGATCGATGGTAGTAGTTGAAAGCACATAAGAAACTTGCATGATGGTTAACAGTAGGTGAACGATTCGTTGGGCATAAACCGCCTAACCATGTGTCATGTTTTATTGATAATAGATCCCCATGAAATTTTCCCAAACCATTTTTGCGGTGAATCGTTACCAATTTTGGTAACGGGATACCGTCAACACGTTTGCACCCAAGGCCCGGTGGTATCATGACTTGGAAGCTAGTGGAAGGTGACATGGTTGTGTCATGGGGTGACATGTAGGACCCGTCTGACACATCAGCAGGAATGTGTCAGGACACATCTATACACTGCCACGTCAATAGAAAATGATGTTGGTCTGGTGTACCAGTTACGCGAAATTAAAATATTTACAAAAAAAGAGGGTGTTTCCCTTTATCTTCCCTGCAGCAGCGAAGGCCACAAGGGTGAAAGTCCCCTTGACACCCGTTATTTTAAAAATAAAAATCAACAAAGTTAGTTCTAGACATTAACCGCAGCTATTAGAATAGAATAAAATTGGGAAAATTGTGGATTATGAGGAGGTGTTATATAACTGCAAAATTTTCTAAGTATGGAGAGAGTGGAAAAAGACAAAGGTAGTCAATTCCATAATTTTATAAAATATTATTGGAGCACCAGAGCAGAGAGAAGAAAGTTGCTAAGTAATCTTGGTCACATGTACTATCCAAGATAATTGAATGTTCATTAGGTTCTCTATAGATTGGATTCTACATGTGTCTGAAGTTGGTCTCTGGAATTGAATGAACCTACAGGAAAAGTGCAAAAAATGGGCAAACTTGGTGATTTTGAAGGACTGTAACTTTTTGCTTAAAACTTATAATTGGGCATACTTATAATCCTTAGAAATCTTTTCCATAGGGGAACAATTGTATAGAGTCAACTTATGAAGTGGCGATTCATATGTTTCTATAATTTGATTAGAAAAGTGCCTATAGCCATAATTTGACAAAAACTATCAAAATGGGTATTTTCTAGAATACATGAAAATTGAATTTTGATTTTCCAATAATGTAATAAATCTAACAAATGTGTTATATGAACACTTTTGTAGATTCAAAATTAGATCAAAAACAGTTAAGGTTCAGCCTTCAATTTAGTTTAGTTTGGAAACCCTTGGTTTTGATTGGGCCAAGAGAATACTCATCATTAATGATGCACGGGATCCTTATGAAACTGAGACATATGTCATGGGAGAGAACATACAGGTTGAAAATGCAAAGATAAAATCCAATTGTAGGAGAAACCAAGTGACTCCCCCATACATTGCAGAAACCATGAGTAGCCTAAGGGTGGAACTACAGAGTTGTAGAGCAGACAATGAAAGGGTGATTAGAGCTCAAGAATAACATAATCAGGTGAATGAAACTATGCTTCAAAGTTTGGCACACATTCAGAGGATGATTTACTCTGGGCATCACTCAAAAAATTAAGAGATGAGTGGGAGTAGCTCAAGGAGGAATTCTCTCAAGAGGTCCCATAGTTCAAGAAGGATTTCTAGAAACAAGACATATACTCCAAAAATATCTTCTAGTGAGTCATCTGACTCTAAGGATTCCATTGAAGGATCAATCTCTTTATCTCACGGGAATAACAGGAAGAGGCCTTTCAAGAACAACTTATATGGAGAATTTAGGAAGGACAAACCTCCTACATTGATGGTGAGGTAAAATATGGTCAAGAAGTTGAGGCTTGGATTCTTGGGATGAATAAGTATTTCCAATTCCAAGACTACTCAGGAAATATGAAGGCAAGAGTAGCTATATTCAATCTGCATGGAAGGGGATCTATATGGTGGTATCATATTAGGAAAGTGAAGAAGATCAATGAAAGGAATATTGTGTGGAATAAATTCAAGAAATACTTCAAGCAAAAGTACCTCTCTGGTAGGTACTATGATGGAAAAATTAAAGAATTCCATGAACTGGAATTAGGCCAAATGACTATGGAGGAATATGCAAATAAATTCTTGAATCTACTGAGATATGTCAAGTATATCAGGGATGATAAAGTGAAAATTTAGCATTTTCTAAGTGCGTTTCCTTGGTCCTACAAAGATAGAGTTGAGTTTGATGAACCTCAAACTCTAGATGAGACCATAAGAAAGGCAAAGTATTGTTATGATCAAAACAAAAACAAGCCAAATTTCCATGAGGCATGGAAGGACAATAAAAATGAGAAGTTTGACCAAAGGAATAAGGGGTTCAAGCCTCCTCATTTCAAAAATCAACAAAGGCATCCACCACTGAGAATGACAGATCCATATAGGATGATGGGAGACAATCTAGGGGAGCCAAGACAGCCACTTCAATGTTGGGGATGTGAAAAGGGCCATTTGCTTAGAAACTGTCCACATCAAAATGGGAGTGCAAAGCAAGTTCACAGCAATCAAGAAGTTGAAACTGTGGCTCAAGTGGTAAAGACCATCCCTAGAATTTATGTTGCACCAGAGGACCACCAAGCATATCATCAATCAATTGTGTTTGAGGTTGAAGGTAAGATTGCTAAGTAATCTATTTCTCTTTTGATTGACCCTGGATCTACTCACAAATATGAATATTTTGCCACTTGGTTCATATGATATTCTCATTGGAATAGACTGGTTGGAAGCACACATAGTTAAACTTGACTGCTACAGCAAGACTTTTGAATGCATTAACGAGGAAGGAAACCCAAGGGTTGTAAAAGGAATTCCAAAAGTAGTTTTTGTTAGACGTATTTCAGCCATGCAGCTAAAGAAGTTTTGTAGGAAGGGTTGTCAATTGTATGCAGCCCATGTTTTAAATAAAACAAAAAATTAAATTACCAAATTGGAGGAATATCATGTGCTACTAGAATCAATGGATATGTTTCCCAATGAAGTGCCAAGACTTCCTCCAAAGAGGGATATTGATTTCACAATTGATCTTGTGCCATGAATTGCACCATTGTCTAATACACCTTCCATAATGAGTACACCGGAAGACGTACTAGAGTTGAAATTGCAATTGCAAGAATTGTTGGAAAAGAAGTACATTCAGCCAAGTGTGTCTCCATGGGGAGCACTCGTAATATTTGAGAAAAATAAATATGGAAAACTCAGGTTATGTGTTGACTACAGACAGTTAAACAAAGTTACATTGAAAAACAAGTACCCATTGCCTCGAATTGATGATCTTTTTTATCAAATGAGAGGGGCCAAGGTATTTTCGAAGTTTGACATGAGGTATGGTTACCATTAGTTAAGAATCAAGGAAGAATATATTCACAAGACAACCTTTAGAACAAGGTATGGACGCTATGAATTTATGGTGGTGCCATTTGGTCTCACCAATGCACCAGCTACCTTCATGTGTCTCATGAATAATGTTTTTAGTAGCAATTTGGACAAGGCTTGTTCTTGTTTTTCTAGATGACGTTCTTATTTACTCTAATAATGAAGAGGAGCATGAAGAACATCTAAGAATGGATTTGAAATTTCTAAGGGAACATAAGTTGTATGCAAAGCTAAGCAAATGTGAAAAAATTAAATTCATTTTTGGGGTCACATTATTTCAGAGGAAGGAATATCGATGGATCCAGAAAAGATTGAATCCATTATGAACTGGCCAACTCCATAGAATGTGACAGATGTGAGATGTTTTATGGGTCTTGTTGGTTATTATAGGAGGTTCAATGAAGTATTCTCCAAGGTTGCACACCCAATCACTTCTTTTCAAAAGAAGGGAATAAAATTTGAATGGACACTGAAATGTGAAGAAAGCTTCTAGTTGTTGAAGAAGCTTCTTACAAGTGCTCCGAATCTGAAAATTGTAAACCCGAAAAAGGACTTTGTGGTGTGTACAGATGCATGTAAGCAGGGAGTCGGATGATTTCTTATGCAATAAAATCATGTGGTGTGTTATGAGTCTAGAAAATTGAAAGAGCATGAAAATAATTATGCTACCCATGATTTGGAACTTGCAGCCATAGTGCACACTTTAAAGATGTGGAGGCACTATTTAATGGGAAAAAATTTTGAGCTAAGGACACAGACCATTGTGGTTTGAAATATTTATTTGAGTAGCCAACATTAAATGTAGGAACTCTAGATGGATGGAATTTTTATGTGAGTTTGATTTTGAGATTGAAACACATAAAGGAGAAGGAAAATAAAGTGGTTGATGCACTCAGTAGAAAGATGCATGAAATGCATGTGGTAGCCATCAGTACTTGCCAATCAGATTTGAGGCGGAATATTGTTAATTATCTTACTGAATATGAACTGTGTCTACAAATAAAAGATAAATTGTAGCAGAAAAATTTAGAAAATAGGTATGATGGTTACCATGTGGAAGAGGATGGACTTCTTATTTATAAAAACAAATTTATATTCCAAATGTGGCGGACTTGAGGAGAATTGTTATGGATGAAATCCAATAAAATGCCATATTTTGGTCACCGAGGAGACCAGAAAATAATTTCTACAGCCAAGGAGCAATATTTTTGGTCGGGGATGAAGAAAGATATTGTTGAGTATATTTCAATATGTATGAAATTTCAGCAAGTGAAGGATGAGCATCAATGCCCAACACGTTTATTGCAGCCTTTTCCAATTCCATAATGGAAATGGGAAGTGATTTCCGTGGATTTTATTACAAGCTTGTCAATGACTATGAGACAGCATGATTCCATCATGGTTGTGATGGATAAAATATCTAAGGCAACACATTTTATACCAGTTAAATCCACATATAAAACAGATGCCATTGCAAAGATTTTCATGAAATAAATTTTCAAATTGCATGGATTGCCTAAAGCAATAATTTCAGAGAGGGATACCAAATTTACTTCATATTACTAGAAAAGTCTTTATGCATATTTAGGTACACAACTGAACTTTATCACTTCCTACCATCCACAAATGGATGGACAAACAAAAAGAGTAAATTAGGTTCTTGAAGACATGCTTCGCATGTACGTGATGTTTAAACCATCCAAGTGGGAAGATTATATAAAATTGGTGGATTTTGCATATAACAATGGGCAGCAAGATTCGTTGGGCATGAGTCCTTTTGAAGATGTGTATGGCAGAAAGTGTAGGACACCAGTGACTTGGGATAATCCAATGAAACATAATTTTACTTGGGCTAGAACAACTTAAGGAAATGGAACAAGAGGTTGTAAAAATTAGGCATAATTTAAAGGCAACCCAAGATAGACAGAAAATCTATGTAGAAAAGAATAAAGTGCATAGGAAATTCAGTGTTGGGGATCATGTTTACCTCATAGTGAGGCCAAGGAAAAGTTCCTTGAAGCTTGGAAGTTGTGGCAAGTTGTCACCAAGATATTGTGGGCCATTTGAAGTGCTTGAAATGATAGGACCAGTTGCATATAGAATTGCAATGCGTGCTAACACTAGAGATCATAATGTTTTTCATGTTTCTTTGCTTAAGAAATATGTACATGATCCTAACCATGTGATTGATTGGGATGTGATTCAGTTCGAACCTGAGGGAGAGTTCCAAACTGAGCCACTATGCATCCTAGATAGGAAATTAACATTGCTTCGGAACCCATCCATTGGACAAGTAAAGGTGCAGTAAAATCACATTGGTCCCGATGAGGCTACATGGGATATTAAGGATTCCATGAGAATGGTATACCCATTTTTGTTTTGATTTTGAGAAAAACACCGAGGACAGTGTTATTCCAAGGTGGGGGGGATTGTAATACCTTCAGTTTTGACTTGGGATGTATTTAATCAAAATTATGTAAATGATGTAAATATGCTAGTATGGATTCCTAGTGTCGAGCTCAAGGTCAAGGCCTGACTGTGAACGTTTAAGCATGTATGATGTAAATATTTTTATTTGGACCATGTGGTTGTCTTATCATGCCAATTCGAAATATATGTAAACATTATGTTGGAAACTAATAAAATGGGCCAAGATGGTTGTGTAAAGAGCACTAGAGGGGCTATGATTCCACCAGAGGGGAAGAGGAAAGGGATACTATGGGAATCTAAATCCTTTGATTCCAAGTGTCAACATTAGAATTCATCCAAATTCTACCATGTGCTTTAAATGATCCAATTACCCTCTTTTGACTATCAAATCCAAACATTGAATGCATGTGTGAGGTTGGTGGGAAAATTCATTTCGTGTAGTTATTGAATCATCGAGATGAATGCACTTTTGTGACAGTTCTGTCAGCTACCAAAATTCATTTCTACAGTTGTCAGCAGTCCTTTGCTTCTATGGTCAGAATCTATGTTAGTTGTCTTTTCACCATCATCTCATATCCCTTGGAGTCAAAACTGAATATATCACTCTCTCATGCAGTTTTCTACACTATGTAGAGCTTCCTATTGTTGTTCATGACCATTACCAAATTGTGTATAACTCAGAAATTTGAATTTAGATACGGCGTTGCAAATTTGAAGGGAAAATAGATGGTTGTAAGTGAGCATAGAAGTTGGGAAAGCTAGGAACCCTTAACCATTGAGTTTTTCTACTCGCTGATGCTTGAGAAGCCATGAATTAATGTTGTGGGAGGTTCTCCAATAGCATACAGCAGGTTGGACTCTTACTACACACACTAGTGAACATTGTAAGGGTTGTATTTCCTGATAGAACTATGGATTAGTGAAGGGAAATGTCTTCCTTGTGTTGTGTGGTGCAGCTGGAAGGAGTGCCATGGCTATGATGGCTTAGTGAGATCCTTATAGATATCTGGATGAGCTTTTGGCTAATAAGCATAGAGAAAAATATGGGTTGTGGGATGAGAGAGAGAATCGTGTAGGTGTTTCCTTCACCCCAGTGGCCTCATAGCCCAGCTTGGGGGTGGCCTCTCAACAAAAATAGTATATGCTAGGTAGAGTGCTTATGGTTGGGTGGAAAATCACTCTTACATAGCCAGTTGCTTGGATCCTCTTCGTTCAAAGATAAGCCTTTCTCTTGTATATGATGTGCGGTGACTTTATTATTATTATGCCTGTGATAATTATGCTTGTAAATGCATGTGCTGTGTGTGTGGATGGATTTTATTTCGATTATGCATATGCACATGTATTTTAATTATTTTGAATTGGTAACATGACTGTTGGACAAATTTTAGAATCCTGTAATTTAGTTAATGTCCCATCGGTTCGTTGAATTGATGGATGGGGATGTTGCATGCATGCATTTTCACGTTGAGTGCCTCAACCACTTTGTTCTCTTTCCCATTAATGTGCTTGATCTCAAAATCAAAATCACATAAGAACTCCAACCATCTAGCTTGCCTTGCATTTAATGTTGGTTGTTCAAAAAATTCATTCAGATCATAGTGGTCTATCCTAAGATCAAATTTCCTACCCATCAAATAGTGCCTCCACATGATAGAAATAACTCCTGGATCATTGATTTTATTGAACAAGACATACTTATTTATACAACAGAAGTGATATTTGGTTTCATATTCAAAAGGTACATTTCTGACTCTTCATATTTCCTATGACAATTAATATTTACATTATTTAAATTTTCACCTTAATCTCGTAGGATTAGGCTCCCGACATTCCCCCCTTAATCTGAAGGGGTGTTCGTGAGTCTGAGCATCTTTCCAAAATTTTCAATCTTTTCTCTTCCAATCACTTTGGTGAAGATGTCTACCATTTTCTCATTTGTAGAACAATATCTCAAATGAATTGTCTTGACCTCTACATGATAATGAATCAGATGATACTTCATGTTGATGTGCTTGGTTCGATCATGGAATCTAGTATTCTTGGCCAAATTGATTGCAGAAGTATTGTCGATCAATAGGGGAGAGGAATTTTATTGTTTCTCCTACAAATATTCAATTATGTTCCTGAGCCACACAATCTCCTTTGTTGCTTCTACAGTGACCACATATTCTTCCTATGTTGTGGAATATGCTAAAAATTATTGTTTGTGTGATCTCTAGGAGACAACTGTTGATCCAAGATTCATAAGGTAGCCTGAAGTAGACATACTCGTCTCTTTGTTGCCATCAAAGTATGAATTGAAATATCCAATAAGTTTGAATTCATCAACCTTAGAATATTTGAGTCCAAAGTCATGAGTCCCCTTCAAGTATCTTAGAACTCTTTTGGCAGCAGACCAATGTCCTTCACAATACTTTTGCGTGAACCTGGAAAGGATCCCAATAACAAATGAAATATCTAGTCTGGTGGTGGTAAGGTAGATAAGACTTCCCACAAACTATATGTACTTGGTTGCATCCTCAAATTCATTTCCTTCTTTTGATGTGAGCTTCAAATTCTGTTCCATTCAAGTAGAGAGAGGGTTGCACTCTGTCATGCAAAATATGTTCAATAGTTCTCTAACATAATTAGTCTAGGAGATGAATATGTAATTAGGATTTTGAGTTACTTCAATTCCCAAGTAATAGTGAAGATGTCCCAAATATGTCATCTCAAATCCCTTCTTCAACGCTTTCTTTATGGATGCAATATAACTTGCATTGTTCCCTATCATCAAAAGATCATCTGCATACACCACAAGATATACAATAGATATTCCAACTTCCTTTACAAACAATGTTGCATCATCAAGACTAAAGTGTTTGAAATTTAACTTCAGAAGATGCTCAGATAACTTTTTGTACCATGCGCGAGGTGCTTGTTTCAGGTCGTACAATGACTTGATGAGTTTGCATAAATTTTGTTCTTGTCCCTTCACAACGAAGGATTTTGGATGAAACATGGAGACATTCTCTTTTAGGTATCCATTCAAGAAAGCAGTGTTCACATCCATCTAATGAAATTTCCACCCATTCTGTCCAAAAAAGAACAATAAGGTGTGGATGGTAAACCATTTTGTTGTGGGGGGGAACATCTTCTCATACTCAATGCCTTCCTTCTATGCAAAACCTTTTTCCACAAGCCTCTCCTTGTGACTATCCATTGTACCTTCTAATATATATGTGTTCTTATAGACCCACTTGTTCTATAGTGGAATATGAAGTTTGTCCAAATTGACCTTAAAGGTACACCTAATACTATGGATGAATTGAAAACAGTATTTGCAGTGAAGTTTCAAATGCCAAACTCGGAGCAGCAAAGTTGCATCCAACTAAAGGTGATAAAGCATATGATTGATGAGAGTACATGGGAGTGAAACCAACTCTTCCACAACCTAATCAATGGAAACTCTTACCAAATATAAAACACAACAAGAGGATTGGTTCATTTAGGGATTATTGCCACTTAACATAGTACCTTAGGTATAACAAAAGTGGGCCACTCAGTGGGAAGCCTTGGCACACGCTATTAATATTGAATCAATGAATGATTGTCCAAGTGAAATGAGACTAGTTGTTCTAGCTATGCCCTAATAGAACAAATTTTGGTAAAAAATTGTTCCAAGCAAGTAGGGAATAAGTTTGGTGCATTGTGTGTAAGACAGAGGATAAGACAACAAACAATTTCCCATCACAAAGAGTTGGAGTTGTGAGAAACAACATCTAACCCAATGCCAGCATAAACTAGGTTCCCAATTGACATAGATAATGAATACTATGAATTCGTAGGACCTACAACCCCCCACATCTCTTCCTGGAGATGTAAAAGTATACTTCTATCAAAACCACTATTCTCTATGATTTTTGTAGGGTGAAAACTAATACCGCATAAAATTATCGCACTCTCCATGCACTGGTGAAGCAATTTGAGAGGACTTACTTCTACTTGGCGGGGTGCAAATTCTTGAGCAACCAAAGGAGAGGATCAAGGAGGATATGGAAGAAGTTATAAAGGTGGATACAAAGTAGGATACAGAGAGGCAGGGAATGGTTGCCACACATACTCCTTCAAATGATATAATGATGGTGAGGTATAACACATCTTCTAATATTGCTTGAGGATAAGAAGGTTGAGATATGGCCATTGCAGGGCCATGATTCAAGGAAATAATGACTATCTCAACCTTATATGAAAATGGAAGAATAGAATATAAAGATAGTGAATGTGAACCTACTAAATTTGGAACACTTATACATTAAAAGATATAGGGTTCCTACGATTAAATATGTGGCGACCAAAGGAGGGGATTACATAGTAGTTTATGATTCTCAATAGGATCTTCCCCATATCAAGAAGGTTTCTCCCCTAGACCCTAGATTCAATGCAACAAGTCAAAAGTCTTATTACAAGGAATCCTTGAAAATTCACATTGGCATTAGTAAATATATATATCTCCAATGTTAGAGGAGAAATCGTGAGCCCTGCTCTCCTGAAGATGGACCACATTTAGGGTTTAAAACGTCATCAAGACCTACTTCACCAACGTAATTTCCTCATGATGACAAACTCGCCTACATGAAAATAAGAAACCAAATCATTGGAAGAATTACAAGAAGCAACCATTACGGTAGGAAATGATGCACTCAATAGCTTAATGGATTGTAATCCTCGTAACGGGTAGTGGTTAGGAAGCAAATGAGGATCACAACAAAGAGATCAGGGAAAAACCCCCTCAACAAGACTACTTCATGAGTTATTCCAAACTCTCATTGGTATCCTGGATGATGAAAGCTTGCTAAAGTGTTTTGGTCTACCTTCAACAAGTTGATCAATGGAGTGGAGGATGTTGAGCTTGGTGTTGTCATTGATGTCAAAGAGATTATTGAACTTGGTTTTGGCATTGAAGTATTAAATCCAGTTTGAAGAAGTATATAGAAAATATGTGTGCAAGTCTCAGCAAGCCCCACCAACCGTCAAAGAGATTGTTGAACTTGGTGATGGAATTAAAATATTAACTCCAGTTTAAATAATTATATAGAAAATATGTGTGAAAATATCAACAAGACCCACCAAATGTGCACAAGAAGTCTGTGAAAAATCCCACTAGAGATATTTGTGCAGGTCCTAACACAAGTATGTTGTGCAACACACCATGCAATAGTTTGCAAGCCAATCAAGTCAAAATATTAAATTCCACAAATTACAAGCCGACAAAGGAATAAGTAATGAAGTTCGAAAAATGTATGGGTAAAATTATTCGTGAAGAAAGGTAGAAGGGACATAGTCAACATAGAAAATCCTTTGCTTATGGATAAATCAATTGAACAAAGAAAAGAAGGAATGGTATAAATAAGCAAAAGATTGAAGTGCTTTGTTAAGCTTGGGTACAAAAGATGTAATATTATGAAATTACAAGCTTTGGGGAACAAATGAAATGCTCAGGGGAATCAATGATTGACTGACTTGAGGAAGTAAACGAGATTACAGGACAAGGAGAAATACAAGGAGCAATCACACGGAAATATAAGGAGCATTTGTGAAGAGCACAAGAAGCATTTGTACAAGGAGCATTTCAACAAAAGGATACAAGGAATGGTTATGCAGAAAGAGTTGGAAAGGTGAAGTATAGCGTGTTCAGCAGTTTGAGCAGAATAGAGGAAACAAGATCAGAAAGTGCGGAATGGATTGTGATAGAGGTAGACAACAACAAATATATATATGGGTGGTAGGATGGGGCAAGGATAGAATATTGGTGTTGTCACCTACCCAAATTTTGAGACTATTTATTTTATTGCAAAAACATTATGTTAAATTATAATTACAAAGTTTTGTAATTATGACCAAATCTGGTCCATGATTATTGTAATGACATATTATTATTATTTAAAATATTAAAACAGGAGACAAACATGCAAGGGAACTGTTAAATGAGTGTTCACTGACCCACTAGGAGGAATGGAAGCTGTTAGAAGGCATGGGACAGGTGTCAGCGTTTGCACTTCACCACTAGTCGTTGGTTATGGGACAACTACACCTAAAATTGTGGCATTATCCCCCAGGTGGGTGGAACGGAGCTGTTATCTCATTAATGACCAGGTTAACCACTAAGAAGGCCTAGGCAGCCTAAAAAGGCAATTCGAATTGAGCAGGGAGCTCCATATTATTTTCTGTAGAAATAATTCCTCAAGTGTATCAGGTGATCACTGAGAGATTCGAATAGGGAGGCTAAGTGGGAGTGCATTGTGAGTCTGCTGAAATTATTCTAAGAAGGAAACCAGAGGTGCTGGTGCAGGTCTCTTTGACTGCTAATTCTATATGACTGAATGATCTACATTGTTACTGCAAGTTGATGACCTAATGCTTCTACAGATTCTTCTTCCTAGTGGTTCAGTGAACAAGCTCGGGGGTCCTAAGGCAAGTAATTTGGTTGTATTCAGGACTAGGTTGGGTGGAATAGGCTCCTTGGGTTGTTTGTTTCTCCTACATTCATCAGGTTCTACTGTTATGTCTTGTTTATTTCAATTAAATGATTTTCTGCATTTGTAGATTTAGTATTTACAGTTAATGGTGTACAGAAGTAATTGTTTCAATTTCTGACCTAGGTATGATTTGTATAATGATGGATAAGTAAATGAGATGATTGATTAAATATCTTCTCTACATTTTTCCCATACTGTTTTCTACATAGTACTCTAGTACAGGGAAGTAGAATTAAGTCAGATGATTAATGGGCAGAATGCCAAGTGAATGATTAGACTAACACTGTGATGTTTCTTTTAATTCTACAATGTAAATTATATATGTCTAAACTCAGAAAAGAGAACAACATATCATAAAACATATATTGTAGCATTTTCTTTACTTAGTAACAAAAGTAAAACATTTCATCTCTGCACAGAACTAGGTTTTCAATTATCACTATGTTATAATTCCACTTATTCTAGACATCATCATTCCTAAAAATGTAACAGCTGCAAATTTAAATATTCTTTTACACAGAGTTTCTACTCAGTACTTATAACGATAAATAGATACTTATCATAGCATCATTGTATATTACTATTTCATTTTAGTATTCATATTTCATATTTTGATTTAGTTATCAACTACAATTATTAAATTCAAACACTTTCATCATAGGCAAAACCCTAGCTCTTTTTTTATTTATTATTTAGCATTATTCTGCAATACATTAAACATAGGATCAAAACCCTTAATAGGGTAAACAAATCTTTTATAATATCATAACAGGTTCATAACTGGTTCGACGATCAAACCCTTATATTCGAAATAGCAAAATAGACATTATTAGTTTCCAAATAGATTAAGATTTCATGTTCAAACATCGTTAATTACGTACATAAACATTAAATGAAAACAAACCATATAATTACATGAACACTAGATCTTAGTTCAAAGTTTACGAATCAAAAACATTGATTTGTCTCTCGTCCTTTACCAAAACGATAACATAGTTCTTAGTTAAACACAGAACAAGAAAAACCTACCATCGAAACCTACAAGGTAGGGTTTCGACTGCTTGGAACAAGGTCGAATCCTTTGGCACGTAGCCATGATAAACGCACGATAGTTCAAGTATCAAATTATCACAAACCTGGAGCATGGCTCTCAGTTTTCAACACAAGTAAACATTATCAAGTTACATTATCAAGTTACAAAAACCAAAATCTTTGTTTATCCAGTTTAGCTGAGGGATAAAACCCTCTCAGCAGTTACATTTATTTACAAATTATCTGCGTTGAAAAACAACACCACAGGTTGACGCCGAATGGGTTGAGGATTCCATCCTCCCCAAGCTTCCAGAAAGCTCATAATATTTCGACGATGGCCAAGATAAACATGAAGTCATGGTTAAGAACACATAAAGACCCAACAGTCACCTAACTGAAGCAACAGGGTAACCACCGAAGCTTACCATTTCTTAAGCAGCTTCCAGTTAACCAAACTCGAACTTGAAAACCGAATGTCGAAGGAACCTGCCAAAACATTTAAGTTATGGTCAAATGAGCATCACGATAGGAGTTTCAGTAACACGAAATAACATTAACTACAATTTTTTATCGAAACCTGTTACATTACCTTGATAGCTATTTCTGGAGCAGAGACATCGCAGCCATTGTTAAACCTAGCCACCACTCCACTTATGAACGCAGCAAAGGTCGAAGACAACTCAGAAATTCTACATTATAACATACAGAAGATCGACAACTGGATTCAACCTGCCACATAAAATATGAGTTGAGGTCAAAATGAGTACCATTATAGAATTTTCATTAAACGAAACAAGCAACAACTACAGTACTTAAATTAATAAGAAAAAGACAGGCTCAAACCCTGTATATTACTATGAAAATCCTCACAGCAGATTTAAGAGATGATGTATACCTCACAAGAAAGAATTTAGGAATAAGATTAAGAGTGGTCAATGCAGTAAGATGAGCAACAAAATAATAATACAGTAGAACTCGGATAGAAGCAAAAATACTTCACACACACTAATTAATTAATCACAATATAGACAAATAAATAGTACAATGCATGAGGATTCGAATGCCTAAGGTGGAAATTCGAATTAGCCTTCATGGAGTGATCAAAGGATCATTGGAGTGTCATCGGAGCACAACTAGTAGTCTATCTCATCATTAGTGGAGTCATTAATTCTCAAGTAACTATCAACCATCAGTCAAACTGAGTCTAACTGAGTGTGGTAGGTGTAACTGAGTGTAACTAAATGAAGGAGGCTCAGTGGAGGACGCATGAGGAGCTAACTGGAGTCAGAATGAGTAGTCTAGTCTCACTGGAGATCCATCGGAGTGATACAATCAGTTGAGAGTCAGTCTAGCCTTAAATCAAGGAAAAAACTGATGATAACTCAATTAACTGAAGTGCAACTGAGTGGTAGGTGAGAGAGGGCGCATGAGATGCATTCAATTGCATGAAGGGGCGCACTAAGTACTAGGAGGGCTAAAACTGATCTGAGAGAAGCTCCCGAGGGATAGCTAACCGAGGGCTAGGTGATGGACTGATGACTGGGATGCATGCAAATGCATGCAAACCCTAAATAATGCATGCAAACCCTAAAAGTGCATGCATGACTGAAAATGCAAATAATGAAAATGCTGCTAGGACTAGGATGGAGTATAGGAATATCCTAACAATTACCTAGAGATAAGTTACTTCTGGAAACTATGATGCCAACGCCATTGTAAAACCGTAGCCATCATCTCACCACCAAAGGAAACGAAGGGTGAAAACAATTCAGAGAACTACCCTTCAACATCTTTTAATTACTGTAAACTCTCACAGAAGGCTCGACTCTTAAAATAATTACAAGTACCAGAACAACACTCAACAGGTCACGGTTTCGAATCGTGGAGAAGTCCCTAAAACACCTGCTAACTAAACCCTGAAGTTTCTCGGCATGTTGACCTCTCCACAGAGTCACTTCCAACACAATGAATGCCAAAGGAAAACAATAACCACATAAACGTAGTAGAGTTTAGGGTTAGAACCAAAGTCCAAGACCCACGTATGATCAACGGTGGAGATTCACTTGATCAGCACTTCGTATCCCCAAGCAACTACCATATTTATGACGGGTATTAATCACCATTGCCACCATGGAGACAGCTAGGACAACCCTCAAGCTAGATCAAATACAACTCAATCAAGTAGACTGCCGTGTCACATTACCTTCACATGTAGAACCACGATGGTAGCCACAGTGATACTCCACTAAGCAGGTAGATAGGAGCTTTAAATGCCAAGGTTGGATACGACAGCTTGCCAGCAATTGTCCATCACCATATTAATAACCGGTCTCATCACACAATCGACACATGAACTATGTTGCAACACTGTCATAATATAAACCCTATCGTAAGTCTTATAATATCAAATTACAAATTATCATTCTTGGTTATGAAAGGGTCACAATATTAGCCACGTTGTTTTGATGTTGACATTATATAAAGAAATATCATATAATATCGATGTTATATGTTTAATATAGGATTTACATATAGTTTCGATATTATGAGAAGTTACATAGGTTATGCATATAGAAGTTTATGTAATAGGAATTACATATATGATGCAGGCTATAGATAATACAAAGAAAATGTATATATATTTATATTCTAGGAATTAATTTGTAAAATGACATATAGTTTATACTATAGATCATGCATATGAATTTGCATATAGCTCTTGCACAATAGTTGCATATAGTCTATATGTCAAAGTATTTGTACGATAATTACATACAGTTGTAAATAATAGAACCAGTTTGGTATTTACATGAAGTTTGCATAACATAGCATAGAGCAAGAAGTACATAGCAATCATACTTAATAATATGAAAACCAGATATTAACTGAAGAGATCTCACCGGTTGCATTTCGACATTATTCTCTAAAACCATTAAGACACGTGGAGATTACCGAAACTAGTTAGGAACTCTTCTGTCACACTTCATAAACATTAAAGCTCTTACCTGTAATCTACAAAAGGAATGATTCAAATGCTTTAGCACGAATGCTAAGTAAGCCTCGGGGTACCCTCAGGACCCCTTTAATCATCAAAAGAAGAACAGCAGTTAGCACTTGTAAATAATTATGATTGACAGAACATTGACATAAGTATTATAAAAATAGAACTGAACATCCATTAGCATCTTAGTGTAGACTATAATTTCTTTTCTTTTCACATCGCAAACAGTACATTTATGATCGTTCAAACATTTAGTATAGCAACATGACATAGAAAGCATTTATTATAATTTCGCACAGTTAGTTTATACATTAAATGCTGAAAATTTTTAAATTTTTATGAATTTTTGGGATGTTACATGTGGTATCAGAGCTCATGTTTGAACTCTCGGCCTGAAAAGGTCCAAAGAACACGCAATAGAAAATTTTTATGACAGCAAAAATCTTTACTAATTCAAGTTAAATTATTTTGTTATACAGAAATTTGTTTTCTAAGTTACAGGTATGGAAGGATCAGCTGAACACATGGAGGACATATTTCGACCGAACAGTCATACCAACAATAGTACAGGGAAGCATTATGAAGAAGAGGTCCATGGTGAATTGAATGACAATTCATCATAATCGTTACGTGCATTTCAGGAGTTGAAAGCAGAAATAAGATATGTTAAATAGGATAATGAGAAAATTCTGAAGGCACAAAAAGAACTGAACCAAATACTGTTCGACCAGTGCCCAACTGACGAACAGGATAGAAGGGTTGAAAATACCTCCAAGACTGAAGACTTACCTCATCAAAACAAGGGTAAGAAAGTGAGAACTGGTGATGAGAATAACAGTTCAACATCATCAAGAGCTGCAAATGAGATACGTAAAAAGAAACGTAATTATTCAAGTGATAGCAGCGAAGGCGATTACAAACTAAAAAGAAAAAGCCACAAACAGTATGAACAGATTTCTTGGGAGTTCAAGAAGATCAAACCCCCAACCTTCAATGGTGAAACTGAGAAAGGAGAGACAGCTGAAGCATGGTTGTCCAGCATGAAGAAATATTTCCAAATTTATGATTATTCAGAATCATTGAAAGCAAAGATGGCCATATACAACTTGATCGGGAAGGAAGACATTTGGTGGCAGGACACCAAAAGAGTGAAGGGCATCAAGGACAAGGATGTGAATTGGAGCACTTTTAAACGGTACTTCAAGAAGAAGTTCCTATCTGAACAATATTACGAAGAAAAGTCCAAGGAATTTTATGATTTAAGACTGGGAACCATGAACATGAAAGAGCTGAACAACAAATTTCTGAATTTGCTAAGGTATGTGCCATACCTTGTGGAGGAGAAACCAAATATTCAGAGGTATCTGAGTTGTCTACATTTCAATATCAAGGACAGAATAGAGTATGACAATCCAAAGACCTTAGAAGAAGCCATGAGGAAAGCAAATTTCTGCTATGATCAGAACCGAAAAAGAGAAGGGATATCTAACTCGAAAAATCATAAGCATAGCAGCTTTGAGCTGAAGAAGAAGAATTTCAGGTTCAATGGAAATTCTAGTTTTCAAAAGAAAAACTTTCCAAATCGAAATTTCCAAGGAAACAGTCCCAGAAAATATCAACAACAGAATTTTACAGCTCCTAAAACTACACCCAATGTTACCAGAACTAATGACCAGAGGACACCTATAAAATGTTTTGAGTGTCAAGGTCCTCATTATGCTTCAAATTGTCCCAATAAGAAGCAGATAGCAAATAATATTCACTCCATACAAGTTGAACCTACTGTGGGAGACTTGACAAGAGAGATGCCCAGAATTAATGCAGCTCTAGACAACAGGCAAGCAGAGCATCAAGTCTCTATGGTAGAGATTGAAGGTATGCTACAAAACCACCCAGTTTCTATTTTGATTGATCCAGGCGCTAGCCTGAGTTATATATCTCCAGATATTGTAGAAAATTTTAATCTGAAAACAAAAAAAATTAATAAATCCTAGTTAGTTAGACTAGCAACAGGAACAAAGAGAAAAGTGTCTAATTTTGTTGAAAGTTGTTTTTTATCTATGAATCAGTTAAAGACACAAACCAAGTTAAATGTGTTACCTTTAGGATCCTATGACACCTTAATTGGAATGGACTGGTTAGAATCACATCATGTTATTTTGAATTGTTATGAGAAAAGTTTTACCTATCTAAATGATGAAGGGGAAACAGTAGAAGTAAAGGGTATTCCTAGAAAGACATCACTTAAACAGATTTCAGCTATGTAAGTAAAAAGAGAAGTTAGAAAAGGATGTAAGATGTTCGCAGTGAATGTAGGACATGAAGAGTCAATTACAAAAGAGGACAAATTGAAACTAGAAGATATACCTGTCCTAAAAGAATTTCTGGATGTTTTTCTAGAAGAGATTCCAGGATTACCCCCGAAGAGGGATCTAGGTTTTACCATTCAGATGATACCGGATGCGGTACCGAACTCCAAAGCTCCATATAGGATGAACATATTGGAATTAAATGAGTTAAAATCACAGTTGAAGGAACTAATTGATAAAAACTATATAAGACCCGGCGTGTCTCCTTGGGGAGCACCTGTTATTTTTGTTAAGAAGAAGGATGGCACTTTAAGACTTTGCATTGATTATCGCCAACTGAACAAGATGACAATCAAGAATCGATATCCATTGCCCCGCATCGACGATCTATTTGATCAGCTGCGTGGAGCAACGATATTTTCGAAGATTGATTTAAGGTCAGGATATCATCAAGTTCGTGTAAAGGATGAGGATATTTTTAAAATAGCCTTTAGAACTCGCTATGGACATTATGAGTTCATGGTCATGCCATTTGGGTTGACTAATGCCCCGGCAATATTTATGTGCTTAATGAATAATATCCTGCACAAGTATTTGGATAAGTTCATCATTGTATTCATAGATGACATTCTGGTATAGTCTAAAAGTAAGGAAGAACATGACGAACATCTGCGTATTATTTTACAAGTTCTAAGAGATCATCAGTTATATGCTAAGTTTAGTAAGTGTGACTTTCACAAGGATAAGATTCAATATTTAGGTCACATAATCTCTAAGGAAGGAATTTTGGTTGATCCCGATAAGATAAAAGCCATTAATGAATGGTCGGTTCCTAAGGATGTGTCGGATGTACGATCGTTTATGGGGATTACAGGATATTATAGAAAAATCATAGAAGGTTTTTTGAAGATTGCAAACCCCATAACCTCCTTACAGAAGAAGGGGAAGAAGTTTGTATGGGATCAAAAGTGTGCAGACAGTTTTAAGAAGTTGAAGGAATTAGTAACTATAGCACCTATTCTGAGAATTGCAGATCCTAATAAAGATTTTATAGTATGCATCGACACATGTACTGATGGACTCGGTGGAGTCCTAACACAATAGGGACATGATGTTGCATATGAGTCTCGAAAGCTGAAAATACATGAGAAAAATTACTCTACATATGATCTGGAATTATTAGTAGTAATACATGCCTTAAAAATGTGGTGTCACCATCTTATTGGCAGAAAATTTACTTTGATGACAGATAACATGGGGCTGAAGTATTTACTAGATCAAACGAACTTGAATGCTAGACAAGCTAGATGGCTAACCTTTCTAAGTGAATATGATTTGTAAATACAGCATATAAAGGGTAAAGAGAACAAGATTATTGATGCTTTAAGTCGTAATGCAAAGTTAAATTTTATTTCAGCCATCAGTACATACACAACAAATTTAGAAAATCAGATTTTCGAAGGGATTTAAACTGATGAAGAGTATAGATATTTACATGAAAGGACAGCAGAAAGTAATTCTGAAAATTCTGTGGCAGATTTCAAGTTAAAAGAAAATGGATTGCTACTGTACAAGAACAGATTATATGTGCCAAACGTACCAAAGATAAAAATTCTGATTTTAGATGAGATGCACAAAAGTCATTATTCTGGTCATCTGGGTTATCAGAAAACCATAACTACGTTACGGAAAGATTATTATTGGCCCAGGATGAAGGATGAAGTAGCAGAATATATAGCTAAATGCATTGACTGTCAAAGAGTAAAGGTTGAATATCAACATCTGGCTGGATTGTTACAGCCATTACCTATACCTAGTTGGAAATGGGAGATCATAAGCATAGATTTTATTACCAGACTACCCAAGAATCAGAAACAAAATGATTCCATCATGGTGGTAGTGGACAAACTCAGCAAGGCAGCACATTTTATACCAGTACAAAATACTTATAAGGCTCCATATATTGCAGAATTTTTTATGAAATAGATTTTTCGATTACATGGGATACCAAAAGTGATAGTTCCAAACCGTGATTCTAAGTTTACTGAAAACTTCTAGAGATCTTTGTTTAAAGGGTTGAATACAACCTTAAACTTCAGCACAGCATTTCATCCACAAACAGATGGACAAACGGAAAGAGTAAATCAGATATTGGAAGACATGCTGAGGATGTATGTTAAGGACCAGCCTGGTAAGTGGGAGGACTACTTGCATTTAGCAAAATTTGCATATAAAAACCATTACCATGCATCAGCCAAGCTTAGCCCTTTTGAAATTCTTTATGTAGGAAATGTAATACACCAGTTTCTTGGAATGACCTAGTTAATAGAGTTATTTTAGGACCTGAATTGTTGAAGGAAATAGAACTAACTGTGCAACAGGTACAAATAAATCTTAAAGCTGCCCAAGATAGGCAAAAGAGTCAAGCAGATCTTAAAAGGACTCATAAAGAGTTCCAGGTTGGTGAGCATGTTTTCATTAAGGTAAGACCAAAGAAGAGCTCATTAAAATTGGGAAGTTGTGCCAAGCTGGCACCCAAGTATTGTGGTCCTTTCAAAAAAATTTCAAGGGTTGGACCCGTGGCATATCAACTAGTTTTGCCACCAAATCTAAGAATACATAATGTTTTTCATATTTCAATTTTAAAGAAATATGTACACGATGCTACTCATGTTATAAATTGGAATGATGTACAGGTGGAACAAGACAACGATTTTCAGGTGGAACTGGATTGTATCTTTGAAAGGAGGAAAACTCTACTCCGGAATCGCACCATTGGGCAGGTAAAGGTGCAATGGAAGCACCTTAGCCCAGAAGAGGCAACCTGGGAGTTGGAGAGTAGTATGCGGATAACATACCCAACTATGTTTCAGGAACACTCAGAAAATGAATGGACAACATCGAGGATGATGTTGAGACTCAAGGGTGGGTGTATGTCACCTACCCAAATTTTGAGACTATTTATTTTATTGCAAAAACATTATGTTAAATTATAATTACAAAGTTTTGTAATTATGACCAAATCTGGTCAAGGATGATTGTAATGACATATTATTCTTATTTAATAAATTAAAACAGGATACAAACACCCAAGGGAACTGTTAAATGAGTGTTCACTGACCCACTAGGAGGAATGGAAGTTGTTAGAAGGCATGGGACAGGTGTCAGCATTTGCACTTCACCACTAGCTGTTGGTTCTGGGACAACTACCCCTAAAATTGTGGCATTATCCCCCAAGTGGGTGGAACAGAGCTGTTAGCTCATTAATGACCAGGTTAACCACTAAGAAGGCCTAGGCAGCCTAAAAAGGCAATTCGAATTGAGCAGGGAGCTCCATATTATTTTCTGCATAAATAATTCCTCAAGTGTATCAAGTGATCACTTAGAAATTCGAATAGGGAGGCTAAGTGGGAGTGCATTGTGAGTCTGCTGAAATTATTCTGAGAAGGAAACCAGAGGTGCTGGTGCAAGTCTCTTTGACTGCTAAGTCTATATGACTGAATGATCTACTTTGTTGTTGCAAGTTGATGACCTAAAGCTTCTACAGATTCTTCTTCCTAGTGGTTCAGTGAATAGGCTCGGGGGTCCTAAGGCAAGTAATTTGGCTGTCTTCAGGAGTAGGTTGGGTGGAACAGGCTCCTTGGGTTGTTTGTTTCTCCTACATTCATCAGGTTCTATTGTTCTGTCTTGTTTATTTCAGTTAAATGATTTTCTGCATTTGTAGATTTAGTATTTACAATTAATGGTATACAAGAGTAACTGTTTCAATTTCTGACCTATGTATGATTTTGAATAATGATGGATAAGTAAATGAGATGATTGATTAAATATCTTCTCTGCATTTTTCCCATATTGTTTTCTGTATAGTACTCTAGTGTAGGGAAGTAGCATTAAGTCAGATGATTGATGGGCAGAATGCCAACTGAATGATTAGACTAACACTGTGATGTTTCTTTTAATTTTGCAATGTAAATTATATATGTCTAAACTCAGAAAATAGAACAACATATCATAAAACATATATTGTAGCATTTTCTTTACTTAGTAACAAAAGTAAAACATTTCATCTCTGCACAGAACTAGGTTTTGAATTATCACTATGTTATAATTCCACTTATTCCAAACATCATCATTCCTAAAAATGTAACAGCAGCAAATTTAAATATTCTTTTACACAGAGTTGCTACTCAGTACTTATAATGATAAATAGATACTCATCATAGCATCATTGTATATTACTATTTCATTTCAGTATTCATATTTCATATTTTGATTTAGTTATCAACTACAATTATTAAATTCAAACACTTTCATCATAGGCGGAACCCTAGCTCTTTTTTATTTATTATTTAGAATTCTTTTGCAATACATTAAACATAGGATCAAAACCCTTAATAGCGTAAACAAATCTTTTATAATATCATAACAGGTTCATAACTGGTTCAACAATCAAACCCTTATATTCGAAATATCAAAACAAACATTATTAGTTTCCAAATAGATTAAGATTTCATGTTCAAACATTGTTAAATATGTACATAAACATTAAATTAAAACAAACCATATAATTACATGAACACTAGATCTTAGTTCAAAGTTTACGAATCAAAAACATTGAGTTGGCTCTCTGCCTTTACCAAAACGATAACATAGTTCTTAGTTAAACACAGAACAAGAAAAACCTACCATCGAAACCTACAGGGTAGGGTTTCGACTGCTTGGAACAAGGTCGAATCCTTTGGCACGTAGCCATGATAAACGCATGATAGTTCAAGTATCAAATTATCACAAACCTGGAGCATGGCTCTCAGTTTTCAACACAAGTAAACATTATCAAGTTACAAAAACCAAAATCTTTGTTTATCCAGTTTAGCCGAGGGATAAAACCCTCTCAGCAGTTACATTTATTTACAAATTATCTGCATTGAAAAACAACACCACAGGTTGACGCCGAATGGGTTGAGGATTCCATCCTCCCTAGGCTGCCCGAAAGCTCATAATATTTCAACGGTGGCCAAGATAAACATGAAGTCTCGGTTAAGAACACATAAAGACCCAACAACAGTCACCTAACCGAAGCAAATAGGGTAACCACCAAAGCTTACCATTTCTTAAGCAGCTGCCAGTTAACCAAACTCAAACTTGAAAACCGAATGTCGAAGGAACCTGCCAAAACATTTAAGCTATGGTCAAACGAGCATCACGATAGGAGTTTCAGTAACACGAAATAACATTAACTACAATTTTTTAAACAAATTAGAAGGGACAGGTTCGAAACCTGTTACATTACCTTGATAGCTATTTCTGGAGCAGAGACATCGCAACCATTGTTAAACCTAGCCACCACTCCACTTCTGAACGTAGCAGAGGTCGAAGACAACTCAGAAATTCTACATTATAACATACAGAAGACCGACCACTGGATTCAACCTGCCACATAAAATATGAGTTGAGGTCAAAATGAGTACCATTATAGAATTTTAATTAAATGAAACAAGCAACAACTGCATCACTTAAATTAATAAGCAAAAGACAAGCTCAAACCCTGTATATTACCTAGAGATAAGTTATTTCTGAAAACTATGACTCCAACGCCATTGTAAAACCGTAGCCATCATCTCAACACCAAAGGAAACGAAGCGTGAAAACAATTCAAAGAACTAACCTTCAACATATTTTAACTATTGTAAACTCTCACAGAAGGCTCGGATCTTAAAATAATTACAGGTACCAGAACAACACTCAACAGGTCACAGTTTCGAATCGTGGAGAAGTCCCTAAAACACCTGCTAACGAAACCCTGAAGTTTCTCGACCTGTCGGCCTCTGCACAGAGTCACTTCCAACACAATGAATGCCAAAGGAAAACAATAACCACGTAAACGTAGTGGATTTTAGGGTTAGAACCAAAGTCCAAGACTCACATATGATCAATGGTGGAGATTCACTTGATCAACACTTCGTATCCCCAAGCAACTACCATATTTATGACGGGTATTAATCATCATTCCCACCGTGGAGACAGCTAGGACAACCCTCAAGCTAGATCAATTACAACTCAATCAAGTAGACTGCCCTGTCACGTTACCTTCACATGTTGAACCACGATGGTAGCCACGGTGATACTCCACTAAGCAGGTAGATAGGAGTTGTAAATGCCAAGGTTGGATACGACAGCCTGCCAATAATTGTCCATCACCATATTAATAACCGGTCTCATCACACAATCGACACATGAACTATGTTGCAACCCTATCATAATATAAACCCTATCGTAAGTCTTATAATATCAAATTACAAATTATCATTCTTGGTTATGAAAGGGTCACAATATTAACCACGTTGTTTATATGTTGACATTATATAAAGAAATCACATATAGTATCGATGTTATATGTTTAATATAGGATTTACATATAGTTTCGATATTATGAGAAGTTACATAGGTTATGCATATAGAATTTTATGTAATAGGAATTGCATATATGATGCAGGCTATAGATAATACAAAGAAAATGTATATATATTTATATTCTAGGAATTAATTTGTAAAATGACATATAGTTTATACTATAGGTCATGCATATGAATTTGCATATAGCTCTTGCACAATAGTTGCATATAGTCTATATGTCAAAGTATTTGTACGATAATTACATACAGTTGTAAATAATAGAACTAGTTGGGTATTTACATGAAGTTTGCATAACATAGCATAGAGCGAGAAGTACATAGCAATCATACTTAATAATATGAAAACTAGTTATTAACTTAAGAGATCTCACCGGTCGCATTTCGACATTATTCTCTAAAACCATTAAGACACGTGGAGATTACTGAAACTAGTTAGGAACTCTTCTGTCACACTTCATAAACATTAAAGCTCTTACCTGTAATCTGCGAAAGGAACGATTCAAATGCTTTAGCACGAATGCTAACTAAGCCTCGGGGTACTCTCAGGACCCCTTTCATCATCAAAAGAAGCACAACAGTTAGCACTTGTAAATAATTATGATTGACAGAACATTGAACATCCATTAGAATCTTAGTGTAGACTATAATTTCTTTTATTTTCACATCGCAAACTGTACATTTATGAGCATTCAAACATTTAGTATAGCAAGACGACATAGAAAGCATTTATTATAATTCTGCACAATTAGTTTATACATTAAATGCTACGCTGAAAAATTTTAAATTTTTATGAATTTTTGGGATGTTACATGTGGTATCAGAGCTCATGTTCGAACTCTCAGCCTGAAAAGGTCCAAAGAACATGCAATAGAAAATTTTTATGACAGCAAAAATCTTTACTAATTCAAGTTAAATTATTTTGTTATACAGAAATTTGTTTTTTAAGTTACAGGTATGGAAGGAACAGTTGAACACATGGAGGACAGATTTCGACCGAACAGTCATACCAACAATAGCATGGGACAACATTATGAATAAGAGGTCCATGGTGAATTGAATTACAATTCATCAGAATTGTTATGTGCATTTCAGGAGTTGAAAGCAGAAATAAGATCTGTTAAACAGGATAATGAGAAAATTCTGAAGGCACAAGAAAAACTGAACCAAGTACTGTTCGACCAATGCCCAACTGATGAACAGTATAGAAGGGTTAAAAATACCTCCAAGACTGAAGACTTACCTCATCAGAACAAGGGTAAGAAAGTGAGAACTGATGATGAGAATAACAGTTCAACATCATCAGGGCTGCAAATGAGATATGTAAAAAAAAACGTAATTATTCAAGTGATAGCAGCGAAGGGGATTACAAACCAAAAAGAAAAAGCCACAAACAATATGAACAGATTTCTGGGGAGTTCAAGAAGATCAAACCCCCAACCTTCAATGGTGAAATTGAGAAAGGAGAGATAGTTGAAGCATGGCTATCCGGCATGAAGAAATATTTCCAAATTTATGATTATTCAGAATCATTGAAAGCAAAGATGGTCATATACAACCTGATCGGGAAGGCAGACATTTGGTGGAAGGACATCAAAAGAGTGAAGGGCATCAAGGACAAGGATGTGAATTGGAGCACTTTTAAACGGTACTTCAAGAAGAAGTTCCTATCAGAACAATATTACGAAGAAAATTCCAAGGAATTTTATGATTTAAGACTGGGAACCATGAACATGAAAGAGCTGAACAGCAAATATCTGAATTTGCTAAGGTATGTGCCATACGTTGTGCAGGAGAAACCAAAGATTCATAGGTATCTGAGTTGTCTACCTTTCAACATCAAGGACAGAATAGAGTATGACAATCCAAAGACCTTAGAAGAAGCCATGAGGAAAGCAACTTTCTGCTATGATCAAAACCGGAAAAGAGAAGGGATATGTAACTAGAAAAATCGTAGCACGGCAGCTTTGAGCTGAAGAAGAAGAATTTCAAGTTCAATGAAAATTCTGGTTTTCAAAAGAAAAAATTTCCAAATCGAAATTTCCAAGGAAACAATCCCAGAAATAATCAGCAACAGAATTTTACAACTCCTATAACTACACCCAATGTTATCAGAACTAATGACCAGAGGACACCTATAAAATGTTTTGAGTGTCAAGTTCCTCATTATGCTTCAAACTGTCCCAATAAGAAGCGCACAGCAAATAATATTCACTCCATACAAGTTGAACCTACTGTGGGAGACTTGATAAGAGAGATGCCCAGAATTAATGCAGCTCTAGACAATAGGCAAGCAGAGCATCAAGTCTCTATGGTAGAGATTGAAGGTATGCTACAAAACCAGCCACTTTCTATTTTGATTGATCCAGGCGCTAGCCTGAGTTATATATCTCCAGATATTGTAGAAATTTTTAATCTGAAAACAAAAAAATTTAATAAATCCTGGTTAGTTAGACTAGCAACAGGAACAAAAAGAAAAGTGTCTGATTTTGTTGAAATTTTTTTTTTATCTATGAATCAGTTAAAGACACGAACCAAATTAAATGTTTTACTTTTAGGATCCTATGACATCTTAATTGGAATGGACTGGTTAGAATCACATCATGTTATTTTGAATTGTTATGAGAAAAGTTTTACCTGTCTAAATGATGAAGGGGAAACAGTAGAAGTAAAGGGTATTCCTAGAAAGACATCACTTAAACAGATTTCAGCTATGCAAGTAAAAAGAGCAGTTAGAAAAGGATGTAAGATGTTCACAGTGAATGTAGTACATGAAGAGTCAATTACAAAAGAGGATAAACTGAAACTAGAAGATATACCTGTCCTAAAAGAATTTTTGGATGTTTTTCCAGAAGAGATTCCAGGATTACCCCCGAAGAGGGATCTAGATTTTACCATTCAGATGATACCGGGTGCGGTACCGAACTCCAAAGCTCCATATAGGATGAACATATTGGAATTAAATGAGTTAAAATCACAATTGAAGGAACTGATTGATAAAAACTATATAAGACCCAGCGTGTCTCCTTGGGGAGCACCTGTTATTTTTGTTAAGAAGAAGGATGGCACTTTAATACTTTGCATTGATTATCACCAACTGAACAAGATGACAATCAATAATCGATATCCGTTGCCTCGCATCGACGATCTATTTGATCAACTGCGTGGAGCAACGATATTTTCGAAGATTGATTTAAGGTTAGGATATCATCAAGTACGTGTGAAGGGTGAGGATATTTTTAAAACAGCCTTTAGAACTTGTTATGGACATTATGAGTTCGTGGTCATTCCATTTGGGTTGACTAATGCCCCAGTAGTATTTATGTGCTTAATGAATAATATTCTGCACAAGTATTTGGATGAGTTCGTCATTGTATTCATAGATGACATTGTGGTATATTCTAAAAGTAAGGAAGAACATGACGAACATCTGCATATTATTTTACAAGTTCTGAGAGATCATCAGTTATATGATAAGTTTAGTAAGTGTGACTTTCACAAGGATAAAATTCAATATTTAGGTCACATAATATCTAAGGAAGGAATTTCGGTTGATCCCGATAAGATAAAAGCCATTAATGAATGGTTGGTTCCTAAGGATGTGTCGGACGTACGATCGTTTATGGGGATTACAGGATATTATAGAAAAATCATAGAAGGTTTTTCGAAGATTGCAAACCCCATAACCTCCTTACAGAAGAAGGGGAAGAAGTTTGTATGGGATCAAAAGTGTGCAGACAGTTTTAAGAAGTTGAAGGAATTAGTAACTATAGCACCTATTCTGAGAATTGCAGATCCTAATAAAGATTTTATAGTATGCACCAACACATGAAATGACGGACTCGGTGGACTCCTAACACAAGAGGGACATGCTGTTTCATATGAGTCTCGAAAGTTGAAAATACATGAGAAAAATTACTCTACATATGATCTAGAATTATTAGCAGTAATACATGCCTTAAAAATGTGGCGTCGCCATCTTATTGGTATAAAATTTACTTTGATGACAGATAACATGGGGCTGAAGTATTTACTAGATCAAACGAACTTGAATGCTAGACAAGCTATCTTAATCATTAAAACAACTGCTATCTTAATCATTTTTAATCTCAAGTAAGTTATAGGATTTCTTTAGCAAACTAATATGAAGTATCACAATACATGGAGTATTACAATTCTATACTCAGGACCATGTAAAAATCTTACAAATTTCATAGCAACTCCTTACTTTAAATACATTTTGAAAGCATTCAGATAAACCCTACAGTCAGCGTATCTCATAACAAAGCATTGCATAAAATATCAATCCAAGACAGATTTCGGATCAAAACATTTACATAAACGATTTCATAACTACAAATTTATATGTCAAACCATTTTTTAAAAACTATTCGAATTTCACCCAAGAATTATTATACAGTACACATTTAAAAACAAAATATTATATCTAGCTTACGAATATAACAGCGTCAAAATCCTGTGTATAGTTTTCATGTCCCAAATTTGGCATTGGGTCACAATGGCCTAAGCAAATTGGCCATATTCATTAGAGTTTGTCAAATTGATGCTAAAGGTCAAATAATTGCCAAGGAGGAAAATTACTAGTTTCCTAGGTTTGGGGTGGAAGCTTTGGGATTTGGAATAATGGGGATAATAAATTATGTTGGAACATTAGGATGGCATAAATATTTAATAAAGGAGATAAATAAATATATACAAGTGAAAATCAAAGTGGCATTTGATCATGAAGACACATGGAGGAAGTGGGACCCACACAAGCTAGAATTTATGTGCCACGTGGCATCCTCTTCTTGCAATTTCAAATCCATGGGAAGCCTAATGTTCTTGGGATGAGTTATAAGGTCAATAATACTTGGCATGAGTCAATGAGGTCGAAATATAGAGGAATAGTAACTCCCATGGAAGAGGAAGAGGCAATTTGGAGCTAGTGAGACCCTTGGGCTAGATTCCCTAGCTCTATGACAACAATGATGAAGGTGCTATGACACCTATGGCACAAATCATCCCTGAAGGCTAACATATGACATATATGACATGTCAAGGCTAAATATAGACTCCAAGAGGGCGCTCAAGGGTGTTAGGGCAGCTAAGATGCTTCTACATGTGATTTGGTGGAAGTGGGAGACTAGGAATTGTTGTACAAGTGGCGTTCTTTGGAATCTCTTCCCAACTTGAGTTGGAATGAGTCTCTTGGAAGGAATTCGACCCATGGAGGAAATTATAACTTTATAAATGTCAAGAAAAAAGAATGAAAGCGGCTTTTGATCATTTGTAGAATTTGCAATTTCATTTGTGAAGAGGGAGAGCTAGTGGATGACTAGTTTCTTGCCTTAGCCAATTTCGAGGGTGAAAGATTCCCATCCAAGTTGGTAATTGAAAAGGCCATTCAAAACTTTCATTTGGAACTTTAATGGAGTCTTTATTTTCAGGTATAAGCTACAGTGCATCTCATCGTTTCTTCTATTGCAGCTCACTCCTTCAACCATTTACAGTTTTGGTGGCATATTCTTGATCCTACAGGGCATTTTTGGTGAGCTATTGTACTCTTTGGGGGAGATTCTAATGCCCCATTTATTTTTTAATATGAATTAAATACTCTATTCTTCATCTCCATAAAGTTTCAGGTCGAAATTCCAAGTAGAAATGTATAAATCTCATTTTTAATGAAATAACACTGTCATTTCCCCACTACCTTGTTGTGAACCAATGTAATGTTGATGGATTCGAATGGATAAGTAAACTACGGATGGTTTATTGATAAATAGAATTTTATTGGTGTATTATACAAGTTTCATGTTCATTCCTCAAGCATTTGAAGTCATTTTACTTAGTTTATTTACATTTGGAGAAGATTTGGTGTCATTTCCCCAAGGGTCGAACTAGTGATTTTTGTTGTTGTTTGGGAGAGGTTTGGAACAGAATTAATAACTAATGAATGGTGAATTTGGGAAATTAATAATATCCTTGAGACATCCCCTACCTATGTTCAGAAATTTGAGTGGGATTGGAGGCATTTGGGAAGCCATTTTCAGTACTTACCCCAGGGGGATTTGAACCCCAAATTACTAGTAAAATTGCATACTTGGTCCAGAATATTAAGATAGTTTGAAGAGGTATTTTGGTGTCCATATCTCATCCCTAAAAATAATATTCAAGTCCTAATATCATTCATACACCTTCCTTGAATATTTGAAGGCATTTGGAGTCAATTTGAGACCTAGAGACCAATATTAGTCAAAGGGAAATTACTAGTAAAGTTCCCTACATTGGCCAGAATTGAAAGAGGATTTGAAGAAGTATTTTAAAGGTCCAAAATCATCCCTGAAACACATATTTATGTTCTAACATCATCCATATACCTTCTCAGAATATTTGGGAGCAATTGGAGCAATTTGGGGACCTAGAGCTCAAAACTAGTCAAAGGTCTAACTAGGGAAAAAAGTGAAAATTTGCGATTTTAATAAAATTCCTAACAAGGGCCATTACAATAGTTTACAACATATAAATAGGATCAAATAAGTGAAGGATCAAGTCTTATGGACTTCATGTTTTATAATCGTGAACATACCGATAACAGAGTCAGTTTACATTGTATCTTTGCCATTCTAAAAACGAACAGAATCACTAAAAGAATTAATTCATAAAGACCTAGGATTCGAGTCTCAGAAATGAGCTCGCCCGGCTGTAAGTCTCACAACATATAAACTATTATCAAATATCATTTACCATGTTCCAATAAAACAGCCGTAACTAGCTACATCAACAATAGGTTAAGGGTCAAACCCTGAGACTACCTCTCAAGTCTAATAACACAGGCTTCATTTATAATTAATGCAAATATTATAACTCTAAAGAAGTAATACAAGACTCGGGTTTGAGACATGAAGGGCTCACCTGAGGGTTCATTAAATTAACATGAACTGGATTTACACATTACCAATCAATTTTAAATACAAATGGTTCAGGTATCCATATATCAAATTTTAAATAAGAAGAATCAAACCAACCCTTATTACAATCAAACTTTCAGTATTAAGGCAGAATGCAATCATTGCATTCTTGTTTTCACAGGTATCAAATAGATGTCAAAGGCTCGAGTCTCGACATAGAGAACTCGCCCAGACTTGGGTCTTAAAACTTAAGTTCTTAATTATAACACCTAAACTTATAATAGGATTAGGGTTCAAACCCTGTAACTTTTCAACCATCGAATCCAACAAAATTAAATAGATGTGAGGGTTAGGGTTTAACCCTGTAGATATATTCATAACTGGAAAACCTCAAAGAAGCACATATTTTAATTACCAATAGATCTATAAGTTCGGGCTTGGTACCCAAGCACAAAATACAAACCAATTTATTAATCCTATAGGAAGCCGAGAGTACACATGACCATCTTTAACACAGGAAAAACAAAGTATCTAAACAAGAGGCCCATTGTATTCCTTAAACGAAAACATTACATTCGCAGTCGTGCTGCTCAAGGAGACCGAAGTACTCCATCATAGTAAACCCTGTAACAACTCTTCTTAAAACACTGCAGGCGAAAAACCCCAACTCGGGTTTTAGCCAAGAAATTTATCTAACACGGTAATGCTACCCTAAGTGGCCTCGCCGCCCACACTACAACCGAATGTACACTGGAATGAAGCAACGAGATAACAAATAACCCAAAAATTGTTGACAGAGGTATCTTCTGGTTGAACCCGAGACTTACCGTGGTCTCACAACCACTAGAACCTGTTTTCTTCTCTCAAAATACATCACCGAAGAATACAATACCTATCCCTGCCATAACAACTAACACGAAGTTAAAAGATGAACGCAAATGAAAATTCATAAACTGTAACTAATAAAATATTAATGTTATAGAAAATACCTTCGCAGGTTTCGAACTCATGCTGAGAAGAAACCAGGCAGTAGAATCTCCAATGCACAATGGGGAACACCATAAAGTCACACGACCCAGCACTCTCAATGTAAAACTACCTCAGCGAGTGGTGCTTGGGTTGTTCAACAACCATGGCGACCAAGAGGAGCTCAGCCCTCCATTGCAACGTAAAAACAAACCTTTTTGGAAAAATACCAAACCCATAAACATAGCAATAGGGTTTAGTGACTCTGGGACAGCATTAACTCAGTTCACGTGGTCACATTTAATTACTCGACCTGCCATCCACTAGCCTCGAAATATTTACCCATAAGACTAAATTTTAATGTTGGTTTTGCTCGTCGTTAGTCTTGACCATAAAAATTGGAAACGAGTTATCACCTTTTGTATAGTTTATAATCTCAAATTTTAACATACCACCGAGTTTGGTTAGGAATCATCACCCCTAACATAAGTATCGGGCCAGGAATACATTATCTCATGGTATAACTTGCCATAAGAATGTTAGTATAAAGATTTAATAATCAAACCCTTCTAGGTTGGAAACAAAACCTGTAACCTGGACAGTTCAATAGAATCATGCATTAGCTTTAAAATCTAAGTAAGCCTCAAGTTTACTCCACTAACCTCTTGTCAAACAAAAGTAATTAAAAAAAATCAATTAATAAAATCCATTGCATCGCGACACAAGTTTGGAAGCCAACTAATAATGTAACCAACCATAAGCATGTTACAAGGATGACACGTGGATTGTCGAACATCGACATATGTACTTTATACATTAATAATCCATATTGGTATTGAAATATAATAGTTAATAAAGATCCTACTTCAAAAACTTAAAGACATAAGAAGTAATTATCGAACTTCATGAGTATCTTAATGGTATCAATAGACATATGAATTATTTATTCAATAAGACCGTAATAGAAGATCTGCTAGTAAATGTCGTTCTTTGGTCATTACCATATTGATTACAGACACAAGAATACATATTAATTAATTGTCGTTAAGACAATTAATTTAATTAAAGACAGTATATAAAATGATTAAATGTCGCATTTAAATATAAGTAAGCAGTAATTAGAGATGCTGAACATACACTTTTATACTTCCGCATATAATCTAATGGAAATTAGACCGCTTAGAAAATTTTAAATTTTTATGAATCCTGGGGATGTTACAGTGTTCCAGTGCAGTCCACCTGAGTTATCTGACTATTGTGGGGGGTTAGAGCTCTGGATGCCACTGATTGTCGCCTCTTGCACCCTTTTATGGCTGCAATGCATGGCAGATTCATTATCGTGCCCTCAATAGTCAGTTAACTGATTGTGACTTCAGTTAGTTGAGTTTAGGTTCAGTTCAGATGACTTTGAGTCTTTTGGAGCACTCTAATGGTGATAATCCCTATGCTAGACCAACTGAGTTTCGAATTATCCTGCATGATTTGAATTCTCTCCAATGTAAAATCATTGTTTATTATACTGATTATTGGAACATGTGATATTATTCTGCTCCTATCTAAGGTCTCCTGCATTATTATTCTTCAGCTCTTTTTTACTGCAGTTTTCACTCTTATTCAAATTTTTTGTTCATTCTTTCTTTGTGAGGTATCCTCATCTCTTTAGATCTGTTTTGACATAGAATTTCACATGGTATCAAATCCATTTGAGTGAATAGGTTGAGCAGCTGCTTTCGGTAGTGCACCAGAAGCCTCTGGATTTCCACAGCAAATCCTGGTGCCATTGCATTGAATTCATTGGAGAAATCCAATGAGGTCTAGCCAGGTGTGAAGGATCTGGATAAAAGTGATTATTGTCCTAAATCAATTCTCAGTAGGAGTATACCTCCATTATTGAGATTTTTTTGCAGGTTATTCAGGTTTTTGAGTGCAGCAGCAGTTACAGCAGTTTTCTACAGTTACAGCAGTTTTCTACAGTTGTAGCAGTTTTCTGCAATTGCAGTAGTTTTTTCTGCAGTAGCAGTAGTTTCACCTTGTATTCACTCCAGTAGTTGTAATGGACAATTCGAACTCTTCTCTCTCTCCCAGTATCCTGACACCCTTCAATTATCTTGATTGAATGGATTATATGCAAATGGTATTGCGCAACAAATCACTGTACAGGGTGACAATGGGAAAGGATCCCAAACCACATTCAGTTATGGAGAAAACCAAGTATCTGAATAGATTGGATGAAGCATTTGGTTTCATGTGTATTCATATTTCCTGAGATATACTCTTCCACATATAAGGATTGAAGACTCCAAGATAGTTATGGTTGAAGTTAGAGACCCTCTTCGGCAAACAAGATGAGCTAAGAGGCCATATTCTGGAAAATGAGTTAATTGTTCTAAAATCGAACATTTTCGAGACCATTCAACAATTATTTTCAAAATTGAAATGTTTGGTTATGCAATGCAAGTGTGTGGCATTGAGAAGAAGGATGAGCAGCTGGTGCTATCCATCCTGAGCAAGCTAGGTCCTGAGTTCTCCATCTTTGACTCTACCTTCCATTCTGGGCGAATGTCAATCCTTGGTTGGAATATGCCCTCCTTAGATGTTTTCACTGAATCTCTCATCCAAGAACAAGATAAGTTTATCCATATGGGTGCCTTCAAGGCCTCCAAATATCAAGCTCTTATGGCTGGAGAAGCAAAAAGTACAAATGGGAAGGGGAAGCACAAGGTCAAGGATAAGAGGGCATCTTAACCCAAGTTGAATTCCAAGTCAAGTCCATCAGAAGGAGCCTCCAACTCTAATAAGTACAAACAAAAGGGATTTGAGAAATCCAAGTGTTCCTATTGCAAGAAAGGAAACCACCCAGAGAGATCTTGCATGTAGAAGAAGATTGATCAGTTGACCAAGCTTCTTGAACAACACAACATTGCCCTCCCAAAGGGTGCAAGAGAGACTAATTCTGGAAGTGATTCTGATGGTTATGAGAGATGTCATGCACTGAAGGCTGGATTTTCAAAATCACAATCCCTCCTCATAGATTCAAGAGACTCCAACCACATGGTTGCCTCCAGAGAATCATTTTCTTCTTTAGATCTCAAAGATGGTCTTATTATTCACATGGGAGACAACTCTCAAATCTCTGCTGAAGAGAAGGGCACAGTACATATGGAGCATGGCAAGTTCAAGAATGTTCTATTTGTGCCTTCTTTGTCGGAAAATTTGTTGTATGTATATCAAATGACTCACATAGGTTCACCAAAGAATGTGGTCTTTGGTCCTGACACAGTTCAGATTGCAGAGATCTCCACTGGGAATATTATAGCGAAAGGATTTGCAAACCATGCCTCCAAGGCATATGAATTCTCACATTTTTGCCATACTCTCTGCCTACCCCATCGGAATCTGATGAAGATCAGAGTGATACCTCTTCTAATGAAGATGAGGATCAATATCTTGATGTTGAGAATAAATTTCAAGGAGATTCATATCCAGATCCAACACATGCTCCCAATCCATGGCCAAGGAAAATATGGGCTCACAAAGTCCTTGTAGCTGCTGGGAACACAGTTGGGGATCCATCTAACCATAGAACCACCAGATCTCAGTATCATGCAAAACTTGCACTATGTCATGCAGATCCACTTCTCTCAGAGAGGTGTCGCATGATGGTGGGGTTTGATCCACAATATCTTGGAGAGACTTGCCATGGGGAATCTACAACCAGGAAACAATCTCGGTTGTCTAACAAAAGGTACACAAAGGTTCATGATTTGGATCACAATGAGCCATTCACTCCAGTAGCAAGAAGGGTTCCTGAAAGACTTTTTTTGGCAAATACAACTTCTACACAATGGGAGGCCCATCAGAGGAGCATATCCAAATTTAGCACATGCATTGCTATCCTACAAAGGAGCAGCTTGCCAATATTTTTGCAAAGGCTTTCACTGAGGAAATTTTTTCCTTCTCTGCTTAGCATGAAGGTTCTTCGAGTTCCCTACTGCTGTTCTTTTTAGGGGGGGTATTTTTCCCATTAGGTTTTTCCCCATTTCCTTGGTTCATGGAAAGTTCTTTCTTTTTTATCATTTATTTGATTGTATGGGTGACCTTTGGTCTTAGTAACCAGGGCCCAGAATGCAAAGTATGGATTAATGGGGAGTGTTAGGAAATTTCAATACTCCATCCTTGTCCTACCTAGCATTATTTATTTTTCTTAGTTGTTGATTATGTCATTTCCCCCTAGTGGTGTGCAGATGTCATCCAGGATCCATCTACCACCTTCTGATCCATGCATGAATCATTTTAGGACCACTTCATTCAGTTCCTATTTTATAGGAACCTACTGAGTGTTCCCGTGTAGTCCACCTGAGTTATCTGACTCTTGTGGGGGGTTAGAGCTCCGGATGCCACTAATTGTAGCCTCATGCCCCATTTCCTAACTGGCATGCATGACAGACTCACTATTGCGCCCACCTTAGTCAATTAATTGATTGTGACTTCATTTAGCTGAGTTTGGGTTCAGTTTAGTTGACTTTGAGTCTTCTGGAGCACTCCAGTGGTGATAATCCCTATGCTAGACCAACTAAGATTTGAATTCTCCTGCATGATTCAAATTCTCTCCATTGTAACATCATTGTTTATTATATTGATTATTGGAACATGTGATATTATTTTGCTCCTATCTGAGGTCTGCTACATTATTATTCTTCGGCTCTTTTTTACTGCAGTTTTCACTCTTCTTCAAATTTTATGCTCATTCTTTCTTTGTGAGGTATCCTTAGATCTTTAGATCTGTTGTGACATAGAATTTCACAAGTATCTCCTAATATTATTTGTAATAAGAGGATTCTTTATATATAAGATTTCTCTACATATTCTTTGCATAATGTTCTTTGTATTGAAAATTGTTTTTGATACATGGGATATGTGTTAATTAATGATTACATGGTATAAAAAATGTTTGAAATGATAAAAAAATACGTGATATCAAAGCACGGGTCCAACAATTGGTATCAGATCATGTTCCTTCAAATACAATCTAACCATTGGAAGGAAGATCATTGTGCAATCTAGATTTATGTGCAGATATGGATATATAGGAAGGTCTCTCAACAAACCGATCACCACATTTTGATGGGTCCAATTATGCTTTCTGGAGTATAAGAATGGAAGTTTCCATATATACACTTGGAACCGATATTTTGCTAGCAGTTGTAAAAGCTTATAAAGTTCCAGATACTCCTCCAACTGATGTTGCTGATAAAAAGATGTATGAATGCAATGCAAAAGCCAAAAATGAAATACTAAGTGGCCTAGCATACTCGGAATTTACAAGGGTCATGCAGTGTAGCTCAACAAAAGCGATATGGGAAAAACTTGAGAGCATTTATAAAGGAGATGACACAGTGAAAAAGGCAAAGCTAGAAACTTATAGAGGTCAGTTTGAGAGTCTAAATATGGACGAAGATGAGAACATTTCATCCTACTTTATTCCTGCAGATGAAATAGTCAATAATATCAGAGGTCTTGTGGAAACAGTTCATGAAGAACCAATTATACATAAGGTGTTGCAATCTCTACCTATGAGATTTGATTCTAAAGTATCAGTTTTGGAAGATAGAAAGGATCTTGATAAGGTAACAATTGATGAGATCCATGGAATTCTCACTGCCTATGAAATGAGAATTAAAAAGGAAAAAATTTCAAGAAGGGAAGCAGCGTTCAAGGTCTACAAGAAGACAATAGGAATCAAGAAAGATTCCAGTAAGAGTTCTTCTGAAAAATCTGATCTTGAAGAAGCAAACTTTCTGAAGAAACATCAGAAAGGTTGTGGAAAGTACAAAGGTAAGCTTCCTTTCAAATGTTTTGAATGTGGTAAAATAGGTCATTTTGCTTCTCAATGTCCTTATAAAGATGATATAGATAGTGATGATGAGGAGGATCATGATCATGAAGAAAAGAAAACAATATACAAAGGAAGTAGACCTGAAAATTATAAAAGGTTTAGAAAACAAAAGAAAAGCCTATACTCCAAAGAGGACAGTAGCTCAACAGATGAAGATGATAGTTGTGATGATGAAATAGAAGTGCTCTTTATGGCAATAGAAGAAGAATGTGAAAATGAGAACTCTGAAGATGAAGTAAGTGTTGAGGTAGACTTTGAAGGAGAACTTATAAGTGCTTTAGAGGATTTGAAAAACTCAAGAAAGAAGAACAAGTATTTAAAGGACCAACTATTGAAGTATGAAGAATAGGTAGAAAAAGTCAAAAGAATAGAATAAGATCTAGTAGGAAAGTTGAAAGAGAAAGAAACAACGTGCGAGGAATTAGAGAAGGAAAATATCTCCTTAAAGAGGGAACTACAAAAGGTAAGCACTCACTTAGGCCATCAACAAAAGTTTGGCAGAATCTCTAAGGTATTGGATGAAATCATCAACAATCAAATATCAATTTCAGACAAGTATGGATTGGGATATGAACAAGACAATGGTGACAAGGATTCAATTTCAATTACACCTAACCATGAAGCAGATACAAGGAGCTTTGCAAATGTACTTAAGATTCCTCTCAAAGAGAAAGACAACATCAAGAATGACAAACAACATGCTTTTGAAAACAAAATGTTGTACAGACTAGAATACCTCTCACTACCAGGTATCAAACTATCTTTTTGGGGCATTGTTATTTCTGCAATAATTTTGGTCATAAGGTTGCAATTGCAAAGCACATGTGAACAACAATTTTGAGATAAATAGAATTCTTCTCAAGAACTTCAGAACAGACAATGTCAACAACGAAATCAGAAAGTGTAATGAAGTCATCAATCCCTTTAGTCTTTTGGAAATGGACATCGAATGCTATCAATGTCACAACTATGGTCACAAAGCTCACAACTGCAAACACCAATCAGTAACTACACACCAAGATGAAACCAAAAGTTCCTTCTACAAGAAATACCATACGAAGATTTGGTAGAAAAGGACTAAAGAACAATGCCAAGAAGAATGTAATATGGCCGTGCATCATGACCAATGGTATATTGATAATCGATGTTCTAAACATATGACAGAAGATAAAGCAAAGTGCATAGAATTACAAAGGGAAAAAGGAGACAATATGCAATCAAGAAAACAAGACATCTCATAGAAGGAGTTGCGCACATAAAGGAACCTCGAAAAAATGTCATAAAATACAAGGGAAGCACTAAAGATTGAAAAAGCAGAAAAGATAGGACAAGGAGATGAAACATTGTTTGGCATAATTCAAGGCTCAATTCAAACCCTAGCCATAGATAGAGGACGAGCTCCAGTATGGTCAGCACAAGAGAAACAAAGAGGATGATAGGGATAATTCGCACAGCAAAAGGAAGCAGATCATTAAATAAATTTGAAGGTACATGCAGGGAAACTTATTCCCCTACTAATGAAAGCAATTATTCATAGGGTCAAGATGGAAGAAGTCGCACAAGAATTTGCACACAAAAATATTGTGACAAATAACAGAAGTAACTAATGATGAATCCAGAAGCTACATATTGGCATCGATGTAGACAATGGACATTCAAGTCATTCATTTAAAATCAAAGAACTAATTTGGACTATAAGGTTGCATCATCTTTCAAAAAATTCAATGGGGAAGCAAATTATACACCACCTTCAAAACACTAATTATGTATACAGGGAAGTATGATAAACTACATTTGCATTCCTCTAATAGATAGAATTTGTATTACATTCAAAAGAGTTGTCATTACAAGAATAATGGATACATATATTCAAAAAATTTCCAAAAGGACCTCTATCGCAAAAGCTAAAACATTGATAGAAGTACATACATCAAGATGTTCCATATTACCAGGGCTATCCGCATCTATGGTCTAGAAATTTGATTCTTGAATTACAAAAATGTACATTTTAAAAGGGGGCATTGGTGCAAAATTCACTCATCGAATTTCTGTGATGATAAGCGCAAATCTATGTCAGGCTTGTGCGTCTGCTACCACATGTAACATCCCCAAATTTCGTCAAATTTTAAAAACAAATCTAAGCAGTCTATTTGCCATTAAATGTTATGCGAAAGTATAAAGTGTGTGTTCGGCATCTATAATTACTGCTTAATTGTTTTAATAAAAGCGACATTTAAATAATCCCATAAATTTTCTTTAATTAATTTAATTGTCTTTAATGACAATTAAATAATTAGGCGTACCTATGTCTATGATCATTGTTATACTGTTCAGATTTATAATTATCCTTTTTTGCGGAAATACTAATGACTAAAAGATTTCCCGATGCTATTTCTATAACATAAACTTGTCATCTATTTCTTTAATCATCAAAGTATGGTAGTAGGGCTATGAACCATTGTACAGTTGCAAGTAAATTAAGAACTCAGTCATACTTTTGTTATAATCTAATGATCTTTAGATTAAAACTTACAATGTTTATTATGTGTTTGTTATCATACAGCTCATAATTTTCTGTTATACATGATTGATATCGTAAATGATATTATACAGAAAAACTTTAAATGATAGGTTGTAATTATCCCTTTTTGTTGGCATGTGAATACTGGTACAAACCTAAGGCTTACTTAACTTAAAGCTAATGCATAATCCCCTTGATTTTTGCCCAGGTTACAGGTTTAAATACTAGCAAGGGTTTGATAGAATAATTAAACAAGCTTGCCTATAGTGTGGATTATTCTAACATAAGATTATTCTATCAAACCATTGCTAGTATTTAAACCTGTAACCTGGGAAAAAATCAAGGGGATTATGCATTAGCTTTAAGCTAAGTAATCCTCAGGCTTGTACCAGTATTCACATGCCAACAAAAAGGGATAATTACAACCTATCATGTAAATTTTTTCTGTATAATATCATTTACGATATCAATCACGTATAACAGAAAATTATGAACTGTATGATAACAAACACATAAGAAACATTGTAAGTTTTAATCTAAAGATCATTAGATTATAACAAAAGTACGAATGAGTTCTTAATTTACTTGCAACTGTACAATGGTTCATAGCCCTACTACCATACTTTGATGATTAAAGAAATAGATGACAAGTTTATGTTATAGAAATAACATCGTCAAATCTTTTAGTCATTAGTATTTCCGCAAAAAAGGATAATTATAAATCCGAAGAGTATAACAATAATCATAGACATAGGTATGCCTAATTATTTAATTGTCATTAAAGACAATTAAATTAATTAAAGAAAATTTATGGGATTATTTAAATGTCACTTTTATTAAAACAATTAAGCAGTAATTATAGATGTTAAACACACACTTTATACTTCTGCATAGCATTTAATGGCAAATAGGCTGCTTAGAAAAACTTTAAAAATTTGACGAAATTTGGGGATGTTACATGTGGTATAATATTGCTCCCATTTTTGCAATAGGAACAATGTCTCATCATGGTCAATCCCTTTCTTTTGAGCCAACCCATTTTTACTAGCCTTTCTTTGTGCTTGTCAAAAGTCCCATCTACCTTATACTTTAATTTATACCCATATCCAACTAATGGATTTCTTCCCTAGAGGTAGCTCTAGGAGATCCCTTATTTGACTCTTCATCAAAGTATCACGTTCAACTTGCATATTCTTTTCCCATTTTGACCTTTGGCTTCTTCACAATCCTGGGGCTCAAAAACGTTTTGAAGGTTAGCCATCAAAGCATAATTCACCATAATAGATATCTTACCTTCTTTCTATCTACCTTCCCAACTCATACTAACCATCCCATTCTAGTAAGCATCATCATTATAATCCATTGGACCAAATTCCCTATCCCTTTTTTGTCTACCTTCCTAGCTCATATCAGGTAGTTCGTCCTAGTGAGCATTATGATAGGTGTTGTACCACCACTTTGGTCTTTTCTTTCTCTCGTGTCGCTGCAAAATGCTACTATGCCTCTCCTATATATTTGAGTTATTTCTGGCATTGTCTTCAATAAAAAAAAAATCATGGGAATCATGTTGAGAGGTTATTCCTATCTTTTATTGATTTTCCACATCCATTGATCTTATTTTTCCAACCGTATCCTCTTCATTTTCAATATTTTCATGATCAATTCATCAAAACTAAGTATTTTCAAGAGGGTGACTGGGCTCTTCTCTACGACTCCAGGTTCAAAAAGTTCAAAGGGAAAATTCACATTCATTGGCTGGGACCATATGAGATCGAAACAGTTTTTTATAATGGTACAGTATGACTCATAACCATTGATGGTGAGGGAACGCTTCTTATGGCCAATGGCCACCGACTGAGGCCATATAAGAAACCATTGTCCAAAGAGGCATTCATTCGCAATATTGCTGCCTGCTGGTGTACTAAAGACTTCAAGATTACCATCTCGACATCTGAAGAATAAAAATAAAAATAAAAAGAAGGAAGAAGGACTGTGAAAATCCTCCTTGGACGCAGCCCTTAAAAAATATATATATATATATATGGACTATGAAAATCCTCCTTGGACGCAGCCCTTTAAAAAAAAAAAAGTCTATCTGTGGATTCTTTGCAGGAACATTTTATCATAATCCCCCTTCTTATCCCATTCATTCCATCCTTCCCCCTGATATCACTCACCTATTGATGGCCCTGCTCTCTTGGATAATTACTCTTCGGATTATTTTACACAGTTTTTTCCACTATTTCATTTGCAGCACTATGGGAACCATTTCCATTCCATTTTATACTCATTTCTAACATTCCCCATTCCATTACATAACATGTTCCGCTCCATTGCAGAACCCCTTTCCGCTTCATTACGGAACATGTTCTGTTCCATTACAGAACCCCTTTCTGCTTCGTTACAGAACATGTTCCATTCCATTACAGAACCCCCTTTCTGCTTCATTACAAAACATGTTCCGCTCCATTGCAGAACCCCTTTCCGCTCCCTTATGGAACATGTTTCATTCCATTACTGAACCCATTATTCATTCCCCATAAATTTACGCAACACCATGGAATCATTTCACATAATGTACCGGCTCCTTTTTTTACTTCGTCGGCACTTTAACGGTCACATTTTCGGCTCCCTTCCACGTCACATCCACATGGCGGCATCTTTCTTACCTGTACGGGCCCAGCATCATTTGACGTCACAGGAAAATGGAGAAAAAGTATCACGCAGCATCGCGGATCCCGTTCAGCAGCTAACCCGAGTCATATCAAATCCTACTTGACAGGACTCGATACCGGAACATCATTGCAGCTTGTTAGCCACACAGGAGAATGATCGTATCTCATTACAACCATCAGCGTAAGAAGTGAAGAACCTTCTACCCTTCTTCTCATCACCACAACCAACCAGCGATTGAACTCCACGCATCTCTTCTCAGGTAAGGCAGGTATGTAACCATCCTTCATTCGCTTGTGATAGGTACAAAAGGACGGATCATGATTTATTAAGCCAATTAGTGCCACACGGGGTCGTGTGCCGAGTTGGTTGGGGGGGGAGAATTTGGAGTTTCCTCTAAATTCTATCAAACCAATTGTTTGTCTGATAGCAATTCCACCACCTACAAGCTCCCAGTTAGATCAGTATTGATAACCCACATTCGTATAACCCAAGTCCATCCTTCTCTTCGAAAAACCGATACGAAATTTGAAGCACTGTAAGCATCTGTAGAGAAATAAGGAACGAAGCACAATGAGGGGAGCAATCCGTAGTGAACCTGAAAACACGGATATGGTCTATGGAAACAAAGAAGTGAAAACATTTTTTCAATAGGCAGGATCGCTGGATTATTTTGATAAAATGAAGAAGGGAGATGCTGCAATTGCAATGGAATTTGCGCTCACCTATGACAGTGAAGTTGCAGAAGTACGAGGATTGAAAATTCAAGCAGATGAGCTAACAATTGAAAGGGTCTCTGGATTACCACAGATAGGTGAAAAATGGTTCAAGAGACATGTGTCAATAAACCCTCTTATCGACGTGTTTTTGAAACCTGATGAACTAGTGCAAAGAATAGAAAAGGGGACAAAACGAGCTTCATTTCCGATTCCATGGGGCGAGGTGGTGCTCTGCGTATGCAAATTCATCACATGTGAAGGTTGGTTCAGTCTAACTTTTGCTCATCACTTTAAAATTCTGAACCACTTAAGACACCAGAAATACATCAATATGTCGTATTTTCTGTGAAAATCCTTAGAATTAATGAGCAAAATGGTTAAGGGTAGTAATAATCCAAACACAAGTCTGGCATATCATGGTTTGATTAGATTATTGGTGGAAGACGCCCTATAGAAACAGAACCAGACATGGGAATCATTCGTGGGCATACACTCGAACACTAGGCATATAGGGAGGAAGAAGAGGAAAACATTGGAAAATACCCCAGAAATCCAAAGGGAGAAACCAGTTCATGCAGGAAGCAGGAGAAGCCTTCAAGTTGAAACCCCAACCAGTTTGATAGAAGAACCCCATACTCGGACAAGATCAAGGGCTCGGGAAGAGTGACAAGACCAGGAAAAATTGCTTAGCCAGAACAATGAATTTGAGGAAGAACGGGAAGTATTCATCATGTCAGAAAGCACCAGTAAAAACCAAGAGAATCAATTTGGGTTGCAGAATGTAGAAGAACAACAGAAGAAAGAAAAACGATGGACATATATATTCAAGGGGATGCAAGGTAACAGGCTAAGGAGATTTTAGCATTTTCTGTTGTGTAAATACCGAAGAGCATATGGGAAGTTGAAGAAAGATTACTAGGATTTGAAAGGTTCTTATCAGAAGAAAATAGAAGAAATGGTGGCCCTGCAAGAGCAAATTCAGAGGATGGAGAGATATAAGATGGATACCCTATTGGAGGCCGTGGCATTGGAAGGTGAACAAAGGGAAGATTTCAGGGAGACATTCAGTGATGAAAGGGTAGAGGCTAGCGTGCAAATAAAAGATATAGAATCCGAGGAGGGTTTTGAAGCAGAAGGAGCAGAAAATCAAGAGATGCAAGAAGATATCCCTTCAGATGAAGTGCAAATAAAGAACCTTGAAGAAATGGTAGCTCAGCTACAGGAGACAACAGGATACCTACAAGAACAACTAAAATTGGCCAGCAATCAAAGGAAAGGGAAAGAGCAGGAAACAATTACAGAGCAGCTATAGAGACATGATTATGCCCTGGCCATGAGGAGACTTATTCAAGAAGTGGAGAAATTGAAATTTGAAAAAGAATACATGAATTATCTAGCTCACTCCATGAGGAATCTAAGACCCCCTTCGAATCTTTACTCTGTATTCTTGAAGGAACAACTCATATCTTTTAGGTTGTCTATGGTAACCATGGGGTATAATGATCATATTGAGACAGAAGAGCAGTTTATTGCTGCTTTTTCCAGGCGTATCGATGAAGAACAAAATTATTTATGCGAATTATATATGCATAATCTGGTTATGACAGACTATGAGGATTGGGACCCAAACCCTCATGTGGGATAAGTACAACTGAGGGCATTCATGTCTTTCATGAGGAATCATTTGAGATGGAACCAGGCTGCCACTGCTGTGAAAAACATTGAATGGGAAGATGCTATTTGGGTGATAGGTTCGCCCTCAGTTGAAAAATTATTCACATCCAGGAACCGGGTTATGCAAGACCAAGCATTTGTTACTCTCCTGGAGACCTCCCAACTTAAAGTTGTTCATGAATGCAGGAATTGGATTCCCTTTCATAGGTTGGAGGTGTTGCTCTGTCTACGAAGAAGGATTAATGATCTGAGCTTGGACTTGAAAAGGAAAGATCCCTTCTCTGTTAGAATGTTTGAGCGAGCCCTAGACAGAATACAAGTCTATTTTGATTGCCTGAATATGCATAAAGCCAACTGGATCGGGCTCCGATTTCACTTCCCTATACTTTGCTACCCTATGGTGGATGGAGAGGACAGTGAATTTTTCAAGGTTGTTGGTGAACAGAGAGGTTTTTTCAGTATAACAGAAGGCGGATATCCTTCCTATAAGTGGAGTGATGAGTGCCTAAACAGCTCTCCAAGCACCCCGATTAGTGGATCACAGTCTTAGTTTGCATGAGGACATGCAAACCTTTTGGTTGGGGGGAGATGACGGGCTGTGCATATGACCCTTTCTGTTCCCTTATTCTACCTTGTTTATGAACCTTTTTTACCTGATTTGGTAGCACCACTTCCTCTCTTGCTCACATTTGGCAAATTTTGGCCTTGGTAAGGATTGATCTCGTTCTCTTTGTTATTTGTCAATTGTTGATGATTTGGATAGAGTTATGATGCCATTTATTGCCTACTAAAGGAGTGGTGTTTCAAGTTCAATATCATTTTACCTAGAGGTTGCAGAATGAAGGAATTATGGGAGCTGGAGGATGTGCATCTTAGTCTCGAGCTATATAACAAGATAGGTATCCAGCTGATGTATTTTTTACATCACTTTGGTCACCTACCCAGCATATAGATGATGATGCAATTGATCCAAGGATTGGATATTTTGTACCTAACTCAGCATTTCGGGTTCATGATGACTCATAGTTGATCGCTCCGATATTTCTGGGATCATCTCCACCTTCCATGATACAGACTCCTGGAATGGCTCACGGGATTTCTCTGAGGATCCATAGATAGACCTTATTGGGAAATCCGTTGTAACTGCATGATCTCTCGTATTTCTCTCATGAGCATTGATGTATAAGAACATGGAAACTCTTTCAGAAGGGTTAGCCACCAATTTGCATAAGATCTATTGGACACTGCTATCAAACTTTTTATATAAAACCTATCTTTACCTGATTCGAATGTGTTGATCAATTTCGTGTGAGTGAGTGGTTGTTCAGCTCCTGTTGCTAAAGGCAGGGCCCCATTCTGTGACAGGTGCTGTTATAAGTAGGATTTCTTTCCTTTATGCATTTTGTTAATGATTGATGAATTTAATGTTTGATGCAGCATTGATTGATTTAATTATTTAGAATTCAGATATGGTGTGCTGAGTATAGCTGAGTGTGAATGTTGAGTAGTGATACAATTGAACTGCATAATCATTCTTATTATCGTTAGTGAATATAGGGGAACATATGGATAATGAACATTGAGTCAGAATTACTTATGTGGTGAATGGATGCATTAATCTCATTATTAGATTCTGTTGCTAGTGCGTAATGGTAGAAGCAGATTGTAGAATTAAATTAGCCTGTCTGATTTCTTCATTTTAATTGTGGTTTATCGAATTGTTTCCATAGGAATTTCTTAGTTTTCCCAATTAGAGTTAGATGATCATTGTTTTCTGTAGCATAACAAAGTGTTGTTAGATGTTGATTACTTTCCGTAGCATAGCAGAATGTTACAGCATAGCAGAACATTTCTTAACGTTGATAGTTAAGCAGTTGGTTTGATTGTGAGATTCTTTCTGTAATTGGTAATTTTCTAGGAGTATATTCACCAATAGTTGCATCTTAATTTCAGTTCAGTAATTCATTGATCTCCTCTATGTTAAAATCATCTAAATTACAGTGTCTGGCATATACTTTGTCTGGTAGCTTATAAGCCTTTGTGGCCCTAGGTTGATAATTTATGCACAGCTTTCTATTTCTATTTCAATTCAATTAAAAGGGAATTAAAAAGCTCGTCACCCTTATGGACTTGCAAACTTCCAAGCATTCATATAATCCAAACTACTTCACATCCCCCTTTTGCTTCTACTCTATATTTTGCTTCTATATAGGAAAGTAAAAATCAATGTTGTTTCTTATGAATCTGAGAAATGACCTCTATGTGAATACTAGATACATAACTTGTTATAAACTTCTTGTAGTACATATAGCCTACATAGTTTGAGTCTAAATAGCCACACAGTTAATGCTTTTTTCCTTTTCCATATTGAATGCCAAAGTCAAATGTTCCATTTACATATCTTCGCACCATCGATGTACAATGTTCTATTTTTGGAGCTTGCATAAATTGGACTATATAACCAAATACATAGCTCAAGTCAACTCTATTGGTCGTAATATAGATCAACCTTCCCACTAATTTCCAATAGATTGATTCAATAACAACCTTTGTATTAGACTTGGATGAAAGTTTTACCCTTTGTCCACTGGTGTAGATGAGGTTTTACAATCTACCATCCTAAACCTATTAACAAACTTTTGGTGTATTTATTTATGAAACAAAAATATGTTTATCTGTTGATGTATATGTAACTTCGGAATGTATTTCATCTGTGTATTATATATATATATTTATTGTACCCTTATAAGAGATGTGTTATTCCTCTATAAGGAAGTGTCGTCATGTGGATTGACAAGTGTCGCAAGTGTGTGTACTTGCCGATGGGTTATTAGACCACCTTATGGGGTCGGCCCTATTTAATATATAATATAATGTGGATGTACTCAAGTAGACAAGTCGGCCCCAGTAGGTCACTGGGCAAAAAGGTGAGTATAAATAGAGATAGGAGATCTCTATTTTACTCACTCGGAAAAAGTATCTATCTCTCTCTCTGAAAAGTGGCGCACTAGTGAGGAGGAGGAGGATCATCTGCTAGGAGACTATCTCTGTATTATTTGGTTGTATTTTGGTTGAGCCATTGCTCTCTCTATCTCTGAGGAAGTTGTGGGGTTTTTCACCTTAGGGTTTTCCCCACGGAAACTCTGTGTCTCTTGTCTCTATGCTTTTGATTCTTGTGATGCTTGTGATGCTTGTCATATTATGATTGTCATGCATTGATATACTGTAGATGTTATTCTCTCAGCAAAGATCCTATAGTATTGTGATTTAATACTGAAAATTTAACATTATCTATTTGCCAAACTTATAAACCTAAGTAAAAGTTTATGAGGCCTAAATATGCCATGTCAAAAGCTAAACATAAATCAAATTTTACCTTTGCAATTTCTCTCACCTTGCTACTTGTAATAATGATATCATCGGCATATAGCACTAGAATCACCACATCATCTTCCCACTTTTGACACAGAGATTTGGGTTAGAATGGAATCTTTTAAATCCCTCTTATCTGAAATACCTATTAATTTTGATGTACCATGTCCTAGGAGCTTGCTTCAACCCATAAAGAGATTTCGTCAATCTACATACAAAGTGTTCTTTACATAGAACTTGAAATCCTTGTGGTTTGTACATATATAATTCTTTCCCTAGATCACCATTGAGGGAGGCACTCTTTACATCCATTTGATGTAGTTTCCAACCAAATTGTGCTAGAACGCCTAGAACTAATAAGATTGCTCCCATTTTTGCAATAGGAACAAATGTCTCATCATGGTCAATCCCTTTCTTTTGAGCCAACCCATTTTTACCAGCCTTTCTTTGTGCTTGTCAAAAGTCCCATCTACCTTATACTTTAATTTATACCCATATCCAACTAACGGATTTCTTCCCTAGAGGTAGCTCTAGGAGATCCCTTGTTTGACTCTTCATCAAAGTATCATGTTCAACTTGCATATTCTTTTCCCATGTTTACCTTTGGCTTCTTCATAATCCTGAGGCTCAAAAATGTTTTGAAGGTTGGCCATCAAAGCATAATTCGCCATAATAGATATCTTACCTTCTTTCTATCTACCTTCCCAACTCATACTAACCATCCCATTCTAGTGAGCATCATCATTATAATGCATTGAACCAAATTCCCTATCCCTTTTTTGTCTACCTTCCTAGTTCATATCAGGTAGTCCATCCTAGTAAGCATCATGATAGGTGTCGTACCACCACTTTGGTCTTTTCTTTCTCTCATGTCGCTGCAAAATGCTACTATGCCTCTCCTATATATTTGAGTTATTTCTAGCATTGTCTTCAATAAAAAAAAATCATGGGAATCATGTTGAGAGGTTATTCCTATCTCTTATTGATTTTCCACATCCATTGATCTTATTTTTCCAACCGTATCCTCTTCATTTTCAACAACTTTCAAATATTATTTTATAATTGATTTCTTTTATAACAACTTTGCACTTTCATTAACTACAACATCAAGGCTAAGATATGTTGCATAGTCTTAATATCAACCAATTTATCATTCTAGCGGTTATCATTGTACCCTATGAGCATCATTTTCTAGCATTTTGCATCAAGTTTGGTTCATTTTTGCTTAGGAAGTCATGCATATAACACTAAGCCAAAAACTTGGATGACTTACATGGGGTTTTCATTCAAATCATGCTTCTTCTAGGGTCTTCTTATGTATTTTTTTTGTTGGAGACCAACTGAGAAGATACATTGATGTGTACTCTACTTCTACTCATTAGTATCAGTGCTAAAAATAAAATTTGCAATTGAAAGAGAGACTTACAACTAAGGAATCTGCATTTTTTTCCTCGAACTAAAAAATATAGAGATAAAAAAATAACTATTATAATTCAAAAACTGATAATTCTGATGAACAATGCACATATTTGTTGTAGATCCATCAAATAGTAGACTAAGACTTGTTCTTTCCTCCCTCAAACTATAAATGTTGAGAAATACCATAAAATATCGCGTCTAGTTAAAAATAATTGGCTTGTCCTTACTATGCTGACTTTTACATGATTGATATCCTAGAGTGAGGAACCTATCTTCAAATTAAAGATCCATAAAATCTTTTTTTCTTCCAACATACTTACTACTCTTGACCAATACCAGGAAATTCATTATAGGATCCTAAATCAAAGCATATGTAGAACCTCTCATTGGTTTCCATGACCCTAATTCCTAGTCAATTTTGTTTTACTTAATTTCATATTTGATTGCTCTTGCATCAATGATTACATATTCTACTGGATCATGTGAAATATTAATATTTTGTATGGAACATCAAAAATATTTCATGTATAAGTTCGTTATGAGCTCGGGCACATTATAACGTAATAGGATTTTAAACAAATCTATGGTCTAATCAAGCAAAGATCTATTTGTAACAGGGCAAAAGGCAACTTTTTGGGGGCCTCAGTTCACATAAGTTTTTAGAAAGGGGTGATAGTTTCATCCCACCATTCCTATTTATTCTATTGTTCCAAAATGCATTCCAATAAATATGTGTATTCTATAGAATAGTAGCATAGATTCAAACAATTGTTGGTCCATATGTAGATACAAAATATATAGCTTGTAGATTGCATATTTGTAGTATGCTACTATAACATAACTAGAGGGAAGAGTGTTAACCACAAAATGGGTCTAAAAAGCCATGTGATGATCTTAGGTGGAGAAATAGAACTAACCAAAGGTTTGCCTTTAGTTGGGATGGATCAAATCTAGAAAATTTCCCTTTCCGTGTATTCGAAATATCGATAAGACTTCCCATTCCTATAGTTCAATAATCAATTTGATTTACTCCACATAACATATTGTAGAGAATAATTGTTGATCAGGTTCTTCACCCCAATCTATAGCAAAGGGATAGATACATTCAGATTTTTTATTCAACAAAAGAGAATTTCATTTATCCTCAATTGAATGCATTGCATATGGATAGAGCTAAAAGCCACATGTCCAATCAATACTTTGAATTGAATATGTATTGCTTGAAACATATGATATTCAAGCGAACTCTTGAATTTTTTTAAGAGTTAGTGACAATAATGAACAAAAAATTCAATATGATACAATACATAAGATATTGCGACAAGTTGCCTACTTTTCCTATAGTTCCGAACTAGATGATCTTGTAATGGAAATTATGCCAAACATTGTGCAAATCCAAGCAATATAGTATGGAATACCTCAATCCTCTATCTACATTTGTATGTAGAATCTATAAGTGCCTTGAAAAAAGAAAAGAAAACATGCCTTACTTCTTGTATGTTACAAGAAGTTAGAGTATGATCAAACATCCGAATGAGAGGGAGGGGAACAAGGAAGAAATTATAAATCCAAGTTCTCCGATCGAAGCGATCTCTAAATTATTTTGATATTGTTTTAGAAAAAATTAGGTTTGACGTAGCAGTGTGGGTCCTCCCTCGCTCACGTAGGCTCACAAACTATATTTGATCAGTGGAAGTTGAAAACCTCACTTGAGAACATATTAGATAGACTGGGTCAAGCAAATACTTATATATATCATAATCTTATAGATTCCCTCAAGAATAAAAGGAAAGGAGGAATCCTTTCATCATACTAGCTAGGAATCCCCTACACCTAGTTCATAAGATTCCAATGATCAATCCTAATTACATATTATTCAAATGAAGGCCAAGATCTAATAGACTGGGATCAATCATTTGAATGTCCTTGGGTCTATCAAAAGTGGATTAGTAACCCCCAAAAATGTAATGGATGTTGATTTCATATCATCATGTAAGTCATTTTATTCCAACGTACTTTTTTCTTAATGAAGGAATGGTTTATAGGTTTGATCATCTCATATCAGACTAATCTTGATCGATGAGAAACAATGATTTTCCTAACTTGTTCCATTGTTCTCATCCATCAATCTTGATAAGGACGCACAAAAAGTTGATATGATCTAATATACTCTTCAAGGCTAAGTTGTAAGGACTATAAGGGGGTATATATGATGATAGTGTAACTTGGTGAACTGTATAGAGCTATATAGGATTGAATTGTATATCTTCTAGTTAGAACAGATCAAAGTTCTTACTATCAAAATGATGTGAATTGTTCCAAGAACCCAACATGCATTTTAATGCATTGAGCTCTTTAATTAACTGCTGGAAAGATCGGTTATTCTATCGTTCTCCTTTCTCCATGAAGATACTAATATGGCTCCATGTGCTCCAAATTCTTACCTTTTAGAAGCAATCCCAAAATTATTCAAAAGGTTTCCTTAATACATCTATGCATTGCTTGGGCATATATTAACTCAAATAAGTCTCCTTTTTCACTCCAAAAGTAAGATATGACACTCCATAAACCCAAAATTTCATAGAGCAAAAATAATCTATTTTCAGGTCCCTGTATTCTACTTATTATGCCAAACATTGAATTGAGATGAGATTGACCATATCAATTAGATTTGTAATTTTAATTGGATCTAACTTCATCTTTGTCATGTTATTATTCCCCGGAGAAACAAATTGATAGAGTAAGACTAATTCACATAGAATCTATTTCATGGATCGCATGATTCAATACACTCATTAGAAAACCATCAATGCACGTGTAAATGAGGTGCTTTATCTTGTTGATCTATAACCCTTCATTACCAATCTTGGTGTGAATAACTATACGAACCAGATGGATCACTTTTTATCAAGGTAGATATTTCATGATATGATACTATTATCCAACATGTTCGATCTATGATAGGGACACATTGTCTATACATTTAATTCCATTTAGAATAATTTATAGGTCCAACTCTACATATGAGAATAAATTATCCACTTAACTCAATGGTTATAGTATCACTTTCATATGGTGAGAGTCATTGGCTCAAATCCAATAATAGGTAAATTTATTAGTTACCACGGAAGAGTAGATGGAATCTAATAAGTTTTACTCCACTTGTTTGGATCGAGATAGAATATTGAATCCATTTTCAGATCATTATAGGAAATGTTTAATTAGAGACTCGAGTTTGGGGGGTGGGCTAGCATTAATAGCCTCTAATCATGTTCTAACTCTTTTTGGATCTACATCATTTTGAATTGCTTATATTTTTCCTTCGCCTCAAGCTAAGTAATTTTACCTATTCAAAAAGTTTCCTAGGTCTCTTGGGATAAATGTCAAGATATCTCTTTGCATTATTTACCAATAAGATGATTCTATCATTGTCTATCTTGGTGAAATCACCCATCAAATCCATAATCAACTACTTCCCATTGGTAAGTATTCGCATAACTCTTATATTTACAATTGCCACAAATGAAGTGTGATTGGGTAACACAACAATTTAACCACTACTAGTATAAATGATTATCTCTTTATCTTTTGAATCACAAGCGACTAGATTAGGAGACAATACACAAAGACTTAGGGTCATTTTCATAATTAAGTTTCCACATTGGAGGTCATGGACTTTGTGGTAGCTTCATCAACATTACCCACCAAACAAAAAGATTGTTCAGTAAGACCATTTAATTCTTCGGAGGATCATTTGAAACCCTCAAAGTGTTTCCATTATACGAACATATTTGCTCAGGAACCTATGAATGTATGCTACAAAAAAGAGTTATGATAGGAAACATTCAATCTTTCTTGCTCTTGCAATGTTTAAACAATATTCCTCCAATAACTCATAAAGTAAAAGGAATAACTATAATGTATTGAATTTTCTTATTGTTACATGAAATTTTCGTCAGCTGCACAAGACCGTGTGACCACATGTTGCCACAATCCCTGAAGCTACATCCATGATGAACGCTCCTTAATTCTTTTTGTCCTATAATTAACCTTTTTGTGACTTCGACGTGCTTTGCTTAATTAGCAACACGCGTCGATGTCCATCGATGCGACTTGATCTACTGTCAACCCGCATCAATGACGCAACATGCTTTCACATCAACTTGCGTCGAGCTTGCACGTTGATCTACTTCCAGGTCGCGTCGATGTCTATACGGACATAAAAAAGGGGCCTTCGAGAAGTCTCTAAGACGAAATCTCATCTATATGAGATTTCCTCCCTATTTTCTAGTATATCACTCAAATTCCTCACTTATTGGGATCATACCTCATCCATTATCCCTAAAGATCTCATCTATCCTCTATCCATATTGTCCTATAAATTCAAGTCTTTGCCATGGGTAAGGAGGGGAGGAATTGAGAATAGAATTATGCTGGAGAAATTACACTAGGAGTGATAGACTTTAGATCCGTATCCTTCCTTCATTGAAGTGACATATTGGAGAAAAGAGGAATCCATTGGAGAGGAGATATGACACTAAGGATTAAGTGGTTGTACTCTTTACCATTTTTGTTAATACAATACTGCATTTCATTTCCCATAAATGGTTTGTTATTCATTTATTTGTATATCTCCTTGGTCATATATATAACTTAATCTAATCCTAGATCTAGTTTCCCCCTTGCGTTGCTTGGCTTACATGTCTTGTAGGTACTTCTTATAAGTGGATGAGCAATCTTGTTGGAGCATTGGATCATTGAAGACAACTCACAGTCAAAGGTATGTCTTCTATCTTTCAATTTGTGATTAGATCAAGTTAGGGAAATGTATGTATGGTTGCTTGCTTTGTTCTAGTTTAGTGATTAAATTAGGGACGTCAGCTTATGTCCGCATTTGCAGACTAGTCCTGAAAACACTTATAACCTTGTAAAGTTCACTTAACCCTTTGAGTAGTTTCATAATGTTCTTCACCTACAATTGAAGTTTGGAGCATATACAAGGTTGAATCTAAATTATTCACTATTGGAAATGTACCCTTGGAAACTGACCCTCTCAATGGTCTGGTCATAGCATTTGAATGTGCAAGTGTCATAGCAGAAGCAAGGTCAATCAAGTTTTCATCAAGTACATAAACTGCTTGAATCAAGGTTATGGATCCCTTTTTGTAGAAGTAATTCTCTCTTGCAAACAACCCATTTTCATGCTAAGAGTTGGTTGATAACCCACAACAAGAGGTGTTATACCTAAGAGGGAAGATACCTTTGATATCGCTTGGACAAATAAGAGATGTTATCAATAAATGATAGTACGTCTTGCTCATTGACATCTTGTGAAGTTTCATCCATGGTTAAAACAATTAAACCAACTCTCATACTAGCTCCTAGTGGTTTATTCATTTGACGATAGACCATAAACACTTTTGATTCTGAGATGTTTTATTCATTAATTACTCTCGATTCTTTCATTCCATGTAAAGATAATTCCCTTCATGACAATTTTTTCCTAACCCTCCAAACACATATACTCCTCTGTGAGCCTTGGCAATGTTGTCGATCAACTCCATCATAAGTATTACTTTATGCACTCCCACTTGTCCAAATAAATTGTTTTCCCCCATGGCTGTAAGGAGATGAAATACCTACAACTTTAATGGCTATTTTGAAGATGCATAATTTTATACCTAACTCTATAAATGTGGGAGCACGTTTATGAATTGGAGATGTTATGTGTTAGGAACCCATGTCAACCCTTCTCTTTACTTTGTTAGTATATTGTTGTTGGACGCATATGCTTTGTAAGTCATTCCGTAGTATTTGTTGATCCATAGTTTGTATTATTGTTGTTGGACGCATATGCTTTGTAATTCATCCCGTAGTATTTGTTGATCCATAGTTTGTATTGGCCCATGGTTTGTATTGGCACATGGTATTGACCCATGGTATTGGCGCCTAGAATTAGTATATAAGTTTGTGTTGAGACCAATGAAGGCACCGTGAACTTATTTGTATTGAGCTTTCTCAAAGGAGGTTTCCCCCTCGAAGTGGCATGCGATCAATAAAAATATTCTGTGATCTCATATATTGTTCATTTTATCAATTAATTGTTGCAAGTTCCTCACATCTGGTATCAGAGCACTTTCTTGGGCTCGCTGAGTGAAATTTCTGCCAAACAAAATTTCGCATCTGTTGCAGGTTCGGATCTGGGAATAATCCCTATCCGCTTAACTGTGGGAAGTACTTAGGCATAAGCCCTAAAACTCATTGTGAGGAGTACCACAGGAACACCGAAGTAGCTGGCCCATTGAGAGGACCTGTCAATGAAAAGGGCAATGACCCCTACCTAATTGACTAGTTCCCACCCGTGAGGTAAACCAAGAGCTTTCGTTTGTGGCAAAGCGGTTATCAGTTTTACCTAAGCCATGAAGTGAGGGGTACAACTCCAATACGCAAGCCGTCAGACAACATTGGTGGCCGAGTGAATCCCCTGAACCATTAGGAAGCTGAGCATACCTGGGGTCCATATCTATTTTCAGCTGAACTGTTGTCGATCACTTCCACGTCGTTGCATATCCATCTGTTACCGATCACTTCAGCACTGTTGTAGATCCATCTGTTGTCGATCACTTCCACGCCATTGCAGATCTATCTGTTTTAGATCCATTCCGAAAGCCGATTCCGATCCAGCCATTTTGGATCTATTCTGAAATTCGTTTCAGATCCAGCCGTTTTCGATCCATTCTGAGTATAAAATTCCATTTTTTCGCCATATCTCCTTTGTTTTAACTTTGTTTCCCCTGAAACTTCACTGACCCCTGCAATCCCAATCTACATATTTCATTCTTGAAGACCCTATCCCAAATTCCACTTCCCAAACCCAGAAATCCCACATTTGTCTTTTTTTAGGGTTTGCCATAACTTCTTCAATTTTCACCCAATCACCTTCAAATTTTTCCACCGTGCTCATTCCCTATTTTTGCTTCTTTGTCCCTCTCTGACAAATTTTCCCATTCTTTCACCCCACTTCTGAAATCCTCATTTTCTGCTTCCTTGTCCATTCGAAAGTGTCCAAAACCTAGTCAAACCCCAATCACCTATCTGAGTTTTTCCCAAATCCAAAATTCCCTTTACTAAATAAGCTTATGTTTGTGTTTTTCTACCCATTCAAAAAAAAAACTCCCAGTTATGGTTGTCACCTACGGCGGAGCACAAATCATGGTGGAAGAACTTACAGCCCTCAAAACCAAACTCCAAGATTTGGATGAAAAATTTCTCAACCTCCATCTTCAGCATTTATCTATGAACACTGGGTTCTCTTCTTCCAACAATTTTCATGGGCCGAAGCTTGATTTTCCTCGCTTCAATGGTAATGATCCGACTGGATGGATATACCAGGCAGAACAATATTTCAGTCTACATAATACTTTTGATGTCCAAAAATTTCCACTTGCATCCTTTCATTTGGAACATGAAGCCCTTCAATGGTACCGTTGGTACATCAAGGCTCATGCCGAGCCAAAATGGATAGATTTTTGCCAACTCCTTTTGCAACGATTTGGTCCTAGTGCTTTTGATGACTTCACCGGAACACTCACTAAACTTCATCAAATTGGCACTGTGAGAGAGTATCAGACAGAATTTGAGAAACTAGCCAATCACACAAAAGGATTGTCTGATGAATTCTACAGGAGTTGTTTTATTAGTGGTCTTAAGGATGAAATCCGCTCAGAGGTTAAAATGTTACGTCCCAACACAATGATGGAAGTCCTAGGGTTGGCTAAGTTGGCGGAGGACAAGATCACATCCCAACAATGCTCCAAATCCACTTTTGTTCCATTCATAAACATGGTTTCCCAACGACCTCCCATCACGCCATCTCCTCGCACCACTCTTATTAAGCATCTGTCTGAAGCAGAGATGCGAGCACATAGAGAAAAAGGGATTTGTTATACTTGTGATGAGAAATTCACTCAGGGACATAGATGTGTTGAGCAACATCTTTGTCTCTTAGATGTGGATTCTTCGCCTACCTCTGAACTTGGTGCAAAAGCTCCAGATACACTGGATGATCAGGTCGACATTCAGCAACCTCCTGTTGACCCTCTGTCTCCGGATGACCACCCAGAGATATCTCTCCATGCTTTAGCTGGAGTCAACACCCCACAAACAATGTGGGTCAGGGGTTACTTCAAGAAGATCCCTCTTACAATACTCACTGATTCTAGTAGCACTCATAATTTCATTGACCATCAGATCGGCAAACATTTGATTGTTTTGTCCATCCTTGCTCTAACTTTGAAGTCATGATTTCCAATGGGGGCCCCTTACCTTGCAAGGGGAAGTGTCACAATGTGCATATCTCTCTGGAAGATTATAACCTGCGCTCGGACATGTTTTCCTTGTCCTCAGGTGGATGTGATGTGGTTTTGGGCGTTCAATGGTTACGCACACTTGGCCCCATCTTATGGGATTTTGCTGAACTTTGGATGCAGTTTTCAATCAATGGGAAACAACACAAATTTACAAGCTTACAACCAGGGTCTCTCCGCATCATCAGTTCACATCGCTTGTAAAAGATCCTTAAGAATAATTCACATGGTGTTATTGCTCAGCTCCATTCCATTCAGATGCACCCATCAACGGTCTCCACTACTTCCTTGGATAGATATGCAGGTGTCTTTGTTGAACCAGTGGGCTTGCCGCCTTCAAGAGACCTTTCTAGTACGAATTTAGCTGCATCTACATCTGAGAAGGAAATGATGGCTATTTTACATGCAGTACAGAAGTGGTCGCCATCCCTATTAGGGAATTATTTTTGCATCCAGACTGATCACCAGAGTCTGAAAATTTTCCTGGAAAAACGGGTCTCCTCCCCAACACACCTGAAATGGGTTAGCCAACTCATGGTTTATACCTATGTGCTCACTTACACAAAGGGTAAGGACAATCTGGTGGCAAATGCTCCTTCTCACACAATTCATGACCGAGTTTCTCTTCCAGTTATTTCTATGCTTGTTCCAAATTGGTTGCAATATGTTCAATGGGGCTATCTCTTCTATGAACTCCATGCTTCTCCATCGGCAGGGCCCTCTGGGTTCCTCAACACGTATGACCGGGAACAGTGTAACTTCTTTTGGTCAGGACTGCAAATGACAATTCAACATATGGTGGCTGATTGTGATACTTTCCAAGTCAACATGGGTGAAACGACACTCCTTCCAGGACTACTCGAACCCTTGCCCATCCCTACACAGATTTGGACAGTTATTTCTATGGATTTCCTTGAGGCGCTCCAATGGTACAATACCACATCTAAAATGACACCATATGAAGCAATCTATGGCCATGCACCACCAGTTCTTCTTTCATACACCCTCAGCAGTTCCCCAGTTCAGGAAATTGACTCGGTTCTTCTAAACCGCGACCAGATTCTTCTCATTTTACAGAACAATCTTCACATGGCAAGAATTCGAATGAAACAACATGCCGATCAGCACCATTCTAAGCACACTTTTCAAGCAGGTGATATGGTTCTTCTTCATCTACAGCCTTCCAAGCAATCCTCCCTGGAACTCAAAAGGCGTCAACATTTCTCTCAATCTCTCACAGAGGTATTAATTTAGTGGCACGGAATGCCCCCCCGAGGATGCTACAGGGGAACCACTCCTTCAGATTCCGCATCAGTTTCCACATCTAAAGCTTTGAGGACAAAGCTTTTTCTAAGGGAGAGGGGATGTTAGGAACCCATGTCAACCCTTCTCTTTACTTTGTTAGTATATTGTTGTTGGACGCATATACTTTGTAAGTCGTCCCGTAGTATTTGTTGATCCATAGTTTGTATTATTGTAGTTGGACGCATATGCTTTGTAATTCGTCCCGTAGTATTTGTTGATCCATAGTTTGTATTGGCCCATGGTTTGTATTGGCACATGGTATTGACCCATGGTATTGGCGCCTAGAATTAGTATATAAGTTTGTGTTGAGACCAATGAAGGCACCGTGAATTTATTTGTATTGAGCTTGCTCAAAGGAGGTTGCCCCCTCGAAGTGGCCTGCGATCAATAAAAATATTATGTGATCTCATATATTGTGCATTTTATCAATTAATTGTTGCAGGTTCCTCACATTATGTGAGTATCTATAGAATCCAAATTATCAACAGATTCTCTAAGAACATTGAAAATTTCTCTAAGAGTGGATCCACTAACTACAACACTCGAAGGAGCTACCACATCAATCGTTTCCATTCCTCTCACCAAACCATCTATTTCACTTAGAGATACAACTCTAAACTTGTGATTTCCTAAGAATTGTTGTACCTCACAAGTAACACGAATTTATTGACCGACTTTACCTTCACCCTTAAATAACACTGGATTCCAAATATTAGGAATATTACCTAGAGCAAAGAGATATCTAATATCGAGCTAGTGATTTGAGCAACATGTCCCACATTTTTTTAATAAGTGTGGAAACCCCAAGAATGAGAAGATTGGTTCCCATACTGCAAAAATGGAAAGAATTTCCATGAGGAATATATATAAATATGATTTTTCGAATATCATCAATAACAAAAATGTTATGTATTAGGTTCTCATACAAAAATGGAAAGAATTTCCATGAAGAATGGAGTTACCACCTTACCGATATCCTAGTTTATTTAAAAGTTTGAATTCATTCATATTTGGAATACGAATTAGGTAAATGGATATAGATAATGACCAGTATTCAATTTAACTATAACTACAACCAATTTCTCCATAACTAAAACCAAAAATACTTCACCATTATATCAAGATCATCTGACAAAATGTGAAATGTGATCCCTCTTCATGACCTTTCTCTCATTGGTTGTTATCTATTTTCTTCATACACACATGTGCTCCCTATTCTATATGTATCTTCATATGGACAATTTGCACCATTGGGGTCAAAGGTCTATGTGATTCCTTAAATTTGTTCATGAACTAGTTTAACAGTTGAAAGGTGCACAAATCAATCCATGAAGGAAGAACTTAAAGAGCAGAGATTGGGTTGTGTCATACATAAAGAACTTTGTACAATGAGAGTCTATCTAGCAAACCTGATTGCCCAATAACAAACAATTATTTTGTAGGAAATTCCTGTTAAAATTTATTGTTTACTTTTAATCGATGTCAAGCAGATCTTCTCCTTGTAAGAAATCATTATTAATAAAGTAGGGACTTGTGTCACCAAAAAATAGAGACTTAAAGCTAGTTTAGGATTCAAAGCTAGTGTTAAAAATGATAGACTAACATATTATATTCCTGAATATCATACCAAAGATACATATATCTTGGCAGCATTTCGAGTAACGACTCAACCTAGGGTGTTTCCCAAGGAAGCACGAGTAGCAGTAGTTGTTGAATATTCCATCGACACACGGACCACTATTTAGATCAACAAAATTTAAAGTCTTCATCATTACAAGGGGTGATGCTATGACAACGATCCCATTCCTAGAGAGGAGAATCACTTTAACGCCTATATAGCTTACCCCTTGACCTTTTTGAAGAAGGTTTTGTTACTAACTTGTTCACTTTCATTGTAGGTAATGCATTTAGATTCAAGGCCTTGTGGACTTTTAGTTTGGAAGTTTTATCGATTTCCCTTGCTTATCCCAAAAAAATTCAAGGTCCATCTCATGGTATCCAATTTGAAAGAGATAAATTGAACATGATTGTCCTTTGTTGGGATGTATTATACAACCAAAATCATCTATATTGGCCAAGAACTATGGTATATTAATAGTTTATGAATGTCTCCATGGTGGAGTCGATTTTACCAAGATGAAAACATAAATTCCTAACTATTCATGCACTGGATAGATTCTTTTGTCTTTTGTGTATAAGCAATTTATAAGGTTATGGTTGAAACGGGTGAAATAAAGGGACATTACTTGAGTGCTATTGCAATTACATGTAAAGAAATGATAAAAAGGGTAGTATTTGCAAGAGAATTGGTAGTATTTGCAAATACTTCTTTCACTCATTATTGTCGAGACAAAAGCCTACTTCTTCACATTCATTGCATGATGAATCTAGTTTTTTATGAACAAATAAATCATGGTATACACTTCTGTGCACTAGCTAAAGCATTACGTTTATCTAGTGGAGATCATATTCACTATAGTACTGTAGTAGGTAAAGTTTAAGAGAAACGGGAAGACACTTTAGGCTTTGTTGATATATTGCATGATGATTTTAAAAAAAATATCAATGTTGTGGTACTTACTTCGCTCAAGATTGGATATATATGCCAAGTGTTTTGATTGTAGCTTAAAGAGGTATCCACATTCAGTATATGCCTACTCTAACAAAGACCTATGGGGATGATTACTTACTACAGTTTAGTGGGGGGACTTTGGGACACCCTAGTGGAGTTGCACTTGGTGTAGTAGCTAATCACGTTGCTCTAAAATCTTGTGTACAAGCTCATAACGAAGGACATGATCTTGCTCCTGAAGGTAATGAAGTGATTTGTGAAGCTAGTAAATGGAGTCATGAACTGATTGTTGCTTGTGAATTATGGAAGGAGATCAAATTTGAATTTGATACGATTAATCACTTGTAATCCAATGACTTATATTCTACCAACTAAACTCAGCCCAAAATTTTACCACTATCACAGAGATTAGGCCAAATCATCTAAGGGAATACTCTTTTATATGAGTTGATTGCATTACATGTTAATTCCTTCTTAATATCTTAATATATAATTTCTCCAAACCACAATTTGGATTTGAAATTGATGGGTGAATGTAATCTTATCCGTGTAGTTATACATTGTTTGAATTCGAATAGTAATCAATTTAATGAAAGATCCTAGCTTTCGTATTTTGGTTGGGGTTGTCCAACATCATTTCGATGACCTATGTTGAAGGGATTTGTGTGTGTGTGTGTGTGATATGATCTAATTGACTACATAAGACCTACAAATAGCAATCAATATGGCCAAGGAAAGTATATGGAAAAAAAGTTATTAGTCAATGATTTGGCTTGGTGGGTCCTTTCTCCTATGATGACCAATGAACTATTGGTATTAGTCCTATATCTTGTTTCTATGGAATGGTGGAAAAGTGAAGGCTCGATGAGAAGGGGATTATACCATGAGAGAGTGAAAGGATCAAAATATTCCGAAGAGACAACATGTGTTTTGGAAATGTAGTTGTAACCTTACATCAACCCATATCAAGTATTTCCACCCATGAAGGTAAATATTTGCCTTCTAAGTGAGAGGATAGCAATGTTAGTTATAAATTTTTTTCTTGTAGGATGTCAGTGTCTTCTCTTTTCTATTATGTAATAATGGATCTTGTACATGTTCTTGAAAAAAAAATGTTCACTTTTGGGGTCTCAAAGTGGAAACACATCATAACTTTTTAATGGAAAAATATATAAATGTAGTTCTATTTTTTTTTTAAATGGTAATATCCTTGGTGCAAGAAGAACAAGTTGATTCGTATTGTCTCCGCATTGGTCTTAGTCTCCTTATTGTTCCAAACAATATTTAGTCCTTTCCAAATGCAAGAGTTTGGAGATCAATGATGAAAAATAAATTATATTCTTCAAGTAATCCAAGGATGGCCATATGAAAGGGACACAATCACTAATTACATCCACTATAGTACCCCCTTTAGCAAATATGGAGAAATGGAAATTTATCAACCATTCCTTTATCCATTTTTCCTTCCCACTAGAAGGGGATTAGAGTTCATCATTTTCACAAGGATTCCAAATGAACTTTAGCATTACCGTTATGCTACATCTTTGATAGCTCGACCTTACCAATATCCCAATCCATCCATTATGATCATCTGCATGCATTTTTTGTTCTTAATTTCTTAGTGTTGTGGACTATAACCGTCCTAGATACATTTTAAATGATTAAAAAAATTGTGTCTCGAGGAATTAGATCCCTCTCAACACCTGACAAATCTAAGGTTAAGATGGATCTAAATTGGTTTATTGTATCTCACCACTTATCATGGTAAAATAAATTTCTAATCAATACTATATTGGGGTAAAAAACCTAACTAAAGACCAATGTCACAAATTACATGCCATTATGCACATAGTTTAAAAATACATTGGATGGATAGTTATATAGATGGTAGCAATGAAATAATGTCTTTAGTTAAAAACTAAATTGGATGGATTTTTTTCCATGAAAACAAATTATATTTGATATTTCAGAGTTGAAATCAAAACATGCATCAGTATATCATAACATCTAAAAAGTCCCTTCAAGACAATTTGTTAATTGATTTTACATCTAACTATTACAACCTTCTTGAGCCATTTAACTCCTCTTTTTGTGCTTCAGAGCAATAAAATATACAAATAAAAATGTATTTTTAAGCCTTAACAACAACAAAAACCTTTTTTATTTTATTTTAGAGATCACAGAGTAAATCAACAACATGATCACTAGTATAATGAAAGAACAATTTTTGAATGGAATTCCCCACTCTTGAACTCTTGCTTAGAATAAAATTCATTCCTACAAAGATATTGCTTCTATCAACATGTCCTCTTGAAAATGTAATTATCTATAAACGTCATGTGTGAATGACATATTAGTAATATTTGTTCTTTACATCAAGAACTCAATTTATAGTTGGAAGTAGAACCGAATTCTTAATTTGACTCTTGCCATTTTCCCAATCTACAAGGAGCTTCTAGAGCATCTAGTTTCCCAAATATTATAGCTTATTACTGCCTATGTCTATAACACATTTCATGATTAAACATTCAAACCTATTACATGTTCCCTAACATGTTTCATACTTCAAAACGATATAATTATTTTTTTGATAAAAATAAAATATTGCCCATTTACCTGGGTTCCTTAACAAGCCCCACAAAAGAACCCCCAAATTTTTTAATAATTAATTTTAGTGCTTTTGAGGATTTATCGTGGTTTAATATTTTTTAGGCTTCCAAGATCCAACATGGGAGAATCTAATAAGATGAGCAACCTACACAGGATTTATTTCTTTTCCTTTAAATATCATATATTTTATTGTAATCCATAGACCCCAAATAACAAAGCAAGACAAAGCTTTGTGTACTACTACAATTTTACCACAAAACCAACTTGTTAAAACACCCCAAAAAATAGTCTTTCTCCTACTTATTTTTACCACTTGCTTGTTGTTAGGTTTCACTACAAACCTTTCTAGAGAATGGACATTTGACAAAGACATGATCAATATAATTTTCTTCACTAACTTTACACGTAATGCACCTTCCATGCCCTTATTAATTTATTTTTTGCTAGTTGTCCCATATTAAAATTTTGTTTGACAATGCTAGCCACATAAAGATTCTTGTTTTTAGGGGACTGTTAAGTTTCCATACTATCTTGCATGCCATTTCAATTCCCCTACCTCTAATTCTTTCATCTTGACATAATAAGCTAATTTAAAATTATATACACACGAGTCTTTATTTTTTACCATTTAATCTCAACTTTTCTCTCATTAAGATTTAATGCACAATGATTTAATTGTGTTATAAATTGATTCCATTCAATTGCTAGTCCATTTTGTAATTTTTATATCTTGAAATTTTTCATCCTCGTCTCCAATCTTCTATCTCAGAATGAGAGGAAGCATCCTCTAAGTTAAAAATGCATGAATTATGTAGAACTTTCAAAAGAGGACCAAAAGTCCCAAATTACCCAAACATCCTCTCTAGGGATCTTCTTTAATCCTAAACTTGTTTCCCCTTCCTACTTTCCAAGCAAACCATTTATCAATTAGAAGAAAGGCTTTGACTAGAGATTTTCATATGATGGATGCTCCCTTTAAAGGTTTCCTTTATTGCCTTATCTAGTCCTCCAAACTAACTTCTCTGGTGTATTTATTTTAAGTCGATTGCCCCCATAAACCTTCATTGTTTATCAATCTCCACTTGCTCTTTGTCTCTAAGGCTTGACTAAGAATGTATATATTCTCCATGCTCCATTCTCTCGCCTCCTTGTGATTAGCTATCTTGGACCATTTTACCATATGAATCCCCTCTTTCTCCTACTTGCCTATCCACAAAAAGTTGAAATCTTTTCTTCTATTTTTGTTTAGTATTCCTTTCATAATGTGTGGCAAATAAATCCAATACGTCGAGATAATTTCCAAAACATATTTTACCATAAACAAATTTTTACCATGAGGCAATAACTTGAAACACCAATTATTAACTTTTTATTTTATTTTTTGGTACAACCATAGCCAATATGAGAATTTGTGATTATTTGGTTTTAACCAAAAATCTTGATACATGAATCCTTTTATTTAGAGGACTAGCATTGAAGTGAAAAATCTATGCAATTTTCTCTTTTGATGCTCCATCCAAACCATTAAAGAGTAAAGATGATTTGTTCATATTTACCTCCCTGCTAATTGCTTTACAACAAAAGTCTAAAATATTTTTAAAGTTTGTCATCTCTTGAATATATCCCAACCCAAATAGCATGATATCATCGACACATAATAAAGGGGAATTAATTTTGATAGACCTCGCTATCCTAATGACCTTAATGAGTCCCCCATTTTTTGCATTTTATATCAATCTACTCAAACCCTCGACTACTAATAGAAAAAAGAAAGGAGACAATGAGCATCTTGCCTAAGTCTTCTTGAAGCCCAAAAGAAAATTAATAGTGATCCATTAATAAGCACATAAAAGGAGGCGAAAGAGATACAACCCATTATCCAATTCACTGTCTGAATTTGCAATCTTATTTGAATTAAGGATAACCTTAATAAAACCAATTTACCTCATCATAATCTTTTGCAAGGTAAATTTTCATTACCACAACTAAGATTTTGTCTATCTCTATTGCGTGCATGCCTTCTTGTGTTGTCCCAACTTCATCATGGATTTGTCTATTGAATAAGAAAATCAAACTGTTATTCTTGGATGAAACTTGATCAAATAAGATTCCATTTGTTGGCTATAATCTTTGATATAGTTTTGTAAATCATATTGTTTTCTAACAAGAACAATTTATATTTATATTGAAAAAATATGTAGCATAATTGAACAATGCTTTAGTACAAAGTATAAGCATGAAATATCAGGCAATTCTACTAAAAATTTGCACTTGGTGATGCTAATAGACTGTGCATCTTATTTTTACATAGCTAGGCCTAAGACATTTAATTGAGTATATTATGCAAAAGGTGTCGAGTAACAAAACAATCTTACAAAACATAATTGAAACTAGATTAAAAATGAGCACACTTGCTCATAGCGCCATCTAGGCTTGATTCGGGGGCAAAGAATCCTATTTGTCAATCTTCATGCCCTCATGTAGCTGATGGATATTTTCTTCTTCCTTGAACTCTATGGGGAATGAGCCAACTAAAATGTTGATGTTAGCCACTGAAGAATTTGAGTACTTTTTGAGGGAAATAACAGTGGTTTTGAGTTCGACACACCCTTCTACAATATCCTACAATTGCCTCTTCTGTTTGACCATAATATCCATCATAAAGGCATTTTGAGAGGTCTCTTGGTGCTCTAACTCATAGGTCTCAGTAGTACAAAAATATCGAGGTTCTATTGTCATTTATCAAGACTTATGGTCTCCCAAAAAACCTTTTGATTTCCTGGATATCTCTCTGACGATTGTGGGAATGGCTGTCCATATATCCCCTTGATAGATATAAATCTATCTCAATATGTCATATTCCTTAATTGTAAGATTTTGAATTGACATAGTCTAAAATTTTAGGAATGTCACTCGGAATTACTAAATATTATGCCCTCAAGGTTCGCAAAACATAAGCAACTATATTAGTATTACCTTCAATATTCAGCCTTAAAAAACACTTGTCAGAATTACATCAACAATTTAGGTAGCCACAACATAATTCAACCTTCGAGCACCCAATTCAAATATATATGTAAAAAATACTAAACATAAGTGGTTGAGACCAACTTACCTATGACTAAGATTTCTCTTACGAGCATTCAATCCAAATTGAAGTGGAACATAACCTAGAATGTGGGAGGAAAAGGACCTCGACACCCCCAAGTTCAGCTAAATTCTCACAAGAGGTGAGTCCTTTGGCACCAATATTCCAACAAATGAAAATTAATTTCAACAGAATGAAGCACTCCTTGAATACCACCTTCATCCAAGTTCCAATACCTTGATAAAAAAAATCCCATATGTAAACAATTGATGTTTCATCATGGTTTGAAATCCATGGAGGAGGCAAAATAACGGAGTGAGTGTGACCTAGGCAATGCTAAATGGCATGTCCTACTTTACCCCAATCACATCTATGTTTGTCTTGTGGTTCAAATAGGTCACAATCTTTGATATTAATCAAGATTTGTTTCTCCAAGTGGGATGAATGAGGAGGGGACTGTATTTTCCATCTTGTCCATCAAGGGTGGGTTTCTAACCAACAAGATATACATACAAATTATGCAATCCTTGAGCTCTCATTTAGTCTCTAAGGGGATGCAAGGTTTCTGAGTCACTAATAGGAGGTTCCCCATTAATACTATCCTTCCATATGTTGATGACTTTCCATTTTTAGGTTTCCAAGTGATTTTTTCTTTGATCAAGGGCGCCAAATATGTAATTAGCTTCCAAATTTGCAATCCTTTGTTGACAATTGGGATGACATCAAGGCATCGTTTATTATTTCTTAGTTTATATTTTTTGACAATGGTTTTTTTCCACCATTGCAGATTTATGTTGATTAGTCTTCACAAGATTTTGGCTCCCATTGCGATATTCATGAGTTGAGGACCTTTAATTCCTAACTCGCCATACTCTATTGGAGCTTTGATCATATTCCAGTTGATTAGATGGATATTTTTTCACTTGTCCTTCCTCCTTGACAAAGAAAACTGCATATTTCACATGTTATTTTCTTCACTATCCCCATCGGAGCTAACACTGTTGAGCACTAATATGGCAAGAGGGAATATTGTTTGATGAGCCCAATTTTTCCCATTGGGTTAAGCCATTGGGCACCTTACTTTTGGAATTTTGCTTTGATCCTTCTTATGATATTTTCCATGTCGTTTCTATGGGGTTTCCAAGGGATAAAGGCATTCCAAGATATTTAAAAGAGGTCCAATCTTCAATACCTGTAAAATTTAGAATTCTAGTTATGGAGTGAAGTAGCTAAAATTTAATGTTCCAAGCATATATTTGGCTTTTGTCATTGTTAACTTTTCCTGCTCGGTGTTTATATATTGTTTTAGGACTGTTTGAAACCTCTTAGCAATCACAGTGGATGCTCCCCCTACCAGCAATGTGTCGTCAACAAAATAAGAATGATTGATACCTCTACCCCCTAGCTATACTTATCCCTTGAAAGTTCCCTTGTGCTCTCTTCTTTTACAATTTCTTGCTTAAAGAATCCGACATAATAATATACAAAGATGGAGATAAAGGGTCACCTTAACAAAGCTCTAAATCCCTCTACTACTCTTAAAGAATCTTGTAGGTCTCCCATTGACAAGTGGTACTATCCATGACCCTTTGATGCATGCATTAATCCAGTTCACAAAGTTGCGAGAGAATCCAAATTTTAACATGAGAACCACTAGAAAGGAATGCCTAACCCTGTCAAAGGAATTATCCATATCTAATTTAACATTCATACCTATTTCTTTGCTATCTCAACTAGAATGTATGGCCTCTAGCCTCTTGAACCATGATAATGCTATCAATGATTTGTCTTTTTTGAATGAATCCACCTTAATTGGATGAGATCATTTTGTTTATCACATTTTCACTCAGTTTGCAATGAATTTTTTCAGTATTTTATAGGAAGAGTTAAATAAAGAGATAGGGTGGAATCTAGCAAAAGAAGTCATACATACCTCTTTAGGGATCAATGTCAAAAAAGAAGAGTATGTGCTTCCTCCTAGGTTATGATTCTTGTGAGATATTGAAGCATACATGTTATATCAACTTTGATAATGTTATAGAAAACACAATAAACTTGGATAGGGAATCCGTCAAGCCCTGGAGCATTGTTGGGAGCAAGTCCCAATATTGATAAAAGGATTTCCTATTCATCAATTTCTTTATTGAGTGTCTCAAATTTTCTTCCATAATTAGTGTATGATATTCTATAACATTGGTTTAATAGATTCCTCCTCTGCCTCATTTTCTTCTCTCAAAATGGGCTCAGGCTGTTGTTTTATTAACCTAAAAATATTGCATGGTAGTTTGACCCTTTGACTTAATTTCTTTGACATTGTTCTATTAAGTTCTTTCCTTAGCTTATTGGTAGAAAATATGTTGTTATTGTTCCCAACTTGTAACCATGTGCTCCAATTCTTGATTTGCCACATTTCTTCTTTTTCATGTGCTGCCTTCTGGATCTTGGAAAACAAAGATGTTTCCACCATGTGTAGCTATTTGGTGATATCTTTCTCTTCCATTTGCAACTATATCGTTTCCATTTGAGTTTGGAGATATTTTTTCCTCATTGGGCTATTTGTATTCTTTCACCACCCACTCTTTGAGTGCAATCTTGGTCATTTTGAGCTTTTGATCCAAAATGAAATGGGGGGATCTTGGATATATTGTCGCGAAATTGAGGAAATGATTTCGATGGCATGCAAACCTTTTAACTAGAGAGGGGAAAATTGGAACGGGAGAAGACCATAATCTAGAGAGGAGCTGAATTGAAGGGCGACAGACTTACGATTAGACATTTCTATGGGGATGATGATGGAGGAGACAATAAAGTTCAATAGGAGCATATCAATATGTATGAGAAATCGATCCAATCTTACTACTATGTGGCTTGGACCTAATAATATATTTGACTAGGTATATCTTCCCTTTGTCAGTTTGACTCAATCATGTTCCAATAAAATATGAGGTATTCCATATATTCCCTAAATTGATCCTCCTATTTTTTCTTTGCTAGATAAAATTAAGTTGAAATACCTTGCAAGTATTCTTTTATGTGTTGCTTCCCTTCCTCTTAGATCTGGTATGGATTTCCAACATTGTTGTTATTCTTTGTATGCCATTTGCATGTAAATATTAAAAACATTGATTTTATTACATGATTGGATGTGGTGAAGGCCTGTACATATCTGATGATGTGATTCTTGGAGAAAGTCTAGTCAGAATTTTTTGGCATCCCAAAGTGTCCATATGCCCTCAGAAGCGCTTCTAGAGATAACGGTCGACTCGTCACAATTTTTCCAAATACTATTTTTTATTTTAAGAATTTAATATCCCTCGTGCTTAGTCTCTTGGATGAGGGCAATGGCTGTCTTTTCCACTCTAATTACATCTCTAACTACTATTTTTTTAGCATTATTTCCCATTCATCTGCATACTCATGAGATAATATTCATTATTCAATGGATGGTGTTTTATGTCCCCCTCCTTCCATGGGGGATTGATTTCTGTATTTTTCTAGGTTGAACTTTTATTCCCCGTTCCCATAGTTTTGTCCATAATGGTTTGAAGTACCAGAGTTTTTTCCTTGTTGATCATTTCCTCCCTTTTCTCTTTGGCCAACTTTCTCCCTACTTTCCAAATTTACCTCTCATCATTTGCATCTTCATCTCCCTCTTCCTACTTCAAGTGCTTTTGAGCTCTATTTCCTGTAAGGATTCTTAAAGTAGTGGAGGGCTTGTTAATGACTTGGTCGATTTACTCTTGGTGATTTTATTCTTGACCTTGAGACACATGATGAGGGTCTAAGAATGAAGGGAATCTTGATGGAAAAACATAAGAGGGTTCTTTTACATTACTAGTGACTATCTTAGGGAAGGATATAAATGACTCATCCTGAGTTAAGACTTCAAATTTGTTTGTTGTTACTTTAGGGTTGCTTGCTTTAGGGATAGATATAGGTGAAACGCCTTTAGAAGAGAATAATATAGTAGAGGAGGGGTTGATCTAATATGGGGTGGCCTTAATTATCCTAAGGAATTCGAGGTTGAGGAGGAAGGTGTTGGGATTTGAGTTGGATGTTAGATCCAAAAGGCGCACCTGATGGAAATCCACTGCCATCCTAGTTAAGGATCTATCGAGAGGTTGTTACACCATGTCGCGAAACTCATGGGGAGCACTGAAAATTATGCCAACTGAAGGGGCTAAGGAGGGATATTGATTTTGATATCACTTTTTTCTTCACAACTTGCCATTGATCTCCCTTGTTTCCTTAGATGGATCTTAGATTTTTTTGTATTTTTTTCCAAAATGACCATATTAATGACACACTTTGAATTTTAACGAGAGTTACTCATAATCCAATTTTTGATAGTGTTTCCAAGTGTGCAATGTTAGAAGAATAGCCTATGGTAACCCTTTTTCTAGATCTACTTCTACACAAAACTTGCGCATGAAAACATATTTTCCTTTGGATTTGACTTATCTATATATTTCTCAAGCATGTTCTTAATGCTCCCGAGTAAGTATTTGTTCCAATAGTGAAGGGGAAGGTGCAAAAGTCCCACTCGTACACAAACAACTAATATAATATCTAACTATGGATCGAAGTTCAGATCCCATCTATTCAAGTACATTCCTTGGGATCCAAATAAATATGGGCCATTCATAAAGACTAGATCTCCATCTTATTTGTTTTCAAACATGAACATTTAAAACCCTTAACCACATAAATAATGGGCTACCCTGTATTTGATCAAGACTTGTCAATTCTTTTGAACCCAAGCTGCCATTGAATACGGAGATGACCATATCCCCATAATTTGCTTGGAAGGGGGGTTTTCAAAATATTTTCCAACTTTTTGACGAACCTCAAGGGTTGTGAACAAGCAGTCGATTTGCCAGTGCCTGAGATGAGGGATCAGAAAGAAAGAGCATCAACATAAAGGGAGGGAGATGGCTCCCCTGTCCAATATCTATATCCATTCACAATGACAAAATAGGGAAAGACCAGGGTGCCACTCAAAGCAACATAGTGCAATCCTTATATGTTAATCTTCATCACAACTAATTTTGTAAATCATATTACATAATGATATAGGTCCAAAAGGCTTCGACTCGTTCTTTTTAAGGATTAAGGCTGTGAAAGTGGAATTGAGTACCCCGAATATATTTCCAAAGGTTCTAGATTCTTCCATTACATGCAACAACTCTCCCTCAATCATCTTGTAAGAACCCAACTAGAATTCAATTGTCTAGCCATTTAGGCCTAGACTCTTTGCCATCTTAAATGAATTCAAAACTACTTTTAGCTCTTCTTTTGAATTCCCTGCTTCCAAATCCTCATTCATTTGAACATCAATAATAATTGAGAATAAACTTACCATCTTCAGGATCTCTCCTATATTACCCCCTTCAGGCTCTTTAACACAACTTTAAAATGTCCTATATTTTCTTCAATTATCTCAAAAAATTACTATACCTTGGAATTGTGGTGTATATTAATTACCCATATAGTATTAACATTGTTGCAGTGTTCTGTGTGATTTAAAAAAAGAAGAAGGTATTATCACCCCCTTCAACCAACCGTATTGCTCTATCCTTAAGCCTCTAATATAGCTCATCCTTTTCTAGTAGATCTTTCTTTTTGTCTTCAAGAAATCTCAACCTCTAAAATCCTCATTTGTGGAGACTCCTTCGACATTATTTTAAAACATCCTTGAAATTTGATATTCGGTTCCTTTAGCTCTCTTTGACTATCTTTGGCTTTGATCCTAGCCTAGGTTACTGCTATTTTTTAAAATCTTTTCAAGTTTTCTGCAAACTATAGCATTGGATAATTCCTTGAATTAATATCAAACTTATTCCAATTATGCATCACCAAATTTCTAAATTTTTCATCACATAGCCCTACATGATTAACTTTATAAAGAGTCGGTGGTTTCTAAGATCCCAACTCAATTTGCATACGAATTAGCAAGTGATATGATGACCCCCTGTTACCTACCCAATATTTCATTATTGTAGCCTCTTCTACTATATTTTCTGCCATCAAAAATCTATTTAGCCTTTTGGAAATTCCCGCTTTACATTTTTTAGATTTTCCCATGTAAGAACCACTTGATGTGGCTTAGTATCTATAAGATTCAAGTCTTAAAAAATAAGACGAAAGTATTATGCTAGGGGATTTAGTCTTGTTGTTTCTCCCCATATACTCCTAGCTTTCTTAGCCTAGTTAAAATCCCCCCTACAATGACATTGTAACCTTCTAAGGAAGGTTGATCCAATAACATTTCCCATAAAGCCTTCCTATCCCCATATGGCCCATATAAATTTATTATCTTAAACACCTTTCCCAACTCCTTTGACCTACATTCCACTTGAATTCTTGCATTCAAGAAATAAGTAGAAACTAGGTCAATGTTAGAATTCCAACCTATGATAACACCACCAGAGAGTCCCTCTACAACCATAGAACAAAAAGTCCAATCCTTAAATAAAAAGGATACGACACATTGTTTCTTGGAATAAAATTATATCTGGTTTATAAACATAACATAATCCCTTGTGGGATGAATTTTTATGGCAACTCCAAACCCCTGTAACATTCGTAGAGAGGATGATCATTTTGACACCTTCTCCTAGGTATTTCCCATCGAAAGACCGTTTTTTTGTTAATTGTTTTCCCTCCCCAACTTCTTTTGATGCTCTTTTTTTTTCAAGTGACAAGAATGACTTTCTTTCAATAGAGGAAATTTAGTCTATGTCCAATGCCAAGGCTCCTTCAATTTCTCCTCTTTCTTCCACTAAGGGTTATTTAATAGGTCTTAGGCTATAGTTTGACCTGAGAAATATTTTTTGGCTTTTTACCCCCTCCTCCTTTAATAACATTTCAACTAAGTTAACCCCAAGCTCTAAATTGTTAAATGTACAACATCATAAGTCATTCTCCAAGCCAATCTTATGCATCCAAGATTGGGCCTCGTGTGTTGAGGTAGGGATCTTGAGTTGGAATCAGGAACTTGGAGTAGATTCTTGAGTTGGACTCAAGAATGACTAAGCCTTCAGTTGTAAAAGGTTATTCCTCATGTGTTGAGGTGAATGCTTTGATGTATCAAAGTGATGATGTTGTAAAGTCTTGTTGGACAAGGCTTATGACTTGTATGTCGAGTTAGATTCTCATGTGGACCTTCAGTTATAGTAGGTACCCATGGGGTGGACCTCCAGTTATAGAGGTAGATGCTTTGCATGTTGAAGCATTAATGTTGTGTGATGTATTACTAACCATGGTCACCGATTGCTATTAAGTCTCCTTTAGAGACTGGCCACCTCTAGAGTGAATTACTTTAGCATATGATCATTTGGTCCAAGATTAATATAATATGATCACAACATTTGACAAATATTCTGAGTATAATATGATATGATAGATAATTAAAGTTAACACATATTGACCATGCAGTAAAGATAAGAGATAAAGATGAATGCATAGAGAAAAAAAATTGAATTGCTCATGGGATGACTAAGTGAACTTGAATTGTTAAGCTTCAGTTAAAGCCACAATGTATGCCTCCGTCAATTAGAGAACTCGAATTGATCACTACAATGATGTTAACAAGAAAGAATCAGTTAAAGAGAGTTAACTAAGTGATAAAAAAGAAGGTCTAGTTATATAAGTGTTATTGCACGACGACACTTATGTTAAATTAAAAGACGACACTTGAGTTACGACACTTGCATGATGACACTTAAGTTAGCCACCTAACTAAGTGGGAAGCTTTCAGTTAAGGGGTGAGTTCATCCTAAGACTCAGTTCAGTGAGTTAATGCATTGCATGAGAATTGGGGCACTCTTCTTCATGCAAGATTGATTCATCCAGATGGAGGGCGAGTTCATCATGAAGTCGGAAGATAAAAATAGAAGCCAATGCATGTGAAGAATATATAAATATGTTATATATGATTGATGAATTCAATGTCAAGTGAATTCTCTTCTCCCTTGAAGTCAAGGTGCTTCTATTTGTGCAAGACTATTCTCCAAGAAGTCAATTTGCAGTTTTTGCATGTGATGCACCATTACCCATGCAACCATTCGCTACATCTTGCATGGCAGTGATTCTTGCTTGTTATTAATGTGTTGGGCACATGGAAAGTTGATACAGTTGATCTCTATTCTCTATTTCTCAGTATTCTCTCTTATCTAGCACCTGGGGTGCCGAAAGCAATCTACTATTTTGTAAAAGACATTCTTTGCTATCTATCATAATTATACTCTGAAGCTTTGTCGGAGTTTTTCATTCTCATTGTTTTGAGGGTTTTCCCTAGGGTACATATTGTGCTATGGTTGAATGTTTCATGTCATTGAATGGTTCATTGATTCAAGTATTCAATATTTCTGCACTTAAAGTTTTAAAGTTCAAAGATCATCATATTTGCTCAAAAATTAACATGGTATTAGAGCTCAGGGCGTGAAGGAGCTAATATTTGTCAAGAAAACTTGAGCCTATGTAGATCCTGAGGAGTTGAGCACAATTCTTGAAATCCATGGCATCGATTTATGTTCGACTGGAAGACCATCTTGAGGGCACTTCAAATTTCAACACTTGGAAGGCGAGGGTGTTGAACATTTTGGAGCAACATGACTTGGATGGCTACGTATCCAGTGTGGTGGAGGATCCTACATCTAATGTAGGGCGCATCAACTTGAAGAAGAACCAAGCTAAAGCCAAATGGATCATCTATGATTCAGTAAAGGACAATTTGATGTCCATGATCATTCCATTGAAGACCGCAAAGGAGTGTTTTGATACATTGACAAACCTATATGGGAAGAAGGCCTCGATTCAAAAGAGGGCATTGAATAATAAGATTCCAAACCTAAATATGGAGAAGGATGAGACAGTGGCCTCCTTATTCACCAAGATCTCTCAGGTAAGAGATCAACTTACTAGTATTAGAGTAGTGGTGGATGAAGATGATCTTCTCCAAATCGCTATCGATGGTAGCCCATCCTCGTGGGAGACATTCTTGGCTGCGGTAAATGGCTGAGAGGTACAACCTAACTTCGAAAGGTTGTGGCATGACTGCCTCCAAGAGGAGGGGCGAATCCAGAGCAAGTCAGTGTGCATCAAAGAAGAAAACCTTGCCCTCACGGCAAGGATGAAGAAAGGCAATAAGAACTTCTCTCAAAAGAAGTTTTCCCATCCGAAGAAGAAGGTATACAATAAGGACTTTGACAAGTGTTGGGTCACAGATTTGTCCATATTTTCATTACATATCGACATATATTTCATCCGTCTTCTTCATATTATTATCCATTTATCATTTCATTTTCCATCCATTTGTCGTAACTCTTTGTAAAATACCATATTACTTCTATTGATGCTTTAGTGGTTAATACTGATTATTTTCCTTTATCTTTGATGAATTGAAGACTATTAGGCATTATTTTACTGATGATGGTGTTGGAGCCGAGGCCGTAGCTACGGTAAAGCTGCGAATTTTGGGAAAGAAGCACAAGTATGGAAGGAAAGTGCTAATTTTGGGACAAGCACTAAGTTTTGGGCAAGAAGGAGACGGTGCGCAGAACGGTGCCAGACGGACAAGCTCAGCGAAGATCACGGACCGGAAATCACGGAGTTCGCGTGCACATCATAGAAGAATGAAGGTGGCTCAGCTACCATAATAAATAAGGCGATGGAGTAGAGGGCTCAGCTACCCTCATTTAAAGGCTAAGTACAGAAGTTATGGTTGCTCGGACCAAGGAGGAGCAACGGACCAGAGCATTGAAGGCGAAGGACAAGCGCCCATACCCACAATCTGCACCGAAAGTCAAGGAGCCTGCAGGAAGCGGCGACGTGACTGCAAGCGGCGCCTACAGTACACCTAGCCATGTGCGTGGTTAGGGTTTTTGGGAATCACTGTTGGGAAAGGCCCACAGTTTTGTAAAGGTGTGACCGTCATGGCCACCTATATATATGTATACATGATAAGAAGAAGAGTTAGATATTTTGGGGATATTTAGATGGTTAGACTGTTCGATAGTCAGTCTCGAGGATAGATCATGTGTTGATTATCCTTTGCTATGTTTTCTACCGAGTGTGTAGACTAGAGTAAGAGTCGGATAGCCGAGGAGCTAATCCCTGAGTTGCCAGACAGTCTGAGTTGACGTCTGTGCCTTTGTAATCTCTGTAGAGAAGAGACTAGATTGAGAGAAGGGCTCCCAGCTGTGTGCGTGGAGTTTCCTGTAAAGATCTAAGGCTGCAGCTGTGTGCGCAGCATATTGTATAACTCTATCATTTTCTGGTTAATATAAACTCCCGTGGACGTGGTTTTCCTCGAGGAGATGAGCTTCACTTATTTCTTCTTGTTATAATGTTCGCGTGAATGATTTAACTATTTAAGTTCATTTACCTGTGTATACAAGACTCTTGCATTACCTTTGCGACTGTGTAAGTGAGTTTGGGAAGGTCCCTTGATAGCTATAAAGTGTTAAGTACTGAAGAAGTGGTGGAGCACTGTCGCGGCAGCGACCGAGGAACGTGATACTGCGCAGGGCGAAGAGGTACTTAACGCGTCGACGCAAGGAATACTTGCCTTCGGCGCCAGAGAGGAGACTTGCGCAGCGGGCCTGCTGAGGAAGGAAGCCGCGCAGTTGCGCCGAGGGGCCTGCGGGAAAGTCGGACCGCCGATATCTGAGGAACCGGAAGAGGAAGAACAATCTCCGCGTCACCACGGTTAAGGAAATCTGATTCCTTAACCCCCCCATAGCCACTTCGGGTGAGACCTCGAGCTGCCGCGCAGCTCGTTGCCGAGAGGGCCAGTGCGCCAAGGGGTTTGTTGCTGCGCTTCATTAAAACCCGGGTCTGCCCAAGAAAGCAGCCAACAGATGGTTTGTGGAGTGATTTTTCATATTAACAGCAGTAGCACTCATGGTTCAAGCCTCCAAAGTTGACATGCTAGCACACGTCCGCATGAAGATTCACAACATGGTTTCATTCCTAGGATCGATTATGTGTATTTGTGATTTTAATTCATGCTCAAGTCCAACATGGCAGCCTCCAGCTCATGATCAAACGGCCTTAACCAAAAACGCATGCCAGATAAGAACACATTGATTTGCGTCATGATTTGCGAGCAGACGGAGAAGAATCTAGAAAATATGGGACATGGGTTTTGTGCGTGACGACCTCAATTACTTGACTCATGAGGAAATCGCCACACAAAGCTACAGTTTGAGATGTACAGCTGGTTCTCTAAACGTGTAATTCTCAGATTTACTGTTGCGACCAGTTTTACAAATTAACAATTGGTTGAAACAGATCACAAGTTGGGGACTCGGTTTCTCATTCTCCTGAGAGGATTTTATGTATAAATATGTAATCATTCTGATGTATTTGGAGGAGGGAGAGAAAGCAATGTTATGCTGTAGAATTTGATCCAAACTCTATTTTAATAATTCCATTATGATAATACATGCTGCCAGTTTCTTAATTCTGGAGTTGTAGACTTTCATTGTGGAGATCCAACTCTGCTCAGTGGAGGAAGGGCCCTCTTCCCTGAGCAGATGCTAATAGTGTTGATTGTTATTTTGTAGATTTGTTTATTATTTAGTTCATGCTTTCATTCATTAGATTTATCATAGTTGTTTTCCTGTTAATTTGTTTTGATAGATCGTTGGCCAACATAGCACTTCTTTTACATTTATGCAATTAGATCTTGCTTCATAAGAATTGATTTTGTTAGAAGTGTGATTAGATTTACAGTTTGGTTTGATGAATGGGTTTAAGGTTTGATTTATTTTCAAGAAGGTGTGATCTAGTTTACAAAGAGTTTTGATTTCATATCAATAGATCAACAGTGCTAGGTAGAAATTGTGCTTGCATAGATATTGCACGATAGCTTTGAAATAAAAGACTTCCTCAAGTTGACAATTTATGTTCTAGTAGTTTCAGCTGTTTATTTAATTAGACAATTAATCCAACCAACATTTTTGGCGCCGTTGCCGGGGAAGTTATCAATAGTGCAAAAGTACATCTGACATTGCTTTGTAGATGCATTGTTAAATTAGGGCACGTAGGTTGCATGATTACTTTTCAGTTTATTGAATTTCCTTTGAGTGTGAATTTTCTCTTTTTTTTGCATTTAGTTTCATTTCATTTTTAATTTTTGGAGCTTAAATCTTATCACTCCTCTTAGTGGTGTTGTAAGCACCACCCATTATACTAACCCATTGACAGGAACATTCGAAGGAGGAGCCTCCAGATAACACACGAAGAATCTAATGAAGAGATGGCAGGTAAAAAAAAAATAGAAGTTGTTACCTTCGAATTTCCTATCAGAGATTCAGGAGGAGTGACACCAACGAAAAGCATTCCCCCACATGTTCTACCAAATTTTCAAGGTTTGGAAAATGAAGACCTTGATGTATTTTTATTTCAATTTGAAGTACTTTGTAGAGGATATGATCGTACTGATGATCAAATGTTGAATGTGTTTCCCCTTACTCTAAAAGGAACAACCCTCTGATGGTTCATGAGCCTCGGTGGGAATTGTATACAAACTTGGGAATACATGAAACATGTATTCTTGAAAAGGTACCAAGATTATTGCAGGGTCAATGAAGATATCTTCGAAATTACACAAGCGGAAGAAGAGAGTTTGGAGGATTACATGGAACGCTTTCAATACAATCTTCAAAGATCCAGAAAAAAGAAATTGGGGAAAGAGACCTTGAAAACACTCCTACTTAAAGGAATCCAAGCTGAATCTTTAGAAATATTAAATTTGATGGGAACAGGTGATGTATTTCAGTTAGCATATGATGATATTTGTGAGTTATGTAGAAGGTATTCAAGAGGAAACTTCAAGACTGGTAAGAATTCTAGTAATCCTTGTTTTCAATCTTTGAAATTTGCTAGAAGAACAAGAGTTATGAGAGCTGAAATCAGTAATTTATTTGAAAATTATATTGCTAATATCAATGGTTCATTAAATTCACAATTGGGTGTTTGCAGTTTAAGGAAAAGCATGAGGAATTTAAAGAAATAGTTTGCCCTCAGTGCCAGAAGAAACATCTTGAAATAGATTGTCCTTTGGATAGTCTCACAATTTGTGGCATATGTGACTAGAATCATTCCACAGATCGTTGTCCCTCCTTACCAAGGATGAAAGAAACATATCAAAGAGATCTGGGAGTTGCATCCAACTCATTGCAATAGTCATGGAAACCGTGGCCTACATGTATGGTTCAAAACTCTATCCCTCTATTTCCTTACTCTCATACTCAATCATTGAATACCCCTCCACCATGGCAATTGTTGCAGCCTCAGTTTAACTCTTACTTACCTTATCCAAAAAGTTGGAATGGCCTATCTTATGATCACATGGCCACTCTCTCTCATGTTGCAACACAACTTGGTCCTTCAATATCGACCTCACAAACCAATCCTCTACATCAACCACATCTATCTTCTCATCAAACTCCTTGGTATCCAACACAATTTCCTGTCCAATCCACCCTCCACCCTAACCATAATAAAGTAGTACAGTATGCTTACAGTGCTGAACTTCAAAATTTTCCTACATTTCCCTCATGTTCTACCTCACCTACACCGTTGCAAAAAGACTGTGCACTGTTGCAACAAATCCATACGAGGCGTGAACATGTTTTAAATCCAAGACTTGGAAGTGAAGTTTCTTGTCGTCATCAACAAGTTAACAAGATCAACAAATTTGATGAAGAACGGACATTGGGACCAAAAGCATCCTTTACATCATTAGATCTGAATCTCTTATGTATTCAGGAAGATCAGTTTACTAAGAAGCTTCATGGTGTAACAACCATGAGAAATCAAGGGAACAAAGACTATATTGAAGCTTGGTTTCAATCTGTCATTGGTCTGCAACATCATTCCATACTTCACCAATTCTTGGCACCATCATTTCAAGGGAAGTTGATCTCTCATATCCTAACATTCATAAAGTTATATTTTTCTATTGGGAGTATGAGAATATTTGAGTCATTTCTTCGAAAGTGGCTCCATTGGAAGTTCTCCTACACTTGAGAAGAATTTGTTATTTCCAAGTAATGTAGAACATTGTAAATAAATAAAATTGGTAAGATCTCATTCAATTTTTCACTTAGATATAGGATGCATAGATAGTATCATTTTGTTTTGAATAAGAACTCTTGTACGTGTGGTGCAGTAAGAACCACCCATATTACTAATATCTCTTTTTCAGGAAGTGGGTAAAAGGAAGGAAGCATTGGTGAATGAAGACATTATGGGAAAAGAAGCCAATGATTATGGAAACATTCAAGCTTGAAACTTGGGCGATCATCATGGTATGTAATTAGTTTTCATTTATATATAACACATCCATAAAAACACACAGGCTTTATTTCAACATTATATCATTTTTTAAGAGTTGCAGCTGCTGCTGCAACACACTGTGTAAATCAATCTAGGTACTCAATGCTTGAAATTTTGGGTATGGGTGTGCGGTCTATTGAAATTTATATCATTAAAAACATTCACACCTATTTCGGTCATTTTTTGGTAGCCAAATTTCATTTATTGGATTTTTGTGGCATTTTGGATTGAATTTTTTACTAAAACACAATCGGGACAGTCCGTTTTTGGGAGACCAAATGGAATTATTTTTAAAACATGTTTACATCCCAAGTAGCCCTTTGAATCTAGTTTCCAAACCAATTTGAATTTTTTATATTGGGCATCAAATGAAAAATTTATTATCAAAATACTAACGGGGTGTCAAACAGGCAGCTTAGGAACAGAGCTGGGACAGTCACTTTTTTTATGCCTTATTGGATAGATCTTCAAAACCTATTTCTATTGGAGATCCCTACATGAATCTACTTTCATATCCAATTGGAATCACGTCAATCCGTTATAAAACGAAAAAATTTATGCCTAAAACCATGACTGTTGGTCTAGTCCAGAATTTGAAAAACACCTTGTCATGAAGGTTGTTACTGAGCAAATTGGAATATCATCACATAGAATTTTTAAACCTATTTCTAATGGACATATACCTATGAATTTAATTTCATTTGGATTTTGAATCACTCAAATCGGACAAGGAACGAAGAAGTTATGATCGGAATATTGTTTGTGAGTCTAGATGGCCATTGCTCTCCCGCAGGTATAAAGTGAATTTTGCTTCATTCATTTTTTTGGATTTGTTTTATAAGTAATTGCTTGTTATTTTTTTCATAAGTGTTGGGTGAAGAGAGACCAATCATCGCTCTTCTTCTATCATCTCATGTTTTATTGCAGGCAAGTGTTAGGTTTTTGCAGGTCCTTGGAAGAAGAAGGTCAATAAATGCACGAGTGACTCTTGAAGACTTTTTATCAATTTGCAAATGGAGACATTGATGTGCAAACCATATGAATACCAATGTTCCTTAAGTCAATTTCCATTGACACATGAATTGCTACTCAAGAAGCCTCCCAAAAGACCTTTCGTCCATCATGCTCATTCACCAACATTGTGTTATGCCCATACATTTCCTTCTTGCCTCCACCATTCCATCACTTCCATGACCTTCTGCTCCATTTTATCACTCTCATACTATCGACTCCACTCACACCTAACCCATGAATAATGTCTCTCAGCTCTCTTACATGCTGAGTTACCCCCTATCCTTTTCATTTGACCATTAAAGTGTACTTGTTGGAGAAAATCTTTCATCTCTAGTTCTTCGCAATCATTTGTTTTGTACTCATATTGGACGATGTGGAATTCATTAAGGTCCACCTTCCAATGGTCTTGTCCCATCGACCTCAACACACTATCTGGGAAACAAGATTTGAGTTATGTATAGTACCTTGAAATTTTATATGCATCAATGGTAAATTTCCTCGTTGATGATCAAGGGAATACATCGATGTCTCTTGTTTGTCAGATCCTGCAGGTGACTCGACTTCAACACATACATTCGTACTTGAAAGGTTGTACTATTGTACCTTGATAGCTCATTGTCATCACTGGTGATTTGTCTCGCGTTGGTTAACAATTTTCACTATTGATTGGTAATCCAACGAAGTTTCTCCATGTTCGACTTCAAGAACATTCATTCACATGGATTAACTTGTACATAAGTGCGGATATTGGATGAAGACTATATTTTTATTGTTCCACCAGTTCAGCCGTATTCCTTTCATTCAGTTGGCAGCATTTGTTTTCATTCAACTTGCATAGTTCCTCATCGTGGATCAGATTCAACCTTCATAAGTTTCAGCTTCCAACTACATCTCTCAACAGCAGTTAACCAAGGCTTCCATGGAGGTAACACTTGAGGTAAAATAGCATGAGTTTTTTATTTATTAAAGATTTAGGAATATGTCATGAAAGACCACTAAGCACTATCCATTTCCATTTTCTATATAGCATTTTCTATCCATCCATTCCCATCCTTTCCCACTCAATTCTAACACCTCATCATTCCAATTCACGCACATCCAAATCAAGTCCTTCCCTACACCTTTCCTACATCCAAGCATGAGAAAATGAGTTGTTATTGCCACCCAAAAACCAACAAAAAAAAGGGGAGAAGATCATGTTGTGCACTGTCATATCAGCAAGGTGAAAGACAGAGTTATGGTTTCCTTGGTCCATATCCATGATGTATTAGTTCATCTCATGAAAAATGTTTTGCAATTATATTTTCCAGCCTCTTACTTCATGGCCCTCTTGTATGAAACATCATGGTTACTTGCTTCCACAAATGGAAAAACACAATCGACTTTTCAAACCTTGTAGCAGCATTTGAGCATCTTGGGAACACAATTTTGGGTGTGCTAGATCTCTGTTTTTGTTGTCACTAGATCCATATCAAACAACAGTCCTCATTTCCATCTTATGACAACAACAATGATTATGACACAGTTGCATATGTATTCATTATTTAATCATCAAGTTGCAAACTGTGTCTACAGTAGTAGGGTAACCATCAATGAAGTCATCTGCAATTCATATCAGCTCCAAAAGAATATACTTAGTTCTGATTCATTTATTTTGAAGGCAACTCTCAGGTATGAGGACAATGGGGAAATAATTTTTAAAAACGTTGGGTTAGTTGCAGTAGTTCAACGTCTTGTTCCAAGTTTCTTTCAACATCATAATATGGACAACAAGCTTCAAGGTTCAATTTATTATTTTTGCAAGCATTTTTATCTTATGTGAAGCTTGAGATACTTACAGCCATGGCAATGAGAATGAGACTTATTGACATATTGCACATGGATATCATTGGTCATTTGTCAAGGTTGACAGAATTTCTGAAATGAGTTTGATTGTTGTGGAATGTGAAAAAGAATGCTTGGCCTCTTGTTCAACAAATAGTCCTGTAGCATTGGCATGGCTTTGATGTTCAATAAAATATGGCTGCCTCTATTTGCAATCCTAAAGGAAGTTTTCATAATGATTTGGGCATTTTTGTTGTGAAACAAACACATGCTGCCATATAACAGGGTATGAAACAAAGACATGTGATTTGCTCCTCCCATGCTCTGAAAAGAAATTTGATCATTTTAATGTTGCATTCAGTTGCTCTATTCATCCCTTTTACATACATTCATATATCATCTCATGCTCATCATTTTTGAGGATTCAGTTGGTGTGCCAATTGTTGGAGATCCTTGGTAACAATAATAAGTGTTTTTCTTGCAAATTCACAAAGAGGCAATATGAAGAACTGATTACACACTTGGGTTGAAGTTGGTTTTCATTGCATGAGTACATGATGTATCCTCAGTTTGGGGGAGATGGCTATTTTTAACTTGGCTGAAAACTCATCTTTTCCATGAGGCATGGAAACAATTTCAGTTTGGGGGAGAAGAAGATTTATCATGCTTGCTAGTTTGCCATTCATATTACTTGTGCACATTATTTTTTCATATTTAATGCAGAATTTGAATTGATCATATCTCACAAACCATGAACTAGATTCTCATGATTTTTGGACAGGAAGTGCATAATATCAAGATGAACAAACCTGGTAAGTTTCGGCCCAATCGAATGCACGGTTTTTGTGAAAATGGCCACCATCACCTACAACCATTTTGCCTATATCTTGATATTCGTGCATCAGATGAATTTGAGCTTTGGGGAGAAGAAGCATTATGTTAAGAGGAAGATACTCACCAATTTTCAGAAGAAAAAAAAAACACTTCATGGATTGAGAAAAAATGACCATCATCACCTACAGCCATATTGCATTTTTCTCGAAATCCGTGATGTGGGTATCTCTGATTTTTGGTGTGGATATGCATTGGACTTGTAGAAACTTGCTTGCAAAATTTCAGCCAAACCCAGTTTGCATTTTGTGAGATATTAGCTCAGGAAGTTTGTTGAAACACCAGCTGCAACTCTGCCAAATTCTCCATTTCGCAGCTGCAACACCGCTAAATTCTTCGCTAAATCCTCCGCTAAGCAGCTGCAACACCGCTAAATTCTCCGTTAACCAGTTGCAACATCGCTAAATTCACCACTAAACAGCTGCAACACCACCAAATTTTCTACTAAATTCTTCGCTAAGTGGTTGCAACTCCGCTAAATTTTCCACCAAATTCTCTGCTAAATGGCTGCAAGTCCGCTAAATTTTTTGCCAAATTTTCTGCTAAATGGCTGCAACTCCGCTAAATTTTTCGCTAAATTTTTTGCTAATTGCTGAAAGTCCATCAGAATTGCTAGAGATCCTTTGAGGGCTATTTTTGAAGATTATCCTTTGATGAGAAATGCATCAACCATTGTTTGAAGGAGTTTCAAGTATTGTTTGAAAAGAAGCATCATATTCCATTAGCATCATTAGTGGGCAAGCATATTGGTTTTGGTCATTATGCATGGTAAAATGAAAGCAACAGTCAAATGAGTCCTTCTAGTTTGGATGCTACACAGGTATTGGGTTGCATGAGGACATGCAACAAGTTCAGTTTGGGGGAGATGTTGGGTCACGGATTTGTCCATATTTTCATTACATATCGACATATATTTCATCTGTCTTCTTCATATTATTATCCATTTATCATTCCATTTTCCATCCATTTGTCGTAACTCTTTGTAAAATACCATATTACTTCTATTGATGTTTTAGTGGTTAATAGTGATTATTTTCCTTTATCTTTGATGAATTGAAGACTATTACGCATAATTTTACTGATGATGGTTTGTGGAGTGATTTTTCATATTAATAGTAGCATCACTCATGGTTCAAGCCTCCAAAGTTGGCATGCTAGCACACGTTTGCATGAAGATTCACAACATGGTTTCATTCCTAGGATTGATTATGTGTATTTGTGATTTTAATTCGTGCTCAAGTCCAACATGACAGCCTCCAGCTCATGATCAAAAGGCCTTAACAAAAAACGCATGCCATATAAGAACACATTGATTTGCGTCGCGATTTGCGGATAGACGGAGAAGAATTTAGAAAATTTGGGACATGGGTTTTGTGCGTAACAGCCTCAATTACATGAACCGTGAGGAAATCGCCACACAAAGCTACGGTTTGAGATGTACATCTGGTTCTCTAAATGTGTAATTCTCATATTTATTGTTGCGGCCGGTTTTACAAATTAGCAATTGGTTGAAACAGATCACAAGTTGGGGATTCGGTTTCTCATTCTCCTGAGAGGATTTTATGTATAAATATGTAATCATTCTGCTGTATTGGGAGGAAGGAGAGAAAGCAATGTTATGCTTTAGAATTTGATCCAGACTCTATTGTAATAATTCCATTATGATAATACATGCTGCCAATTTCTTAATTCTGGAGTTGTAGACTTTCATTGTGGAGATCCAACTCTGCTCAGTGGAGGAAGGGCCCTCTTCCCTGAGCAGATGCTGATAGTGTTGATTGTTATTTTGTAGATTTGTTTATTATTTAGTTCATGCTTTCATTCATTATATTTATCATAGTTGTATGCTTTCATTTATTGGATTTATCATAGTTGTATGCTTTCATTCATTGGATTTATCATAGTTGTTTTTCTATTAATTCGTTTGGATAGATCGTTGGCCAACATAACACTTCTTTTACATTTATGCAATTAAATCTTGCTTCATAAGAATTGATTTTGTTAGAAGTGTGATTAGATTTACAGTTTGGTTTTATGAATAGGTTTAAGGCTTGATTTATTTTCAAGAAGGTGTGATCTAGTTTACAAAGAGTTTTGATTTCATATCAATAGATCAATAGTGCCAGGTAGAAATTGTGCTTGCATAGATATTGCACGATAGTTTTGAAATAAAAGACTTCTCTGGGTTGACAATTTATGTTTTGGTAGTTTCAGCTATTTATTTAATTAGACAATTAATCCAACCAACAACAAGTCAAAGGTTAGATGCCACAACTGTGACAAGAAGGGCCATTATGCAAGGGAGTGCAAAGCAAAGAAAAAGGGAAAATGAAGGTTTCATGTTTCTACCGCTATAGAAGATGAAACTACTAAGAAGAATGCACTCGGAGAAAAGGAGACAAGGAGGGAGTATTACCTAGTCTCAACACTTTCCGGATCTGTCATCACAAGTGAGGACACATGGTTGGTTGATAGTGGTGCATCCAAACATATGACTGGTTATAAGAGCACCATCACCAATCTCAAGGAGAAAAATGTTGCATGCAAGGTAGAGTTGGTAGACAACACAACCTATTCAATCAAAGGAGTTGGATCCACCTCCTTTTGGTTGAGTTCAGGAGATATTTTACATGTGGAGGACATTCTTTATGTTCCAGGCTTGAAGAAAAACCTCTTATCAGTTTCGGTTCTTGAAGATAAGGGCTTTCGAGTTATCTTCATGGATAATCAAGCACTATTATGGCCAAAGACCAAAGACTTGAAATATGCAGTAGTTATTGGAATTAGAGAGGAAGGTCTCTACAAGGCACCTGGGAAGTATATTCAAGCTATGGTTCACAACACTATCAGTCCATGCGAGCTATGGCATAGGAAGCTTGGTCACCTCCACTACAAAGCGCTACCAGGATTACAAGAAATGGTGAAAGGTATGCACGTATTTGATTTTGAGCATGATAGTGTATGTAGGGGGTGTGCACTTGAGAAGAACGTTAAAAAAAAATTCTCTAGCAATACTACTAGGTCTAAAGGGATTTTAGATTTAATACATTTTGATGTATGTGGTCCCATGTCATCCCATTCCCTAAGTGGCTATTTATATTGTGTATTGTTTATAGATGACTTCTCTAGAAAGTCATGGATTTATTTCCTAAAGGTTAAGAGAGAAACCTTTAGCAAGTTTAAGGAATTCAAAGCCCTAGTTGAGAATTATAAAATAAATCACATCCGTGCTTTGAGATCTTACAATGGAGGTGAATTTGATTCACATGCGTTTAATGAGTTCTGTAGTGATGCAGGAATTTGTAGACAGTTAACTGTACCCTACAACCCTCAGTAAAATGGGGTTGACGAAAGGAAGAATAGAACCATATGTGAGGCTGCAAAAGACATGATGGGAAGAGGCCACCAGTACATCATTATATATCCAGAATAGAAGTCCTCGTGCCATTCTAGATGAGAAGATACCTGAAGAAGTGTTCACTAGTGAAAAACCAGATATTTCACACCTGAGGATCTTTGGGATTCTTGTATATATTCATGTGTCAAAAGAAGAGAGGACAAAGATGGATCCACCAAGAAAGAAGGGAACCTTTGTTGGTTATAGTGAATCATCCAAAGTCTACAAAATATATGTGCGAGATGAAAGACACATTAGGTCAGTTGAGATGTGACCTTCCATGAAGAGACAACATTCAAGCGATTGAAAGAGCTTCAGTATGATACAGACACAGAGGAGCATGAGACTCCTATGATGGAGGACCCAAATACTAATTTTCCACATTCAGATGTTCAGAGGGAGAATCCAACAGAGTTCTCATATTCACTAGTTGTTAATGAAGCAATAGAACAGGTTGATAAACCCCCTGCCAAGAGGAGGTTTGCATGGTGCCAAGATATACTACAAGATGTAGAGAGGCATGGAGCACCATTAGGCTCTTCCAGAGAGTGAAAGCAACAATAAATATATTCATGGTATGTTGCACAGATGAGTCACATTAGTGATTTAGAGCCTTCCACTTATGAAGAAGTTACAAAGCAACAAGTATGAAAATATGCAATGGTAAAGGAATAAAAGTCTATTATGAAGAATGATGTTTGGGAAGTTGTTCCTAAACCTGAAGGGAAGTCCATAGTTACTTCTAGATGGCTTTACAAGATCATGCATGTTGCTAATGGAAGTATTGAAAAGTATAAAGCCATATTTCTTTCCTGAGGTTTCTCTCATAAAGAAGACATAGACTATGAGGAGACATCACTCCTATGGCCAGGTACACCACTATTCGACCTGTGATCTCACTTGCATCTTTTCTAGGATGGAAGCTTCACCAGATGGATGTGAAGAAAACCTTCCTCAATGGTGAGATTGGGGAAGAGGTTTATATTCAACAACATAAGGGGTTTGTGGTTCATGGTAATGAGTCCCATGTGTGTAGATTGAAGAAAACCTTGTCTGGGCTTAAGCAAGCTCCTAGAGCTTAGTATTTGAGAATCGACAGCTATCTTCAAAGACTGGGCTTCTCTAATAGTGAAGTTGATCCAAATTTGTACTTCAAAGTAGTGAAGAACCAATTGTTGATATTGGTTTTATATGTTGACGATTTATTACTTATTGGAGAGGAACAAATGATTGCTTGGTGCAAGAGGGAGCTCACTTATGAGTTCGAGATGAAAGACTTAGTTCTTATACACTACTTTCTTGGCCTTGAGATTTGGCAAAGAAAAGATGAGATATTTCTTTCTCAAGGGAAGTACATTGTTGATATCTTGTGCAAGTTTGGCATAATGGATTGCAAATCCATGAGTACTCCAATGGTTTCCAATTTGAGGAAACTACACGAGTCAGATTCTGGATCGGATCTAGTGGACCACACTTTGTATAGACAACTTATTGGTTCGTTGATGTACTTGATACAGTCAAGACCAAATATATGTTATGCTATGAATATTCTGAGTCAATTTATGTTTGATCCGAGACACAGACATTGGGTTGCTGCTAAGCATGTGCTCAGGTACCTTCAAGGTATGATTACTTATGGACTCAGATATGCCTCTAGTGGATGGTTGTTGTTACTTGGTTATACTGACTTTGATTGGGGTGGCAGCATTGTGGACTGAAAGAGTACAACCGTCTATTGTTTTAGCTTAGGTTATGCTATGATCTCTTAGTCCAGCACGAAGTAGGGCTCTATAGCCCATAGTACTATAGAAGCAGAGTATATTGCTGCTAATACTGCCTGCTGAGAAGCAGTGTGGCTTAGGAAGCTACTTGTTGGGTTGTTCGGTGAGAAGCTTAAGTCTACGATCATTCGGTACAATGAAACTTCAGTACATGGTCCAAAAAGGTACAATGAAACTTTAGTACATTGCTACTGATGAGCAAATTGCAGATGTGTTAACAGAGCCTCTGTTAATGACGAAGTTCAGGTGCTTCCGAGACAAGCTTGGTATGGTAGAGAATGCCTCCCTCACTAAGAGGGAGTGTTAAATGTATAGCATCACGAGTCATTCTCCAAGCCAATCTTGTGCATCCATGATTGGGACTCATGTGTTGGTGTAGGGATCCTGAGTTGGACTCAGGAACTTGGAGTAGATTCTTGAGTTGGACTCAAGAATGACTAAGCCTTCAGTTGTAAAAGGTTATTCCTCCAGTGTTGAGATGAATGCTTTGATGTATCAAAGTGATGATGCTATAAGTCTTGTTGGACAAGGCTCGAAACTTGTGCGTCAAGTCAGATTCTCATGTGGAACTTCAATTATAGTAGGTACCCATGGGGTGGACCTCCAGTTATATAGGTAGATGTTTTGCATGTCGAAGCATTAGTGTTGTGTGATGTATTACTAACCATGGTCATCGATTGCTATTAAGTCTCCTTTAGAGACTGGCCATCTCTAGAGTGAGTCACTTTAGCATATGATCATTTGGTCCGAGAGTAATATAATATGATCACAACATTTGACAAATCTTCTGAGTATAATTTGATATGATAGATAATTAAAGTTAACACATATTGACCATGCAGTAAAGATAAGATAAAGATAAATGCATAGAGAAAAACAAAAGAATTCGAATTGCTCATGAGATGACTAAGTGAACTCGAATTGTTAAGCTTCAGTTAAAGCCACAATGTATTCCTGAGTGAATTAGAGAACTCAAATTGATCACTACAATGATGTTAACAAGAAAGAATTAATTAAAGAGAGTAAACTAAGTGATAACAAAGAAGATCTAGTTAACTAAGTGTTATTGCATGACGACACTTATGTTAAACTAAAAGATGACACTTATTGCAGTGCCCCTCTAACCGGAAGGCCACTGAAGTTCTAGATTTTGAAATCAAGTTTTGTAACCAGCTCCTAGTAGTTGTTTTTCCTTCTTTTTTATTTCAATAATAAATAAGTATCATTATGCTTTCGTTATGCTAATTTTAATTTTAACAACATACATAAAATTGTAATTTCTTGCATAATACTCAGTATATTGAAATATAAATCATTTTTCTAACTACCCAGTAGAATACCTGGACCGATGTAGGTTGTAGATTGCCCCTATCCACTTCGTAGCTCTTTTGGTCCAAGCCTTAGTAACCAAAAATAGATTATCCACCCTGCCGACCAGCTCTTATCATGCTGGCCCTAGGAAACCGACGGGTTTCCTAGCCCCCGAGCCCACAAACCAATAATCCCGACAGCATCCTTCCTTAGTACCTTTCCATAGTTCAAGAGTTAAGCCCATCTCATTCTTTTGAGTTTCCCACCTCCTCAAAGCTTCGAGTTATCCCCCTCCTCGGCATTCCTCCTTTTTATCAAATACTAAGTGTACTTCTCCCAAAACCAACCCCCCTCTCATCTCCGTGAGACCATTGCTTTATAGATCCATTTTCCTCCTCCACTTGCCTTCTTGTTTACTCCACCGCCCTCCATAAGAACCCTCGAGCCCCCAAAACATTAAATTGATTGCTTGTTTTACAATCCAATTCATAAATATATATTATTTTATAGTACTTCTTTTCTCGAGCAGTTCAATGGTATTAAGACTAGTTAGGTTGGATTTGATGGGTTGAATGTACATTATTTAATGATTCTTGAAATATTCATTTTAAGTCATTCACGAAGGCGGTGGATTCAATATTAGTCTTATCCTCCATTTAATAGGTTGAATAAATAATAATTAAATACTATCATGTTGACCCTTTCAAATTTGAAGTGGTAGTTTGTTTTAATTATAAATATATATATAAAAATCAAATCTCAAATCGGTTGTCTGACATGACAGTAATTTATGAATATAAATTTAATTGAGTTTTTATCTTAACCTTCCTCATTTAATAATTTAATAATTTAATAATACTCCTTTCTCGTTTCATAACAATAAATTAATTAATTTAATATTGCAAACACGTTCACTTACCCACTTATGATTTATTTTATTCCAATAAGGACACATTATCATTATTTACATTAGTTTAAATAATAATAATAATAATATTAAATATTAATATTAAATAATCATAATAATAAATATTAATGGTGATTTAAGTACCTTAGCACTAATCTAACATACTTAATTAATAATGAGTACCTTAGCACTAATCTAACATACTTAATTAATAATGAGTACCTTAGCACTAATCTAACATACTTTTATTGATAGACGAAGTACTCTTAAGGGTTTAATTAATCAATATTAACAATTAGATAGTACACGCTTCCAACATTAATGTTTATCTGCTATACTTCCTATTTCCAATACCTTCACTTGATGAGAATTACAATTGGCGGCAATTATTTTAATTGTTCATTACAATGTTTACATATATGACTAATTAACTTTATTTTATACATAAGCAAATCGATCATCTATTACTCATGTCGTTTACCCAAACCTTAACTGAGTTATCTATGACAACTTATAACATTGTTAAATATTGATAAGTATGTCGTAAACGGATACTATCGCACATGTACAAAATGTGCATGCGTGGCCAGCGTATGCACAGGTCTGACAGGTACTATAAACATACATCATATTTCCTATGCCTAACAGCTAACTAATACTAATAATACTTCATGCGAATAGAACAAGTATATTACATTTATCATAACATTACTTAAAACATCATTGGTTATCTTATGAGTTTTTAAGATTTCATTTCATTATTTTTATGATTACATCAGTTCAATCAATCAAGTACAAGGAAATGTACCTACTACCACTAACTCGAGATCAAGGAATACCCAACCCTCAACAGTACTCACTAAAATATCCTCCCATCCTAACCTGCGTCCGCATCCTCCCTATCCTTCCTCTGCTAGTACAAAAGTGGATGTCAGCTATACTGACCTAGCCACATAGAACGTGAGAGCGGTAGCATCGGCTAACTAGCGGACCTATCCTCTCCTAGCAGGCATCCGACCATCGTCATCACAACATCTTGGGGAGCGTGTCTCAGCACGGCCCTCCCACGACCTCGGGTATCATAGAAACATAGGGTGGGCAATACATCCATCCCTCTCAACATACTGGGTCTACGCCCTTATCAACTCATACTTTGTTGCTCTCGAGATTATTGGTTTGTGTCATCGTATCATCAACTTTGGTAAACAAGGCTCTCTGCAAAATAGGTACTATACCATACTTCGTATCAAGTATCCCGCTATTACATAGCCCTGGTGTCCTGCAGATTAGTACTTTGCATCCATACATTTATAACAATATTTCCATTCTATCATCGTCTGATCCATATTGTCAACATCATTTATTTTCTCACATAAAATCATTAAATCGATCACAGCATAAATACCACATCATATATATCACATTTCATCCAAGACGATTATTAAACATATACTGTCATTATGAAATAAAAGAATCTCGTGATAACTACAACATAGTAACCACATAAACCAAATAACATCATGAGGATGGTAACATCATAACATCATAACCGTAGTATCAGCATGGGCACAGTAACATCCTAAACATAGTAGCAGCATATCATCATGTCTAACATGCCTAAAATATAGTTCACTCTGTCTAGTTCAGTCGAACAGATAGTAAGCAAATAAAGTGAAAGGTGTCTAACTCATAAACACGCCTAGTCAAAATATGGGGCGTTACACTTATGTTAAACTAAAAGATGACACTTATGTTAAACTAAAAGACAACACTTGCATGCCGACACTTAAGTTAGCCACGTAACTAAGTGGGCAAGCTTTCAGTTAAGGGGCGAGTTCATCCTAAGACTTGATTTAGTGAGTTAATGCACTGCATGAGAAGTGGGGCACTCTTCTTCATGCAAGATTGATTCATCCAGATGGACGGAAAGTTCATCATGAAGTCATAAGATAAAAATAGAAGCCAATGCATGTGAAGAATATATAAATATGTTATATAGGATTGATGAATTCAATGTCAAGTGAATTCTCTTCTCCCTTGAAGGTAAGACACTTTTATTTGTGTAGGATAATTCTCCAAGAAGGCAATTTGCAGTTTTTGCATGTGATGCACCATTACCCATGCAACCATTCGCTACATCTTGCATGACAATGATTCTTGCTTGTTATTAATGTGTTGGGCACATGTCAAGTTGATACAGTTGATATCTATTCTCTATTTCTCAGTATTCTCTCTTATCTAGCACCTGGGGTGCCGAAAGCAATCTGCTATTTTGTAAAAGACATTCTTTGCTATCTATCATAATTATACTTTGAAGATTTGCCGGGGTTTTCCATCCTCATTGTTTTGAGGGTTTTCCCCAGGGCACATATTGTGTTATGGTTGAATGTTTCATGTGATTGAATGGTTCATTGATTAAAGTATTCAATATTTCCGCACTTACAGTTTTAAAGTTCAAAGCTCATCATATTTGCTCAAAAATTAATATAAATTACCTTGATAACAAAAAAATGTTTATTCTAATCCATGGATGGCTCATTGTGGCCTTCTAAGATATGGGGTTTTTCTACTTCCAAATACTCTTAACAAAATTAGAGAATTGAATATCATAATTATAAATATTTTATTTTCTAATAGAAATTGAGCTATTTTCAAGACATTGCGAGAGCATACCGTGATTCACTGTGTCTTTTAAATTGGATAAAACAACTACTCCTTCCTCCTTTGGCCCATTTTGATATGGAATATATGAAATATTTGGAGATTCTATGACCTTTTTAGGAGTGGCTGACCATTCCTTTGAAACCTTATTACCTCCATAAACAAGAATCGCTTGATCATCGTCTACCTTGAGGTCCTTTGCTTCCTTTAAAACTTCCTGGATCATGAAGCCTTGAGCTTCTTCTTTCACCGAAACTTTCTTTCCCCAAGATCATCCTTTTAGTTTTTTCATACAATCTTTCCACAAGTGCCCTACTTCATGGCAAATAATGCATTAGAAGGGCATCTTCCAATCATATAGCCTTTGTAGATGTTTCCAAGAACTCCAATCAATTTCAAGATTGGCAAGAAGTTCCTATCAACCTCTACTAACATGTTGACAATCAACCGATCTTCCATACTCCATTAAAATTTGGTTCTAGGGCTATAAACCTTCCCAACAAATTCCTCAAATTTTCCAATATTTCTTTGTTCAAAAGCTTGATTGGGAGTCCTATCAATAACGTCCACACTTATGGTATATACATGACCTTGCTTCTAGGATTGAAGCTCAACCTCCACCACTTTAAGTGCAAACATAAAATTCCCCACAACCATTGTCAACGGAGAATTGCCTCATTGTCTTTTGAATTCCTAAATAAAAAATAGATCCAACCCTAGAGTATAATATGGAATTTTGGAGAATACCGTGTAAACATTTTCGAGTTTTCTTCCAGCCAACTTCTAAGAGAACCAACACTCACCTCCTTTCCTAGAAACACCAAGAACTGCTTTCTACATCAATGCTTCTACTTCCTCCATGCTAATGTCTCAATTTAACACCATTTTTACACGTTCTTTCATGGGCATAATACATTTTTGTTTCCACCTTGTCTTGCTTACATTTTTTTTCCACTCATCCTTCATTCCTTTTAATATTTTCTCATATAGGACCTAACTCTTGGCATTGCACTCTTATAATAGTCTCCTTAGCTATTCTTGGACCACTACCAGGGCAACCAAAGGCACGGACTATGGATTGTTTTGCGATAAGGACATAGTCCCCCTGAACCACTTCTTTAATTGTCCTTTGAAACTATCCCAAGATTCATGTCGCTGTCATGGATAATCCCCTGTATAGGCCCCTTCAATGAGCCAACTGATCCATCCCTTTGAATTAAAATTAATTTTAATGATCTATCAAGCACCTCCCCAGAAATCCATTATTCCCTATAGACACATACCAAATGACATCGATTGAATGGATATGTATCTAGATGGTAGCAACAAATACTAGTTTTATATATTACATTTATTCATGTTTAAATGGGTGTCTACTGATATCTCTATTCAATATACTCAATACCTCACTTAGATTTAATACTTCATTTCTTTTATTTTTTCAAAGCAAGAAATGCTTATGTTACTCAAGGCTATCAACCTACTAGCATCCTTATATCTATCTTGATGCGCTATTGCATCATTATGTATAAACTTAATTTGGACACCTATAATAACTATGTTGGTAGTGAGTATGGGGGTAGGCTTCCACTCCAACCAAAAGCATATAGATTTTTTCATTGTTACGTTCTTGAATCATTAATATTTTTTCTTAGGATGAGAAGAAGACAAAAGACAAACTCTTATTCAAATAGAAAAAAATTAAGAAGATATAAACACTATGCAACATTAAAATTTTTAATTTTTTTATTAAAAAGAACACACAATAATAGAAAAACATAAAAAAATAGTTTAAAAATCTAATTCTTGGAAACTAAAACAAAAACTAAATCCAACACTTGTGCATGTCTCGTGACATTTGAGTCGTTGTGCCAAGAATCTAAAGACCCTGAATGCCTGCCCATGCTGTTTTCCTGTGGAAGTCTAAACTATTTTAACGAAATCTCTATCTGTTTGATTCGGCGGATGTATTTGAACTGACAGCAACTAAGAAACGCCCAAAGCCGGAAAGAACTTTCTGCATCTTCTGGCCATTTACAGGGCAGGGCCGAGATCGAGAGATCAAATCTCCTGCCCCACAATTTCTCCCGTGGATATTAAGTCTGTAATGTTTTTGTGAAGTCGGTAATATTTATTTCTCAAAAACCCTTCTACAGAGTCATTTCATCCGTGTCTGGCTGCAGAAACCAGTTGTTCAAGACTAAATTGAAGACGATGAAGAGAGGTTACGAAGAAACTTCGTCATCTTCCTCGCCTCCGCACTCAAAGCCTCGGCTCTCGTCTCACAATGGTAACTCGTTTTTATATATTTTCAATGTACATGAAATATACCGAGCATCGCTTATTTTGTTCATGGAATAGTTCTATTTTCTTTTGGCAAATTTTAAATCTCAGAGGGTAAAACATTAAGCTTCCGGGCTAGGGCAAATATAAGTTATATAACACAACATTTTTTAAAAATGTCGTACATATTGACTTACTTCTGTTAACACGAATTATTACGAATTCGGCATGAGAAAATCTATAGAACCTACAACATAATTTGCACCACGCATTCTCTGAAAGTAGAAATTTAGGTTCCAGTTTGAAGTTTTTTTTTAACAAACTGCGATGTCAAGTTTCTTTACCTGTAGTTTCTGTTAGCATAAATAGCTACGGATTTTGTATTACAAATTTTGCAGACGCAATTGCGAAACCTATCTAAGGCATTGGCAAACAGGGAATTTAGGCTATTAAATGTTGAATCTTTGTAAACCTGGATATTGTTAATGTTTTTTAAAATTATACTATATTTATGATTCTCATTGCTACGGGCATTTACACAGGCGAAGATCATGGTGTCGAAGATGATAGCACAAAATCTCTGGCACGAAAGGTGGCCGACCATTACAGCTCTCGCAGTAATCAGACACTAGAGGAGAGGGAGGCTAGTCCTATTATTCACATGAAGAAGCTTAACAATTGGGTAATTTATCCCCTTTTTATTGTACGGATGATTCTTTTTGAAATAAAAGAAGTAACTGCACTTGTATTTCTACACTGGATGTACTTTGAGTCCCATTGACTTATTATAATAGTTGTTGGTCGGACATTAATAAAATCATCTTATCTTATACACTCATTAGCTCAACACCAGAAAGAGGAGAAATGATCACCGCTGTGGTCATGGATTGGTGTCTCCTTCTTCCTGGAGCACCGAGCCCCTTCTTCCTGGAGCACTAAGCCCAGGATCTCTTGCTGTCAAGCGGAACAACTGAAATTCTGGCTTTCTAATTGTATATTGACACTAATGAATTAATGTTTTGTATTGGCATTTCGTGATTAATTTCTTGTACCTTTTCGGTTGTGCATTGTCGCTACAAACTGTGTTTTCTAATTGATATTACGTGTTTACGGACTTCATCTTGTCACAGATCAAGAGTGTGTTGATTCAACTCTACACGCATCGAGATGATGTTGTTCTTGACCTTGCTTGTGGAAAGGTATGGCATTTTTTATGGCCTTTGCAATCCAACTGGAATTTGTATGCAAAATACCGGCTGTATATTCTGACCATTATAGCATTACTCTCGCAATACATAAAGTGCCGCGAGTCGAATGATTAAGAAATTGATTGAGTTGATTTTATCGAAGTCTCTTTTTAGTTTTTAGCGTTTTGTGAACAATAACTTTTGGCAAGTTAGCATGCGTTTCTTTTGACGAGTTAGCATGCATTTTAAAATTATCAGGCAAGGTGTTTCAGTAGAGAAAACTGCAAATTAGAAGTTGCTTCTATTCTGTCCAAAACCAGAACAAGGAGGAAAATTTGCCTTATGAAACAGTGGTTCTGCTATAAAAATTGGAGAGCTGCAGAATCGACTGCTAAGAAGGTTAAAGAGCACGTGTTTCTGATATCAACTATAGATAGATAAATCCAAATATGTTGCAGAAGTATTCAGTGTTATCATAACCAGATATTGTCCAGTACAGTAAACAACAATAGTGGCTATCCACCCATGCGAGCTATCTGTTACAGGTTTAAAAAAAGAGCACTTTCAAAATTTCAGAAAAGGGGAAAGCAGTGTAGCACAGGGACCCATCCCCACCGCTGGGGGTCATGTCCCCTACGTTTCCCTATCCCAGGGACTTGGGGACTTGCCAACCCCTGAAAACAGTCAATGGAATCAGAGAGCCAAATTAGATTTTCCAGATAGATTTTGCCAGATCTATGAGGTCTTCTATTTGGAGTTGTACTTCCAGGTATGAGATCAATTTGATGTTCATGATCTCTAGATGGAGGTAGCCCCTTAGGAATTTCTTGGAAGGCTGTATGATGCTTTTCCAAGGTACATTTTATTTCTAATGGAATATCATCTTCCTGCTTCACGTCTATAGAATAAACTTATAAAGTCTAACAATAACTCCACTACAACCCTTTTGAGGAGCTTTTCCATTCTGAGGTGGAGATTTTAACCCATTGAGTTCATATTCAATTCCTTCAAATTTGACTCATGAATAATTCATTATAATTTGTAGAAACTGCATTCAAAGTTCTTAGCCATTGAACAAGATTTTAACTGATTGAATTCATTTTAAATTCCTTCAAATTTTACTCATGAATAATTTATTATAGTTTGTAGAAACTGCACCCAAAGTTCTCAGCCGTTGAATCCCCAGAACCACATCTACTTCACCCAAAGTTCTCGGCCATTGAATCCCCAGAACCACATCTACTTCACCCAAAGTTCTCAGCCATTGAATCCCCAGAACCACATCTACTTCTCGAATAGGAATGCCATACATGGGGCTTGATAAGTTATAGTCTCCCATATTAAGTTTGAGGTTATGGCATTTTCCTACACAATCAATGCTCCAACCATTAGCAACCAATAGTTGAAAATTCTGGGTACACAAAACAATTGAGATGCTCTCCTAATCTTTTATCAATGAAGTTATGGATACTACTTGAATACACAAGTATTATGACTTTTTGCTTCTTGATGTATCTTGTGATCTTGAGGGTTTGGGGCACTTGCCAATGCATGAACTGGTGCAGAATTTCTCTTTTTCCCACGCTTGTAGGTTCACAATTTCTTTCTCACTCATTTATAGTAGTGCCTATGTTTCCTCATCATTATTTCTGTTTCTTGACATTTATGCCTTTTTGACCATTTTCTGTTACAATCAAAGCATAGTCCATTTGTGCGTCTTTTGTCCATTTCCTTTTGCTTGTCATTAAGGGTGTTGCTTCATGAATTGCTCATCTTTCCAACTGGCTTCTTTTGGAGGCATCTTCTTCCACTTGTTAGGTACTTAATGGTTCCCTTTTGAAGAAAAAGATATCGTCAATCTATAACCTTCTTTTGGTTCAAGAAACACTTTTCCTTCTTTGTTTAATTTTGGAAGTTCAATCTGTATTGGAATAGTTTGTCCAACAAACTCTTTTAGGCAGGAGACAAGGAAGACCTTATGAATGCATGAAGAAGGAAAATCTAACTCATAAGCCACTTTTCCAATCTTGCAAAGGATCTTGGTGGGTCCATAAAATTTTGGAGCTAGTTTATGATTCTTCGTTTGTTTGAGACTGGATTGCTTCTACAATTGGAGTTGTAGATAATACCTAATTCCACACCTCAAATTGTGTTTCACTGCGAGGTTGTTCTACTCGCTACTTCATCTTGTTTTGGACCGTTTAAAGGTTTTCTTTAATTATTTGCAAATTTTCTTGAGTCTACCACCTATACTTTGGAATGGATACTAGAAGCTAGATATCCATAAAGAGCTTGAAATGAAGACATCTTAGTAGTTGTGTGATAAGTCATATAATATCACCATCTACTGTAGGAATCCTCTCAACCCATTTGGAGTGTTTGTTTGAAGATTAGCAATGAAGGTAACCCTCTAAACATTACTACACTAATTATGTCTGACCATCTATTTGTGGATGATATGTCGAACTCATGGCTAATGTTCTTGTTTTCTTCCATATATCCTTCCAAAAAATTGCTAGTGAATTTTGGATCTCTATGACTTACTATCACCTTAGGAAGTCCATGAAGCCTATGAATTTCTTTCATCAAAACTTTTGCCACTTGGCTTGCAGTATATGTACTTTGAATTCCACAAAAGTGTGCATATTTGGTGAGTCTATCCACGACTACAAAAATGTCATCCTTACCTTTTGATTTCGGTAATCATGTAATGAAATCCATTGATATCTCTTCCCATTTTTGATTTGGTATGTGTAAGGGTTGTTAGCTTTTGGGGTTACTTCAAAAGTGTTTACACCATGTTTGGGAGTGTTTCATGAGATGTGGGGTGCATGGTGTATGATTAGCCCTTGGATTGTTTCATGATGGATTTGCACATTGGAGGTGGCTTGCATAGTGATGCTTGACCTCATATGGATGCTTGCTTAACATTCTTCCTTGGAGTGTTGGAGGCTTGTGACTTCTTCATGTAGGTGGCATATGGAGGGAGTTTGCTTGCTTGGAGGATGCCTTGCATTGGAGGATGGGTGTTGGGAATTTTAGAGGAAGGCATTGAGCCCTAGATGACATGGGGTTACATGGATGCTTACATGGAGTCTTGCACTTGACTTGAGGATGTTCGGGTTGAGGGAGTGGACTTGTAGCAGGTGGAATCGAAGATGGCACATTGACTTGAGAAGCATTGGAGCATTTGGAGGTGTTGGACCTCGGATGAGGAGTGAGCCTTGCTTGTGGATCGTCGTCACCTTGTGGTTTGACACATGTCACTTGTAAGAGGAGTGCTTCACGTGTGTGGAAAATTCGTCCCATCACCAGAGTTGGGCAAGAATGAGGCCCCACATCAAATATTAAGTGTCCAAACATAGTAAAAATGACATTAGGGGACCCCCTTACCTTTACCAACCATTGCACTTACCATTTCCAAAGTTAACTTAGCCATATTTGATTTTCCATCATTAATTAATTGCTGGTTTTATTTCTGAAGATGTATTTTGCACTTTTGACCCACTTATATTGCTCGGATTGACGAACCGTCTGCTGCAATGCGATCATAGACCCTAAATATACTAGACATGGTCACTAGAACGGCCACGATCCATCAATTGAGCACTGTTTGCCCAAAATCAAAGATTTTTAATTAAAACAGGTCCCTGGTGACCAGTAATAATTAAAAATCTCACTAATGCTTCAACATTTCTTCGATCTGACACTTGGAGGCTCACATGGGACCCCAACACATGATAAATGACCAAAATCAAAGTTTTGGTTGCAACTTTTTTTTTCGGGCCCATTTTTGGCCTGGTCAAACTAGTTTGACCAAGTCAACTCTGGTCAAAATGGCAATGGCTGAAACCTGCATGCAACATAAAGCGCCAAGGCTTCCTTATTTATGTTAGTACATTACTAAAAATATATAACGACGACATGGTGATCATAATAAAAATATGTTAATAAAAACAGGCCCCAGGTGAGGTGGGCCCACCACCTCCAACAAAGACTCAAAACTGCTATGCACACTTATAGACTTGGTTACTTAGCTAACTTTGGGTGAGGTGGATAAACAAGGTGAAAAGATAGGGGAAGGACAAAGACCATGACCATGTGATCCTTCGGAAAAACGGGGAAAGTGGGACCCATTGACATGAGCATACCATGATAACACAAGGGAAGGGCGGTGCCTCACAAATGGGTATAGTGCAGGGAAACCACCACTAATCATCTAACACACACCTTGCAACTCACATCCGTGCCTTCAAAAGACTCCGTGAGGATCTTTTCTAGAGCCGCCATGACTGAGTGTCCGACAAACTGTAACTTGAGACTCTAGGGGACAATTCGCATAGATGTCCCTTACTCCATTTCACTTCCTTGCCCTGCAGGGCTAGGTGAGGAAATAACCAATACAATGCTCTGATATATATGGTTGGCCTGTGTCTGTGTGTGTTCAAAAACACATTCTTGGACTTTTCATTTCACTTTCATACTTAGCCTTTTTGGCTTGGTTTACATTCAGATAGCCTTTTTGGCTTCATTTACATTTCATTACATTTCATGGCCCTATTTGAGCTACATACATATCTCAAAAGATATAACAATGGCGCTCATACTGCAAAGTAATGGGGGAAAGTGTGTATGCTTCGATGACCAATGGGGAACACCCAGTGGGTCTACACAATCCTATACTGCATTGCAACATCGGGGACAACCGACAGGAGCAAATCCCAGGTTTGAGAGTGCATCTCACACATTAAAGAGCTGAGGCACAATAAACAGGGAGTCATGATACTCAGGGATCAATGGGGAAGGGGATCCTCAAGGCCACAAATCAAGGTCCAAGTCGGGAAAGAACAAAAAATGGATGAGTCCGATGGGTGGAAGGAAGTGACAGGTGGATCCAAGGTTAGCTGCCTAGGAGGACGAAATGACCAAGTCTATACCAATAGTGGGGACAGGAACCAATGTGCATATACAGGAGTCTACTGAAAGAGGTGGACTGACCTCACCAAGGGCCATCAACATCATAATAAAACATAAGATCACCACATCAGACATCATACATCTAGTCCATGTACTATCATAAATAAACAAGTCTGAAAGCAAACATCATGAGCAATATCCATAAAATGCTATACCTGCCATACCATATACCTGCTGCTGAAGCTGAATTTGTAACTGGATCTCTACTGAATCCGGGCAATAAGTGGCAAACCAGCTGTACTCTGTAATGCTCTCATCACAATATGGCTAAGTAACTCTCTCAATGGGATCATGCAAAGCTCGGCAAGGAAGGGGGACCCTGTAGTCACTGCTCTGTACCATCAAAGTACAATCTGTCCCCTCTGATATCTTTGCTTCGGGCAATCTCAATACAAAAAATGCCCCCTCTATGGCCATTCGATCTCTGATCTAGAAAAAAAAATGTAGTATGGTCCCTGACCACACAATCTGCAGCATGGTAGCTCCAGCTAACATGGATGTGATAACAGGTTCTAGCAAAGTGCAGCTATGGAAATAGAATAGCTGTCACCCGCGGCTACTTCCCTACACTTCTAGTGGCTTGGATAAAACACTAAGGGGGGATTCCCTAAATGTAGCCAAGTCTTAAGAAGATTGGCAAATAACTTAGATTAAGGTTTGATTGGAAGGTATATGAATTAAGTTGAAGTTTACAATTATGAAAGAGTGACTTACAGCTTGATCACAACATTGTTGAATTGGTTATAATATGAAACAAGTAAAAGAAACCAATGTTATTAAATAATTGGTAAGTGAACAAGGATAAACTTGTTGCATGAAATATATCAAAAAATGTGCAATGAGGATTTAAATATGATCATTGTAGTACAACTCATTAAACATTATTGATCCATGAAAGAAAGCTAAATTAGCCTTAAAAATAGAGATATGACCATGTGGTTAATTGTAATAAAATTCCAGCAACATATATGTGTGAAGATAAGTGCAAAATTGTTGAAAATAACAAGTAACTATTGAAGAAATTTAAAGTGTAAAATTCAGAATGCCTTAGTTACTTGAGTATGCCATTAACATGTAGGAAAAGTGTGTTAACGACAATTAAATTTTAGATCTAAGTACATGAACCATCATAAGCATAGATCTGAAATAAGATTATAAAGTGTTTGTTTTAGAGTGCAAGTAATGATATTGTGTAAACAACTCCAAAACATATAAAGTTTAGTTCATTTAAAGATAACAAAATTAACCATGGTGAACTAAACAAAAAATTTAAAGTAAACCATTAAAAGCAAGTAAAGATAACCATGTAACCATTATAGCACAAGATTATTGAATTGAAGTGCAACCCCAAAGGGGATGATTTAGGTGTTCTTCACTTGTTTTAATGTATGAGATAAAATATTAATTTCCAGATTTAAAACAAAAGAACAATGCTTAAAAGGAAATGGAAAAGATGAATTTTAATGGCTAAAAGAAGTGAATGGGAAAGATTTAATGACAAATGCCTAAAGTCTAGTGAAAGGGCATGGGGTCATGATAGAAGAGAGTAGATCTCTTGATGATGAAAGAGCAAGAGTGGGCGGAAAACTTCACACCTTAGGCATGGTCTTTGATAACCAAGTAAGAGGATTCCTGAAAACCCTCTAATAAAATCTGCAAATATACAGGGATTTCACAAGTTGAAAATCCTCCAATAAATCGGCAAATATATGGGGATTTCACAAGCTGAAAATCCTCCAATAAACTTGCAAATATGAAATATGTGAAGATAAACTTGCAATAGATACTACACAATCCACAAAGAGATGCAAGATTTCAAATATTGAAATATTACTATGTAGTTATCAAAATCTATGTAGTATTATGTAAGATACTACCTTAGTTTCCATGCATTCTTGAACAAAAGGAAGGAGTTCTTTGTTGATTTTCACCATTAAATCCACAATTAGCTTCTAAGATTTACCCAATATACTATCATACAAGATTTACTCCAAATTCGCTTTTCATTAATGGATCAAAGCTTACAAGGAAACCTCCATCGCTGTCAAAACTTATAACTGTACTGTACACTAAAAAATGGAGCACAATAAAAAAACTTATAGATGAAATCTTCCCATAAAAAACTGAGAACTCAGCCCAATGCTTGCTGGGCACTGTGTGGACTATTTGTAGGCTTGTACAACCCTGTCCGTATGGATCTGTATGTCTGTATGGATATGTTGTACGGCTCTGCATGACTATGCAAATCTGTTGTACTTGCAGTTTGCATGTTGAAATCTGCTTGGTTGCTCTTCCTAGCTCCTCTCCGACTCTAACTTTGCTATTTGGATAATTACTTCACCTCCCGACCAAACTGTCTTTGAGTGAATAATAAATGTCTTATCCCTCTACCTTGACCTACCTTTATACTCTAGCTGAAACCCTAATCTACCAAAACTTTAATCTCTTGGTGAGATGTACGGTTGAGATTAGTCTAATAACTAGTGTATTAAAATTACACTTTATTGGACTTGGCTAATTAAAAAGTGAATTACAAAATAGATTTGACTTGGACGACTTCACATATGTTTAACACAACTTGTGTGGAAGTTCCTGTCGGAGCTACAAACATCAACACTACCTCTTAGCGAGGAAGGAATTTTGGACCAATCCAAGTTTGTCTTTGAATGCTTCAAAATTCCCTTTTTCCAAGGGCTTTGTCAGAATATCAGCTTCCCGTTGATCTGTGGGTATATATTGAAGCTTTATTGCTCCCTTTTGAGTTTTGTCCCGTATGAAGTGGTATCTAATCTCTATTTGTTTGGATCAATCATGAAATGTTGGATTCTCAGAGTTTGATACATTTTTGATTGTCATAGTAGATCACTGTGGGATCCAACTCCTCATCAAATAATCTTGTAAGTAACTTGCGAAGCTAGATGGCCTCACAACTCGCTGTACTAGCTGCCATATACTTTGCCTCTATTGAGCTAAGTGCCACAGAAGTTTGCTTCGTACTGAACTAAGATATCATTGCAGATCCCAAACTAAAGCAATACCCTGAAGTGCTCTTCCTGTTTGTTGCATTGCCTGCCCGATTTGAGTTTGTATACCCCTACAACTTCTCTTCACCATCTCCAAGATATTTGAGACCATACTCCACTGTGCCCCTCAAATACCTGAGCACATATTTCGCTGCTACCTAATGCTCTTGTCTTGCCTCCACCTTGAATTGACTCAAGGTGTTCACTGTGAAACATATATATTGTCTAGTGTTGACCGAATGTTTAAGGAACCTATCAGTTGCCTGTACAATGTGGGATCCACCAACTCTGAATTTGAAGCTGTCACCTTCTTCAAATTGGTGATCATGGTTGTGGCCATAGGTTTGCAATCTTCCATCCTGAATCTCTTTAGGATCTCAAATGCATACTTACCCTGCCCAAGGAATATCTCCCTCAGACCTCCAAACCTAATAAGTAATGCATCATGTCGATGTCCTTCATCTTGAACTTAGCTGCCATATCTGTTTTGCACCTTGCAATGAGCTTCTCTGAACCTATAAGAAATAGGTCATCTACATGCAACACCGAAATAAGCAGATCAACTTCGACAAATATGAAATATAAGTTGGGTTCTATTTCACTTTTGATGAATCCATACTTTGCAAGTACCCATTGATCCTGGGATACCATATTCTTGATGCTTGTTGAGTCCATACAAGGCTTTCTTAAGCTTGCAAACATGGAACTCCTTCCCATTTACCTCAAAGCCCCGAGGTCGCTCTATGTACTCTTCTTCCTCAATTATCCCATTGAGGAAGGTTGTCTTCACATCCAACTGTTTTATCTTCCATCTCATATTGGAGGCCAAAGACATCATTGCTCTAATGGAAGTGTACCTGGCAAGTGGAGCAAAAATTTCCTTGTAAACCACTCCCTCTTTTTGGGAGAACCCTCTCGCCACAAACCTCGCTTTGTACTTCTCTACGTTTCCATCTGCTGCATGCTTGATCTTGTAAAGCCATCTGGAAGTCACTACCGACTCCCCCTCCTGTCTTGGCACAATGTCCCATACATCATTCTGCATGATGGAGGTGTACTCTTCCACCATGGCATCTCGCCATACCTGTTGGTCTGCTGTCTCCTGAAAATTGGAAGGCTTTGAATCTATGATGCTGCTCATCAATGCCATGTAGTTAGGAAACTTCTTAGGAGGCTTGCTCTCCCTAAATGTGCTCCTAGGAGCCTCACTGTAATTCTGAGCATCCCTCAATGCCTGTGTGTACCATCAAGGTATCCTGCAGAACTTGTAGGATTTGGTGGCTCCTCTGGATTTGAAGGTTGCTGCCATGAATTAGAAGTAACTAGTGACTGTGGTTCAACCTTTGGAGCTTCTTGCTCGTAATCCTCTGTCATTGGTATTGGCTCATGAGACTTCCTAGATGCAAATTCCTCCTCAAACTTTACATCCATGCTTACATTTGTCTTTTTCTCCCCTAGAATATAGAACTTGTAGGTTTTGAAGTCTCACTATAATCAACAAACAAACCCTTCTTGCTGGAGGGCTCCAACCTGGTCCTCTTCTTTACTAGTATATGGATGTAAACTAGACAACCAAAGATGCAAACATGACTCACCTTTGGCTTCACACTAGTGAATGCCTCCTTTGGTGTCTTATCCCCCAAAATTTTGTGAGGATACCTATCCTGGATGTAGATTGCTGTGTTGCATGCTTCTTCCCATAGAAACATCAGTAAATCTTGGTCATGTATCATGGCCTTAGCAACCTCTATGATGGATCGGTTCTTCTGCTCTACAATCTCATTCTGTTGTGGGTTGTACGGAGCAGTGAACTCCCTCTTGATTCTTGCATCCTTGCAGAAATCATCGAAATCATTGGAGGTATACTCACCCCCATTGTCCAATCTCAAAACCTTGCTCTTCTTCCCTGTCTGGTTTTGTAACATACATAATAACAACAAATAACAATAAATAAATAATAATAACACTAAACAAATAATAATAACAATAAATAATATTAATAATAATAATTAAAAATTGATAATTGATAATTAATGATTAATGAAAGGACACATCCTGTCTAAAAGATATGACCTATTGAAAGGCTATGACTTACCATTGTGACCAGTCAATGCTATAATAACACTGTCACATGGTCATTGTATCATCATCTCATTATTCATTTATTCAATTATATTTTATCCTATATGGATTTATGTTATCTATCCTATCTATTCTGGATGCTTCTTATATGAATAGCAGTTCATCACATTGGTATCAAAGCCCCTTCTTGGGTACCTGCGTTGATTTTGACTTTTAGCCAAACATAAAATTCCAGAGTTTCTGTGATTACCAAAATCAGGCCCTTGGCCACCTTCATCTCTTAGAGTTTATCTAATTTCCAGGTCAGTGACCACAAAGGACTTTGGATATTTAAAGTTCAGAAGTCTCTAGAAAAAATTATTCCGCTGCAAATTATAGAAACACCAAGTCAAGCATACTTCTGAATTTAAGAACTTGACAAGAAATACGAATGAAGTCGCAGATATAATCAGTAATCATTGTGAGATCGTGGCTATTACAATATAATCTATGTAAACAACGAAAACATCCACCACATGCACTCGAACAAATAATTAGTGCGGAAGGATATCGAGCTGAAAATATTTGAAATATTTTGAATACCATAAAGCATTCATTGAAAGACACTAGCGAAAAATAATCTTAGGAAGTCGTGGTTAAGTCAATTCGCCACAAAAATAACCACTTTTCGTCGTTGAGGGATTGCCATCAAGGGTGCATATCTAGGGTGGTTGTTGTTTAGGGAAGAGTGGTCGCTTGTGTTATTTATTGAGAATACTAAATTTGGAATCCTTGGAATCCAGTGGTTGTAATATTACACCCGAGAATTGTCAATGTAGAAGTTGCGATTGGTCATTGGTGTGTTGATTTCTGTAGAGTACAAATTAAGGGTTTAAATACTCGGGTTTTGTACTCTTGGGTTTTGTCCGGGGGTTTATACCCAGAAAGATTTGTGTTGTCTCCATTGATGTGTTGGTGTTATATTTCTTTCAGTGTTTATTTTCCGCTGCATAGTGAAGAAATCCATGTGTGGTTAATTGTGGCAGTTGGGTTTAATTAAAATTAATCTGGCATACATTAACTCAAGTTGGATTTTAAGGAAATTTACACAACTCAGCCTGGGGCCAAGAGCCATTCTTCAAGAATGGAGGCGCTTGGTCAGTTACCAAGTTGTTGACCTTGGTCAACCTTCAGCCTAGGGCTGAAGAACCTGGTCAGGGACCAGGACGTTGATTTAATCAACGTGAAGTCCTAGATTGAATCTAGGCAAGTGTTGCACTTCTTCTCCTTGGTCAGTAGAGCTACGGGATCTTCTCAAGGGATTGGCCACCCCTTGTTGATGTACCTAGCACATGACCTTGGTTCAGTAAGGAGATCAAGAGAAACAATGATAATCTTCCCTATATATGATGATGTACTTGAACGGATGACCAAGAGACCCATTGATGGTCCAAGAACCCCAATGGGTAACTAAGAGACCCCTTTAAGGTCCAAGAGCCCACTTGTTGAAATTCAAAAGCTAAGGGGTCAAAGGTTAAAAGATAAAGTTAAAAGTTAAATTTAAAAGATAAAAAAATTAAAAGTTAAAATTAATTTTTAATTTAATTCTTAATCTTTTATTTAAAGATACAAATTAAAAGTTAAAATTAATTTTTAATTTAATTTTTTAATCTTTTAAGTAAAAGATAAAAATTAAAAGTTAAAATTAATTTTTAATCTTTTAATTATTCCTAAATCTAAGGACATGTTCCTTTGATACTCTATAAATAAAGTCTCTCTCACATTTGCAAAAAGATAAGATAACATTATCTCTGATCCAAAAAGGAGAAGTCGTGGGGCATCCTCTCTCTAAAACTCGGTAGCAGCAGCAAAGTGTTTTTTATGTTTCTGGGTCTGTTTTTTATCTCCTTTTTTTGGCAGCCGAATTTGTTAGGGCTCTTCCCTTGTAGCCCTAAGTTGACAGGAAGAGAGCCGAGCCTTGTTAGGGCTGTTATGAGCTGGCCGCAGGTCTGTCAAGTGGAGAGAAGGCTGGCCGCAGGTTTGTCAAGTGAAGAGGAAGCTGGCTGCACGTCTGTTAAGTGAGGAGGAGGCAGGCCGCATTACTGTTCAGTGGTAGAGGGAGCAGGTCGAGCCTTGCTCCAGACTTGTCCCATAATTCTGTGCCCTACACAGAGCTTCTTATTTGACAGCCGAGCTCTGAGGCTCATCTTCTTCAGCAACAGGGAAGTTGCAGCACTGTAAACCCTTCTTTCAGCAGACAGAGACATAACAGGTCATCTTCAGTCAACATCAGTTTTTCCTTAGTCAAAGCTCAGACACAGAAAAGTTAAAGACAACTACAGTATTCTTCTTTATTCTATATCAACAGCTTGCATGGGTAATGACTGTGGTCATCTTGCACAGACTTGATTGTACTATTTTTGTATGTATGCTTCCAAGGCATTTTTGTTGTAAAGGTCCATGTAAATTTTTAGTCATCTCATATTGAGGAAGATTATCATTGTTTGTGGTTTTATTCCTTGAAAGGTTTCCCCGTGAAATTTGTGTTCTTGTGGATGATTGTTCTTCCATTATTTTCTGTTGATGATCTACTGCTGCTTTCAAAGTTTTTAAGTCTGCTAACTATAAGAAGTCTGCTACTCATTTCAACTCTCGGATCCATGTTAAAAATTAACATTATCTTCATTGTACTGAATCTCCGAGTAAGAAAGGGCTGCTGGGTTTTTCCTGAGTTTGGGTTTGCCCAGGATAAACTTTTGTGTCTATTGTTTCTGTGCATAGTTGTTCTTTCAGTGATCCTATATTGTTTATAAATTGAAAGAGATGAAAATTATATTGCTATAATCAAAATTCTAACATGGTATCAGAGCAGTACTGAAGGAGACTATTGCCGAAACTAGGGTTTACCATTTCTTCAGTTTACAACCACAAATTTGGTTCGCCCTTAGCTTCACTGAGCTCGCCCTAGGAAAGCGAACCTTCTTGTGCAAGCATAATTCAATTTTGAAGATTTTTGACCACAGATGAGGAAGAGAAGGAGGATAATTCAACTCGCCTTAGGAGGGCGAATTCATCCGTGGAAGTGGTTTTCCAAGAATCCAAAGTTCATTTTTGACCTAGCTCTTGCTAGGGTTTTTGATCCAGGCTGCAGTTCTACTTCTCAGTCAAATTTCAAGCATCAAGGTTGAAGATAGGCTTGATGGAGCCTCAAATTTCCATTCATGGAAGTCTAGAGTGCTTATTGCTCTAGAAGAAAATGATCTACTAAATCTTGTTGTGAATGGAGTGTCAGAACCTGAAGAAGAAGCGGAGAAGACTCGGTGGAAGAATAATTATGCCAAGACAAGGAGGATTCTAATTGATTCAGTCAAGGATCATTTGATTCCTCAAATTTCTTAGAAGAAGATTACAAAGGCAATGTTTGACACCTTGAAGTTGTTTGAGAACACAAATATTAATAGGGCTCTTGCCCTGAGGCAACAACTCTCAAACATCAAGATGTCTAGATCCGATACTATTGCATCATATTTTATAAAGATCACATAGATCAAGGATCAATTAGGGACAATTGGTGAGATTATTGCAGATAGGGAATTAGTCATGATGACTCTGAATGGCCTCCCTCAATCTTGGGAACCATTCATTCAAAGTGTGATGGGAAGATCTAAGCTACCTAATTTTGAAAGATTATGGGCAGACTGTACACAAGAAGAAACTAGACTTGTGGCTAGAGGCAAGGTACGTGCCCCTCATGAAGAAGATCAAGCCCTCATCACACATACCAATAAAAGAGGAAAGAAGAACTTTGGAAGAAAAGGCAAAGACATACGATCAAGTCTAGCTCCTGATCAAAGGAAGAAGAAAGACCTTTCAAAGGTCCAATGCTTCAAGTGTAGAACGTTCGGCCACTACAAGAATCAATGCACATCAAAGAAGAGGAAAGAACATGCCTCCACAATTGATGTAGATGAAGAAACTCAACCAAATAAATCAAAGAATGCAAAAGAATTCTTCTTCATCTCAGCCCTCTCAGGTACTGTTCCTACTAGTAATGATGTTTGGTTGTTATATAGTGGTGCTTCTAAACATATGACAATTTATAAGGAGTTTCTCTCAAATCTAGATGAGAGAGAATCACACCTAAGAGTTGTTCTTGGAGACGATGCTAGATATATTGTGAAAGGAACTGGTGCCACTTCCTTCCAGTTAGATTATGGTGATTCTCTGCATTTGGGAGAAGTACTATTTGTGCCAGGAATGAAAAGAAATCTTGTCTCTATCTCCGCATTAGAAGACAAGGGTTATAAAGTTGCTTTCTCAGATTGGAAGGTTCTTGCATGGCACAAGAATTCCACTATTGATTCTGCAAGAATAATTGGTGTTCGTGAAGAAAGTTTATACAGATTGACGATACAACCAGTTTAGGCTCTAGTACATGACTCTATCGGTTTGAGTGTGCTATGGCATAAGAGACTTGCTCACTTGCACTATAAAGCTCTTCCTCCTCTAAGGAAGATGGTTACAGGACTTCCTTGGACTCCAAGTTGAACACGATGGCATTTGCAGAGGATGTGCACTTGGCAAGAATGCCAAGGGATCTTTTCCTAACAATGACACCAGGTCCAAGGGAATATTAGAGTTGGTACACTCAAACTTATGTGGACCTATGTCAGTTGCATCCTTGGGAGGATTTTGGTACTACGCGACTTTCATAGATGACTACTCTCGGAAGACATGGATTTACTTCTTGAAGTCCAAGGAATCAGAAGAAGTTTTGAACAAGTTCAAGGAATTCAAGGCCCTGGTTGAGAACCTATCTGGGAAAAGGATAAAGGTTCTAAGGTTCGATAATGGAGGAGAATACAACTCGTCAGAGTTCAGTGATTTCTGTAAGGAAGTAGGAATCAAGGGGGAGTATATCGTCCCTTACAACCCTCAACAAAATGGGTTGCAAAAAGAAAGAATAGATCTATAATTGAGGCAGTCAAGGCCACGATCCATGACCAAAATCTACAGATGTTTCTTTGGGCAGAAGCCTCGAGCATTGCAGTATATGTTCAGAATAGAAGTCTGCACAAGATATTGAAGAATATGAATCCATAAGAGGCCTTCACAGGTGTGAAGCTAGAAGTTGGTCATTTGCGAATATTTGGCTGTCCAGTATACATTTACGTACCCAAAGAAAAGAGAACAAAACTAGAAACTTCAGGGAAGAAGGGTACATTTGTTGGGTACAGTGAATCATCGAAGGCATACTGGATCTACATCCTAGGACAGAGACAGATTGAAGTCAGTAGGGATGTTTCCTTCGAAGAAGAGATTGCCTTCAGAAAGGCTAGAAAATCATCCATGGACAGTGAGGAGCAAGAAGCTCCAAATGAGATGGAGTCATTACCCCCTCCCTCTTCAGCAGTTCAGAGGGAGCCGACTGATCTAGTTGATTCTGTAGATCCAATGGATCTTGTTGATCCCGTAGAGCCAACAGACATTCTTAGAGATTTTTCTATTGGCCGAAAGAGGCCTATCTGGGCTTGATAGACTCTAGAGGATGCAGAGAAGCATGTTGCTCCCCTAGGTACATTTAGGGAGAGCAAGAAACCTTGAAGATATTCAGGATATGTAGCACTGATGTCCCACATCATTGATTCTGAGCCTTCCAGCTATGAGGAGGCTGCCATCCAGCAGGTTTGGAAAGATGCCATGATGGAGGATTTGTGGTTGAGGATTCTCTCAGAAAGAGGGAGTCGATTATGACGAGACATTTTCTCCAGTTGCACGATGCATGACCATCAGATCGATCATAGCTTTAGCTTCAACTATGGGATGGAAGTTACATCAAATGGATGTTAAAATTGCTTTCCTCAATGGAGTGATTGAGGAAGAAGTCTACATTGAACAACTAGAGGGTTTTGAGATTCATGGGAAGGAATCCCATGTGTGCAGACTGAAGAAGGCCTTGTATGGACTCAAGCAAGCACCATGAGCATGGTATGCCAGGATTGATGGATACTTGGTGAGCTTGGGATTCACCAAGAGTGAGGCAGATTCCAACCTTTACTACAAGGTTGAGGATGGTATACCATTGATACTAGTATCGTACGTTGATGATTTGTTTTTCACAGGAGATGAGAAACTTATCGAGTGGTGTAAGAAGATGCTAGCCTCTGAGTTCGAGATGAAGGATCTTGGTCCAATGCATTACTTCTTGGGTTTGGAGGTATGGCAGAGACAGGATGAGATTTTCCTGAGCCAAGAAAAGTATACCATCGATATCTTGAGGAGATTTGGTATGTTGGACTGCAAGTCCATGAACACACCCATGGAGACAAACCTGAAGAAGTTGAGTGACTCAGCTTCCGAGTCAGAGTTGATAGATCCCACCATGTACAGACAACTGATCGGTTCATTGATGTATCTAGTTAACACTAGACTAGATATCTGCTTTGTATTGAGTGCTCTCAGTCAGTTTATGTGTGAACCGAGACAGGTACATTGGGTTGCTGCGAAGCATGTGCTGAGATATTTACGTGGCACAGTGGGATATGGACTGAGATATGCTTCTAGGAGCGATGTATGATTGCATGGATACACAGATTTTGATTGGGCAGGAAGTGCTGTGGACAGGAAGAGCACCTTCAGGTGTTGCTTCAATTTGGGCTTTGCAGTTATTTTCTGGTGCAGCAGGAAGCAACCCTCAGTAGCATTGAGCACTATAGAAGCAAAGTATATTGCAACAAGTGTTGCAGCACGAGAAGCATTATGGATTCATAATCTCTTTGCAATATCTATGCCGTTGGGAGCGCGGAGTGAGAGTGGGAGCAGAGCAAAAAGCCAAATTTTCAAAAGCTCTCGTTTTGGGAGCGTTTTTTATATAGTATATATTTTAATAAATTTTGATCGATTTATATTTAAAAAACATGTAGGATGTTCAACTAGTTATAGAAAACATGGATTAAACCATATAACATCAATTATCTAGTAGTTATAACTTATAACATTATCATAAAATGATCAACCATAACAAATTTTATAGGAGCTTGGCAAAGAAGGGAGGTACCATAACATTGTCATCAGATGATCAACCTAGTAAAGGAGCTTTTAGTATAGGAGAGGTAGGGAGCGCCTCGAGAGCGCCTTGGGAGTGTGCTCCCAAAACTGGGAGTGTTTTGGGAGCGAGCTTTCGAAGGAAGCGAGCTTTGGGAGTGGGAGCGAGGGGGTAGGGGGCGCTCCCACGCAACAAAGTGCAGGATTGTCCGGAAAAACACTTGAGCCTACCGTGATTCACTGTGATAATCAAAGTTGTGTGAAGCTTTCAGTGAATCCTATATCTCATGACAGATCGAAGCATGTGGAGATCAAGTACCACTATATCAGAGATATGGTACGGAGAGGAGCAGTTCAGCGCCAGTATATCCCGATTGATGATTAGGTTGAAAACATTCTCACCAAGCCTCTTTCCGGAGTGAAGTTTGCGTACTTTCGTTAAATACTTGGAGTATTGGAGAATGCTTCCCTCAGTGAGAGGGAGTGCTCTTAGTCCAGGATAGGTGGTCCTTGTAGATCGATAATGAGCTCAGTCCAGGTAGGACAAGCGGTCCTTGTAGATCGATAATGAGCTCAGTCCAGGTAGGACAGGCGGTCCTTGTAGACCGATAATGAGCTCAGTCTAGGTAGGACATGCGGTCCGTGTAGATCGATATTGAGCTCAATCCAGGTAGGACAGGCGGTTCGTGTAGACCGATAATGAGCTCAGTCCAGTTAGGACAGGCGGTCCTGTGTAGATCGATATGAGCTTAGTCCAGTAAGGACTACTATTCCTATGAGGAACATTCTCCTGTGTGGAGAGGACTCTTGTGTAGAGTATACTTGAATCCCTGTGTGGGATGTTGTCCTGTATGGACGATGTTGACCCTTTCTTATAATGATGAGATGTACGAGTCCAACCGTGATGATTAGATGATGTTCAGTTGTTCAAGTCTAGTTGTGATGACCAGATGATGTCGAGATGTGTTCCAGCATGATGATACCTCTCTAGCTAAGAGGGAGTGTTGATGATGTAGCTACGTGAGGTCTCCTTATTAGTCTAGCCAACCTACAAGATAAAAACAATCAATAAATGTATTTTTATAATTTAAAATGACAAGTTGGCCCAGTTAGAAATTTACCAAAAAGTAATGTATAAATAGAAGTGTTGCTCCCCTCATTTGGTCACTCATCTCAAGCAAGTTCGTTCAAGTGAAGAAGTTCGACTTTTTGGGTAGCAGAAGACATTTGGAGTTGATTTCTTTGGGCATCTATTCTTCTTGTACTTTTATCTTCATTGTATTGAATCTCTGAGTAAGAAAGGGTTGCTGGGTTCTTCTCGAGTTTGAGTTTTCCCAAGATAAACTTTTGTGTCTATTGTTTCTGTGCATAGTTGTTCTTTCAGTGATCCTATATTGTTTATAAGTTGAAAGAGATGAAAATTATATTGCTATAATCAAAATTCTAACAGTTATAAAAAGGGATATGAGAAAATTTGTGGTTGTTTGTTAAAGGCATGACTGAAGGATAAGTTAAAAAGATACTTAAAAAATCAAATAATTAGTCTTTTTAATTCTCCCCCAAAAAGAGTTGGTTTATTTCATAAAAAGATATAGAAAGAAAAAGTAAAAGTATTAATATACTTTTATTAAAAAAGAAAAAGAAAAACAGAGATTATAAGGCAAAACTATATAAAGCCTTTGTTATATTAATAACGAAAAAGTGGTATTATGAAGGTAATACTAAGTTTTCATTCAAGGGCATTAAAAGGTTATTAAATCCCTAGTCTTAGGTATAGGGAAAGAAGGATATCAAAGAAATAAGTTTTATAATCAAGGTTTTTTTTGACAAAAAATTCGACAAAAATAAAACGGAGTTTAATGACGAGAAAAAATAAAGATCTTGTACTTTTTCATATTACGTGAATGCTCTATTAAAACTTAAAGGGATTATTCAAGTAAAGGATATTAACATCATCATTTATTTGGGTAACATGAGAAATTATATGAGTGTTGATATCGCCAATCAATTATTAATTCTAGAGTCAAGTATAATTGAAATTGAAAACTCTATTGGTGAAAATAAATATGAATCTAAGGACTTACAACTAACAATTGATGATTATAATTTCACATCCAAATTCGATATTACATCTATGTTTGATAAAGAGGTTGACATAATTCTTGGTTCAACTTGGCTAGAAACACTAGGTACGTTTGTCTTAAATACGGAGAATTTTTTTTTAACATTCTCCTATAAGAAGAAAATAACGTTGCAGGATGTTACAATGAAGCGATGCTTAGAGGTGCCCTCATAGGAGACTTGAAGGACGTATCAAAAGTGATCCTTCAAGATAGCTAGAAGTCAATACAAAAGTTGTGGGATCGACAGAAAGAATGTGGGAAGGTCATCATTGAAGAAGATGAAGAGATTTCTGGCCTAAGAAATCATTATTAGAAACTATAGCAAAAATCATGAAGTCCAAGGAGAAGAAGCGGTGTTTTCAAAAGTTAAGAGAATCAAGATTTCGCGAAGGAATTCAACAAGAAGTTATTTGAATAAGATCAAGAAGCTTCTAGCTTAAGGGACCTTAATTAGAGGTTGCTTGAGCAAATCAAAAGATTAAAAGAGGCCTAGTTAGAAAACCAAGACCTTAAGGACAAAGTTGAAAAGCCAAAGAACGTTGAAGAACTTTCACGCTTAAACGTTCATAATCGAAGTTTACTTACCCATATCAATAAACTAAAAAATGACAAGAAGATGTTATAGAATAAGTTAGAGAAATCTACCAGTAAGGAATCCTTAATTGATAAAGAAACAATGATTGATCTTGTTGAAATAAAGAAGTTGTTAGAGGTAAAAATCGAGGCATTGGACAAAGGAACCAATATAGATCCAACAACTCATAAAAATGCAAATCCAGTTGAAGTAAGGATATATTCAAATGTTGAAGTACAAATGATGGAAAAGTTCGGTGATCAACAAAGCGACTTAGGGATATGAAGAGGACATAATACCAAAGGTGAATCAGAAAAACACTACAAGTATGAAGAATAATCATGCTACAAAGACACCCTATCAGCATCCCAATCACAAAAATTGATGCTTTAACCAATCGATGTATCAACATCATTATGAACAAGAAAAATGACATAAATTTTGAAGGATTTAAATACCAATACAGTTAAGTCTCAAGGTACAAGTCATCACTGGAATCATAATACTTCAGGATCTTTCCAAGGAGCTTATGATTGCACATTGCCACAAAAGATCAGATTGGGGTGGTCTAATCCAATTTTAGTTAAACAACTTTGTTTTACAGTTCGCAAATCTTATTATCTTGTATAATCAACTATCGCAACTACGAGAGCAAGGGATCATGAGAAGACAGTATGAGCCAAACAAGCACAATAATCTTTCCATTTATATGCTTTGAGGATAAAGCATTTTTAAAGGGGAAGGCAATGTAACATGCATAATAATAATAATTAATAATTAATGAAAGGACACATCTTGTCTGAAAGACATGACCTATTGAAAGGTCCTTACCATTGTACTCGTACATCTTAGTTTCAATTGAGGTTGCTACTTGGTGTTGTTGCTTCACTTTACCTTTATTCTTCTCCAGACACTATGATCCATAATGGTTTTTCTTATGACATATGAAGCACTTGAAGTGTTTCTTCCTTGGTTGTGAGGCCGACTTCTCACTCTTTATCTTACCCTTGCTGGGTCCTTTATCTCTGCTCTTCTTTGCTTAACCAATTAGGGCATGGTCACTTTCACCTCCCTGTTTGCTAGCCTTTGACTCCATTTGAGTTTTGTCATGGATATTCATCCCACGGCTTTTCCCAGGAGGGAAGGTTCTCTCGAGCACAAATACCCTGGACAAATGTTTAAGGTGGGAAACCATTCAATGCCCTGTTTACTAGCTCTTTGTCTTCAACTTTCTCCCCAACTGTTGCAAGCTGGTTACGAATCCGTGTGACCTTCATCAGGTAATTGGTTATGGTGTTTGATATGGTCATTTCAACCTATCTGAGTTTGTTATGCAATTTCATCTTCTTGTTAATGTTCTTGCTTTGGTAAATGCTATTTAGGCAATCGAACATGTCTTTCGTAGTCTTCTTCTCGAATATGTGAGGGATTAGATGATCCTTTATAGCATCCATGATCATCTGCTTGGCTCTCACTTCTTTCTTCTTTTGAGTTTCCAAAAGTTGTGGATCTATTGGCAAAGTCGCTGCATTCTTGATGATATCCCAGAGATCATTCTCTTCTAATTGAAGAGTTACCCTGACTTTCCATGATAGGAAATTTGAGGCTACATCCAATTTATCCTTGAACCTGAGGCTAGCTGTTTCCATCTTTGATTTGCAAACAAACTCCTACTCTTCTAATCTTTTGAATTAGAGTAGCTCTGATACCATGTAGATTTTCAAACCCTAGGTGACTCTTGTCCTATGTTTCTTTATTTAAATAAATAAAATCTTGAATTTATTCAATAATATAGATAAATTTATGAACATGCAACGATCACACAAATGGATGAAAATATGAACAATGAAAGCATAAACACAGTGCAGATACTTTACTCCTTCAAATCAGCTTTCCATTAATCGATTAAAGCTTACAAGGAAACTTCTGTAGTTGCCAAAACTTATAGTTGTTCGGTACACCAAAAAATGGAGCAAAATCAACAAACTTACAAAGGAAATCTGCCCATTGAAAATCGAGAACTCAACCCATGCTTGTTGGGCATTGTACAGATTGTTTTTAGGCTTGTATAGACCTGTTTGTACAGGTGTGTACGACTGTATGGATTTGTTGTACGGCTTCGTACGACTATATGGATCTGTTGTACTTGTAGTTTGCATGCCGAAATTTGCTTGGTTGCTCTTTCGGGCTCCTCTTCGGTGCTCTAACTCTACTCCTCGGAGAATTACTTCCCCTCTTGACCAAGTTGTCTTTGAGTGAATAACGAATGTGTCTTAATCCTCTACCTTGACTCGCCTTTATACTTTAGCTGAAACCCTAATTTACTAAAACTCTAATCTCTCGGTGACATGTATGGTTGAGATTAGTCTAAATCACTAGTGTATTAAAATTACACTTTACTAGACTCAATAGATAATTAAAAGTGAATTACAAAATATATTTGATTTGGACGACTTCACGCATGTTTGACACTAAACTTGTGCTGAAGTTCCTGTTCGAGCTACAAACATCAACACTCATTCTCACATGTGGACCCAAAGTAGGTCACTCCAACTAACTCCATAGAAAATTGTGCAAAGGTGTTATCCAAGAGTAGCACTTCACATGTAAGGTTGGTCAAAGGTCTTGGGACCTTTAGCAACTTCCCAAAATAGAAAGGTTCTTTCTCTAATTTGTAACCACCTCATCCTCCATTGGTTTGACCATGTCAAACCCTCCAAATAAGAATCAAATACTCCAAGGTGGTTACAAATCATCAAAGAATGTGCAAGTGGATAGATTGAATGAAAATAAACATTAATCACCTACCAAGTAAACCAAACATATCACAAGACCAAGGGGATGCCCCTTCCACTCAAGCAAATAATAATAGATTATGATGATCTGCCTCAACATATGTGCCAAAGAAGGGGTGCACTCCATCAAAGTGTCGTATCGTGTGAAATGAAGTTGTTCTTCCTAGCAAAGCTCCACCATGGTACCAAGGTAATAATAAAACATGAGCTCAACCTAGGCTTGAACCTAGGGTGCACCACCACTAAGGGATTAATACATCAATAATTCATCATTAAGCCTTAGAAAGGCTAGTTAACGATGAAAACCATGTAGTACCCCTCGTCTAACTCAAACTTAGAAAATAATACACATCAACAATGGTAATTACATCATCAAATACACATCCCCCCAGGTGATGTAAAGCAATGTTCTAGGGAAATCCCACCAAAGAAGACTGTATCACCACACCACATCCAAAACCATAGGAAATAGACATAAGAAAAGTGTTCTATCCTAGTGATGCATAATATGTCCCCACCACACATGAAATATGATGAACCTAAGAAAAGGGGACCATGTAGAACACTCCCTCCTAGTGACAAACAAATGTCATACCGCCATCACACATAGTCACTAGGATGCTCAAAGAAAGATATAACACATGAAGTAGCAAGCATTCATATGTCAAGAGAGTGATCCATCAAGCAAAGGCATGACATTAGCACCAAACCATAAAATGACCATCAACCATGACCATCATCCATAGAAGTGAATCTCCTCCACCAAAGATCTCCATCAAGTAATTCTTGAGGTTCCATGAAGATGTATGCCCCTAAGTCCATCCAAATGCTCCAAAAGTACCAGCTGCAAACCCCACAAAATTTGATGAAAATCACAATGTGAAACCTCATACAATATGAGGTGTAACTTTGTGTAAATTCAAAACGTTAGAGGAAGTCTTTGCTTATAGTCATCTCCTTAAAGGAGTATTCCTAGACCAAAATGAAGATGATAACAAATGAATGTTTAGTTATTTATAGTTGCATGTGCCCTTGAATGATGATATAATGATATGGAATTTTAGAATATTGTGTCCTATACCTTGATATAATATTGTTTGTCCAATATATAAAAGATTGTGAGTACCATGTAATAACTTGTGTCACTGCCCATTGAAGTGTGGTCTAATAGCGAGCAATGAGGTGATTGGGATTTTATTAACATGGATCACCGGGTTCAAAACACCGGGAGTGGCTTTGATGTCTGGTTCAAGTCATGGGTGACTTTGATGGCATAGATACACCCCTCATGGTGTGACAACTTAGCCAAAGAGACTTTATAAGATGTATTTGTCAAAAAAACCTTGCATCATTATAATTCTCAAAATAAGTTAATGATCTCTTGAAACATAGGCTAATTATGAATAATAGAAAAAATATGGTACTTTTTGTTAATTGTGAATAAAAGAAAACAATATTGTACATTGCATCAAATGTGAATAATAGAAAACATAGTGAACTTAGAGCATGATACCCTTGATAGTCTTTTTGAGTGGTAATCCTATATATGGTTGTTACCATATCTCTATCAAAAAGAGAAACATTGTTTAGATATCTCCTTGAGAGAATAACTGAGCCAGTGCCAAAAAAGAGATAACAAAATATGTTAGAACTAAGATTTTCAACCACATATAGTTATGTTCTATATGTCCACCCAGTAGCAAGAAGAAATAACATCGACATCATTATGAAAACCTAAGTTATTATCAAAAATATAGTCCTGTGCATGATAGCTAAATAATGTTGAAGATGGAGATATTGATTTTTATGTCTGCCCTATTTGAGCATGGACTAGGTCCTCGTGGAAGGGGCGATGGTAATACTCAAAGTGATTCCCAAAACGTCGTTCCTTTATAAGCCCAGTATCGAAATCCTTGTTGCAACCTTCCTTAGCGAGCTGATCCGCTTCTGCATTCCTCTCCCTGTAGACATTAGATAGGGAAACAAAGTCAAAGCCAACTTTCAATTTCAGAATTTCCTCTAGTAATGCCGCAAGAGTAAAGTTTGTGCATCTATATTCCCCTGGGACCCACTTTAAAACATTCTGTGAGTCGCCAAAAATTTGAATAGAATGCAAACCTGTCTCCCATAGCAAAAAGCATAAGTAACTTCAGAGACATAAGTTTGGCGTAATTATTAGATCTCGGTTCTAGTCCTACACCGTGACAGAAAACACGTGCCTCATTTAAGTAAAGAATGACACTACATATGGCTGATTGGCCTTGTGACGCGCCATCAAAGTATGCCAATGGCCTTGATTTGTCAATAAACTCTTCAGTGACAAGGTGAATTCCTGAAGACCCCTTTTCTTGCGGGAAAGAATCAATTAAACTTACACACTGGTTTGCCACCCGCTTTGGGGGAATAAATTTCTCCTCGAAGATAGATAGATTCCTAGCGATCCAAATACCCCATGAAATAATAAGAGGGAGTGCTCAATATGGAGAATGATCTAGGATAAAAATCCAACTGTGTAGCCTCTCCTCAATAGAGTCATCGTGCCAAGATAAGGTGATCTGCTGTCGTTGATTGATCGCAAACCATACTCCCATAGTATATTTACACTTCAAGAATCGGTTTAGAGTCGATTCTTTTGCTGATCTACACTGAGCACATCTACTTGGTCCCTCCTTGTTTCGTTTCTGTATATTATCTCAGGTCAGAGCCTCGTTTTCTAGCCACCACATAAACAGTTTGGTTTTTGCAGGACACTTGAACTTCCAAAGTACTCGCCACCACCACTCTCTGTTTCTTTGATATGCCACCAAGTTTAGTTGGATATAGGCTAGCTTCATTGAATAAGCTCCTAAAGGAGAGCAAGACCACACCAGTTCATCATCTCCATCCGTTAAAATGTATATGGCTCGCTTTTAAAAATCTTGTGAAAATAGCCCACTGCTTAGCAAGCTCACCATCTAAGCCCAGGCGACTTGCTTCTATCCACCCTTGTCCCCAAATGGATGTTGAGTTTGGGTCTGCACACTGGTCCATAGTAAAAATCCCCTGTTCCCTCAACAATTGCACCACATCCTGTGGAAGAGCGAAACCTCTACCACTGCCAACCCAAGGATCTACTCCAATTCTGACCTGCCTGCCATTCTTGATCCTCTAGACTAAAGCATCACTGATAAGGGAGAAGGATTTGATAATTGCTTTCCATATGACAGATATATTTTGTCTGTGTTTGTCAGGCTTGTGAATTCAGTCCTCCATTGATTTAGGTATCGCGAAAAATTGGCGATGTCCCTAAAAATCGCAATTTTTTTTGGGTGCCAATTTTTTGCCCCGAAAAAATCGCTATTTTTCAAAAAATTGGACATGGCAAAAAATCGGTAAATAAGGGAAAAAGTCGATAAGCAAATTTTGACCCTCTTAAAGTACATTTTTTGCATTTGTTAATGCTTTCCGTGGTTTGTCGATTTTTTTGCTGATGTTGCCGAGAAGATGTTTTCTGGACCCTCGCTGATTTTTTGCCGATGCTGATTTTTTCCACTATGCTAGATAGCCATCGGTGACTCCAACAACTTAGTCTTTTCCAACTTAGCTATCAACTCGAGCCAATCATGGGTTTTATAATTGTTTGGTCTCATAAAGAAACCCAAATATTTTAAACACGAGTCCAAATCCTTTACTATTATGAGAAAGAGATCTCTATAAGCCAGAATCTCCTCCTTAGAGAAACTAGAAAAGGAGATAGAAGATTTAGTGAAATTAATCATCATACTTGTTGCAATATAATAGAGATCAAGTATTTCTTTCAGCTTCCTCGCATCTCTTCTCGAACCATCATAGAAGATTAAAATATCGTCTACAAACAGGGGATGTGTAATAGTGAACTGTGGACCCATCGACACCCCTTTGAAATCTCCCCCCCTCTTTGTTGTACCAATGGATCTGCTTAACCTCTCAACCACCAGAAGGAATAGCAAGGGCAATAGGGGACACCCTTGCCTTATAAGTTATACCCTTGCTTGCCCTAAAAAAACATGATGGCGCCCCATTTATTAGGACTGCAAAGGAGACAGTGTGTATGTGGCTCATTACCCAATTTATGAACGAGATTTTGAAGCCCAAATGAGTCAACCTAAGTCTAATGTATAACCAATTTACCCTATCGTATGCTTTGGATAAGTCTATCTTAAGCACCGCTACCTTTAGAGATTTGGATTTGATACTATGTAGAACCTCTTGCACAACTCCCACTACCTCGTGGATTTGTCTGCCTTCCAAGAACACGAAGTGCACCCCAAAAATAGTTTTTGAGAGAATTTTTTTCAGCCTTCTTGCAATGACTTTTGCAATGATTTTATAAATACTATTGCATAAGGAGATAGGCCTATAATCCTTGGAAGAACTTGGCTTATCGGTCTTTGGAATGAGTGCAATGAAAGTAGTATTATAAGAAGCCAACATACAACTTGAGGACCAGGATTCTTCCACTACTCTTTTCAAATCATCTCCCAGAATCTCATAAAGGTTCAAAAGAATTCGATTGACCAACCATTTGGTTCGAGGCTTTTGTCTTTTTGAAAGCTTCTGAGAACATCCGTTAGTTCATCCTCCGAAACATCCCCCATTAATATATTGTTATCCTCATCTACGAAGCGAGGGAAGGCTTGGGCGATCGTGATAATTTGGGAAATGGAGAGGCAATGGAACCAAAATGACTCATTCCAAGTTTGGCTAGATCCTCAAATTTCTGAGCAGAAGTATTATCTGGGCTTGCTAATTGCCATATAGAGTTTGTCATGCGGCGACCCTTGGCGAACTATTGAAAAATATTCATGTTTTCGTTGTCACATTTTAACTAGACCACCCTGCTTTTTAATCTCTAAGTCGCCTCCTTTTCATCCAAGAGCCATCGACGAGATGCCTCCCGTCTGCGGTCGACTCTCCTCTTTTTGCTAGCCGACTCGAGCTTGACTTTGCTAGCCTTCGCTATCAGCAGCCCGCAGCTGCTACTTTCGAGCGGCGTCCAACTAATCCGCCCATTTGCAAACGTGTTGCCACTCTCCATCTTCGAGCACTCCAACTCACGGGTCTTGCAGCTCCAGCTTGACTCCACGTGCTCTCCATGCTCTTCGCCACCAACAAATTTGTTGACGGCTTAACACTTTGCTTGTTGGTTTGATACTTAGCTCTGTCGTCTTGCAGTTCCGACAACCCGATAGCCTCATGCGTTAGTTCCCCCATCGTTTGCCAAATCGTGCCAGTCTCTCACTCAACAGCTCGAGCCCTGTTGCTGGCTCGCCCCGTTCGTCGGCTGTTACACCACGAGCCCCTGCTCCCAGCGCCACAACGCTTATGTAGTGCCCACGTCGAGCTATCGTGCCAGCGACTTAGCTCACAACTTCAGTACGGCGACTTTACTGCACCTATATGGTGGTCGCACGATCTTTTTTTTTTCTCGTAAATATCTGCAAATCGCCAATTTCTCGCTTAGAGCAACCTCAACTCTGATACCATGTTAATTCTTAGATTCAAATCCGATTCCTAGCCTCGAACAATTTACTGCAATTATTAACTAGGAACACACTGAATCTAACAATTACACAACAGAAAGAAACACAAGAAATCATTCACATATTTGACACAAATTTACTCTGAAAAACCCCAAGTGGGGAAAAACCAACAACATATGATTTTATTGCATTGAGGGTAGCAAGTTGGTCTACAACCCAGTATGGGGGAGATGTTGTCACGTAACATTATGTAACGTGAAAAAAAAAATAAAATCATGTCAGCTCATTAAATAAAAATTTAAAACCAAATAAATAAATAAATAAATCCATGTTGGCTTATAAAACAAGCACCAAGAGGGATCAAATTACATGACGTGTAAATTTTTCTAGACATGTAAAAAATTTAAGATAAAAAAATTCACACCCCCCAAAATTGGATTCCTCTCGGTGCTTGATAGAACCGGGTTTAAGATGGATCTATGCTGGTTATAAAAATCATGGGCTCCTGTCCTGGGATAATGACCCTTCCGAGGATTATACAAAACAACAAGTAGCCTAGCCTATCACAATTGGTTGCTACTCTCTTTGCTGCCCCTTTGCTTCATTCCTTGAACCTTGCCCACACACTTGGATGAAGTCCTTCTCCCCCCATTTAGTGAGATCCCATCACTGAGTGTGACTGTCGTGTGTCATCCTCTCCTTAGGATTCCTTTTATAACATCTCAATGTCCAAAATACCTTGGGCCAATACCATGGGTGACCAAATACCATGGGCCCTAAGTCATTAGCCAACATTAAGTTAACAATGTGCTTTTCCTAAGTTAGACTTAGGAAAGAGATACAAAAAGTCACTTGCTCCTTCAAGCAAGTTCCTAGAGGAATTTGAACGACTCTTGCATGCTCGACACTTGGCCTATGTAGAAGTACCTATCCGATGCTACAAAAATCAACACCCTTCACACAAAGATATGGCATCTTTTGAAAGCAGGTTGGCGTCCTTGTTGAAATCTCTATACACATGAAGAAAGGAAATCTTTTTCTAAATGTGCTTTTGTTTCCACCACCTGACAATCATCTTTTATATATATATATATATTTCTAGGTAATTATCCTGAGGCAAACCCCTAGGCACTTCCTCTCATTTCAAGGATGGTACCCAGGGTAAACCCTAGATTCTTCAGGGCACAAGGCTAGGTCAACAACAGGGCTAAAAGCCGTTACAACAATATTCTCATTATGATCTCAACATGTCACTTAGGGGAATAGAACCTAGGTGGGGAGGATAACAGTCCATCCCACAACCACTTGGGCTAGACCCAATTGATTGTTAGTACAAATTTATTGGACCTTAGGGAAGATAATATATATATATATATATATACATATTCTTAGTGAAATTGAGTGAGTAAAATACTTACTCCAATGGCATAATCAACATAGGGATAGAGGTTGTTAGAATCGATGCAGTGACATTGGTACGAGGGACATATCGATTAACTACGATTTCCAATCAAAGTTACTGTCGGATCCTTGATAACGAAATAGAAGAAGGTGAAATTGTGCAAGAATTAGGTATAAAAACTGAAGATTTCAGCATTGGTACAGATTTTGAAATAACTGAACAGAACCATGATGAGGTGGGCAGAATCGAGGCAGTCACACTGATGCCAGTGGCATGTGGACGGTTGGCTTTGGCGTCTAATCAAGGCTACAACTGGTTCTATGATAATGTCATAGATAATTGTGAAATTGTAGAGAATTTAGATCACACTGATATTGAAGCACTAGAACATTACGTAACTAAGGCTGTTAGAATCATGGAGTGTTTGGACAAAAAGGAGCTTGATTTTGGATGAGACATTTGGAGCAAAAGATGATTCCAACAAAAGCATAAGAGTTCATGTTGGTAGACTTGACACATGTGAATAATATTATTACCGAGAGTGGATATGTGGGACATTTAAGTTTGGTGCAAGTGCAAAATTCCAAAAGTTGTCAATATGAGACCGTGGCAATTATAGAGGATTGTGGGAGTTCTAGCAGGGATGAACAACCACATGCAACTAAACCCATTAATAAGAACTCTCATTCAAAGGAACCAACTCAACAAGCAACTTTTCAATGTAAGACATTAGTTGTTGACCTTTTTGATTATAATGTAGATGATCATGCCGTGAATTCATTAGAGAATTTGTTAGTCCTAAAGTTTGCACTAGACTGCATTAGAACAAAGTTTATGCACCTCAGTTATTGCATAGGTTTGGTTGGTTGGTGGATCAAGAAAGTAGGAAAAGAATACTGAACAAAAACAGAATAAACACACATAGATCAGTGATCAAGGCCATTGGGCATGGAGTCATTTGTATATTTCATGGATCAGAAGCAAGTGAACTTCAGCATCAGATAGGTTGAATTAATATAGCGAGAGATAGAAAAAGTAGGGACTACAAATATGCAATGTACAAGTTTCACATACTGATCAATCTCATACATTCATAGGATAGAGCCTTCATCAAACATAAAAGCTTCCTGAAAATGAATAAATGGTATTTGAATGAATTCATAAAGGACATAGCAAGAGCATCAAAGCTTTAATGCACGAGAATTCTGTAGTTCATAAGCTTCATTCAAATAAGAGGAAAAATGAATATGAAAAACACAATAGAAAGTACATACTGTTCAAGAGTCCACAAGAATCTCTGATTATCAAACATATAATGTCACAATTGCCCATCAGGCTTACAATAAAGAGCACAACTCTCTGCCCAGAATTCTAATCTAATCCCTCTCTTCCCAAAAGGAAGATTCTCCTCCGCCCTCCTGTTATCACACAACTTGTAGTTGTCTCTGAAGGTATCTTATCCAGGACGGTAGAGGTGTAGACAACTAAAGAGGTGACCCAAGAGATGCCACGGTTCCCAATGCAAGCTGGGTGTCACGCTAACCGAGGCACTCTTCACTTTAGATCAAGCCTAAGCAAGACAGAGGGGGAGACCCTAGCTTAGCCAAAGAAGGCTAGCGAACCCACTCAAGACCTCCTACGGAAATGTGAAAGGTTAGGTATGGAGAGATCAAGAGGGATGGATCTAGATCTAGGATGATAAGTGGACCCAAGATGGTTAGGGCTTGGTTGAAGAGGCTTAGGATAAGGACAAATGATCAACCAAGTGTAAGATAAGGTCACTTATGGATTAGGAGTAGTAGATCTAGATAGATCTAATGCCAAGAAAAGATACCCAAGTGGGGCCCACCCTTAAAAAGTGGAAAATGGTCCAAATTGGGCCCACAAGGTCAAAATCAAAATGAAATGGCATTCGGGGGTATGCTATAGCATGGATCTATGGATGTGAGATGAAACAAGCAATACCCACGAACCGGATCTAGCAAAAGACCACTCACCTAACTAGTGCGACTTCTTCAAGAGAGGCCTACTGCCTTAGTTCAAGGGGCAAATGGAGTCGGATGGCCACCAAATTATAGATCGGAGATGTTACGTTGTTTTTAGAGGTGGGTTTTAATTATTAAGCCCCAATAATTGCTAGATCCAAGTAGATCTGAAAAATAGAAAAAGAGGGTTTTGAATTTTAAGGGTTTGATGACCAATAGGATAGAAGACAAGCGAAATGGATACGTACCTTGTAGATCTTACCTCAAAAGCTTGCGACTACCTTGCACATAGATGATCCTTGCATTTAGTTACAATTCCAAGCTTGATCCAAGTGATTCCAAGCAAAAACGTCCAAGCCCTAGGAGGAAAAACGTCCCAATCAACTTGTAAAACAAACTACAATAAGTTAGATTTGATCCAAAGAATAATTAGTTCTAAGCATGCCATATCAAAAGAAGCAAATCAATGGACAAAGCACAATTGAAAAACTCCCTTCAAGATGAAAACGTCATGCCCAAGGGGGATGTGAGAAGCCCACAATCTTCCCTTCAAGCAATTCCCACTCCTTGCTCTAGTCAATTCGGCCTCCCTCTGTAGCTATCGAAATCACCTGTTACAAGCAAAGATGTCTAAAGCAATAGATGTATAATCATGTACAAGAGCAACCCAATCAAAGCCAAGAAGTAGATCTGCAAAAATAGTATTTTATTCCAAGTTTTCTAGAGCCCAAAGGTGCCTTTACAGTGAGGGGGGTCTCCTTAAATAGGATGAGGGAGACCAAAACCCTAAACCACTTTTGAAAACTAGTGGTTGAGATCAAAAGATATAACAATATAATCAATGGCTAAGATGTGCCGATACATAATATGACATGGATCATTCACTAAAGGGATGATGTCGTGACTAAAGGAGGCCTCCAAGGGAGGGCGCACTACATGGGGGTGGCTAAAACACATGTGAGCCACAACATATGACTAGGACAAGTGACTAGGAGCACATGGTGGGGCTAGGAGGTATTATTCCCCTTGACTAGCATGTCCCCATGGCACAATAACATAACATATGACTCAATGACATATCCAAGTAGATAAATGATCAAATCCTGTCCCCATCATCAAAGAGAAATATGCATGAAAAGACCTTTTGCTGACTGTGTGGACCCCATTGACTGCTGCAAAGTGATCTGGAAGGAGTGGGATACACCATAGATGACCTTAGAGCAGACCTCATGCCAAAACCTTGCCTCAATTGCCCAAATCGAATTCCTCTATGACCTTTTTATTCCATTTTTTATCCTCTTGAAAAACCCTGAAACTGCCCATTACTGATTGTCTGGTGCTTGCGCTGTCAAACTGACTGTGCCATCATGTCCGAAAGGGGTGTAATATGGTAATAACAAGTGGCTGGACCACCCCCTTCCCTTGTAGCGCCCTAGGCAACGACTGGCCTCCAATGATCTAGCTGGACATGCCACATCAGCAAGGACAAACTGGCCAACATGTGGAAAACTAATCATAAGATGCCTGGGAGTATCTGAAACTGATAGATAAGTGTCTCAATGGATCCAGAAGACTCAAATCCACTAGAGATGAGTACTCATACACCTCCTGATAACCTGTAGGATCATCTGTAGGGTCCACCATACCCGGACAAGTAAAAATATGATGATCTGGGAATAATAATAATCATGAAAAACTGCATCAATCATCATCTGAACCTTGTGCCCATCATATGGAATCATCAAAAAGGTATATAGAAGACCATAGATCAACATCATACATAAAGTGGTCCATCTCATCACGGATCCCATGGTTGACCTTGGTCAAACTAGGTTTGACCGGTCAAACTGATCAAAATATAACCCTGGCTAAGAAGCCATGCTGCTGCAAGTGCAAAAGTTAAGACATGCTCTCTAAATCATTTTCATAGCAAGACTCTAGAGTATTAAGCATCATTTCACTGGCAGTTAATAAGTAATAATAGGTTAGTTAAATAATCTACTTCCAAGAAGAATCTCAAGAATATACTTGTTTGTAAACATGATCAAATTGCTAACAAAGGGTGAAGTCTAAAAATACAAGGCTAGGCTGAATAGGGATGACTTAATTGACTTGACACTGAGATACTTCGGATGAAGGACATGGTGTTACACACTTAAGCATGTGCTGTACAAGAAGTACACAAGGAATGGCGGTGTCTCACAAATGGATGAGTTGTTCAGAGAAGTGTTTATTCAACCTTGACAAAAATGTCTACTACTAGAACCGCCATGAACTAGGTGTCAGGCTAACCGTAACTTGAGGCTCTGGGGGACACTTAGAATTAGTTGTCCCTTGCTCCATCTCATATCATAGCCCGTAGGCTCAATGAGGAATGTTTCACATAAGGTCAGCAGTCTTTAGATTTGGCATATATTTAACCACTGCTTTTTAGGACCTTTCATTTCATTGAATTTCATGGCCATCAATCATTAGATTTAGCATACATTTATCCATTGCTTTTTAGGCCTAAAATAACCCCTCTGGGATTTCACATGCACTAATAAGCACAACTAATCGCTGCTTTCATCCGGGGTGCATTTACATTTCAAAGCAGTTCATTGCATTACATTTCACAGCCCTTTTCATTGGTCTTCCAATTGTTTCCAAGGTAGTACATTTTGCTTCAGGTTTTAGCCAACAACTCAAGCAACTAGGGGGAATTTCGTACAAAACCACACATTGGGGCAACCGACTAGAATGATAATGACATAAAATCCAACTTACCAAAGGCAAGTTTTGTCGCCAACTCAGAGCCGAGATACAAAATAAACATGGGTGCAAGTCCAACACAGAGGCAGAAGCGGGGAGATCCTCCATATCACAAGTCAAGGTGTAAGTCAGGGTGAAAACCAATAAGTGGGAAAGGACAAATGGATGGATGTACACAAGTGAAAATGGTGCCTAAGCTAGTAGGTCGGGAAGACACTAAGTGATCATGTTCACATTCATATGAAGGTAAAGACCAACAAGTATACAACAAGAGTTTCCAAATGTTAGTAATACAATCAATACATATAGTCCATAACAACCAATTTCATTTTAACATTAATATACTGCCAGATCATAATTGCAATATACCAAGTCAGTGCTATCAAAATGACCTAAACAACAAGGTAATAACATTAATGCACATCACATATATACTGGGTCATATATCAACATCTGTGATTTGAACCAACTACAACCACCGAGAAGACTATATCTGAAACACTGAAAACTGCACTGCATCTGTATGGAACAAAAGGTCATATCGGTCATCAAATCTGAGGTCTCAAGGCTCAACCTTGGCATAAGGTCTACTAAATGTCTGATATAAATATGCTTTGATGTGTTGAGTGATCAAAAGAAAATGCTGCTCATCATAGTTGATCTCACTGAATAAGTGTAAAGGCAAAGCTCAGGAAAGTGCAGATATCTACGCTGCTGACATGGTAGCCCAACTACTATGTATGTGATAACATCTGGCTCCAGCTGGGACAAGTGCTCTAAGGGAGAGAGTGCTTGAGAACCTCAGAATCTTTGGTCCCCAACACTAACTGCATCAGTCTTCAATCCAGCACTTGACTTCCTTTTGCTTTCAACCTTATTTGCACATGTTTTTGCAGTCATGGAAAGCAAAATACCACGTGACGCATGTATGGGATAAAATAAACCAAAATAAACTGTATAAATGAAATTCTATTCTAGAGCAAAAATGCATATAAGATAAAAGTACTAACTCATGGATTTTTTTTTAACATTTTCATTTTTTTATTAATGTGAATGCAGGAGATGAGAAAGGCTTAGGAAGGAGCATGACTCAACTCACTCAAACAACTCATCAACAGGGAAAAGCACTCAGAAGAAAATGCCAAAGGCTCATCAAAAGTGAAAAGCAAATCAGAAAAAGCAAAAAGGCACACAAATCCTACTGCTCAAGCGAGCTTATTCGAAGACCTACTTGTTATCACACAACTTGTAGTTGTCTCTAATGGTATCCTATCCAGGACGGTAGAGGTGTAGACAACTAAAGAGGTGACCCAAGAGATGCCACAGTTCCCAATGCAAGTTGGGTGTCACGTTAACTGAGGCACTCTTCACTTTAGATCAAGCTTAAGCAAGACCAAGGGGGAGACCCTAGCTTAGCCAATGAAGGCTAGCGAATTCAATCTAGACCTCCTATGGAAATGTGATGATGAAAGAGTAGGAGACCAAGGTGAAACAAGATCTAGATCTAGGATGATAAGTGGACCCAAGGTAGTTAGTGCTTGGTTGAAGAGGCTTAAGGCAAGGACACGAGTTCAACTAAGTATGAAATAAGGTCACGTATGGATTAGGAATAATAGATGTAGATGTATCTAATGCCAAGAAAAAGTACCCAAGTGGGGCCCACCCTTAAAAAATGGAAAATGGTCCAAATGGGGCCCACAAGGTCAAAATCAAAGTAAAATGGCACCAGGGGTTATGCTATAGCATGGATCTATGGATTTGAGAAAGAATGAGCAATACCCACATGTTGGATCTAACAAAAGGCCACTTACCCAAGGAATGCGACTTGCCTCAAGAGAGGACTAGCGCCTTAGATCGGGGAGGCAAATGGAGTTGGATGTCAACCAAACTTTAGATCGGGATAAGTTAAGATGATTATTAAGGTGGGTTTTAATTATTAATCCCAAGTGATTGCTAGATCTCCATAGATCTGAAAAAGAAAAAATGCAAGGGTTTTGATTTTAGGGTTTAAATGACCAATGGAGAAAAGATGGATGGCCTTAGATACATACCTTGTAGAACATACCTCAAAAGCTTGTGGCCACTTTGCAAATTGATAATTTCCCCCCTGTGTGTATATTCAAGAGTGAGATCCAAAGCTCCAAGTGAAATCGTCCTCCTTCCAAGTTGACCAATTCGCCCTCCTCCTGCAAGACAAGATCAAGATGAGAAACAAATCTAGCAAAAGAATGGTGACAATGATGAAAAGATGAAAGAGAAAGCATCAACTATGTCACTAAGATACAATAATGATACTCCCTGAGACAAAAGGCCAATCCAAGGCAAGATATGGGGTTTCCCCACAATAGCCTCCCTCAAAATCGTCCTCCTCTTCACCAAATCGGCTTCCCTGTAAGAAAACGTTTGAAACCCCAAGATCCACAAATGATACACAGAGAAAAAATTGTATATTCAACTTGCAAAAGAATAAGACAAGAGAAGAAGATCCACAAAATAGTATTTTTATTCCAAGTTTGAAGATCAGCTCCAAAAGGTGCCCTCTTCCTTAAATAAGCTTGAGGGAGACCAAAACCCTAAACCACTTTTGAAATGAGTGGTTGAGATCAAAAGATACAACAATATAATCAATGGCTAAGATGAGTTGGTACATAATATGACATGGATCACTCACTAAAGGGATGACGTCATGACTAAAACGCCCTAGGGGGGGATGGAGCACAACATGAGAGTGGCTAAAATACAAGTGTGCCACATAAGATGACTAGGACAAGTGACTAGGAGCACATGGTGGGGCTAGGAGGTATTATTCCCCTTCATTAGCATCACCCCATGGCACAATAATATAACATGAGACTCAATGACATGTCCAAGCACACAAATGATCAAATACTGTCCCCCTCTACTGAGAGAAAAATACATCAAATGACATCTTGATGACTGTGTGGACCCCACTGACTGCTGCAAACTGATCTGGAAGAATTGGGATACACGATAGATGACCTTAGAGCAGACCTCATGCCAAAACCTTGCCTCAATTGCCCAAATCGAATTCCTTTATGACCCTTTTATTCCATTTTTTATGCTCCTGAAAAACCATGAAACTGCCCATAACTGACTGTCTGGTGCCTGCGCTGGGAAACTGACTGTGCCATCATGTCCGGAAGGGGGGTAATATGGTAAAAACAAGTGGCTGGACCACCCCCTTCCTCTGTAGCGCCCTAGGCAACGACTAGCCTCCAATGCTCTGGCTGGACAGGCCACATCAGCATGGCCAAACTGGTCAACAGGTGAACAATTGCTCAGAACATGCCCGGGAGTGCCTGAAACTGAAAGATAAGTATCTCAATGGATCCAGAAGACCCAAATCCACTAGAGATGGGTACTCATACACCTCATGATAACCTGTAGGGTCCACCATACCCGAACAAGTAAAAATATGATGATCTGGAAATAATAATAATCATGAAAAATTGCATCAATCATCATCTGAAGCCTGTGCCCATCATATGGAATCATCAAAAGGTACATAGAGGACCATAGATCAACCTCATACAAAAAGTGGTCCATTTCATCACGGATCCCAAGGTTGACCTTGGTCAAACTAGGTTTGATCAGTCAAACTGATCAAAATATGACCCTGGCTATAGAAGCCATCCTGTTGCAAGTGCAAATAGTTAAGACATGCTCTCTAGATTATTTTCATAGCGAGACTCTAAAGTATTAAGCATCATTTGTTAGTTTTTGTACCTAGGGAAGTGTTCCCCTAGTGACTTTTGCCTAAGTCACTTAGAAAGGGGGAAAAAGTGACCCTCACATTAAATGACTTGAGAAAAGCATTTAATGAGACTTTATAAACTTAAAGTCACTTTTTGATAAATTTAAGTGGGTGAGGAAAATTAATAATTTATGAGAAGTAAATGGAGCATTTAATTTCCATCGTTGATCTAATTCAATCTCATCCATTGGATTTAGAAAACCCTAGGGTTTGAACAAAAAGGTGAAGGGAGGCAAAGAGAGATCACTTTTGAGAGATTCATGTGAAGAGAAGAGCAAGAGAGAGCAAGAGAGAACTGGCATGAATTTCGAGGAGGCATAAATGCAAGTTTCAGTTGGCACACACTTCGAGGCAAGCTGCTGAGCATTTAATGCACTGTGTGGATTTCAGAACAACAATATTTCTTCTTTATAGCACGCATCCTGAGGTGTATGGTACATCGGTTAGTTGGGCACGGTTTTCAAGGTGAAACTGGGCATGAATCTCGAGGTATTTTTGGGCACAAGTTTCAAGACGATCAACACGCAGCCCGAGGCAATTTTGGGCACAAATCTCGAGAATTTTTGCACAGTTTTCGAGGCAGAATATTTGGCACAGAAACAGTGGTCTGCTGCACAGCTTTCGAGGCAGATTTAGGGCACAGAAATCGAGACAGGTTGCACAGATTTCAAGGAGGACTGTACTGTACGGATTCTGTACCTTCAGCATAGTTTTCGAGGCACCCACAATCACATAAATCGAGGCTGCAGTTTGGCACTGATTTCGAGATAGATGTTGGGTGAAATTTCATGGTGGAGATAAGTACATTTCTGCTGTAAAATTTATGTACTGAGATTTACTGAAGAAATAATAAACTCTCTCTCTCTGACTGGTTTTCCCCGTGGGGGTTTTTCCAGGGCTATTGGCCGAAAATTCTGAGTCTGATTTTTTAATGTTGTGCATGTCAAATTTATTTTCTGCCTGTTAAAGTGATTTTACAGTGTGTTTAATTGTCTGAGATTTTTCATAAGTAATTTCCAGCCTATGCAAAACCCGCTGGGAATGAAAACCACTGGACCATTGACATAAACCAGCAAGCTGCAAAACACATAAAAATTTACATGGTATCAGAGCTTGGGGGCAGAAAACTGTAATATTTTGCAGACACACAGAAAGTTCTAGAACTCAGTAATTTCAGTATTTTTTCTTCTGTTAGTGAACAACACTTTGTTGGGTTGGCTGAAAGATGGCTACATGACTTAGGTTGGAGGATAGGCTAGATGGGACAGGGTACTTTGTGCCATGGAAGGCTAGGATTTTGCTTGTTTTAGAGGAAAATGAGATGTGGGAGGAAGTGGTTAGAAATACTATAGCAAACCTCGTTCAGATTCTCGCTGCTACTGATGCAGCAGCATTATCAGCCTTCAACAAGAAGGACTGTAAGGCTAGAAGAATAATCCTTGACGCAGTTAAAGATCACATCATCCCTCACATTTCAGGCAAGACTAGGGCACATCTGATGTGGACTGCTTTGACCAGTTTATATGAGAGTACCAATGAGAATCGGAAGATGGTTCTCAAGGAGAAACTCAAGAGTATAAAGATGAATGGAGGAGAGGGAGTGACAACTTACCTTACTAGGATATCTGTAGTTAGAGATGAGCTAGCAGCAGTTGGGGAGGTGGTCACTGCTATTGAGCTTGTGCGTACAATAGTGAATGGGGCTTCAAAGCCATGGGGTGCATTTGTGCAGGCCATAGTGGGCAGAGAGAACCTACCTTCTTGGGAGAGAATGTGGGATGACTTTGTGCAGGAGGAGACCAGGAGAGGTCTCGTACAGGGCAGTTTGTCACAGGGTGGGGTAGATGAGGAGAACGTGGCTTTGACAGCAAAGGGGAAGAAGAAGAAGGGTCCCAAGAAGGGTGGGGCCAAGCAGCAGCAGCAACAGGGTGGGCAGAAGGACTTGAGTAAAATCAAGTGCTATGGTTGTCAGACATTTGGGCACTATGCTTCACAGTGTCCAAACAAGAAGAAGAAGAGACAGCAGACTGCAGCCTCAGCGGAGGTTGATGACTTTGGAGATAGATTTCAGAGGGAGTTTTCTATATGTGCTAGACAGATTGAGAGAGAGAGAGCCTCTTTAGTTACCAGCACTGATGTGGATTTAGAGATGGCTTCCACCACTGGCACTTGGTATATAGACAGCAGAGCCTCGAGCCACATGACAGGTGCTCGAGAGATGTTCTCCGAGCTATCACAGACAGGTACAGATGTGGAGGTTGTACTTGGCGATGACACCATTGTTAGAGCAGTTGGTCAGGGGACCATTACATTTCAGAGGGAGTGTATGAGTCCCATGATTTTGAGGGATGTGTTGTATGTCCCTAGGCTGAAGAAGAACCTTGTTTCAGTTTCCACCATTGAGGACAGGGGTCTTGGGGTATGTTTCTCAGATGGGAGAGTGCAGGTATTCCCCAAGACTACAGGAGTATCTACCTCCATGGACATTGGGGTTAGATGTGGAAGACCGTACAAGCTATTGTTTCAGACGCAACATGCTCTAGCACACAGCAGCAACAGTGAGCTATGTGAGCTATGGCATCGGAGGATGGCCCACTTACATCATCCAACTCTGAGATTGTTGAGGAGCATGGTTACAGGTTTACCCGAGTTCAGCACTGAGCAGAGTGATGTGTGCAGGGGGTGTGCTTTGGGAAAGTACACCAAGACTGCTTTGGACGTTCTAGAGCAGCAGGAGTGCTTGACCTGATCCATTCTGATATTTGTGGTCCTATGTCATCAGTCTCTTTGACTGGTTTTGAGTACTACATCATCTTCATTGATGACTACTCCAGGAAGACCTGGATCTACTTCTTGAGGAGCAAGAAGTCACCCTTGGTATTGAGTGTCTTCCAAGGGTTCAAAGCCCTTGTGGAGAAGCAGACAGGGAGGAAGATTCGGATGTTGAGATCGGACAATGGGGGTGAGTATACCTCCAAGGAGTTCGATGCTTTTTGCAGACAGGAGGGTATACAGAGACAGTTGACAGTTCCCTACACTCCTTAGCAGAATGGAGTAGCAAAGAGGAAGAACAGGTCGATTGTGGGAGTAGCGAGAGCGATGCTTCATGATCAGGGGTTATCGTTCTTTCTATGGGTAGAGGCATGCAGCACTGCAGTTTATCTGCAGAACAGGAGTCCTCACCGTGCTTTGGGGAGGAAGACTCCAGAGGAGATGTACACAGGCAAGAAGCCTGAGGTGAGCCACTTTCGTATATTTGGTTCTTTGACTTACTCTCACGTCCCTTCTGAGAAGAGGACGAAGTTTGAGCCCACTGCAGAGAGAGGCATCTTTGTGGGATATGATGGGACTTCGAAGGACTATCGGCTTTACCTTCCTTGCTAGAAGAGAGTTGTTGTTAGGCGAGAGGTGAAGTTTGATGAGGAGAGAGCCTTCAGGAAGTCCAGAGAGATAGAGCAGCGGGAGCCACCGGCTTCCACACCTCAGTTGACACAGGCTTCTTCGATATAGGTTTCAGGTCCACAGGTTTCCAGAGTGACTGGATCACAGAGTACAAGCACAACTCGTACAGGTTCAGTGGTTCAGGTGACAGGTACTTCAGGGACAGGTTTAGGTTCTGGTTCGCAGGTTACAGGTTCTTCAGGCACTGGTTCATCAGTCACTGGTCCTCGAGGTGTTGGACCTTCTGCTTATGGGAGTTCCTCAGATGAGGATAGACCAGTATGGGAGGAGCCTTCAAGGAAGAGGAAACCTAAATGGCTTCAGGATACCTTGAAGGAAGCAGAGGCATTTGGTAGGCCCCAGGAGGAGGTCAGGACAGTTGTGATGCCAGACAGATTGGGTATGGCTCTTGTTGCGAGTCTTCGTGACTCTGAGCCTTCCACATTTGAGGAGGCTTCTTAGCATCAGGTATGGAGAGATGCCATGATGGCAGAGTACCATTCCATCATGAAGAACGATGCTTGGGAGATAGTGCCGAGACCAGAGGGGAAGTCAGTTGTGACTTCCAAGTGGCTTTACAAGATAAAGCATGCTGCAGATGTCAGTGTTGAGAAGTACAAGGCTCGATTTGTGGCTTGGGGGTTTTCACAGGTTGAGGGAGTTGACTATGATGAGACTTTTGCGCCAGTTGCTCGGTATTCTTCCATCAGGGCAGTGATATCTATAGCAGCAAAGATGGGTTGGAAGATCCACCAGATGGATGTGAAGACCGCATTTCTCAATGGTCTTCTTCAGGAGGAGGTGTACTTAGAGCAGCCACAGGGATTCGAGATTCATGGGAGAGATTCTCATGTGTGCAGGCTGAGGAAAGCCTTGTACGGACTGAAGCAAGCTCCTAGAGCTTGGTACTCCAGGATCGATGCATACTTGACTTTGATGGGTTTTCAGAAGAGTGAAGCTGATCCCAACCTTTACTACATTGTGGTTGGTGGAGATCCTCCCATTCTTGTGTTATATGTTGATGACTTGTTTATCATTGGAGAGGAGCGTCTCATTGCAAGAGAGACCTTGCTGCTGAGTATGAGATGACTGACATTGGGTTGATGCATTACCATCTGGGGATGGAGGTTTAGCAGGAGCCTGGACATATTTTCCTGGGACAGGGGAAGTATGCAGTTGATATTTTGAGGAGATTTCGGATGGAGGACTATAGGCTGATGTCTACACCTATGATCACCAATTGGAAGCAACTTCATGCTTCTGAGGGTAAGTTGGTGGATCCTACACTTTATCGTCAGCTCATTGGATCATTGATGTATCTGGTCAACACCAGGCCAGACTTGTGTTTTGCGGTGAACACTCTTAGCTAGTTCATGGTGGAGCCTAGGAGTGTACATTGGACTGCCGTAGAACATGTGCTGAGATACCTAGCAGGTAAAGTGGACTATGGTTTGGACTACAGGGGTTCGGGTGGAGAGATCAAGAGGGATAGATCTAGATCTAGGATCATAAGTAGACCCAAGATGGTTAGGGCTTGGTTGAAGAGGCTTAGGGGAAGGACAAATGTTCAACCAATTGTAAGATAAGGTCACTTATGGATTAGGAGTAGTAGATCGAGATAGATCTAATGCCAAGAAAAGATACCCAAGTGGGGCCCACCCTTAAAAAGTGGAAAATGGTCCAAATTGGGCCCACAAGGTCAAAATCAAAATGAAATGGCATTCGGGGGTATGCTATAGCATGGATCTATGGATGTGAGATGAAACAAGCAATACCCACGAACCGGATCTAGCAAAAGACCACTCACCCAACTAGTGCGACTTCCTCAAGAGAGGCCTACTGCCTTAGTTCAAGGGGCAAATGGAGTCGGATGGCTACCAAATTATAGATCGAAGATGTTATGTTGTTTTTAGAGGCGGGTTTTAATTATTAAGCCCCAATAATTGCTAGATCCAAGTAGATCTGAAAAATAGAAAAAGAGGCTTTGAATTTTAAGGGTTTGATGGCCAATAGGATAGAAGACAAGTGAAATGGATACATACCTTGTAGATCTTACCTGAAAAGCTTGCGGCTACCTTGCACATAGATGATCCTTGCATTTAGGTACAATTCCAAGCTTGATCCAAGTGATTCCAAGCAAAAACGTCCAAGCCCTAGGAGGAAAAACGTCCCAATCAACCTGTAAAACAAACTACAATAAGTTAGATTTGATCCACAGATGAATGAGATCTAAGCATGCCATATCAAAAGAAGCAAATCACTGGACAAAGCACAATTGAAAAACTCCCTTCAAGATGAAAACGTCATGCCCAAGGGGGATGTGAGAAGCCCACAATCTTCCCTTCAAGCAATTCGCACTCCTTGCTCTAGTCAATTCGGCCTCCCTCTGTAGTTGTCGAAATCACCTGTTACAAGCAAAGATGTCCAAAGACTAGATGTATAATCATGTACAAGAGCAACCCAATCAAAGCCAATAAATAGATCTGCAAAAATAGTATTTTATTCCAAGTTTTCCAGAGCCCAAAGGTGCCTTTACAATGAGGGGGGTCTCCTCCTTAAATCAGATGAGGGAGACCAAAACCCTAAACCACTTTGGAAAACTAGTGGTTGAGATCAAAAGATATAACAATATAATCAATGGCTAAGATGAGCCGATACATAATATGACATGGATCACTCACTAAAGGGATGACGTCATGACTAAAGGAGGCCTCCAAGGGAGGGCGCACTACATGGGGGTGGCTAAAACACATGTGAGCTACAACATATGACTAGGACAAGTGATATGGGAGCACATGGTGGGGCTAGGAGGTATTATTCCCCTTCACTAGCATGTCCCCATGGCACAATAATATAACATATGACTCAATGACATGTCCAAGTACACAAATGATCAAATCCTGTCCCCATCATCAGAGAGAAAAATGCATGAAAAGACCTCCTGCTGACTGTGTGGACCCCACTGACTGCTGCAAAGTGATTTGGAAGGAGTGGGATGCACCATAGATGACCTCAGAGCAGACCTCATGCCAAAACCTTGCCTCAATTGCCCAAATAGAATTCCTCTATGACCTTTTTATTCCATTTTTTATCCTCCTAAAAAACCCTGAAACTGCCCATAACTGTTTGGTGCCTGCGTTGTCAAACTGATTGTGCCATCATGTCCGGAAGGGGGGCAATATGGTAATAACAAGTGGATGGACCACCCCCTTCCCCTGTAGCGCCCTAGGCAATGATTGGCCTCCAATGATCTAGCTGGACATGCCACATTAGTAAGGCCAAACTGGCCAACAAGTGGAAAACTGCTCATAACATGCCTGGGAATGCCTGAAACTGATTGATAAGTGTCTCAATGGATCCAGAAGACTCAAATCCACTAGAGATGAGTACTCATACACCTCTTGATAACCCGTAGGATCATCTGTAGGGTCCACCATACCCGAACAAGTAAAAATATGATGATCTGGGAATAATAATAATCATGAAAAAACTGCATCAATCATCATTTGAAGCTTGTGTTCATCCTATGGAATCATCAAAAAGGTATATAGAAGACCATAGATCAACATCATACATAAAGTGGTCCATCTCATCACGGATCCCAAGGTTGACCTTGGTTAAACTAGGTTTGACAGGTCAAACTGATCAAAATATAACCTTGGCTAAGAAGCCATGCTGCTGCAAGTGCAAAAGTTAAGACATGCTCTCTAAATCATTTTCATAGCAAGACTCTAGATTATTAAGCATCATTTCACTGGCAGTTAATAAGTAATAATAGGTTAGTTAAATAATCTACTTCCAAGAAGAATCTCAAGAATATACTAGTTTGTAAACATGATCAAGATGCTAGCAAAGAGTGAAGGCTAAAAATACAAGGCTAGTCTGAATAGGGATGACTTGACTGACTTGACACTGAGATTCTTTGGATGAAGGACATGTTGTTACACACTTAAGCATGTGCTGGACAATGAGTACACAAGGAATGGCGGTGTCTCACAAATGGATGAGTTGTTCAGAGAAGTTTTTATTCAACCTTGACAAAAATGTCTACTACTAGAACCGCCATGAACTAGGTGTTAGGTTGACCGTAACTTGAGGTTTTAGGGGACACTTAGAATTAGCTGTCCCTTGCTCCATCTCATATCATAGCCCGTAGGCTCAATGAGGAAAGTTTCACATAAGGTCAACAGTCTTTAGATTTGGCATATATTTAACCATTGTTTTTTAGGACCTTTCATTTCATTGAAGTTCATGGCCATCAATCATTAGATTTAGCATACATTTATCCATTGTTTTTTAGGCCTAAAATAACCCCTCTGGGATTTCACATGCGCTAATAAGCACAACTAATCGCAGCTTTCATCCGGGGTGCATTTACATTTCAAAGCACTTCATTGCATTACATTTCACAGCCCTTTTCATTGGGCTTCCAATAGTTTCCAAGGTAGTACATTTTGCTTTAGGTTTTAGCCAACAACAACTCAAGCAACTAGGGGGAATTCCGTACAAAACCACACATCAGGGCAACCGACTAGAATGATAACGACATAAAATCCAACTTACCAAAGGCAAGTTTTGTCGCCAACTCAGAGCCAAGACACAAAATAAACATGGGTGCAAGTCCAACACAGAGGCAGAAGCGGGGAGATCCTCCATATCACAAGTCAAGGTGTAAGTCAGGGTGAAAACCAATAAGTGGGAAAGGACAAATGGATGGATGGACACAAGTGAAAATGGTGCTTAAGCTAGCAGGTCGGGAAGACACTAAGTGATCATGTTCACATTCATATGAAGGGAAAGACCAACAAGTATACAACAAGAGTTTCCAAATGTCAGTAATACAATCAATACATAGTCCATAACAACCAATTTCATTTTAACGTTAATATACTGCCAGATCATAATTGCAATATACCGAGTCAGTGCTATCAAAATGACCTAAACAACAAGGTAATAACATTAATGCACATCACATATATACTGGGTCATATATCAACATCTGTGATCTGAACCAACTACAACCACCGAGAAGACTATATCTGAAACACTGAAAACTGCACTGCATCTGTATGGAACAAAAGGTCATATCAGTCATCAAATTTGAGGTCTCAAGGCTCAGCCTTGGCATAAGGTCTACTAAATGTCTGATATAAATATGCTCTGATGTGTGAGTGATCAAAAGAAAATGCTGCTCATCATAGCTGATCTCACTGAATAAGTGTAAAGGCAAAGCTCAGGAAAGTGTAGATATCTGCTCTGCTGACATGGTAGCCCAGCTACTATGTATGTGATAACACCTCCCCTTTTAGAAAACTCATGTCTCATATTTATACACAAATTTCATTAGAGGAGAAGAGGTTACATGGATAGAGCTTATCCCACAACAAGTGGATCTTCAACCAACTCATGAACCCTTAATACGTGGATCTAAAACCAACTCACCTATCCTTAATATGTTGGCTCAAATAATCAAGAATGAGGAAAGATTTGATTCCTAAGTTGAATTGATGAGGTGGCTGCTCCATTGACTGGGCGTTTTTCTAGAAACCAAAATTTGCAAATGAAAAATCTGTTTTAAAGATTCTCCCACAGCTATTAAACTGTTGCTTATTTTGGGAAATTGTTTGCGTTTCAACCAATTGGGCCCGTTCTGGAAAAAACCCATGTTTTAGATTTTTGAAACTCGTCCTCATTTTGTTAGAAAATGCGCCGGAAGTTGGCCTCTAAAGTATTCCGGTAGTGAATTTGAATTTTTTTTGAATGGGAGTCGCTACGGGATGTTCTGAAGCAGCTTCCTGTAGCGCCCTTTTCCTGTAACTTACAATTAACTTATACAACCAGTTCCAGTAGCGCAACAGTTGATCTTGAAAATGTTAGGCCACCTACTATAGAAATGGTCTTCATCAAAATTGAAATACTTTTCTTAAGGAAGATCTTTTGATAACCTTTGGCATTCATCATTGGAAATCTTTGTAGAAGTTCTTATTAAACCTGCTGCACAACTTTTGCAAGAATCCTGAGGTTGTATATTGCTTGAATTTATGTTTTCTTACCGAAATTTGAGATTTCCGATAACGCACTTGTGAAACATGATCAAGGTTCTGCTACCGGAACATGAAACTTCCCGTAGCATGCCCTTTGAGAAATTCACCCATTTCGCTACTGGAACATGAAACTTCCCATAGCAACGGGATTTTGCTTAAAATACAACTCTGCAACCTGAAAATGGAGAATTTATGCAAACACTGCATCTTGATGTGACTGTGTATCTTGTAAAATGCTCTGCATGTTAATCACTTATTGAACCAAAACAGTTGGGAAAGAACAAGAATGACCAAACATTGAACAGAATACATGTAGATTTCACAGGATTTTAGGTTAAAGCTAGAGGAAAAGCTAACAAACTGTATTGGTCTGGGAAATTGGAAAAAAATTTAGGATGGTAAATTTAGGTGCTAACAGAAAGAGTTGGGCTTTGCCATTGCCCATCCATTGTATTTTGATTGAGGACATCATATGTGGCATTGAAGATGGGATTATAGTGCTATCAAAGGACATTAAGGAAGAAATCCAACAAGACTGTTTGGACATTCTTAGGCATGCAAAGCTTCGAGAAACAACATTTTTAAAAAAGAACACCTTGCCCTTGAGGAACTTAATAAGAATGACAACATTGTGGTTCTTAAGGCTAATAAAAGTGGGGTGGTTGTTATCATGAATAAGGAAGATTACTTGATGAAGGTGATTGTCCATTTTAACAACAATTGGAGCTATTGGAAACTGGTTAGAAATGCCATTAATAAAATCTCAAAAGAGGTATCTAAGGTGGGGTGGTTCTCTTAACAATGGGAGCTATAGGAAAGTGGTTAGAAATGCCCTTAATAAAATCTAAAGAGAGGTCTCTGAGGCCATTAACAAATCAATTTTAGATTGGTGATTGACCATCTTAAACAACAATGGGAGCTATTGGAAACTGGTTAGAAATGCCATTAATAAAATCTCAAAAGAGGTATCTAAGGTGGGGTGGTTTTCTTAACAATGGGAGCTATAGGAAAGTGGTTAGAAATGCCCTTAATAAAATCTAAAGAAGGTCTCTGAGGCCATTAACAAATAAATTTTAGATTATGATAAGAAGAAAAAGATGAGCATAAAGTTTCCCTCGATTCCTAAATTTATGGCTTACCAATTATTTACAAAGAAGGTGCTCCTTTAAGGCCAATAGTCAACACAATTGGGGGTCCTACCTAGCATACATTCTCAAGCCATATGTGGGTCGTTAAAGACAACCTTTTTTGTCAACATGCTTAAGAACATTAAGGTTGAACCTGATGATCTTTTGGTGAGCTTTGACGTGGTTTCGCTTTTTACTAGGATTCCAATTGATGAACTAGTTGAAGTTATTAACAACATATCAAACCAAGGTACTGCAATGCTGGTGGAGAAGTGTTTAAAATCAACATTTTTTGGTTTCTAGGGCGAGATATATGAGCAGACATATGGAGTGGCAATGGGGTCTCCACTCTGTTGCATTATGGTCAGTTTATTTGTGGAGCATTTTGAGGAAAAAGCCCTTAGTTCCTTTCCTCTTCAACCCAAGTTATGGATAAGATTTGTGGATGATGCTTTTGTCATATGGTGCCATGGTTGGGAGAACTTGGATAGGTTTGTAGAACACCTTAACAATGAATCAAAGCACATTAATTTCACCATGGATATTGAAAAAAATGGAAGTTTTCCCTTTCTTGATATGTTAACCACAATAAAACCAGATGTATCCCTGGTGCACAAGTGTTTAGGAAGAAGACTCACATTGAACAATGCCTTCATGCCAACTCCCATCACCATCCAATTTAGAAGTTAAGGGTACTCAACACTTTAGAAACATTGTCCCTGAGGATCTCAGTTTAGAAATATTTAGAAGAAGAAAAACTCAATCTTAAAGTTTTCAAGGATATTGGTTACAACTTTACAAGAAACATCGAGCAATCAAGACCTCCCAAAATGCATGTAAAGAACACAGTAGTAAAGACCGAACTGAAGAGATTTCCAAGGTCTTCATGTCCTATGTTCAGGGGACTACTGATAGGATTGCCAAGGTTCTTAGGAACAAGAATACTGGGGCAACTTTTAAACACCTAACAATGATAAGGAATGCCCTTGAGTCTGTTAAGGATCACACTGATTTGACACAACAAAAGGGTGTTCACATGGTTTCTTGCTCTCGCAGAAAATCATATATTGGTGAAACTGGTCATTCCATCAAAATCAGAGGTAAAGAGCTCACAGCTGATATTAATCACAATCGAGTTCAATCCTCTGCTTTCACTGAACACTTGGACAATGTTAAACACTAAGTCTGCATTGAAGATACTAAGGTCTTAGCCAACATTGAACATTAAGCAAAAAGCAAGTTCATAGAAACTTTTGAGATTGAGAAGCATCCCAACAACATGAGCCAGGATGATGGTTGGAGGATCAGCAGAAACTAAATTCCAGCATTACGACATGCAGGTGAGTCTCAAGGCATCTCATGATAACTTTATTAAGATTAAGAATTGAGAATCAGTAGAGGTAATATAACAATTACTAGCTTAGTATTGAATTAAATTAAATTAAACAAATTTAATTAGGGCACCTTCTTAATTATAATTTTTTGAAGTTAATTACATATTAATACAAACATACATTTGATTCTCTCTTCATAAATGATTCCTGAAGATGGACAACACTGGTTTGTCTGAAATGTTGAATTAAAATGAATGTGGTATATCCAGAAGATGTTATAAACTAGTCTCTATGTAGTAGCCCTTATATGCCACTTGCAAAACAGTGCAGCCTATGATGTTCTTGTGTGAACATATGTTTAACATACTAAACCTAGTAAAAGCATTGTGATTCAGCTTTCTTGTATCCTAACATTGCTTAATATGAGATGTCTCTGTGAAGTGGTTCTTATATGTAACTCACAAAATAATTGTAAGTGGAATGACATTTGATGAACATGTGTTTCTTTAGCTAGAGAAACCTTTTGTGAGGCAACTGGATTTTATTTTAACATGTAATATTGTGAGTTTCAAATTTGAAAGTTGTTATGATGTTCTTGTGTGAACATATGTTTAACATACTAAACCTAGTAAAAGCATTGTGATTCAGCTTTCTTGTATCCTATCCTTGCTTAATATGAGATGTCTCTGTGAAGTGGTTCTTATATGTAACTCACAAAATAATTGTAAGTGGAATGACATTTGATGAACATGTGTTTCATTAGCTAGAGAAACCTTTTGTGAGGCAACTGGATTTTATTCTAACATGTAATATTGTGAGTTTCAAATTTGAAAGTTGTTATGATTCTGTTGTTTATGCTTCAATTTGTCAATTAGTAAGGGTCAAAATCCAATGCACTAATATTTTCCAGGGAGGTGATTTGATCAAATGGGATAAAGCAAGGATTGGGTACTATGTTGGTGTTGATATTGCAGATGGTTCAGTAAGTCAGCTATCCCATGTATATTGAAATGAACTTGTCATTTTCTTTTCCCCCCTCAAAAAACGGGAACAATCATCCATTTTGATATTGCTAAAAATATTTGTAGTTTGGTGATGCTTTACTTCAATTATAAACAATTTTACTTTCTCATACTTGTGATCAATTCGAACTTTCAGTTTGTATAGCAGTTCTAGTTAGGTGCTGTCATTCATTTATTTAGTTAGAGCTTGTCTTCTGTTGGGCTGATATCCTAAATGGGAAGTTGTAATATTAATGTTGTACATAAATGCACAGTTGCTATAAAATGTGAATTTAGGAATTTGTTTCTAAAGACTAACACATTATTGTTAGTAGTCTATTTATTGATTTACTGTCTTAAAATGTAGATCAATGTCCTCTATGCATCTGAATAAGATTGGTTGAAGACAGCTAGGTCAATTGCAGAAAATACTTATAGAAATGTTACAACCTCTAAGAAATTAGACAACAAGATAGTTTCTTGCAATGCTTTACAACCTCTAAGAAATTAGACAACAAGATAGTTTCTTGCAATGCTTTTTGACGACGAGGGGTTTATGTAGAAGCATGAACGTTCTAGAATGTCGAAGCATGATAGCAAGTGTTGGGTGTTAAATTGTAATTGTTCAATGTAATCTCGAAAAATATTAAAATGGGGATTGGTAAATAATGTTTTAACTTTTAAGTTGTGCATTAACATAATGAGGGGTTTATGTAGAAGCATGAACATTATAGAGCGTTGAAGCATTTTAATAAGTGTCCGGTGTTAAATTGTAATCGTTCAATGTTATCTCTCAAAATACTAAAAGGGGATTAATAGATAATGTTTCCAGTTCTGAGATTTCTGCGGTTGTTTGTATTCGAAATAAGATCTTCCGGGTGTTCTGGAATATGCAGTATCCATTGCTCGTGTCAACATTTCAAACCCACATCGAGGTTCATTTTTAGGACAATAAGTCCAAAACATGAGTCCTGAAGATGAACCTTGATGTGGGTTCGAAATGTTGACATGAGCAATGGATACTGCAGAACACCTGGAAGATTTATTTTTGAAGATAATGTTTTAATCTATGTATTAAAATAATGTCTTTATGACATATGTACAGCTATAAATAAGTTATTGACAAGCAGGGAGTTTCATGTTGGTTACCTCCACCATCTTCCCAAATATTGTTAGTCAATCACTCAGTATACATAGACAAGAACATGAAGACATGGAGGTTGGCCATTTTCTGAGTCCTATTACCATGGGTATGTAGTCCCCTTGTTGTGTCCAGAAAACATGATTCTTTATACAAATTTATATAACAATAATGATAGAAAACTGCATTTTTTGCATCTATTTATGACTATCCATGCGTGTGCATGCAATTATACTTTATGTATTTCAATTCTCTATTCTCTTTATGTCATTTTGAATTGCGCAACTTCGGAAGATTACTGAAGAATAATGAAGACTATTGAGATTGCAAACTATAAGCTAATAGCAAGCTGTTGCAGTAGAGAAGGCAAGGTATCCACTTTCAACATTAAAGAGGAATCTATCCATGTAGTTGTGGCCTGTTTGAGAAAATACTTTCTTTGAAGTCTTGATATCTTGGCAAGGTAGCTACTTTGAATGTACCTTAGAAGAGAATGGGAAATAGAGGAATAGAAATGAACATGGATTTACTACTTCCATTAGCTGGTGATTGCAGATGAAGAAAGTATATGCCTTGGTTTAGCGGCACAACCCCTTTAAAATCTCTATCTTCAATATTAAATTAATATGGAAACTTAATAAGTTAGAGAAGAATATGCCTTTATTACCGGCATAGGTTGAAAAGAATTTGTAAGCAATTATAAAGTAATGGAAGAGAAATATGAGATCACAAAGTTGTGTGCCCCTTGTTGTTTGTGCCTCAAAAGGAGATCTAGTGGACACAAAAATATGTCAACCTCGTGTAGGAACTTTTGAGTAGCTGTTTATGAGATGGTTCTCTATGTGCCTCTTCTTTATCTAAAATATTTTTACACCGAGAGGAGCGAGGTGCTCTACAACTCAGTATGAGGGAGATGTTTTCATGTAAAACGTAATGTAATGTTACATTACCAAAATAAAAAGTAATTAAAAAAATTCATGTTAGCTCATAAAATAAAAAATTATGAAAAGTAATTAAAAAAATCCACGTCGGCCTATAAAATAAAAAATTAAAACTTAAATCCGGATCTATCAAGCAAGAGAGGGATCAAATTTCTTGAGTTTAAAATTAAAAAAAAAATTACACCTCACGAAATTGGATCCCTCTCAGTACTTTGTAGATCGAGTTTAAGATGGATCTATGCTGGTCCTTATGTTCTTGTTACAACAAAATCTAGCATCCACAAGATGTAAAGTCCCAAGCACCGAGGTCTTAGTCTTGTGTAACTTGAAGGCTACCCACTGTCATCTTAGTAGTTCTTCCTCTCACTTTTGTTTGGCTCTTATCCAAAACAAGGGGGGTATCCCTAAGTAGGATTACTAAGGCTATGGAGTGGGTGCACAAAGGTGAAGTTTGAAAGGTAAGCCTTAACAAAACATGTGGCTGTTGTAGTATATGAAAGTGGAAATGGGAATATGGAAATAAAGGAAAAGGGAACAAAGAAATGGGATGATGTGAGACTAGTGCCTATCAATCTGTTGGGCCAAGGGTGTCATGAAATATTGAACAAATGAAGGGACCAGTGTGTCACAATCAACCATTTTGCTGTAGGCTATAAAGTAGAAAGGATTATTGTGACACATTCAACTTATTTAAATTAAGGAACTAGTTTGTTACATTTATCTTTTAAGTATGTACTTAAGGTAAAAAGGAACTAGTTTGATGCATTTTTACCCCTTAGTATTTGCTGAAAATAGATTATAGAATTAAGTCTTGGAGGGCTGGGGGTGCCACTCATAAATGCAAATGTGAAGGTGCTTCTTTATGGCTGAAATGTACTTTCAAATCTGCAACTTAGTTGATAGAACAATGGAGAACATGTGCAGAAATAGAATTGCAAATGACAAATAAACAAGAGGTAGAAACTCCTCGCATTGCTTATTCCTAAGTGAACATTGGGTTCATTATTAAACCTTCACATAAGAATAATAACAAGATGATTCTACAACATATAAACAACAGTTGAAGAGCATAACAAGACCATACAACAAAGTAGATCAATACCTCAATGCTTCGTTAATCTTCAAGGCTTGATGTACAAGAGAGCTCTTGATCATCATCTCCAAGATCTACAATCTCCTACTCCAATCAAGCTCTTGATCATCATCTCTAAGATCTACAATCTCCTACTCCAAATCACCTCTCACCCCAATCACAAATCAATTGGAGAGAGTTCCTTTATGTAGAGTGAGCTAACTTTCTTTTACAATAAAATACATCGTTTTCTAACTAACTCCATATATGTCAAAGAAATGATAAAATATTGGAGTTAGTTAGATCTAATCCATCATGCCGGTCCATATCAAGTAGACTTGTGGACTCTCATCATTGGCAAGAGAGCTCGCCCCATAAAAAATATGAAGGAATATACAATAAATCTCCAAGAGAGAGAGAGAGAGCATTACTAAAGATATGCTCATTGATCAAGTAAACAATAAAATTTGTCCACAACTAGTGCGCCCTCCAAGATGCATGCATGCAACATATAATAAAATACTCCTCGACATAGTAGAGAGTGTTCAATGTCCACATAGAAAACTCCTCCAAAGTGTGCTCTTCAAGATGCATGAGTGAAAAAATAATAAAATACTTTCCCCTAGGAGGGTGCTCCATAACCAACTCCTTAAAATATCATGTGTGGACACAAGATGCATGAACGAATGAGCAACCCCCCTCCACACGTGTGAATCACAAAGCGGGTGCTCCAACCAACTCCATGGATAAGTATTGTAATACCCCTTAAACTCGCTATGACTATCGATATTGACGACGCTTATTGGTAAGTAACCCAATTAAAGAAACTTAGATAAATGACTGCTTGTATGTTGATTTAGAATAAATTATTGATTGATTAGAGATATATGTGATAAATGAATAGGTTTCTAATGAATGATTGAGTTAAATGATGATTATGGATACTTGTGATGAAATATTGTTGATTGATTAGCACATGTGAAACCTTGTGATGAATGTCGTATTTATGCTGAAATATGGAAATGGAATTATGCGGGTAATTATGATGCGAATCCAATGGACAATTATTTATGTTTTCTTAACGATTAGCGAATGAATGAAATGAAGTATGATATGACGATTTTTGAGTAGTACTATTGATGTGTGTACTCTGAGTATGTGTATAGTGACAGGTAAGGCGATTTACCGACTGACTCACGACAGAACAAAAGGGGGTCGCAGAGGATGGGAAAAACACACACGGGGGTACGACGACGATGTCGGCTTCCGATAAGAATCCACGCACGAGTTTGGAAAGCCCTTTCAGCTTTACTCGGGGAAGCGTGAAGTCCTATAGGGGGGACCATAACGGATTGGTCACGTACGAGGTTGAGGGCCGCGCAGTAAGAACAATCTTACTCCTCAACGCCATTAGTCTCACATAGAGTGTAGCCGAATGATTTATGGTAACGGTTCCTAAATCACTACATGGAATCCCAACACAACAGTAAAATGAGAAAGTATTGTCGGAAAGGCCCGACGATGTGGTACCTAGACAATTAAGGAAAGAAAGTCAGGAGGACCCGATGATGTGGTACCTAGACAATTAAGAAAAGAAAGTTAGAAGGACCCGACGATGTGGTACCTAGACAATTAAGGAAATAACATCAGAAGGACCCGACGATATGGTACCTAGACGAATAAAGAAAATTGATAAATGAACACCCATGTATTTGGCATAAAGAATTGCATTAAATTAATTGTGCATGAAAGGACTATTTGTAGTTATGTATTTGGCACATAGAATTGCATTAAATTATTTGTGCATGAAATGACTACTTGTAGTTATGTACTTGGCATATAGTATTGCATTAGATTGTTTGTGCATGAAATGATTATTTATAATTAAATATGGAGCAAAAGATAGACTAGGAGTCATTAACTAGTCAACTCCACATGCACCCACTAAAATAGGGATTGAAATCCTAGCATCAAGGGACATCTAGGAGTAAAATGTGGGAAGTATGCGCACTCTCATGAGAGAGTGACACATGGGTGGGTGAATATTTGTATTAAATAATATTACATAAAAGAGTATTTTTGCATGAAGCGACATGTGTCTCAGGAAAATTTCCTATTTAAGAAAGATGAGAAGAAGGGAAAAATGACCCTATTGTTGGATGACTGCCGTAATGGCTTCGAAATTATGATTGTGCTTTCTATCGTGAATTTCGCTAAGGATTCTGGTGAAGGGGGTCTCATTTCTGAACTGTTATCACACCATAGTAGCTGGGCTACTATTTTTGCTAAATAGATATCTGCACATTTCAGAGCTTGGATTTTACAGAGATCAGCTATGATGAGCTTGTTATTTATGATCACTCATGGATCAGAGTAGTATATTGTATTGGATTTTTGTTAGACCTTGTGCCAAGGCTAGCCTTGAGAGCTTAGATTTGATGACCGATGTTCCATACAGTTTCAGTTCAGTGCCCAGTGATTATATTGCAACAGTGTTTCAGATGATTATTTTGATGTGATGTGACCTATGGACTTCTGATTACAGACTTTGGATTATTATCTTGTTGCTTTAGTCATTTTCATAGCTTTGACTTGGTATATGATTCATGATGTGGCAAAACTATTTAAAATGAAATGAACTATCTTTGATGATGTTATAAATTATAAAATGGACCTATTACTTGCACACTTAGGTTTTTTGACAAAAATCATTGGTTTCATTGCCTTTCCTGACATCCTTGTCTGCTAGCTTAGGCACCATTTTCACTTTACTCCATCCATCCATGACCTTCCTTATTTGGCTTTCACCTTTGACTTGCCTTCTTGACTTCTTGATACTGAGGACTTCCCCATTTCTACCTCTGTGTTGGACCGCATCCATGTTTGTTTCGTGTCTCGGCTCTGAGTTGGTGACAAAACTTGCCTTTGGTGAGTTGGATTGTATGCCTAAATCATTCTGGTCGGTTGTCCCGATGTTTGGCATTGTGTAGAACTCCCCCTAGTCACTTGAGATGTTGTTGGCTAAAACTGAAAGCACATGTACTTTTTATATTGGAAATCTTTATATATACGCCCATGGAAACTGTAAACTCTAGAATGTGTTTTTAAACACACGTGAGTAAAGGGCAAGAGCAATGAAATGCTAAAATACTCCTCGAAGAATATAGAAAAGGTCCAAAAAAGCAAATGTTACTCAAAAGTTATATCTATTATTGCTGACCTTGTATATGTGAATATGCCCTGGATGCAAGCTGTGATTATTTGTGCTTCTTAGCACATGTGAAATCCCAGAGGAGGGTTCATATAGGCCAAAAAGGCCATGGAAATGAAATGAATGATCTTGATGAACCTGGATCAGCTAAATATAGACATGATGCCTAAGTTGAATAAGCACTCTCTAACCAACTTATCCATTTGTGAGGCACAACCCTTCCCTTTGTTATTTTGTCCAGCATAGAGTGTCGCTTCCCCTCTCCCCGTCCAAAGTATCACTTAGTTGAGTTTGGTCAAGTCACCTGTTGGTGTCCATTTTGTCACCATTTTTGATCATCAAATATACTCTGAGTGGCGTTATTTTCACTATTCTGATATGATAAATCATTCTTCTTGCCATTCAGATCGTCAATCAGACCCAGGTATGATCGTATTTACATATCATGTGAATCTTGGCTAAATATCATTATTTTTATGGTTTATTAATATTAATTTAATGTTTTTCGACTCGCTTGGCAAATAGATATCGGCTTGCAGGTTATGGGCTTCAAACGGACCTCCGTTCAGACTCGTGTTCATGTTGCAAACGTTCAACCTCATCCAGCCCGTCGTTCAGCCCTTTGTTCAGCGCGTGAAATCGTTGGTTGGCATATTCCTGCCCATTAAAGACAAAAACAGAAATATGGGTTATGTTATCAACGTGGTGGTTATGGTTGGTGAGTCCCTGTTCTAGAAGATTCGCTTCCCTGCTCGCTCAGCTCAACAGCACATGACTCTCCCCACATCAACGCTCTAGAAGAATCGCTTTCCCGTTCGCTCAGCTCGCCAGCACATGCTCATGCCCACGTCGACGTTCCAGCAGCTCCATCCTCCTACGCTTAGCCTGCCAGCACATGCTTCTGCCCACGATTAAAGGAAACTAATACGCATCTGTTCACATCAAGGAGAATCAGCGCCGTGGAAGCAGGCGGACGGCCTGTGCGCTGTCATAATCCACCATGCAGCCGTTGTATAGACATTAAAGACTTCTATTTTTGGAGAGGTCGACTATGTCGACCTTCTCTCCCATTGTAAACTTATATATAGACGCCTCCTTTGGAGAAACGCAGACGACATATAGCACAGTAGATATAGACATTTACGCTATCAGTAATTCATAGAAACGCTGTATAATTTTCTCAATCAATGGAAGCTCCTGAATTTTACTGTTGATATTCTGCTGTTGGTGACTAAGTTGATTTAGTTTCAATCTCTGATTGTTGGGAAGGGCACCTCATCAACTAGAGGTTTTTATGTATATTTTTGTATTTTCCTTTCTGCAAGTAAATAGTTCATTTTCCAGTGTATGTAATTAATTCTGTTTTCATGTATATATCATTTCCTTATTTTTTTGTAATCTGTATCTTGTTGCTAACTTAATTTACTTTTCCAGAATTGATAATGGTCGACCAAGCATAGTGTTTATAGTTTGCTTTCAGCCTTTTGCAATCAGATAGAACTTATTTAGTTGCTGTTTCAGGTTTAGTTTATAATTAGAATTAGTTCTGTTAGTTCCTTTCCTGTAGCTGTAGGTTAGTTTTATTTATATCTCAGTTTTGCCATAGAAATAGTTTATTTCTTTAAACAATGATTAGAATAGGTTACTTCTTGCTATCTTAGCTTCTAAATACTCTATTCATTGCTTCCCTTGCACCATAGGATCATATGCATCAGCCAGCTGGTAGTTAAGATCATCCAAACTGTTTCTTTCTTTAGTTTAAATCGTTTTCTTCCATCCGGACTGTCATTCGGACTGTCTTTCAGACTGTCATCCGGATCGTCATTCGAACCTCAATACTTTCTGCATTGTTTTTATGCTTATTTAGAATCCAGTTTCTTAGGGTTTTTAATTGTAATATTTCTTGCCTTTAATTAGCATTCTTAACTGTAATTAAGATCTTGTTTTACATTACATAGAGTTTAATTAAGTTTTGTCATTGTTCTTAGTTTCCATTTCATCTTCCTTAACTTTGCTTTAACTGTTTTCAAGTTATGTCTTTCATGTTTGATTTGCCAATAGGTTAGTGTTCTAGAATCTATCAGTCTCATTCTTAGTGTAGTTTATTGTATGTTCTTAAGGTTTATTTCGAATTAGAGTTAATAATTTCATTCTCCAAGTTATCTTAGTTTTGATAGTTTCTTCATTAAAGCATAAGATCAGTTTCCCATTCACACAGATAATGAAGATCATGAAATAGAGTTTGGTTAAGAAAAAAATGTCTTTATCAAGTTTTCTACTTGCTTTTATATAAAATATCTTTATCAAGTTTTCTACTTGCTTTTATATAAAATATCTTTATCAAGTTTTCTACTTGCTTCCAAATCAAATTCAGTCCAAGTAAATATCTTTATTAAGTTTTCTACTTGCTTCTAGATTTCATTAGTTTCATATCATTTTGCTTATGGATAGAAGATAGATCATAATGTTTAAAGTTAATTGTAATTGGTCTCTTTCTAGTTTACATCTCTTTGTAGAAATTAGGTTAGATCTACTTCCATTTTGTTTTGCTATTACATTTGAAAGTCATTACGATACATTCACCCCGGTTCCTATCACATTTGACGTACAACATCAAAGAGAATGGAATTAGATATTTTAGTGTAGACTTGAAGTATTAATTAAATGCATGAATAGTTGTGGAATTCACTAAGTAGTTTGTAGTTTTTGTTTTAAGTCAAGTAGTTTATATTTTCATAAGAAGTAGTTTGATTTTTGATCAGTCTTTGTTCTTTTCCCATTGTTTAATCATAGAGTAGAGTAGTATAGCTTGATACTATTAAGATCTGTTGGTTTAGCTAGGTTTAATTAGTTCCTTCGTTGTCTTTCTGAAGTTTGACTCGGTTTTTCATTTTGAAAGATCTTTCGATCTTTTATTTGTTAAACATTTCTAAGGTCTGCCGAGCTGAAACATAGGTCCCATTCTATCTCAGCATATACTGTGCCACAACTCTAAGATTACCAACCTTGGTCGATAATTAAATATTTTGGTGATTCCTTAAGACAGTAAATACACCTCAACATCACTCCCTTTGCCTAGCCTTGTTCTTAGCCCTCATCCTTAGCTAGCAGTTAGGCCATGTCCAATGGGCGAGTCTGTCATTAAAGCTGTTGTGCAAGTAAGATATAAATAACATTGAAAAACCTATACATGTTAAATGCCACTGAATGATGTTTATACTTTAAGTTAAGCTATGAATATGATTTAAAGGAACATGTCTTAGTCTTTGTCATAATCTTGTCCTTGGTTATATTTTGACCTAGTCAAACATAGTTTGACCATGGTCATTCTTGGGATCCGTGATGATGTGGACCATGTATGCTTATGGATGATGATTGATGGTCCCACATACTCTTATTGATGACTCCATATGGTGGACATATGCTTCAGATGATGGTTGATGCAGTTCAACAGTTTTATTATTTTTTCCAGATCATCAGATTTTACACTGTCCGGAGATGGTGGACCCTACTGTTGACCCCTCAAGTCAACCCATGGTGATTTGGGTCTTCTGGATCCATTGAGACACTTACCATTAAGTTTCGGGCACTTCTGACAATGATAGATGCAGTTATCAGACACTTACCATGCTTCCCATGCTTAAGCATGCTTCCCCAGCCTGTCCAACAAAGGCCTTGGAGGCCAGTTTTGCCTAGGGCGCTGTGTCTGAAGGGGGTGGTCCAGCCACTTGATTTCCACATTATACCCCCCTTCCAGACACCCTGGTGCCCTTAGTTTGACAGCGTAGGCACCCTGGGTGGAAATTTGAGCAGTTTTACGGTTTTCGAGGAGGATTAAAAATGGAATAAAAGGGTCACTGAGGAATTCGATTTGGGCAATTGAGGCAAGGTTTTGGCACTTGGTCTTCACAAAGGTCTTCCTGGGTTAACCCCCCATCTTCCACTCAGAAGTCAGTGGGGTCCACAGTGGCCACAGGAGGCCCTTTTACTGCATGTCTCACAGATTTTGAGGACATGATTTGATCATTTGTGTTATATGGACATGTCATGGTCCTATTATTCTATATTATTGTGCCATGGGGATGAGCTAGTAAGGATTGATGCCTCCTAGCCCCACCATGAGCTTATTGAGTCATGTCCATGTCATATTTGTTGTAGCCTTGTATCTTAGCCCCCTTTAGAGGATGACGTCACCCTCACTTAGTCACTTTTAGCTATGACATCATCCCTTTTTAAGTGATCCATGTGATTTTACGTTAGGCTCATCTTAGCCATTGATTATATTGTGAGATCTTTTAATCTCAACCACTCATTTCAAAAAGTGGTTTTGAGGTCTAGGGTTTTGGTCTTTATTATCCTATATAAGGAGGAGACCTCCCTCATTGTAAAATTCATATAAAGATTTTTGGCTCTTGGCTATTGGAATAAAATACTTTCTTGGGCATCTTGGATCTTGAAGTTGGAATGCTTGTGGTGTTTGTAAATGCTTCTCCCTCTGCACTGACAAAGATTGTAAATGCTTCTTCCTCTGCACTGGCAAATATTGGTGGCTATCTTGGATTTTATCTTCAACTAACATTTTTGTAGGCAAAGAAGACGATTTTGAGGAGTGCGAATTGGTGGGGAGGCCTACCCTTTAGGCTTCAAGATGACGATTTTAGTGGGTGCATGTGGAGTTGACTAGTTAATGACTCCTAGTCTATCTTTTGCTCCATATTTAATTATTCCCAATTATTTAATTATAAATAATCATTTCATGCGCAAACAATCTAATGCAATACTATATGCCAAGTACATAACTACAAGTAGTCCTTTCATGCACAAATAATTTAATGCAATTCTATATGCCAAATACATAACTACAAATAGTCCTTTCATGCACAATTAATTTAATGCAATTCTATATGCCAAATACATAACTAAAAATAGTCCTTTCATGCACAATTAATTTAATGCAATTCTTTATGCCAAATACATGGGTGTTCATTTATCAATTTTCTTTATTCGTCTAGGTACCACATCGTCGGGTCCTTCTGACTTTCTTTCCTTAATTGTCTAGGTACCACATCGTCGGTCCTTCTGACTTTCTTTCCTTAATTGTCTACGTACCACATCGTCGGGTCCTCCTGACTTTCTTTCTTTAATTGTTTAGGTACCACATCGTCGGGCCTTTTCGACAATACTTTCTCATTTTACTGTTGTGCTGGGATTCTATGTAGTGATTTAGGAACCGTTACCATAAATCATCCGGCTACACTATATGTGAGACTAATGGTGCTGAGGAGTAAGATCGTTCTTACTGCGCGCTCCTCAACCTTGTACGTGACCAATCCGTTATGGTCTCCCCGTACAGCTTCACACTTCCTCGAGTAAAGCTAAAAGCTGAAAGGGATTTACTAACATGATCAATTACACATCCTTAGGTGAGTACTAGAAATGTTACAATGTTAAGTTATATCACTTTAGGAAATCCCACTAAGGGAAAGTGAAATAGCACACCACATCAACACCATAAGAAAAGGAGACATAAGAAAGGTGTTATCTACATCAAAGAACAAGTAGACCCACATTGCCCATTCAACCTTCAAAGGAGCCAATGCAAAACACACTCTCCTAGTCACACCATAAATATCAAAGCTCAGAGCACCAACATACATAATCACTAGGAAGCATCCACATGTCAAGAGAATGCATGAAGGTAGCATCAAACCCACAAGATGACCATCCACCATATAGAAGTGAATCTCCATCACCAAAGATCTCGATTAAATATTCCATCATGAAGAAGAGAAGCCCCATGAAGATGTATGCCCCTAAGTCCATCCAATGCTCTAGAGGTTCTAGCTGAAAAACCCTACTATGTGATGAAGATCACAATGTGGAACATCATACAATGTGAGGTGTAACAACTATTTATTACCCTCAGATTCTACGAGGACTTATCCAGGGGTTAAAGATGCTGATGATCCAGATGAAGTTCATTGAATGGCTTGTCTAAGCCAATGATGTAAATTATGTCATTTGTATCAAGTGATCCATGGTTGTGATGTAATGTAATATAATAATGTAACTGGGATGTATCTTGTATATGTGAAAGGGACAGTTTTGACACATACTCACCTCTCCTATGAGGGTTGCACAAACATGATGTCTTTTGAGTGTTTTTTTAATCAAGGATTATTTACATCTTCACGATCGTAAATCTTCCAAGGTTTTTTCACTCGAAAATCCTCCAAGCTAGGGACATTTCCTAGGTGCAAATCACAATATATTAGACCACTTGAGCCCTATGAATCAATGTAATGTAAACATCTCATGTATATGGTCACCATGGACACTTATGTAATGTGAAGTTAGAGTCTAGAGTCTTAGGAGTCCCTCTTGTACATGGTTATATGGTAATTCTAGTATCCTAGTGGTTAAAAACAAGTTAAAAGGTTAGGGCAGGGCTTCCCTAAGTCCAACTTTGGCTTTAATATTCTAATTTGTCATTAACTTTATAACTCAAAGTTCCCCCTTTCTAATGTGAGGCCCTCAACATATTTTTATGCAAGTCTCACTCATCCCAATGATCCACCTAAGCAAGCCTTCTAGGATAACACCTCCATCTTTTTGTGTCTATCCTAGCCCTTGAATTTTCCTAAGCCCATCTACACCCTTAAACCTGCCAACGCCCTCCTCTAACGTGCAAAATGTCCCTCCTAAAGGCCACATGTGTGAGTCGTACCCTCATTTCCTCACACGTGTGGTCCTCTTTTTATTATGAACATAATAATGGATACAAAGTTAGTAATAATCATAATATGTTGGAAACATAATTCATTAGGCTTATGGTATTTTGTATTATTAACTACTATTCACGTGAAAAAGAATATGAAGAGTCACAGCGAATAGTAAGAGTCATCGAGAGTCCAAGAGACCACTTGGAATATGAAACAAGGGTCATACTTTATGTATTTATATCTGTATCATATGCATCTCACGCTTATCTTCATTCCTATGCATCCAATAGTGGTATCTGAGCGAGATTCATTGTTTTTAGATCTGAAGGTGTTTCTTCACCTCCCTGGCCGCAAATTCAAAGCACGGGATTAAAGTTACTTTGAAGCGCAGGACTTCTTCTGCTTTGAATTTGGTGTCACTGTTGTATTTTTGGAATGCTAGTGGAACCCCATGACGTGAAACTCCGAATGGCATATTGGTATTGCTTCTTTTAATGTTTACCCACTCTGTTAGTTTTCATTATTTTTGGGTACGTAGGTAGCACTCCAAAGACATAAACTATCTGCATTATCAAATGCTTGTAGCTATACATATGTGGTATCATTGGCCAATGATGGATGCTTTCCTACTTCAAAATAGTTTTTATAAATTCATTCTATAGCACGGTATCCTACCCTTGCTCCAAGAAATAATAGTCATTTCCACTGCCCATATCAACAATTTCGGATCTCGTTGGTATTCTAAGTTATATATGTATGTAGGTAGTAGTCTGGCACATTGAGTTGGATTGAGAATGCCCCTATTATAACAGAGAAATAAAGGTTCCCGATTGATTCTTATGGGTTTGTTTGGGGAGATTCCAAGAATGATTTGGTTTCAAGTGTTCTTGGGATTGATGGATATTCTCCACATCCAGAGTGTTACACCACTGCAGTTTTCAGCGTTCCAGCAGGTCGTTTGGTAGAGAAGGGCTAAATTTTTTCACAAAGGCCAAGTGTGGGGCTGTCTTTGTATGGTTGGCCATGGTTGGGCTCCTTGGTCTTACTCTTGAAAGTACCATGGCTTAATGGCATTGTTGATTGCCCTTTATGGGGCTTTTAGCCTTGGGGTTGGTGTTCGAGGCTTCCAGGTGTGGGCCATTGGGTCACATGACCACAATGTCCTGTATGCCTTGGGGGGGACTATGCTTCTTCTAGGGAGGTTATCCCTAAGTCCACCACCCCTCTTACACCCCATTTGGACCTTCTCTGCAGTTGATTTTACTCTCTTTGACCAGATTGACCCTATGAGGTCACCATGATTGATCAAGCCTCAAGCTAAGGCAAGGGGGATGTTGAGGGACATTTTTCATCATTCTAGGGTTAGTAGGGGCATAACATCCTCCTTAGGCTCACTCTTGTAGTCACAGTGAGGCCTTGGCATGCTTATTTTAGTATTTTTTATTATTTTATGTTGGTTTTAGGGCTTAGTTTCCAATGTGTGGGTGACATGCCATAATTTTGTCTTATTTTGGAATATTTTAATATTATATTGTTTTAATTTGAAATTGACATGTAGGCTTGATAAAAAATTAAAATCTTGTGCTAAAATGGATATAAATATCCATTCATTTGTCATTTGTAAAGCACAAGACTGGGATCAAAATTTCATTATGTGATTTTTTTAATCTTCTTAGGCTCTCTAAAGTGATGTGCACCTCTTGGATGACTTTCTCTTTTGCTTGAAGTGGAAATTGGAGTATCTTCTAGGGTTTCTATGCACATGCAAGGTTGATGCTAGCATTGTTGGACTAATACAAGCTCAAGGATTGATTTTCTTGGTAAAGTTGGTGAGTTTATGCTTCTTTGATGATTGAATGGTGGTTGTAATGCTGCATTTTTTCTAATCTAGGGCTTCTTACCAGCTTTTAGTCAACTTTTGCATGGTAGAAAACATCCCCTTGAGGGAGTTTTCTCTTGTTTGGGCCTTGGGTCTCTGATTTTTGCCTAAATTAAGCTCCAACAACGAACCCTAGAGGTTGTTGTTGGATGCCCTAGTTCAGAAGAGAAATTATTCCAAGAGGGAGGCTGGTCACCATCCCTCATGCCCTAGGGTTTGAAGTAATTCTTCAAAAAACCCTGAGTTTTATCATTTTTTTTAACAAATTTCAGTATTTCATGTGTAAATTTATGTATTTGCATTGTTAGTTAGGGTTAGATTAGGTCTGCATATTTTCAAATAAAAAAACCCTAAAAAACTACAAAAATCCAAAAATCAAAACATAATTTTTTTTGCAAAATTTTAGGCCCTAAAATCTCGGCCATAAAATTTTGGGATCCTAAAAATTCGGGCATCATAAAATTTCAGGCCCTAGGATTTCGCTGTGCATTTCGGCCCTAAAAATTCGGCTTTTCTATTTAGCCTTTAGATTCTCCAAGGCGTCTTCCTTTTCCTCCTTGTCTGCTGCCTTAAACCTGCCTTCACGGACCTGCAAAACAACCTCAAATCAGAGTTAGGGTTCCACTTTGACTTGTTTCAGGGGTTAAACTAATTCAGCCATCCTCAAAAGGTTTTTTTTGCGACCTATAAAACGAAATTGTACAACCTTCCTTTAGGACTGTCTCTTACACTCCTAGCAATACTGGTCAAGTTTACTTCTGCTGATATTTTACTGATCATTACTACTGGTCACTGTTACTGCTGATAATTGTTGGAGTATAGCTGAGATATACTGTTCATGGTTGCTAACACTGTATATTGATACATGTTGACTTTGTGGACTCTTTAAACTCCTGATACATGGTCATTGTTGAGGCTACTGCCTACTAATTGGTTACCTTTCTAACAGCTGTCATAATTACTGGTATATGTTGTGGCTGTTGCTTCTTATCGCTGAAATAAGTGTTGAACTTAATGCATATTGACAACTTATGGTACCTTAATATCTGATTGCTGAACTCTATGCTATTGTCTATCTTAAAGTATATTTCATACTTGTTATCTTGCAATATTGACATTCTACACAGGGTCTAATACAGTTTTGAGGCTTCTTTTCAAGACCTTTTATCATGATAAAGAGTTAAACTAATTTGCATTGTCATTATTACAAACTTGCTGCTATCATTTTGAATAATCCTGTGTTATGATCTGCTAAATGGTGGTTCTATAGTGGTGAATAATGTACAGACCTTAACAAATGTTTCATACTGAATTTGAATGCCAATAAAAAGTTATTGGTACAGAAACTAATTGATGACATTGACCAAACCAAATTACACACAGAACTTAAAACGATATTTTATATGAATACAATTTTGATGTGTTGCTGCTATAACTTACTATGGTGAATGTAGAGCTGATTGGTTAATGTGGACAGGAGCAAAGATCTAGTATTCTTTGGACAGTCCTATGTTGATTACAATCTCACCACTACATGCAAATGACATACATTGAACCTGCTATTATATTGCTAACTTGATCAAATCTCTCACCATTATAGGTTATTGCTGAAACCACTACAAATATCATTTTACCAGACTCTCTTTATTATTCTCTACTTGACCCCGTTTAAAGGCTGTTATGACTTGATATATCATATGTATTCTTCATTTTCTGCTAGACTCCATTGAAGGCACTGATCTTGTCTTAATGTTGTTGGAGGTAGTTGTGTGAATGTGATTGACATATACACTAAAAGGCTCTCCCCTTGGGACAATAATTAATCCCAAAGAAGTCGAGAGATTGAGCTAAGGTGACAGTGGTTCAACCTTCTCATATGATTGCCATTCACTAGCAAGTTTAGCCTGCTAGTTTGAACGGTAACACCGAGACAAATATATATGCTGGGATATTAGTGGTTATCTTCCTCTTCTTCTTGCCTGCGATAGAATTTTCATCTATGTTAGAAGAATTTGTGAGCTTGCAGTAATCTAAAACACTAATGTGTGCTTGATTTTTGGTTGCTTCGCCCTGTGTCACTGTAAAATCAGCCAACATCATCTTTATCTTTTTGCCATTTGTGGCCAAAAATATATGAATTAGAAAAATGCAAAGGTCTTAAGCTAGAGTTCGCAACAGTCAGGAGGGAACTTGGTGTGGTAGCAACAAGAAATAAAGACGACACTTAACCAGTCTTTTTGAGCCTCTTGGGGTTTGAATTCAAAATTGTTAGAGCTTCCTTTGAAGATGTCAGGGTTTATGTGCTGATTTCCATCCACAGTGTCATAAATGTATCCATGTACTCATGAGAAAGTATTTGCAGTTGTGGACACTATAGAACAACAATTTCCTCTTTCGTTAAGAAAACTCTCTGGCAAGTTTTTGTAATTGTTAATGCCCCCTTGGAAAGAGATGCTTGAATAACCTATATGAAGGAGTATCCACTCGCCTTCAACTAAAGAGCTATCTCATGAGTTTTTTCTTTTGAAAGGATTGCGAGGCTTTTGGGACTTCCCAAATCTATTAAATATGTTCAATTTTGTTTTCTTGGATCTTCTCTGTTAGTACTGCTAGCGATAGTACATCTCTGGTTTGAATATGGCAGCAGGCAGCAATGGCATTTTTGAGATTCCTTGTGAAATTGTTACGTAAAAGTGGAACCATCAAGTAGAAGAACCCTAATGACATCACAAGGAGGTAATTTGTATTGTTCTCATTTTCTTGTGTAATAAAAGAAAATATATATGTATAGACACGTGCTTTGTGGAAGGTCAGTAGGAAACTCTTTGTTATGGTTCACAATTATGAAATACCCAAGTATAATTTATCCATAATTTGGAGAAGTTAGATTTCAATGGTTTTGACATTGTTTGAGGGTTGTGGTCATCACCTGAGTTTTTTTGCGTCCAAGCTTAGTTGTGCAACACAAATTCTGTGATTGTAGAGTGGCTATAGCTCATCCCCTAGCCTTGGCATCACAACAATGGCATCAAAATTGTTATAATTTGTAGCTCAGAGGTACTTCTGCACTTATTGTTGTTGATGTTTATCCAGTTAGCAGCATTGGGCAGACATTCTCCCAGATTGGTCATGCTGATTTGACCAAGGGAGGATGATACATTCACTCACGAGGCCATGCTGATTTGGCTAGTGGTGAATGGCCCAGGCTCCAGGACGGAGTGAGCAGGTTTGATTTTGTTGACTTGTTTACTCTAATGTTGAATTGAGTAAATGCTAAGAAGTGTCCAGGGCTTCTTAGTGGGTCTATTCAACATTAGAGCTTTATATCAATAGACTTGCATGTGAGGAGAATAATAACTTCAACAAAGCTCATGGATAACTTTTCTGATAAAGAAGAAATAACCAAGAAGACAAGTCAAGCTCATTGAACCATTGAAGAAGTCCTGGAAAGCATTCAAGAAGTCCAAGAAACATTGAAGACAAAAAAGGACAAGTCTTTCCTAGAAGAAAAGACAAGTCTCCCCCAAGAGAAAAAAAAAGGTGACTTGAAGTATATAAATAAGCAGCTAACATTTCATTTTTACATCACAACACATCTTCTCTTCTCAGCTAATGCGCAAGTCAAGGAGACCAAGCGAAGGTACAAGGAGCAACATTTTGAAGGTTCTCATAATCTCTAAAGGTTCGCTACCCTTGCTAGGGTTTCCTCATGAAAGAGGTTCGTTTTCCTTGCTAGGGTTTCCTCATGAAGGAAGTTTGCTATCTGTGCTAGGGTTTCTTCAATATTGGTAATGTACTTGTAAATTGGATTTGGGTTTCTTCTAAGAAAAGTTGGCTGGGTTTGGCTAGTGGTGAATGGCTTAGGCGCGCGCAACCTTCTTAGCCATGCTGATTTGGCTAAGAGTGAACATGCTCGAGATGCTCTCACATTGCCTGCTCCAGGACAAAGTGAAGTATTTTATATATGAGTAGGTTTGACTTGTTTACAAGTCTAGTCTATTGTTGAACTGACGTAGACTCTAAGAAGTGTTCGTGTTGAAAAGTTAACTAGGAAAGTTGTCCTCCTTGATCAGATGCCTAGCATGGAGGTACATTTTCAGTCGTATACGCATCAGGACAGGGTAGAGGGTGACATTCACTCTACCAGATGGCATGAATCCAACTGTAGATGCATGTGGACCTTTCAGGGTGATTTGCCTCATGCATGCAACTTTTTGCATGCACAGTTTTTAATTAAAAAGCATGCAAAAACAACATTTTTGCATGCACTCATATTAGGGTTTTGGAAACCCTAATTGATTAGTTAGTTATTATAAGGAGGTAGAAGGTCACAGGGATAAGTTACTCAACAGTTTTCTCAGAGAGAGAGGAGATTGAGAGGAGGGTGACTTGTGCATGTAGAGTGGGTGACTTCCTGAGGAGAGGGGGCGCATCCAGTGTTATAAAAATTGGCCCCGAACCAGCAAAACTGGCCGGTCCAACCGGTTCCAAGGGTTTTCTGGTCAAACTGTTTGATTCAATCCGTTTTTGACCGGTTATGTACGAAACCGATTGGTTTTCTCAAACCAGCCAGGTTCGGTATGGAACCGGCCGGTTCCATACCGAGTCTTTCTAGGGCAAAACACCCACTTATTGAAAAAAAAATTAATTAAAAAACGAAAAAATTTGGGCACATCGGCCACATCTGCTAACCTAATTACCATACAATCAATATATATTGACGCGGGGACCCTCAATTGTAATCACGATTCACAATCATCTTTGGATTTTTCTAGGTTGAGCATACGAATTACGAAGTCAGGGCAATAGGGCGTTCGAGAGTCTAAAATCGAATCTCAACTGTGGACCATGGCACAACCGAATTTTGGTTTTATACACTCTTACTTGCTATGTACATGAGAAACTTTGCAGATTTGTGTATAATGGTTTGAATTCACATGGATGCGCATGAATATATATTTATTTTTTGAAATTATGAATATTTTATGTATTTTTGCTCAACCGGTTTTTTGATCTGGTTTTTTTCCCGATTTTTGTTTGGTTCCGGTCCAAGTCCAGGTCCTGGGGCCGACCGGTTTGACAACCGGTCCGGTTCTGATAACATTGGGCGCATCTGCAAAGAGATAGTGAGGGGATCTGAGATAGATCGGTCCTTACCAGATCACAGCCACATATTAGTCAGTACTGTGGGCAATGAGAGCATCTAAGCAGAGATAGATTAGAGATTGAGAATGGGCGACTTCACAGAGGGAGGGGTGCATTTCCCATGCAGAGGGGGTGCATTCTACATAGTAAGGTTGCATCCGTCTTCATTGACATAGCAGATAAGGGCAGAGGTGATAGAGAGGTGAGACTACATCCTGAGACAGGAAGAGACAATACTTCAAAGATCCATCATCCATATCAGAACAGGTTGCAGGGGCACATTTCCCAAGAGCAGCAGTAGCTACTGCTGCAGATCTAGGGTTTACTACCTGTCAGGTTCTGTTGCATTTTTGAACTTTTGTGTGTAATCACTCTTTTCTTTATTATATGCTCTGGTCTCGAGAAAGAAGAAATCCCCATCAAGGTTGGTTTTCCCCATTGGGGTTTCCAGGATAAATCTGTGAGTTTTTGTGTGATTGCTTATTATTTGGTCAAAGTTGTTAAGAGATCTGTAAGTGCTTTCAGTTATAAGTTTTTATATGTGATCTTTTTTGTCATAGAGAAGTAGGGTTTATTTGGCTTATAGAGACTCAAGGCCATTGAGATCTTAGGGTTCCCAGATCGAGTAGTGACATCTGGGATAAATTAACAGTTCAGGGCTTCTTAGTGGGTCTATTCAACATTAGAGCTCTATATTAATAGACGTGCATGTGAAGTGAAGAATAATATCAACAAGGCACATGGACAACTTTTCTAGTAAAGAAGAAATAACTAAGAAGACAAGTTAAGCTCATTGAACCATTGAAGAAGTCCCAGAAAGCATTAAAGAAGTCCAGGAAAGCATTGAAGAATCCCAGGAAATATTGAAGACGAAAAAGGACAAGTCGGCCCCAAGAGAAAAAAATCATTGTGACTTGAAGTGTATAAATAAGCAGCTAACATTTCATTTTTACATCACAACACATCTTCTCTTCTTAGTTAATGTGCAAGTCAAGGAGGCCTAGCGAAGCTATAAGGAGTAGCATTTTGAAGGTTCTCATCATCTCTAAAGGTTCGCTACCCTTGCTAGGGTTTCTTCATGAAGGAGGTTTTCTATCCTTGCTAGGGTTTCCTCGTGAAGGAAGTTTGATATCTATGCTAGGGTTTCTTCAAGATTGGTAATGTACTTGTAAATTGAACTGATTTCTTCTAAGAAAAATTCAACATGGTATTAGTCTTGTTGAAATCTGCCATTGCATAGTCTCAGGTCTGAACATTCTAGAGGTTGTTGGGCATTTATTGCTCAACATTGGGACAAATTTTGCTATAGAACAACTCGCCTTGCCTTAGCGCATCTACTGGTGCCCTCAGTTTGTCATTTGGTCATGGTTGAAATTTTAGGGTTTCAGGCTTGTTGACATTCTTCAGGACGTTGGCTAAACGTTGGGTTCAAGATGGTGATCGGTCTCATAGTTGAAGATAGGTTGGATGGTGCTAGAAATTTCAGATCTTGGAAGACGAGGATACTCTTCATCTTGGATGAAAATGAGATTCAGGATTATGTAAAGGAAGATGTCTCATAACCAGAAAGTGCAGAGGAGAAAGCTAGGCACATGAAGAATGAAGCAAAGGCTAAGACGATCTTGATAGATTCCATGAAAGATCATTTGATTCCACACATTGCTGAGTTGAAGACTGCCAAAGAAATGGTTGATGCCTTGGTGGGATTGTTCGAGAGTAAGAACACTAGTAGGAAATTAGAACTTGTTACAGTGACTGTTAATGGATTTCCTTCTTCATGGGATCCATTTGTTCAAAGCGTTTGTGGATGAGCTGAGTTACCCAAGTTTGATCGGCTGTGGATTGTTGTGTCAAAGAGGAGGCCAGATTATTATCCAAGAACAACTTGCAGAGACCTCAGAATGAAGAAAATCAAGCTCTTGTAGCTCTGAAAAGGAAAAGGAAGAAGAAATTTTGGGACGAAAAATACAGGTGGAGGATCAGCTCCAGTTCAAGAACATAAGAAGAAGGATCTTTCAAAGATCAAGTGCTTCAATTGTCATACATTTGGTCACTATGCTTGGCAGTGTCCTCAGAGGAAAAGGAAGGGAAAGAAGCATGTATCAATAGTCGATGTTGATGAGCATCGACCACAAAAGAAGGTAAAGGAACTTGATGAGATTGCAGATGAACTTTGGAAAGAATATTTCTTTGTCTCTGCTCTTACAAGCACTATTACAAAGAGTAGTGATACCTAGTTGGTAAACAGTGGTGCTTCTAGGCACATGACAGGTTACCGAGATTCTCTTAGAGACTTGACAGAGGACTCAACATTACAAGTGGAACTTGGAGACAATGCCAAGTATGCAGTAAAAGGAGTTGGGACAACATCATTTTAGCTAGAGTTCGAAGATTCTTTACACATGAGAGATGTATTGTTTGTACTAGGATTGAAGAAGAACCTGCTCCATCTTAGCATTGGAGGATAGAGGTTACAGAGTTGCGTTTGTGGATGGTCAAGTTCTTGTATGGCCCACATGCTTGAGAATAGACTCAGCAGGAGTGATTGGTGTTCGAGAGGGAGGACTATACAGATTGTCAGGACATCCAATCTAGGCATTGGTACATGATAGTATCAGTTTATGTGAGTTATGGCATCAAAGATTTGTCACTTGCATTATAGAGCTTTGCCTGAATTGAGGAGGATCTTTTTCGAGTAGTGATAGTAGGTCCAAGGGGATCTAGGATCTTGTGCATTCAGATGTATGCAGACCGATGACAGTATCATCTTTGGGTGGCTTCTTGTACTATGCGACATTCATTGATGATTTCTCCCGGAAGACATGGATCTAATTCATCAAGACCAAGGATGAGGTCTTCAACAGGTTCCAAGAGTTCGGGGCTCAGATAGAGAACTTGACAGGAAAGAAGATCAAGATTTTGAGGTCAAATAATGGAGGAGTATACTTCCAATGACTTCAGTGATTTCTGCAAGGAGGTAGGGATCAAGAGGGAGTTGACAGTTCCTTACAACCCTCAGCAAAATGGGGTTGCAGAAAGGAAGAATGTCCATTGTGGAGATCATAATTTACCTATGTTTTTATAGGCAGAGGCATCCGACACAACAATTTATGTTCAGAACAGGAGTCCTCTCCGGATATTGGGGGATAAGACTCATCAAAAGGCATTCATAGGAGTGAAGCCAGAGGTCAGTCATTTGAGGATCTTTGGTTGTCTAGTATACATCCACGTGCCCAAGGAGAATAGGACGAAGTTAGAACCTTTAGGAAAGAAGGGTACTTTTGTGGGATACAGTGAGACTTCGAAGGCCTACAGGATCTACATTCCAGGACAATGTTAGATTGAGGTTAGTCGAGATGTCACTTTTGATGAGGAGGTAGCCTTCAAGAGGTCTAAAGAGCCTCATATGGAGATTGATAGTGAGGAGCAGGAAACTTCGAAGGATAAGGGTACAGATCCCTCTAGTCCAATTGTTTATCCTTCAGGCTAGCAGGAAGAGTTAGTAGAGCCAGTAGAGCCAGTGGTCCTGCTTAGAGATGTTGCAGAAACCAAGAAGAGGCCAGCATGGCTTTGTGATACATTGCAGGATGTAGAGAAGCATACAGCCCCCAGGGGTACATTTAGGGAGAGCAAAAGACCTCAGAGGTTTTCGGCTTCTATGGCATTGATGAGTCACATCATTGATTCCGAGCCTTCCAGTTATGAGGAGGCAACGGTCCAACATGTTTGGAAGGATGCCATGATGGAGGAGTGTTAATCCATCATGAAGAATGATGTGTGGGAGATAGTTTTGAGACCAGAGGGGAAGTCAGTGGTGACTTCCAAGTGAATCTATAAGATCAAGAATGTAGCAGATGGCAGCATCGAGAAGCACAAAGCGAGGTTTGTGGCAAGAGGATTCTCCTAGAAAGAGGGAGTGGACTATGATGAGACTTTTGCGTCAGTCGTTAGGTACACTTCCATCAGGGCTATTATTTCTCTTGCTTTAGTTATGGGTTGGAAATTACATCAGATGGATGTAAAGACCGCATTCCTCAATGGTGTGATTGAGGAAGAAGTTTACATAGAGAAACCTCAGGGCTTTGTGATACATGGGAAGGAGTCCCATGTTTGCAGATTAAAGAAGGCTTTGTACGGACTTAAGTAGGCACCCAGGGCATGGTTTTCTTGGATTGATGGATACTTGATGAGCTTGGGCTTCACCAAGAGTGATGTGGATCTCAACCTTTACTAAGAGGTTGTTGATGGTGATCCTTTGATCTTGGCGCTATATTTTGATGATCTGTTCCTTACTGGGGCAGAGTTCATTGTCAAGTGCAAGAGGGAGTTGACTTCAGAGTTCGAGAGAAAGGATTTTGGCTTGATGCATTATTTCTTGGGATTGGAGGGGTTGTAGAGATAATATGAGATCTTCCTTAGTCACGGGAAGTACAGCGTTGAGATCTTGAAGATATTCGATATGATGGACTGCAAGTCCATGGCTACACCTATGGAGACAAATCTGAAGAAGTTGAGTGATTTTGCTTTAGATTCAGATTTGGTGGATCCCATTATGTACAGGTAGTTGATTGGATCCCTTATGTACCTGGTTAACACCAAGCCATATATTTGCTTTGTAGTGAGCACCTTGAGCTAGCTTATGTTTGAGCCGAGGCATCCTGGTTAACACCAAGCTAGATATTTGCTTTGTAGTGAGCACCTTGAGCTAGCTTATGTTTGAGCCGAGGCATGTACACATTGGGTTGCGGCAAAGCATGTGTTGAGGTACTTGCATGGTACAATTGGATATGGTTTGAGATATGTCTCAGGTGGTGAAGTGAGGCTACAGGGGTATACTGATTCTGTTTGGGCAGGGAGTGCACTGGACAGAAAGAGCACCTTGGGGTGCTGCTTTAGCTTGGGATCAACTATGATATCTTGGTTTAGCAGGAAGCAGACTTTTGTAGCACTCAGTATAGCAAAAGCAGAGAATATCGTAGCCAGTGTCGTAAGTCGCGAAGCAGTGTGTCTTTAGAAGCTTCTTGTAGGTCTATTTGATCAGGAGCTAGAGACGACCTTGATACATTGTGACAATCAAAGTTGTGTCAAGCTTTCAGAAAATTTAGTATTTCATGATAGGTCGAAGCACATTGAGATCAAATATCATTTCATCCAAGACATAGTGCAGAAGGGAGCAGTTAAGCTCCAGTACATATCCACATATGAGCAGATTGTGGACATTCTCACCAAGCCTTTGTCTAAGGTGAAGTTTGTATACTTTAGAGACAAGCTTGGTGTGATGCAGAATGTCTCCCTCGTTGAGAGGGAGTGTTGATGTGTCTCCAGTTAGGAGCATCGGGTAGACATTCTCCCATATTGGTCATGTTGATTTGACCAAGGGAGGATGATATATTCACTCATGGGGCCATGTTGATTTGGCTAGTGGTGAATGGCCTAGGAGCAACCTTCTTAGCCATGCTGATTTGGTTAAGAGTGAATAGGCTCGAGATGCTCTCACATTGCCTGCTCCAGGACAAAGTGATCTATTTTATATATGAGCAGGTTTGATTTGTTTACAATTCTAATGTTGAATTGACGTAGTCTCTAAGAAATGTCCAGGGCTTCTTAGTGGGTCTATTGAACATTAGAGCTCTATATTAATAGACGTGCATGTGAGGAGAAGAATAAGATCAATAAGGCTCATGGACAACATTTTCAGTAAAGAAGAAATAACCAAGAATACAAGTCAACCTCGTTGAACCATTGAAGAAATCTTGGAAAGCATCGAAGAAGCCCAGGAAATATTAAAGACAAAAAAGGACAAGTCAGCCTTAGACGAAAAGTCAAGTCGGCCCCAAGCGAAAAACAAATCAAGGTGACTTGAAGTGTATAAATAAGCAGCTAACATTTCATTTTTACATGACAACACATCTTCTCTTCTCAGCTAATGCGCAAGCAAGGAGTAACATTTTGAAGGTTCTCATCATCTCTAAAGGTTTGTTACCCTTGCTAGGGTTTCCTCATGAAGGAGGTTTGCTATCCTTGCTAGGGTTTCCTCGTGAAGGAAGTTCGCTATCTATGCTAGGGTTTCTTCAATATTGGTAGTGTACTTGTAAATTGGACTGGTTTCTTCTAAGGAAAGTTGTTGGGTTTTCTACCAAGGTTGTGTTTCCCTGGGTAAATTTTTGTCTATTGTGCATGGCTATGTTCTTATATATATATATATATAACATAACAAAATATATATAATAATAATACCATTAATATTAACATTAATATTAATATTATTAATATTAATATTAATATTAATAATTATAAATAATCAATTAAACTCAAAAGATGTGTCTATATCTAAAAGACATGATGGACTTATATCTAAGTCCACACTTTGTAATCATTTATTTTCATCTCTCATCAATTTATAGTCGATATATATTCTCCTATATGGATTTCTGTTTGTTGTCTTATTTACGGTGTGGCTATTTGGATAGAAAATGAACTTTGTTCGTTTCAGTGGTATCAGAGACCCTTCTTGGGTTCTCTACTGATTACCGGTTGCTGTACAGACATTGTTTTTCAGAGGTTCTCTGAATTTATTGGTCCTTGATAAAAAAAAATGGGCCCTTGCCTCCTCCACCATGTCTCCATTCTGTTGCACTCTCAATCACACACTGCTCCATGCAGTTTCTTCCTCCACTCCTCTGCGTTTCCACCTTCCCTGCTCTAACTCCATTACACACTCACTGGCGTTTCCATTCTCCCTGTTGCGCCCTGCTACCTACACACCCCCCTCTACTTTGCGTCCACTCAAACCCTCTCCACTACGCGTTCCCCTCTCCACTGCTCCAAACCATACTGCCTCATTTCGTCGTCCCTTACACTCTTGCATCCCTGCTAATCGACCCTCCATTTCCATGTGCACCCCTCACTCCCACGCTCGCCTGCCCTATCCCCACACTCCCATGCCCTTTTCTCCTTCCACTCGCTCCAAACCTGCGTGCCCTATTCCACTTTGGCTCCATTTACGCGCTCCCCTAAAACTCCAACCCCTCCAATGCTCTTCACTCCCCCTCATTCATTATATCCCCACACTGTATTCCCCCACTTTCCTTCACCTATTTCCATTCACTCGCTTTTCCATCTTCTTCCTCCCACGACCATCTCACTACTCCTCACACGCTCACTCGCCTAACCTACGCCTGCCATCCATTCATCTCACGCCCCACTGCTCTCTCCACGATCCCACGCGACTTCGCATCACTCCACCCACCAACATGCCTTCGCCACCCAACACGGCACCCTTAGCTCCAGCCTCCCGCACCCTCCATCGTTGCTCACGTCTCAGCCTCACCACCTCCATCTACCTCACACCATGCCCTAGATTTCACCACACTCATCCCCAGGCCACGACTCCCACTCTTTTGCGATCATTTCTCACCGCCAACGCTGCTGCATCCTTCTTTATCACTCACCCCTTGTAAATTTTAATCCAGTGATCACTACTCCCTCTGGATAGCCCTGAGATCTCAAGCGGTTTGAGTCTCGTAAATCAATAATACTCTTAAAGAAATAAGACTCAACAACTAGATCTCTTTACAACATAAACACATGCAATCACACATATAACACTGCATATACCCTGGAAACCCCAAATGGGGAAAACCAACAATCATGTGGGGCTTTCTTCTCTCTTGAGCCCAGAGCAATATATAAAATAAGAAAATACAACAATGTTACCTCAGATGTAACACTCAATCCTAAACGGGTCAAACCCTAAATCTGCATGCATTAGCTGATGCATGCACTGGGATAATGTGCCCTAACTGTCAATCTGGATCTGAGTCTCTCTGTAGGTAGCCCTCACTGTACTTTCTCTCTCAATCCTTTGCTCTGATCTGCTTTGCAACTGAAGAAGGCCAATTGCTCAACTGACGAATGCGCCCTTCCTCTGCATGGAAAAGTGCGCCCTCCCCTTTGGATGTCAAATGTTCGTACAGGGCTAGATCTCAACAGATCTGAGCTCCGATCGTCATAGACCTTCCTCAAACACTGAGGTAAGGCTACCCTGAGCGTATCAGACTCTCAATCAGTCGATCATACTCTGAATGAGCTCCTCTCTCCTCAGGTAATGCGCCCCTCCTCCTTTGGAAGAATTCCTCCTCTATCTCAACAGAAAACACACTAATGAACTATCTCAGTCCATAGAACTGGGTGCCAAGTGCCTCTGGAGCTAGTGGTCTCTGATCCAACTCAGATCTGACCACTCTCCCTCCTGCAACAACTCCTCTCTCTCTCAGAAATTCGCCCCGCATGCACTAATGCGCCCTCCTCACTCCTGATCTATCAATCTCTGATATGTCAACTGAGTAACCTCATCCGGGGACCCCCTGCCTCTATATATAATCTCATCGATGAATTAGGTTTACCAAAAACCTAATCTTGGTGCATGCAAAAAGTCACTTTTGCATGCATCTTTTAATCACTGACAGGTCATGCAAATCTCATGCATGCAAAGGGAAAAACACCTCGGAAGGTCCGCATGCAGCCTCTAATGGACTCATGCCACTAAGTAGAGTGTATCTCACCCTCTACTCCATCCTGATGCCTATATTGCTGCTGTACCTCCATTGAAGGAATCTAAATCATGGAGGACTTCCCGAGATACCACAAAATCTAACACCCCTCGCATTCCCCTTCAATCCTTACACTAACCACCATTTTAAAACCCTAATATATTATAATAACATTAATATTTGAAATAATAATTGTTATTATAAGTTTCATAAACCCTAATTTGACTTACTTAAAAAAATCATAATATATTATTATTATTATAATTATTGTTATATAATAATTAATAATAATAATATTATTATTAAACTTTAATAATAGTAATTATTATTATTATTAATATTATTTAATAATTGTATTTATTAAAAAGAAAGGAAAAAAACAGTAAAAAAAGACCATTCACCGAAGAAGTTGAAGACCAAGGAAGATTAAGGACCACCTTGGGTACCTTGCACTTTTGTGCCAATTGTTGTTGAAGAAGTTGGAAGAGAGGTCGTAATCGCAACTATGGCAATCACATATTTAGAAATGCAGTCGTAACTACAACCAATATGGGGCGAGTTAGAGCAATATAAATTAACCAATCATCATTTGCAATTTGAGATGAGTAAGCAGATCATTCTTAATAAGTTGACAGAACAAGAGAATTGTCGCTTAAAAGATCAAAATCAAAAGTTGGAAAAAGCTAAAGAAAATATTGAGAAAATGTTATCAGATAAGGATGAAGAAATATCACTATTAAAAAAGCACAATCAAAACCTTGAAGACCAAATAAAAAAGTCAGAAAATGACGAAGAATCACCTTATAGAAGCGATAACGATTTATAAGAAGAAATAAAGCGTTTAAACAAACTCATCGTCAGCAACAACTAAATGAACTCCAGCAGCAAAATGATGACATTAACCACACACACAAGTTAGAGATCACAAAGCTCAATAAATCGTTATCAGACCAGACTAAGAAATCTTCCGACTAAGAAACCATATAATAAGACGCTAGTTACAAAAATAAGGAAGTTAAAAAATAATAAAAAAAAGAGCAAGTTAATGAAGACATTGAAGGGAAAATACTGCAAATGCAAGAAGAAAATCGCTACCTTACAAATCAAAGTCAAGAGTTGACTGAATGAATATAAAAACTAAAAGATGAGAAGCTAGAAAAATCTTCAACAAAGGATGTTCAAACTATGGAAAGAGAAACAATGACCGAAACCATTAACATAGCGACATTATCAATACAAATTTAGATGTCAGAAGGAGAAACCAGTACAAACCCAATCAATGTTCAAACTCTGGAAAACACTTATATTGAAAAGGTATCGATTAATAAATCGTTAGAAGCACCAAAAATTGAAGTTCCTGTAAACACTCCACAAGCGACTCAAGTACCATATCGCCATCCAAATCACAAGAGTTGTTATGATCGTTGACAAGGACAAGAGGAAAATTACCAGTATTATTCCTACAAAGAGCAAAGACAAATTGCCAACTCCGAGCAATCGATCAACAAACAATTCCAATGAAGCTAGATATCGGGTGGACCACGTCACAAGTGACGCAACATTTTTACTTCATGTTTAAAAGGACACATCGTCTCGTTTCGTCAAGTGTCGCAACTATCAACACAGAAGATCATGAGAAGCCTTACGAGCAAGAACAAAGGATAAAAGTCTTCCTTAATCACACTTTGAGGACAAAGCATCTCTAAGAGGAAGGCAATGTTATGTAAATATATATATATATAACATAACAAAATATATATAATAATAATAACATTAATATTAATAATTATAAATAATTAATTAAACTCAAAAGATGTGTCTCTATATCTAAAAGACACGATGGACTTATATTTAAGTCCACACTTTGTAATCATTTATCTTCATCTTACATCAATTTATATTCAATATATATTTCTGCTATATCGATTTCTGTTCTTTGTCTTATTTACGGTGGCTATTTGGGTAGAAAACAAACTTTGTTCGTTTTAGGCTATCCTTCTATGATCTTTTGTTTCAGCTGCATTTAAAGTTGAAATTTTTCAGTGTATAATTATTCAATGATAATAGTGGGATGAATTTACTATTTGAAATCATTAGGAAGTAATTTATTCATACTGTGCCAGAAAAAACAACGGTTTCAGACTCACGTACATCTTTTTAACCCCTGGGTGGGCCATATAAGCTGCCCTATGGGCTTTAGATTGGACAAATTTAGAACTTCCTCGTTTGCTGGCACATACATATGCTGGTTTTATCTCAACAATCCATTCTCCTCAAGTGTGTATCCCTAATACTTAGGAACCTCCATGGTTTCCTTTTCCAGTTCTGTTCTGACTTCATTGTACCAACTATTTGCCAATTGTAACTTCAAGACCTTCTCTCGCAAATTCGTCTTCAGTGGCAATGCTGAGAAGATGCGAGGTCACCGACTCAAGGCATTCGCTACCTTGTTCATCGTTCCCTTGATGTACGAGATGTCAAAATCATAATCACTCGTCATCTCTGACCACCTCCTTTGCCTCGCATTGAGGTCACTTTGAGTAAAAATATACTGCAGCCCATGGTGATCTATCTTTAGTTCAAATTTCCTACTGACCAAGTAGTGTCTCCATAATCTCAATGCATAAATTACGGTCGTAAGCTCTAAGTCATGTGTCACATAGTTATCCTCATGCGGTATCAGTTTCCTGGAAGTGTAAGCAATCAACCTACCTTCCTACATCAATACCCCTCTGAGGCCTTCCTTTAATGCATTCGTATAGACTAAAAAGTCTCGATCCATGTTCGGTACTTTTAGTATCGAGGATGTTGTCAACAGGCTCTTAAGTTTCACAAACACTTGCTCACAGCGTTTGGAGCATAGAAATTTATTAATATTCCTTTGCAATTTGATGATAGGGCCAGCGATCTTTGAAAAACCCCTCTACAAATCTGCGGTAATAACCTGCTAATTGTTGAATTTTAGCTACTTTCATAAATTGGTAATTATAAATTCAATTTTAAGATTTTTTCTTTTGCATAATTACACATGAAAGTATCAACTATATGTATGAGCAATATAACATTAACCAGATGTAATAGTAAACAAACATAGAGCAGAAAATAAACACATTAGATCACAGTAGACATGAAAGCAAACAGATCACATCACATCAATCATGCATAGTTGACACCATGATTTACCTTGTGAAAACCCTTTTCTTCAGAGGGAAAAACCCAACAACCTTTCTTATGATAGATTCATGAAGAACAAGTATACATCAAATGACCATAAGCATCAAACCCTTAAAACATGAGGGTATACATAAACAGAGAGACCAAGTACTTATCTTTATCATGAGGTCATGTAGCTGTAGCATCACTTAGACACATGAAGACTGTCACCATCATGAGTCATCCTAGCATTGTCATGCTAGGTCTGGATACTGCATGTAGGGCTGATACTGAAGCCCCAGGCTAGCTGTAGGTGTTGGCATCTTTATCTTTCATCACATGGTGTCATCGTCTATAAAGTCATGGTACTATATCAAAGGGTTAGTGTTCCTTCATGCTAGGGAAACCCTTGGACTTTAATGATGATAAACCATGGCAACCTGTAGATGATGATGACTTCTGCAATTTGATACAAACCCTTATCTCTATCATATACTGCTCTGAGATTGGCATGTTATTGACTGTAAGAGAAGAGGCTGCTAAGAGAGATTGCTTGTATATGAAGAATGACTGCTCCCACCAGTCACACTGAATAAACCCTAACTGTTGCATACCAATGAATATGAGATTCCAAGAGAAGGAGCAGTCTGTAAATGATGACTGTTGACTGTGTTTGACTTTTCTGAGGCTGTTGTTGTCTGTGTGAGTGTACTGTTGACTGAGATGATACCTTCTGAGTCTGTTGTTGACTGTTTGCAGACCCTAGCAGGGTTTGGTGACCAAGGATCAGCCCTTATAGGGCTGGCTGCTATAGTAGACTAATAAAGCCCTAGTAAGGGCTGCCAGCATCAAAGACTAGCCCTTGTAGGGCTGTTAGGGCTAAGAACAGGCCTTTGACATAGCTGGGGTGGCTGAATAAAGCCGTAGCTCCTCAAAACGCTTGTAGCTACCTTCACAAGCTGATTTAACCCCAGCGGCTGCCTCCATAAATCAGATCTAACCTTCAGTACAGTTCGGAATCCTGCTTGAGACAATTCGAAGCCCTGAGATCACACTTTAGACAGATTCGAACCCTGATTGAGGCAAATTGGAAACTTGAGATCTCTCTTGGACAAATTCAGAATCCTGAGTTTTGATGCTTGGGATCTAGACGACACTTAAGGGAGAGCTGGCTCTCTTCACAAAACTGATCCAACTTCACGCTGATGAGAGAGAGAGAGAAGAAACAGAGTTGGTTGCCTTCACAAGCTAATCCAGACTTCACGCAGATGAGAGAGAGAGAGAAGAAACCAGCATACAATCCCCACGAATTTGTCTTCTTGATCAGAGATGAAAATGTCATTGTGTGTTAAGTTCAAATGAGAGAGCTTCTCTGTTTATATTTCACCTTTGAGGATCACTTCCTAAGTTTTAGGAATAAACAAATGATAAGAAAATATACTTAGTTAGGGTTACAATATTTTATTTGCGCTTTTAACCCTTTGACTTTCATTTTGGTCTTTTGGTCCTTTGCTAGTGGGCTCTTGGTCCTTCAAGGAGGTTCTTGGTCCCTCAATGAGGTTCCATAACCCCAACTAATCATCTTAGACCCTTCTCTTTGTCTTTATGGCCCACACGTGCCAACTCAAGGTACATTATCATAAATAAGAGACTTTTCTTCTTGTATTCTTCACTTGACTTGGGCGCTAGGTGTTCATGATCTCTTCTAGGTGGGTGCTAGGTCTTTATGACCCTTTCTTCATGGGCATAAGATTTACATGACCTTTTATCAAGTCATTATGTCGTCTTGTAATGGATATGGTCCATACATGTCATAGAAGAGATATAGTGCCCTTCCTTCCTTCATAAGGAACCCTTAGGTTCTCAAATGATCTACACGTGCCAAGAGATAAGCTCTCTTCCAATTGCTTCTGACTTGAGTCTCCTAGACTCAACTTTATAACTTCTCATAAGTACTATACATTGGTCTTCTTCACACTTTCAATGGTCAAACTTGTCTTCTAGAATCTTCATAAGAAAGGTTTATTCATGTTTATCCAGTACATCAACATCCTAGTCCCCGACTAGGTCCTCAGCCCCAGGCTAATGCAAATCTATTGAAGAATGGCTCTTGATGCTGCCCAAAAATCAACACTAATACATGAAGCTCCGCACCTCATGAACATTCGTCGGCGTCGGCCACTCCAAGATTGCATCAATCTTGGATGGATCGACCGCTATGCCATCTCTCAATATGACATGTCCTAAATAATGGATCTCTATTTGAAAGAATGAACACTTACACAATTTCTCATATAAGTAAAGGTGAAAAATGCCTTCAAGCGCAATAGTGCACATGAGCCTAGCTATAATGGGGTGTTACATACTCCCCCTCTTTAGGAAATTTCGTCCCGAAGGTAATGTAAAACGGTAATCATCCATCATATATATGTACTAATGCAATATTATCAACTCATTTATATTCCATGTCCATGCCATTATATATAGTCTTCATGTTTACCCTCATCATCAATATGATTCTTAAGTGTCGAGTCTTAGCAACTTAGACAAACGTATTAAATTTGATCGTCTAGTCATTTCGTCAGTTCCGTCATGTCCAGGTCAAGCGTCTCATCATGCCCATACTTCTTCTTATCATTTCTGTGTTCATATTACCCCTTCGACAGACTTGCCAAGTCATACCATGTCTCGTCATATTCTGATCGAGTCATGTTTTGTGGACTAGTCGTCTTCTCATATGGGCATCACTATGTCAGGTAGTCAGCCTCATTGTGTTCAACTTGTCATGCTGATTGTCTCCATACTTCGTTTGACAAAATTCGTCTTCGTTTGACTCTTTCAGCACTCTGTGTAAATTTTGGCAAGAAAGAGTATTTTGTGTACTTTGTTAATTATCCCTGATTTCCCATTTTTCTCTATTATGCCCTTTCTCCATATACCCCTCTATCTTAATGCTTTGGGTTATCCTTTCTCTCCCACTTGGCACATTTCTAGGCTCTTTTATAATTGTTATTATTCCCTTGTTGCATGAGGAAATAGCCATTCATATACGAAAATATGACAATCTAAGGTACAGAATATAAAATTACAACTAAGCCACCAACTTTTATAACTTCTTAATTGTAAATGATAACTATCTAAGTTACATTCAAACTTGACATTAAAAATCCCATTTTAGCCAATTATAAGCACACTTAAGAATTAACTTTTCATTATTTAAAACTCCTATTGTGAACTCACATTAAAATAGACTTTTCAACACACAAACCCAAATTTGAATTCACATTTAAAATTCCTAATTTTAACTTTTCTCCTATGCATCCTATGGAAATTATCAATGCTTTTATAACTTATGCAGAATATAGATAAGATTAAATGATCCTATCATTATTCCTCATTTGAAAACATTATTATATATGATGTAATTACATATAGGATGTTTATTTATTTATTTTTTATCCTACCAATATTCACTACCCTTACTTTTTCAGGACTTGAAAATATTTAATAGTTTAGCTCATAGTGAGTACTTGTCAATGAAAAGGCCAAAATATTAGAAAATGATAACATGGAGACTTACCATTACACGTCGTAAAAAATCTCATTAACGCATGTCGTTGCGATGCAATTATAACCTGTCGGGGATGCAAACATTTTTTTCCCCTTTATGTGCACCAATTTTAGTGTTTCTATATTTCTAAGTTGTTTTCACAATTCTTGGAGGTAAAGTTGATCCGACATTAATATCAACTATACAATGTTATTGAGAACACAATAGCATGGTTGGATTATTCCATAACCAGTCCAGATTTCCATAAATTATCTTGTCAAGTTTGTGTTGCTGCCTGATACACAACTGGTTAATGTGGCATAAATCTTCAAGCCACTTAGTGTGTCCTTGGGGGCAAGTCTTGAGTAAAGTACTGTCACTTGATCTTGACTCCTCCATTTAGGATAACTCCTAATGAAGCCAAGGGGGGTAGAACCTAAGAAAAGTTACTAAGGCTTTAGTTCATAGATGTTAAAATGGGAGTGATTTTTTTAGGTGTTTTGAGATATAATACTGAAACAAGATAAAAGCAAAGTATACATTAATTCAACAGCATGTAAAGATAAATCTCTCACAACAAGAAATGACTTTAAGCAAATAGTATCGTTGCAAATAGATCAATGCCAATGGAGTCCAAAATATTGTTGCTGAAAATAATGAGTGTTTTGTAAGTGTATCTTGGCCAGTTTTAAATTATTATGATGAGTGGATTATGGGAAGGGGGTTTCAATATACCGTAAGGTAGGTGGAACAAGGTTTGGATTTTGCTAAATGTGGTTTAACACAAGAGGAAAGGCTAGTCGCATGGGTATGTTCAACACCACACCAATCGAGGGTGTAGTCTAACGAGGCCCCGTGACCACTACCTAGTAGTTTCTCTCTCTTTGTAAAACTTGCCCACTTGAAACAAAGGCGAGATGCCAGATTTCTATCCTTTAAAGGAATTAATTTTAATTAATGTGTGTTGTTAATTAATTGTGAAGGTTTATTGAGTGCAGAATCCCGTTTTTGATTGTTCCAAAGCTCAGACCAGCCTAAACTAGCCTGTGATGGACAAGAGCATACATGGAGATATTGCAAAATGTTTGTTTTGATTTGAAAGTAAAGTGAAATTGTAAAGCAAATGAAGTGTTGTATTAATTGCTACTGACTATGAGTCTCTTTTCTGATCATCCGCCACTAATCGGTAGATCCTTTAGGTGGTGGCGAGAGCATACTTCGTGATAACAAAATTGGGTTCATTACTTATTGAAAAAATAAAATAACAAGAAGAAAGGAACTGGATTAATCTAACTTGCAAAATGAAAACTAAGTTAATTTGCATAAATGAAAACTAAATTAACTTGCGAAAAAGAAAACTATTCTAATGGTTAGTATCAATTAGGAAAGCAAAGCAAAAAAATGAACAGTCAATCCAAACAAGAGACAATATAAGTTCCCCCAAGGGGAAGGGGTGTGGGCGCTGTGTATCCCACTCGCTTCTTTTACTAAAGATTTGCAATGATATCCAAAAGAAGAAGGCCTTTGATCCTTTGTAAAATAGGATCAAAAGGCTTACAAATGAATGGAAAAACTTCAAGTCTAAAAGGGCTTTGAAGAGGTGCTTTTGAATGGCTCAAATCTTTCGAATTTCGTTAGCACTTCCGCTTGTCATGGCGATGAAAGACAAAAACCAGCAAGCTAAAATGGTTAAGAGTTAGTGGGTTAAACAAATCTGAAATAAAAAAAATTAACTCTATCTAGTATTTGAAAAATATTGAAAAAATTGAAACTACAAGTACTAGAAAATAACTAGATCTAAGCTTATGATAATGATTTAGATTAAAACCTTTTAGATCTATTTAAACATGTAACAAGTAAGATTTTAAGATGAAAATTCAGATCTGATCTACACTTGTTATTTTATAAAAAAAAGTAACTAGAAAGTATTTTGATTTTAAGAGAAAGAAGGTGAAGTGTCCAAGAAACTAGGAAGAAGAGGAACTATGGAGTTTCTTTGGTGGAATATTGAGGAACTATGTCCTTGATAGTTCTTGAAGATGAGGAGGATGCAAGCAAGCTCCAACCCTTCTTTAAGTGTGGCAACCTGAAACTTGACAAAGCTTGCACAAAAATTGGTTAAAAGAAAGGAGGTGATGCCAAAAGCAAAAAACTAGAAAGCATGTAATTAAGCAAAATATACATGCATCTCTAATAGATCTACTCTTAACAATCAATAAGAATACAAATCAAACAAGAATGCACTCTTACCCTATTGGGAGGTAGCTCCCCTTGTAAGCCCACAGTTAACCAATGAAAAGCAAGACAAAATCAAGAAAGATTATACCTTGAAACCTTGACAAATAACATCCACACATGAAGAAATTACACCATAGATCTGCCTCCAAAGCTTTCTTTATTCATAAGCAATTCAACAAAATTCATATAAAGTTTTGGCAGAGCTTCAATCCTTCCATCTCAAACAAGAGGAATGAGCTTGCTTTTATAGAAAAAAAGAGCTAGAAACCCCAAGGGGGCACAATTCCCAAGAGAGGAGGTGGATTTGGGAGTTGATAAATTGATGGGAGGTGGTTTGTATGCATGGAAAAGGAGGCTGCCACCTCTCATGAGGTGTCCCGACCCCTCTTGGGAGGCCTCCAACTCTTCCAATCAACTTGCTATGTGGAGGAATGCTCTCCCTCCATGGAGAGATTGCGCCCCCCCTCTTGGTGACAAGTTGGATCCCCCTCTCCTTATGAGATTAGATGCTCCAACACTTCAACCAAGGACCCATACATGATCCTCAACTACCTTGACACCTCAAAGACATGTTCTAGACAAGTTCCCTTTGATTTAGGAATTGGATTTTTGCCATATTTCCCAATTATTTGACACTTTCTGTCATTTTGGAGAGAAAATCAAAATTAGTAATTGAAAATCACTAATTTGACTCTCAAAAGTGGGTTTAGGGGTTAAGTGGGGGATTTGGGTCAAAAAATTAGCATCCCCATGACTAATTTGCCCCTCTAGACCCACTTTTATGACCTTTTGGAATTTTACAATTAAAATACACCTTATCGATGATTTTATTAAAAAATTAAAAATTAAAAAATCCTAGGGGGGACTTAATGCATGTTCACAAGACTATGGCATTATGACTTGCATGGTAATATACAAGACTCTAGAATTTAATAACCCTCCCAAGGCATAATCATCAACTTAACCACCCCAGCTTTGGAGGATTTGAGTGGAAAACTAAAAAATTATGTGTTGTTAAAAAGCCTTGCATAATTAATAAGGAAAAAACACTCTAGGGTGATTAGTTTGATGACTAAGTCCTAAGAAGGCCAAGCCTTTTACATAAGGTCATCATGCTACATCATTTATTATAATTCCCCCAATGGGGTGTGAACATGTGAGAAACATAAAAACGGGCCAAAATGGCCTGTATGGACTTCTGATCTTGAATTATGAACAACTGACTTGTTCATTCTTTACAGGCTCACTTGAAATCCAACTAAGTACAACTTAGTAGGCATAATGGCTCCTAAATGCCCATAGACCCATTGGAATATGTATTTGATGAACCACATAGTGGCTCCTACCAAAAATAACCTTCTCGATAATTGTCTACTGCAGGTCTACAACTCCTTAAGTTGGGTGAAGTGGCAAAAGTGATCTAGCAATCAAATCCTTTATACAAGCATTGCTACACCGTAGCTATACCAATTATCATTGGTCCATTTCGTGCAGGCACACAAGAATATATCTAAATGCGTACAAAAGTGTCCCATAATCGGAATGCAGATTAAACCTTCCCTTAATCATTCGCTCTATGAATGTAAATACATTATTAAGAATCGAGGCCATAGATCCAACAATTTCTTCACAATCGATCCACAGATAATCTCTGAAAAATTAACCGACAGAGATAGTTAATAATTTCTACCTAATCAATCAGTAGGTAAACCCTTAATAAATTAACCGACAGACAGACCTGATTATATTTTCGAGAATCCATTCAACAAGTTGGTTCGACTAGTAACAATATACAAGTATACTAAACAATCATATAATGGATTCTATATCATAGATCTAGCATTCATACAAGAGCATACAACATGAAAACATCATTATACCATTTTCATCGAGACACACAACATATACTAGCATGATGAGCACATGTCTGAGCGTGGAATTGTGCTCTGATACCAAATGTAGGGACCCTCTCGGGGTCACGACTAAACTACTCAGTAAACATGTAAATAGTAAATACACACAAGAAAGATCTAAACCATAAGTAGCATAATTTTTTTTCTTAACTAGACAATAGATCCATGATCTAGACAAGCAACATATTCACAAATAGTAGATCTATACATCTATACTCCAGATTTTAAAGCAAATCACACAACGACAATTAATAATCGAAAATCATTGACTGTGAATTACCTGTCACAAATCTTGCAATTGTTGAAGGTTGAAGTAGCTGTCGAAGATTGACGCAGTTACCGAAGATCCGCCGCGAGATCCGTAGTCGATTTTCCAATCACTATAGGTCCACCAGAATCCACCCTATCGTACCCAATGGGTACTCTTCTTCCCCATGGACCCCCAAGCTGTGATGGGGCTGACAATATACTGCCAGCAATGAACTTCGATATGTAGACTGCTGCTACAAGGCTCCCAGCCTCTCTTGTATTGAAGTGAACCACACCCTCCGACATGTTAAATTTCGGTAAAATCAGGGTTTTGTGCAGTAAAAATAAACTTCAATATACTTTAATGCACAAAGTAGATAAACAAATACTGAAATTAAATATGAAATAGTACAGCAATAACTTCTAACATAATTTTCATCTCTTTCAACTTCACACCTTTAATACTACCAGTTAGGTCACTGTATAAAATAATAAACTTGTTAACAGTAAGAGATACAGATGAAGATACTTATCTGGGTGTGAAACCCTTCCTATAAGAATACTCAGAAGATTTTACTTTCAGAAAGGGACTGTGCCTCTCAGAGGCCAGTCAACACTAGGAACCAGCAGACCCTGCTAGAGGGTAAGTACAAATCAGAGAGAGAGAGAGATGAAGGGTTGTAGTACAGCAGTGAAGGTCATTGACAGTCAAAACATAGCAACAATACTCAGCACATAAGTCTAACCTCAACAAGGTCACACCACACAGTAGTACCAGACTTTAACAAGATCTTAGCATGAAAAAATAAACTAGGTCATGAATAAGGTCACAACAAATTCTCAACCCACAGATCAGATCCAAACTAGGTTTCTGTACCTAGAAAAGACCTAAAGTAAAGCTCAGCAAGTTGGTCAGAACTAAAACAAAGAAACAAGGATCTAACCCCAACACACACACAAAACAGTAGATCTGATATTAAATAAGTCTCTGCCCTATAGAACAGGTCTCAACAAGGTTTCAAAAAATTATGTCCAAGGTAAGACTCAAGGGGTTTACGGCCTTCCATTCGAAGAGTCTCACATTAAGCAGAAACAAAACACTAGACCTTACGGCCTTCACACTTGAGCCTTCAGCATACTAGATCAGATCTTACAGGGCCCACGACCTCCACATTTATACACTTAGCAGGCAGATCTGATCTCAGAGCTCACGGCCCTCACAAGCATGCACACAGCAGTTTCACGGTTCAGCTTTTTATGGCAGGCAGCCTTGAGAACAGAGTTTGCACTTTAGTGGATCAGGATTCGGCCAAGAGAGATAATACTTCAAAAGCTCACAAAAATGCAGATAGGGATCACGGCTAGGTCAGCAGGGTTAGCAGCTGTCACGACCCTCCTTCAGCAGGTTACAAATCAACACAAAGTTCTTCAAGGGGTCACGGTTCAGCTAGATATGACAGCAGTATGATATTTGAACAAACCCTAACAATAGAACAACCTTGACGTCAACTTAAACCAGATTTGAGATGACCAGCAGGTGGACGGCCTCCAAGAACAGTAAAAACCCTTGACATTAATCATAAAAATCAGAGCTGAGACAAGATCAATAGATGAATGTTAAATGAGGAACCAAGATCTATATATAGGAACTTAAAGAAGTAAATTAATCCTTTAAATTAGGGCTCCATATATTTAGGGAAGAATAAAAAAGATAAAAATAAAAAATAAAAATAAATAATAAATAAAAATAAAAATAAAAAATAAATAAAAAAATTAAAGTGTCTTTAGTGGTTGTCAACCCATAGAATATAAGAGTGGGTAACTTAGGTGGGTACTAGGGTACAAAGACAGGATGGGTACATGACCCAAAACCCTAGTACCAAGGGGTGTACCACAAAGGTGGGCACACAACCCTAAAACCCAAATACATCAAAACAAGTCAAAGTGGGTAAACAACACAAAGTACCACAAGACCAAGAACAACAAGGGTGGTATAAATAGAAGGTGGGTCAATGACCCTATTTACCACAAATCAAAGACAGGGTACCACAAGACTTAATAAACAACAAGGTGCAAGGACCCAAAGTAAATCACCCAAGGTGGAAAAGGTACAACCAATCATCTCTCTCTCAAATGTACAAATGTTCCATATAACCTGAAAGTTCATCGTCACTGTATAAGGAAGGGTTCACACAGATGATGTGATCATGTGGTCCTCTCAACTGCTCCTTAGGTCAAATGTTAGTAGCTTCCACAAGAGGTGGCCAGTCCCTTGAGAAGACCAACTCATCCATCTCGAAGACCTAGGAGAAGAGGACATCACACATCATAATCTTGGTAACTGACCAAGTGCCTCCATTCTCAAGGAATGGCTTCTCCGCCCAAAGGCTGAGCCTCAGTCCTAGACTGGGACATGTTGATCAACCATCTGGTCTATGACCAGGTTCTCCATTCTCCCAGAGAATGGTCCTCAGCCTCAAGCTGAGCATTCAGTCCTAGACTGAATGTTGATCAACCATCTGCAGGACCTAGGATGTCTCTGTCTCAACCTGCAGGATCTGCTTGGTCCTCGACCAAGAAATTGTCTAGTCCCAGACCAGAATACCCTAGAGACAAATAGGGGCCCTAGCCACATGCTAGGGACTTTGCCATGGCATCAATCTGCTTGGTCCTCGACCAAGAACCCCAGGAGACAGCTAGGGGCCCTAGGGTACCTTCTAGGGTCTTACTCATTAGTCTGCCTGGTTAACTTGACCAGGAACCCTAGTTAACTGACTAGGGTACCATTCTCTCTGAGAATGGGTCTCGCAGCTGCACTAAAAAATTAACACGACAGTCACCTACATAGGAGCCACAACCCAAGCTGTTCTCCAAAACTACGATGGAAAAAGATAAGAGCTTCACGCTCATTTTGCCTCTTAATAACCTTTGTAAATCCATGCATTCACATGCATAACTTTTCAAATTAATTTCTTTCTTTTTAATTTTTATTCACCCGCCCAATATCGCTATCATCAATTTCATGCATACTACAAAACAGTAACGAAGATGATGTGTTGCAGAAGAGAAATATTACTAAAAAAAACGCAAGAAGTAACCACAAAATATGTCCCGCCTCATCTTAGGAAGAATGATGAAATCAAGGTTCCAAGAAAAGAGGCATGAAAAATGACAATTCCACCTACAACTAAGATAAAAGAATCAGAGCCTCAAACATTGAAGCTCAAGGGAATTGTAAAAAATAGAAAACTAACAATTCTCATAGATTCTGGCAGTTCTTATAACTGTTGATGGATATCAGGTCGACAACGTAGGATGATGTCATAAAATACATGTTCAAATACAAGAACTAGAACTACAGTCAGGATTCTATGCACTTGATGTGATGGATATGGTGCTAGGTATAGAATGGTTGATACAATTGGGCACTTATACCACCAACCTCAAAAAACAATTCATGGAATTTCACTTTCATGGTAAACATTATAAATTACATGGCAGTGAAGGGTCCATTCCCAAGGAAGGAGAATGAGGACCATGGGAAAAAAAGGAAGAAGCACACAAAGGCATACAACAACAAAAGCAAGGCAAGTTTATACCAAAGAAGAATCAAGATTTTTAAGTTAACTAACCAAGTCAAATTCAGGGTATGATGTACATCTTGCAAAAGAATCTTGCCAATGTTCAAATTGAAAGTCCAAGCAAACTTCTACAAGTAGACAAAGACAAAGATGTTGCTACCAAGGAAGCATGGTCAGTTATAGAGAATCCAGTTTATTATGCTTTGAGGACACAACATTCCTTAAGAAGGTGGCAATGTTTTGAACATAATAATAGATACAAATGATGGTCTTAATAGTAATAAATAAATAAATATTATAATTGTCGTTAAATAAACAATAAAAGAACATACCTATTCACTTGTGACAATTCAATGCTTATAAAGTATACTATCACAAGGATAATTTTACTTATCTAACATTCAATCAATTATTTTATTTAGTATATTTTTACATTGCAGAATATTTTTGTTAGTTCCCTAGTGAACAAGGTACTTCCTCTAGACTTTCCTCATTTTAGCCTTGGTTTTGTAATATGCCAAACCGGCATATTTTGATGTTGTATGGGGTTTGTTGAGATACTGGTTATTTATTTAGCAGTTTGGTACCCTAAACTTATAGATAATATGCTTTCATGAACAAAAATAATATTGCATGATATTGATGACCCCGGAAACCCAGATATTCAGATCTACAATGTAAATAAACTCAAAACCAAAGCATGGACATACCAATCAGATGTACTGGAGTAGTGGAACATCATATAGAAGACATGCAAGTCATGCACAATGTCTGGTGCAAGTGCATGGAAGAATAGGGTGTGCCCTCAATGATGCAACTAGGCAGAACATCCTATCTGGAATAGGTCTGATGATGTAGGTAAAGAACACGCCTCCAATGATGGTTAAACCGTGCGCCCTCTATATGGATCCGGACAATGCGCCCTCAATAAGAGCCAGGAAGTGCGCCCTCAATATGCAAAGACTGTTGCACCCTCATAAATCTTAATTGCTTGGATGCCCTCAGATCCCTGCAAATAGTGATGAATTTGTTGTAGTATTGAAGTACTGTGATAGATCTTAATAATCTATGGTCGAAAGTGACTAGGGCAGTTAGCTTTCACTACTAAATCCACTTGCTTGGCTAAGGAACTGCGCCTTCAACCCTAATTCGCTCTCAGAGCTCTCAAACTTGTTTTCCAAAAGTGAATAATTATTAATAACATATGCATGCTAGAGAACTCAATTTGCCTTCTTTTATTGTCTTTTGACTGCATGCAACTCACTTTTTGCATGCATGCAACTTAAATGATGCATGACGCATGCATTTTAATTTATGGTTTGCATGTCATCCATGTCACTTGATTCTTGCTCAGGTGGTCCCCTTTTATCTACTAATGACTTAATATCACTGCTCAAGGTATGCTTTTATGTCATGTGGCATCAGTCATTAGTTAATTCCCTTTTATTAGTGCCCGCTTGAACCTATGGGAATTAAATAGGTTAGCGGGTTGGTTCTTGTTGCTTAGGTGGAAGAGGACATTACGAGTTTGGACCTTGTTTGACTTATTTGGACCTTCTTCTAGCTTGCTTTTGGGTGGTGGTTCGAAGCCTTAGAAGCCTCCTTTATCCCGCATGTGCTAAGGAAAGGCTAGAAGTTTTTGCCAAACCCCAAATCATCCCTCTCTTTTTGCAAATCGTTGGCACTCCTTAAGCTAGTGCTTTCTCCTTTTGGCCTCTTTAAACCACCTTGAGGTATTTTTATTATTATTTTGAAGAGGGATTTGTTAGGGTTTTGACTCTCGAGTCTTCTAGAAAGAAAAAAATGAATTGTTTAATGAGAAGAGGTTGAACTTTTGAAGCTATAAAAGGAAAACTTCCTCTCTCATTTCATTTGTTGGTTGTTGGTGCTACAAGAGAGCTATCTTTGTACAAGACATTCTTTAATAGAATTTTCTTTGGCTTTGGAGGTCATATCTTGGAGCTTCTCATTGTTGATGGTATTTTCTTGTTCATGATTCTTCTATTGGTGGTAACATTGTCCTAGCATTGTTTTCTATTTCTCCTGATCTTCTTTAGGGCTAATATTGTCCAAAGGGAATAGATCTATGTTAAGGTTTTATTCTATATTCAATTGAAGTTCTTGCATAGAGGGTGGTTTTTCATTGTAGAGTTTTTAATTTGAATGTTGCAATTCTAACCCTTCTAGTGTGACGTTTCACTCAAGCAAGAAGTAGAGGATGAGTCTATCACTCCTTTGTGATTTGCATTTTGTAGCATCTAATACATCTATGAAGGGTTGGAGGTCTTGAGCACTTATTCTTCCTAGGTGATCTTTGTGGAACAAGTTCACTGGAGAATTTTTTAGTTGACTCGATAGCCCAAAAAAAAGGTAAGGCCGTTGTCTCTCTTATTTCTCTTGCAACCATCAATAAAAAACAAAATTAAATATTTTTTCCCTTTTCGTTCTGATTAGTGAAATCTAACCTTAAGAGAAAAATCCAAAAGATAATTTATATTTCACTTAGATCTATTGGTTAATCTTGAATTTTTTGAATAGATCTTTTATTTTTGAATTTTCTCTTCATAGAAAAAATATTAAATTTCAGAAACTTGCTAATTATTCAATTGGTTAGTAGCTTAGACATTTTATTTTAGAAAAATTAGCATGAAATAAAAATCTGGAAATTACTTTTATTGTTTTACTCTTTGTTTTCAGACTTGTTTCACAAAAACTTTATAAAAATAAAAATAAATTTTATGCTTCATTGAATATCATTTAGATTTTAGCCCCGAGGGGTAGCTCAGTTGGTTGGAGCCCAAATCCAAAGACCGTTTGATATTGAGGTCGGAGGTTCAATTCTCACGAATCCAACTCTCTGGGTCCTTTGGGGTTAGGCTCCTAAAACTGGAGCCGATAGGGTGAGGCCCCTTCGGGTGGACCCCCTAGAATTATTACTGTGGATGTAGCGAGCCACGACCACACTTGCCGAGGCTGTGAACCATGCAAAAAAATAATATAATTTAGATTCAGAAATTTGGTATTTATCTCATAATTAGACAAGTTTACTAGTCATTTCTTGAGGTATTATTGCAATTGCTGCAATCTAAATTTTTCCTAAAAAATATGAAGATTTCTAGATTTAATAATTCTGGAAACTTCACCATTTTATCCTAGATGTAGAAAGAATTACCTAGCTGTAAATCTTTGCATTTTTCCAGCAATATATTATTCATAAATTGTAGCAACTATTTTGGAAAAAATCACTTAAGTTCAAGTGTTATTTTTAGTATTTTTTCCTAGCTTTAATTCTGGAATTTTTTGCATTTCTTCATTTTTGAGTAATTTCCAGAATTAATTTTTTTTTTTATGCAAACGAATTTAATCATAAGACACAAAGAGGAAATTTCTAGTGGTTCTAGCCACTAAACTCTTCAAGCTCTAATTGCAAAAACTAATATCTAAGTGTTATTGATTTTGCCTTGGAATTTGGATTTACGTAATAACATAAGTGGTTATTGAGCATAATTGATTTAGTTGGATAATTAAGACACGTTGTGACGTTGCTAAATCATATGTATAAGTGCTATATTTTAAATTGTGGATTTCGTAAATTGTCTTGTTTACATTGCTCATTGTTCATGCTGAATATCTTGTGAAGCATTGGTATTGAGTTTACTATCGCTATCGAGTTTACCATTGCTATTGTTAATGATCACTCTTACATGTTGTTTAAGCTTTCTTTAAGTACTTGAGCTAAATTTACATTTTATACAGTGCTTAGAGTAGTCTAGATTAACTTTAATATTGCCATATCTTTCATCTAGATTTAAATAAATAATCAATCAAAATTGGTATACCCCCCTAGGCTTAGGTTCAAAGATAAAGCCTGAAGTGAGAGTTTGTGAGTTGATGTGACAGTGACGAACAACATTTGTTGCCTCCTACGTTGTGCTAGTGGGATGGGATCTTTTTTGCTTGCGTACAAATTGGGGAGTGACACTATTATTGGTCGATTTTGGTCTGATCCTCTTCTTTGGCCATGCTATTAAGAGATTTGGGCCAAAATATTAGGGCTCATTTATGTTATAGCTAAGTCTTATCTATATGATCTAGTAATAGGTTGTGCTTAGTTTCATTCAAACCGTCATAAAAAAATTTAACTTCTTGTGGCTTGTACATGCAATAGCCAGGTCCTACCCATAAGGTCTAGTCAGAAGGTGTTCCTAATTTCATTAAAAATATGATAAGGTCCTAGACTATGTTGATGACAGGTGTCCCCACATATAACCTAGAAATTAAAGGATTAAGAGCAGAGATTCAAAAAATGAAGAATGTAAGCTCTAGAAAAACCTTGGGAGAATATTTGTTTCATGTAGTTTTGATTTTGATATTGATTTCGTGACACTTAGGGCTGAAGTGTAACTCTGGGCTTATTAGGTGTCCATGCTTTTTTCCTAGCTTGTAAGGTATGCACCAAACATGTGTTTAGCAAGGGCACTGTAAGACTTGGGACATACTTGAAATCATCTTCTCTTGTAAGAAGACAAATAGGAAAATCCTATCTGTCTCATCGGTGTGCTTTGTGGAGAGGATGTAATGCTCCTTTGCATGCCCTAAAGAGAGGATCTATTGCTTTAGGGTAACACTCACCATGTATGACATAAAATCGTCCTCTAAACTTTAAAGGAATTCATCAGACTTAATGGATGAAACAGACGTTTGCAATGTGTGCACCTTGAGGAATGATGGCAAAAATAGAAAGAAAGGTAAACTGCGAATTATCCAGGCACATTGTGGTTGGATGTGAATTGTGACAAAGAATTGTCGTTTTCTTTAAATCAAGTCACATTATGTTGAATTTGAATCAAGGAGTGTATTAGGGGTGTAACTGTAAGTGTGTGCTGAATGTTGACCGGAGATGACAAGAGGGAAAACTACCTCCACATGGCTAAAAAGATGCAAGGAACTAATTTTGGCAATGCGATCCTTGGCAGAGAAGTTCAGAATGAGTTTCCAATATCCACTTAGTAAATTTTGACTTTATTATTTGATTTTCTAGGCTAGATTGTTTGTAGTTATATTTTATTCTTTCCACTACTATAAGCTGTTTGTAAATCATTGACAAAATGCTATTGTATTTTTCAGATAGAAGATTGTAGAACTCGCTATAATGGTGAGACAGACCAGATACACAGGCGAAAGAGATTTTCATTCCCAGCCCGCCTTATTTGTGCAGATTGTTTCGAGGTTAAGTATTTTATTTCATTTATCTAGCAGGAGCAGATTTTGCTGATAAAATTCATGATTCCATTGGATAAAAGTGCAATGATTCTAGAACATTCAGCTAAGGGTTTTGACATTATAATGTTTCTAGAGTGTTTCAACAGATTCTCTAACTTACAGAGACATTTTATGAAAGCATTATGCATGGGTTTTGAATGCATTTTTTAATAGTCTTATTTTTTACATGAACTCATTGGGTGAATTAGCCAAGATTGTAATATTGAGGTAACTGTTCCAATATTCGCCTTCAGTTAAATGATTCTCTAACTTACCAAGGCACTTAATGGAATTATGGATGGACTTTTCAATATATTTTTTAAATTATGGATGGAATTTTGAATAAATTTTGTAACCTTTCCCATATGTTTTTTCACACTGTATAGTTGTGTTAATTGGTGCAATAATCAGAAAAAAATATAATAAACCTCATAGCTGGTTGAAGGTATTCTCTAGATTCATGAGACGAGAAAATGATTATTGCTTGCATAATTTTTGGTGTCTCTTGATTGTATGTGCTCTACTGCTGGTTCTGTTTTTGATATGCTTTATCCTCCTCTCTTCCATCAAGGTTCTTCAATGGAAAATTATTTGTACGGTTTTGAAATGGGCTTGTGCAATCATACTCTTAAAGCTATATGCTGCAAGATTTTATATGGTTTAAACTTTAAAGCATTTGCAGCTTGAAATCGACATTTTACATAAAGAACTTTTTGTGGACCTATATTCTGGAATACTTGTAGTGCAAATTTGATCTTAAATAAAACTTTTACATATTGATTTTCTTTTATGTCAAATTTTGTTCTTATGCTGTCCATATTTACCCTCAAAATGCCTAAGGTGTTGTCTTATACCGATTCTGCTGATGGGTTTCAGGTCCCTCTGGACAAGGAATTGCAGGATGAGGCACCATTCGATATATGTAGCTGCCAGGTGCATGTTTGCTCAAATTGCATGAATCTCTTGCCTTTTCCCCTTCATGCATTGCTTTGCTTATGTTTTGATAAAAAATATGCCCATTTAAGTGAGTGCTTTTGCTATAATGATACTAGGTAATAGTAGGTATGACTGGATACAAACATGGTTGCCTGATCTGTATTTAAAGATTTGAAACTGCTAGCTATGATTTTAGAACTGCATTTTACTCTTATGAATTAATTGTTCTTGTAATTTTTTTCCTGGGAACACACTTATAACAAAAAACCCAAAAGTTTTTGGCAGCTTTTATGATGATTATTTGGCATTATGGAGGGCAGTATGCTCCTTCAAAATCCTTCTCTATGGAGTCTTGAAAAGCTGTTTTTGATGTGGCAAGACCATGTGGACATTGCCCCTTGTCTTCGGGAGTTTTGTTCCTCAAAATGTCCTATATTGCTTATTTTCCTCGACAGCAATTGTTTCACGAACATTTGATAATATTTTGGTCTTTGATGCCTATATCTGGAAGTAAAATTATCCTAGGCATATTTCAGATTCCAGGAGATACACCTACTTCTTTCATAGTGGGGGTGCCAGTATGGTTCAATATGTGTTCGCTAACTGGACTTTGATTCCTCAAATCCAGAATTTCTATGTCTCTGACCTGCTTCCCCTTGCCAATCATGCTTCTTTGGCTTTCTCTTTCTAGCACTAGCCCCTCATCTTCATCTCCAACTCTGCCAAAGTTTTCTAATTTTCATTATATCACTAACATTTTTGATGGTCGGTATGTCATGATCTATGTTGCCCACCTAGATCAACTTATTCTTGACTATTACATTATATTGCTACTGTAAAATACGACTTCCATCCCACATCCTCCCAAACATTTCCCTTGACTCTTTTCCTAGTACCATTCGCCACCACCCCAAGCTGGTTTGCCCCTTGAGTGAACCATTGGTATGATGAAGAATGTAGTATTGTGCAGAGGAAAGTATTATGCAAGCGTACAGTTCTGCAATTCATTATTAAGGTGGAGTTTGGTGTACACCCCTTCTGCCTTGAGGTCATCTTCCACTTGGACTCCTTCCTTCACAGAGTCAGATCTTTCAGAGACTCAGTAGATAGGAGAGACAAGTACCCCTACCTGGCACTTTGTCCCTTGGAAGCCATCGCTTTGGCTCACCCCACAAGAGGGGCACAGCGTTGGTACGCCGAGGCATCTCGGCTTCTCTAGTCAGTGACCATTTCCCTAGAGTGCCTTCCCTCATTCAAATTCTCCCTTGATGGGCCGAGCCATCTCCTTTTGCCTAGACAGGTACTGAATCAATCCATCAGAGAGGACATCTACAGATTATACATCCAGGTTACTTGGACCTCACCTCCAATGGGCTTGGGCTCGAAGATGTCTTTCTACCTTGAGCACTTCTTGGAGTTGTAGGATGGTATCATCTTTCGCCCCACATATACGTGCAGACATTAGATGCACTCACTTAGGATTCCTTTGGTGTAGCTTCGGGTTGGATCTCATCGACTTCGAGTGGAGACCGACCATCATATACCATGATTTTTTAGGGTCTGCTAGATGTGTTAGCTACAGGAGCTTGAGACAAAAGGACATCTCATTTTTAGATGCCCCCTATATTATGAGATCAAAGGATGTTACCACTGCACCTATATAGACTCAGGGGGTTCCCTCTCTACTTTTTTTAGATATTAGGACCAGAGATGCATAGCCCTCTTCATTAAGTAGATATTTAGCCACAGATGTCAGTCCTTACGTACCTCGCCTCTCCTTGGGACGACCAGGAAGATCACCTCATACTTTCATGTTGATCTGTCTGATCGGAGCAACAAGTGGTGGGCTAAGTTCCATAGCAGAATGGTGAGACCTAGACTCTCCTTGCAGCCTTCCTCTCTGGGAGACAAAAAAAATTCTTTGAGATCGGCTCAGAGGGGTCAAACATCACATCAATCCACACACCTGTAGAGCATCAAGAGCAGTTCCCATAGACCTAGAGTAGGGCACCCCTACCCGCAGGATCCCTTCTCTACCCCAGTGGAGCAATGATAGATCTATCTGGTGTTTCTTTCTTTCGACCCCGGATGCTAGGAGTATCCCTCACTCCTACATCCCCCTAAGATCATATAGTTGGACACCTCAGTGGTTCAGTGGTTCCAGAGGACTTCGATAGCGATGCAGTCCTAGTTTGCCCCCATCGCCATAGACTATCAAACTCAGGCATTCTTAACAACATTGACCCCATGTTCAGCTCTATCTTGATGGGATTTTGAGGATTTTTGAGCTATCCAGTCCAGCCTTGGACATACTCGCTTAGTTGTCTACATCACCGTGCCTTGGATACGGTTTTATACATTTTTAGGAGGCTATCTTACTGCTTGTATCTTTCTTTCTTTCTTTTATTTGATTTTATGATAGATTTAGTTCTGACACTTTCTAGGAGTTGCGCTTGCATTGCCACATTGTACTTATACGGCTTGTATCCTTTTAGTCCCATTGACCTACTTTTGTTGTCATTTGTTGGACATTAATAAAATTATCTTATCTTATCTCACACTTGACCCCTCCTCTATTCTTTGCATCAAGGAGGCACAAGTTTCTGATGCTCTTCATACCTCTCCTAAGGCCTTCGTATGTATCATTCACCTCAAGGGATAACTTAACCTGGGTCTCTCATACCAGATTTGTTTATAATATGCTCAACCAGTTCCCCAACCTCATCTCCTCTCTCCCAACCTCTTGCCATAATTTTTCTCTCAAGGATATCAAGAGAGCTCTAAAGAAGTTGAATACTAGCAAAGTTGATGATTGCAATGGGCTTTGAAATGAGTTCTTAAAACATGGATGTGATAATCAAATGCTCTCAACTTGATAAGAAAATAAAATATTGTATTGATAAAAAGATGATGAACGAGGATAGCCTTGAGTATAAATTAGTAAATTACAATATAATAAATATAGAATATTGATTATACATCATAATAAATATAGATTATTGATTATACATCATAATAAATATATATATTGACTACTAGTACAACATAAATAAATGATTATACATTTTAACATTATGGTAATATACTTTAGGTATATTACAAAGTACCTCATGGAAAAACTTGGGTATAGAATATTGATCATTCTTTGATATCATTGCCTTCTACTTGCAAATGTTCATATGTAGTTCCAAAGGGACCATTTGAGATATCATTTTTTTTCCATCAAAATTTGCTCGCTTAAAACAACTATTAATATTTTAAGCGTTAAACTTAATGCTGAACAAGGAACAATCCCAAAATCGTGAAAACCAAGTTTGTCTCATGCACTTATTAATCATCTATGAGGAATCTCTTCAATACTTTCTAGACTTACTCTATTGTGAAGTCACAAAGTTGCATATATTGAGTCATAGATAATTGGATTGCAGAGGCAAGATGCAATTTCGAAATATATGGAGTTGTTTCTTATACAACATTATTGAGTATTCTTTGATTATATCTTTTTGATAATCATTTTAACTATAACAAGTGCATCCTTGCTAGCCCCAAACTTATTGGGTAATGATAGTCAACTGAAGCTGGTTACACAAACTTCCGATGCCTTCAAACTTCTTGTCTTCTCAACCAAATCTACAATGCAGCTATATGGTGAGGTGCCAAGTTTTAAACAAGTCGTAATTTATAAAAGAAAAAGCCTTTTTTCAACTCCATTATTGGATACCTTCATTTCTTTTCGATGATTTATTCTTTGTTTACAATATAATTGCTTAAACTATTCATTAGATTTTTGTCTTACTTGTGATAGTAAAAAAATTGGTTGACATTTCTTTTTGGCTTATGTTAAGATTGCATCTATGTAAAGAGAATCTGATAATTTTTTTAGAGATTCTTTCTATTTGACAACATTATGTAGATTCAAAGATTCATGCTTTTCTCATTATTTTGCTAACAATTTATACATGCATTTAAAACTAAAATGCTTGTGCTTTCATCTCTTGCAAGTTGGAACGCAATTTTTCTTATGTTTGAACTATTAAATGATACAGTTTGCCTTGCATTACTCATGGTCAACTGAAGAACGTGCACGAAAGGCCTTGAAAAATGTCTCTTCATTGCTTCGCCCAGGAGGCACATTTATTGGTACTATGCCAGATGCAAATGTGATTGTCAAAAAGCTACGTGAAGGTATTAATCTCTTTTCTTGACAAGCTTGCATGTTAAGTTGTCTTGTAGAATGAATTGAATGCATTCCATGATAATTTACTCAGTGAAAAGTAGTGTTAAAATAATTGGTAATAGTTACAAATGTATGTTTTATTTTCAAGTGAAACTCTTGTGAGCTTCCATTAGTCAGGTTTAGTGAATTAATAATGACATAAGGTTTTCTTATGAATACGAAGTAATTTTTTTCTAAAGGTGGCGGTTACCAATCCCTACCCGTAGCTCTAGTCTTGTGGGTAGTTGCACATCACCGGTTTTCTTTGTACATTGAGAGGCTTGTTGGCTATGGATTTTAAGAGAGTTAGAATGTGAATTTATCGATGTCCTCCTTGTGGCCAAAGTGAGCCCTCTTAACTTAAGGTCACTCTCTATAGGACATTACTAGGCTTATCATTGGCACTTTCACAATGGCTGACAGAGATGTTGAGGCCTACTTTGATTTAGAGACTAGGTAGGGTCTCATTGCTCATGACTCGACCAACTTCTTTTGTTACAAGGAAGTTTCTCCTTGTAAAGTTTTTGTCTATATTGCATGGTCTAGGAATGACTCGTTTGGATTTACCCCCTTTTAGGTTTTTTATTTTAACTTTCTTTGTTTCTTGTTTTTAGAGATGATCTAGGCACTTCTTTGTTTCTATTGTCTAATTTACTTGTACTGAGTCCCATTAACTTGCTTTGGTCACTTACAAACATTAATATAATTTTATTTTATGAAAATTGATATAAGGATATACATATGGATTGAAGTGGTGAGTCCTTTTTCACTCTTAAATTGACAAATTGACAAAATATTTTTGCAATGTATATAACAATATATGGAATAATGAATAATTGATAGAATACAAAATGATTACAATGAGCCTCATGATGATATACTTATATGCATTAGATGATCACAAGGCGAAGGGTTATGGGTTATGCACTGACTTTTTTTGTTGTAAGCTAGCTAATTATATTAACATAATAGAGATTACATAAGGTTTAGATAGTTCGGTTGGTTGCATGGGAAACCCAACCAATAGTAAAGCAAAAGGATCTCATTGAGAATTGTCATATGTCTATAACAAAATTTTAAAGTACTTAACAATCACAGTTCTGTAGCTATTCTAAGCTATCTAAAAGTGTTGGCAGAAATTTTGAATCAAGCCTATGATAATAAAAAAAAACTAGGATTGATGTCGCACAGATGAGTAGGTGTTTAGTAGATGGACTTTGCTGAACTAGAAAGCCAAAGGGATCTCATTGAACTCCTACTGGGGGTTGGGAGTGAAGTATGTTTGCCTTTTGTTTAATTCAGAAGTTGCTACTCGACATGTTCTTCAATGGGCACCTGGTATATTGCGGGATCTTTGGCTTTTGTTCAGTCGTGGAGGATAGATTTCAACCCTGAGGATCGAGGGAAGGAGAATTATCCTCTGTGGATAGAGTTTCTAGGCCTCCCTGTGGACGTGTGCCCCTTTGTGGATTTGTTTACTCGTCGGTATGGCAAAGTTCTCATTCCAGATGGTCGTCGTAACTCTTTTCGAGCTTCCTCGGGACATGCACCCCTTTGTGGATTTGTTTACTTGTTGTTATGGAAAAGTTCTTATTCCAGATGGTCGTCGTAACTCTTTTCGAGCTTCCTCAAGAGTTTGTGTGGAGGTGGATTTAAAGCAAAAGCTTTTGCAATTCATCTCAGTTTGCACTACCAATGGAGTTCACCATCAAAAAGTTCACTATCTAAACCTATTGATGACAAGCTCAGGACCACCTGATTCGTTATTGCCCTCATTGTCGATCTAGGCCAGGGGAGGCTAGTGGTGAAAGATCCACAGTTCTAAGTTTAGGGTTAGGGGACTCATTTGTGGCCTCGAAACCTAGGGATGGCAGTGGAGGTTCTTGGGGTCCAGGTATTGGTAGAGGTGATTTTGGGGGGTAGGCTCTTGCAGTGTTGGGGTTGGTAGTGGTGTTGGTGGGGGTAGATGAAGTGTCCATGGTTCTAGTTTAGGCTTAGGTTCAAGGAGGGGTGTAGGTTGAGAGGCAACATCAGGTATAGGTTCAGGGGGGGTTCCTAAGGAGGCAACAGGGGGCAATGGTTTTGGGAGATTGTAACAAATATAATATTAAATAGATATTTAATAATAATAATAATCATTAATAATTAAAGTGATTAAGGGATGTGACCCTTATGAATAGTCACCTCAAGTGCCTTTAGAATTATAAGGGTTACATCCCTTAGTCACTTCAATTATTAATGATTATTTAATAGTTGTTATTATTATTATTATTATTTTTTATTAATATTAAATATCTATTTATTATTATAGTTTTTACAGAGATCCGATACACCTGAGGGCCCGACGCCTTCCACGATGGTAGTGGGTGGTCAACCCAGTGTCTCTCGATCAGGAGGCCTTGAAATGATGAGTGGGATGCGACATGCAGATAGGAGGCCACTCCCATTGTTCATAGACCTCAAGAAAAGAAATTAGAAATTTCCCATGGCAAGAGGAAACATCCATAAAATCTACTTTTCTTGTCTTTTCTTGTTTACAGTAGTTTCAAGTTTCTGCACTATTGACTCTTTTATATTTATTATGGTATATTTTGTAAACATTACATGGCAATTCAAGTTTGAAGTTTGAAGTTGAACCTACCTTTGAAGTTCACTATTTGCAATTTTGCATTATTGAGTCATTTACTGCATAAAAGCATATTATAACTCTTTGGTAATGAATATGATGCTTCGTGAATTGTTTCAACTTTCATTTCATGGTTGATGTTCTCTGTTATAGACTATACTATATAGTTTGTAACTTTGGTTACAAGTACAACTTTAGTGATGACAAAATGTTATATATTGAAAATTTGAAGCTTTAAGGTCGATGTTATGGATTCTGGACCAATGGTTGACGAATTCACTACTAGATGATTGATGGATGATGTTATATGGTATTATGGTTTATTTAATGTTTTTATGCTTTCCATAACTAATTCAACACTCTACATGCATTTGTTGACATATATGCATCAAAGTATATAAAAAATATATACTATATAAAAAACGCTCCCAAAATGCTCCCAAACTAGAATCTTTTGAAAATTTTGCTTTTTTCTCTCGCTCCCGCTCCCACTCCCGCTTCCTTCTTCCTGTCCCGCTCCCTAGTAACCTTGTGTGAGAAAGAGTGAAGGCTGCTAATAAGCCATTGTAGTCCATCTTGGATAGTATTGTAATCTTTCTACTGTGTGAATGAGAAGATAGTATTCGCCGTTCCAATTTTTTTAGTGGTAAGAAATTCGAGTGCAGGTCTGTCTATCACTATCATGTGGATGTAATATAATTCCTATGGGTCAGATTGACTTCCCAACAACCTTAAGGAAACATTTTAGTGGAAAGGTGTGATAACCTGAAAGGCAGGTAGAGCTAGAAGGGTATTACAAGCAAGAAGAGCCAGAAGCCAAGAAGATAGCGAAGGAGAAAAGGAAGACTTACAAGCAGAGCTCTGGGTCTTGTCTGACTCAAATGAAAGGCCCTTGTCCGACCACCATCAGGAGGTGAGCAAGAGATAAATCCCTTACCCTCAACGGACAAGCACTTTAATCCTTGATTTATTCCCTCAAGGTCGGAAAAGAGTTGGCTCTACTTAGGTTACAGGTAAGGTGGTCCGGTCAAGATTTGATTAGACAGTCAAGAAGAAGGTAGCGTCAAGTTGTCAAGTAGTATGTGTTAAGAAACCAAGAACAAGGAGCTAGTTATCAGCGTTGGCTATGGTAAGTGGGAATCAAGACAGGATCTATGCTAAACTCATTGAATAATACAACTGGGAGACTTGATAAAAATGGTATGCCTGTGGAATGACACACAATCTATAGTGCTTACATCTAGGGAGAAAAACACAAAATATATTTGATTAGATTCTCTCTAAGGGCAAAGCAAAGGTTCTTAAAGATGACCCAGTCCAATAAGAAGGCACCATTAAAGAGCACGTAGTGTGGCCGTCCAGGTTAGAAGCAAGTGGAACTTCCTTTGCTCTTATATGTGCTGGGAATAAAATGTAAAAAGTGAAATGAAAGCTGGGATCAGATTTACAATTGATACCTTGAGGCTTGGAATCCAAATTGAAATCTTCACTCTATGATTTGATCTCAATGGCAAATGAAATGGGTGATAAATCCTCCTTGGCCCAATGCAAACCGACATTCTCCTTCTCAGCTCTCCTCCAAGACAACAAACAAGTTGAATGGTGGAGAAAAACCCCAACAAATCGTGTTTTGTAGACCCCCTCGCGGACGACCAATGTCCTGATGTCGACTTGCGATTTTTTAGGAAAAATCACAATAATATCGCGATATTTTCGGAGGAAAATCGTTGAAAAAATTGGGTCGATATCTTTCGATTTATCGTCGGCTACTTGACATCGCGATATCTTGTGATGTTGCTGAGAAATCGGTGATTTTTGTAACATAGGTCTAAAGCTCATCCATCTGCAAGAGAATCTCTATATGTTCTTCTTTGTGACCTAGCAACACCTTGCCAAGCAACGACTTTGTGTGCCAGTAAAGCAGAACTATATGTAGATATTTGGTGTCTTGAGTACAGGAATTACCCACATTAGGAAAGCACCCCCTCATTATCCTACAGATTTTAACTTCAGTGGTCACTTTGTGCTCTTGCTTCACCCATTGTTTTGCCTCCCCTAACTCTTATTGAATCCTCATTGAGTTTTCCTGCGAAATTTGGAGGTTGAGGTCGAGGCCTCTTGCAAAATATGTGGGCAATGATCAAAATTATGATCAAAATTATTGACCTCGACAATTGTCCCTAGCTCGAGAGTTGTTTGTGGTGGCTACCATGTTGTTTTGAAGGAGCATAAACTTGAAATTGCAGGCGTGAAGTCGGCGAGAACCCATGCCACTGTGCTTCAAGAGACCCTCACTGAGCTTGCGATGTCGCAGAGAGGTTAAGCTTAAAATGGTTGTTGCCCCCTTAAAGTGTCTATTGAGATATGTTTCTTTGGGCTTTGGATTAATCGCCATTGGTTATGATAGCATGTGTTGTGAAGGAATCATGGTAATGTTTCCCTCGTGAAGCCTTGATTTAAGGATTGTCCTTCATCAGTGTTTCCTAGAGGAGCATCTTTCCGTGGTGTGGGAGGTGAGGGATCCAGATCTGGTTTGGTACCTGACCCTTCCAAAGACATCCAGGCTTAAGGTTGGATCGACATCTGGTTGTCTTGAGGGCATGGGAGAGGCCTCCACGTCTATGCATTGGGGCCCTCCCATGCCCCTTCCATGTTGCACTTGAAATTACGGGATGTACCCTTTGACTTTTCATTAATGTATTTTATATTCATTATTATTATTGTTTTTATTATCATTATATTTATATGAATGTTTGTTACATTGCCACCCTCAAGGGTGTTAGAATTTGCACTTGAATAGTATTTATGTTAGATCTTTAAACAATTTGTACTATATCACAATAAACATAAGCAATAGTATCACTGAAAGATAGACAAGCACAACATATACAATAGTTTATCTTGGGAAACCTCCAGGGCAAGAAAATCCAGCAGAACTTCTTCAGTATAGATTATGTCAATGAGTACAATGTCAATACAACGAAGAGCTAAAGCTCTCTCACGGAAAAATACACAATAAGCAAATATAAGATAAGCCCAAGAATATGTCTTCCTCCAACTGCTGCTACTCTCTCCCTATTGCGCACTTGGCTCTCTCTTGCTTGAGCGAACTTGTGATGTTCAAATGAGGAATGCGACCCTTTTATTTATACTCTTCTTTGGATGACTTTTTCACTATAGGGATGACTTCACTGGGGCAGTATTGCCCATTGTTTGTGGCAGACTGCCCATTGTTTTCTGTGGGCCGACTTGTCTATTTTCACTTGGTTTCTTTGAGAGTATGTCTTTAGTATTATTCTTTTAGGGTTTATGCAATACAAGAATATCTTCCAAAGTTACATAATCTTCAACAAAGGGAATGCTTTGTCCTCAAAGCATAATAAATCGAATTCTCTCTAGCTATGCATCTTATTTGGCGGCATCATCTTTGTGTTTGTCTAGTTGTAAGGGCTTGACTTGGTTCTCACTTTGAGCATTGGCAAGGTTTCTCTAAGGGACGTGCATCATATTTTGAAGTCTTTGGACCTGTTTGTTGAAGGTGAACCCTATGCCACAAAGTTCGTTGGACTTCAAGGTTGAAGTTCAGAATTCGATGAACTCTAAAAAGAATATGAAATTCGTTTAAATTCGTTGAACTTGATGCAGCCTCAAGGTTGTGTGCTGAAGCAAAAGGCGACTTTACGATTTCGTTTCTGTTGGAGACGGGCCAGTGGCCACTCCATTCTCGTTGGCGATGGACGCTGCTAGGGCCAGGGTGCTTGTTGTGGGCCGCACACTTGCTGCGATTTGCTATTTTGGCAGACAAATCTCTTGACAGATTGATGGTGTAGGGCCAGGACCACCACATGGGGCCACTCCATTCTCGTTGGCTATGTGTGCTGCCAGGGCCAACATGCTTGCCGCGATTTCCTAAAATGGTGGACAAATTCTCGACGGATTGATGGCAGGAGGGCCAGGGCCACGACGACTTGCTACGGGCCACAAATAGTCTGGTGGATAAGCTTTTCCCGACACAGCCACTAATATTGCATTGCAAATTATTATTATGTTCTAAAGTATGATTTTAATTTTTGACGCCGGACCGTGTATTATTTTATTATTGGATTCATGTTGGGCAAGGGAAGACCCTCAACAGCCTTTCTTAAACCCTCGGCAGCCCTGTTGAGGCTAGATCTGAGCCATGGCAGCCCTGTTTAGGGCTCGATCTGTCCATGACAACCTTGTTTAGGGCTCATACATAACCTCGACAACCCTTAAGGAAGAAGACAACCCTATAAATGAAGATAGTAGCCCTATTGGGCTTGAGACAGACCCTCGGAAACAACAAGGAAGAGAAGACAACCCTATAGATGAAGACTTTGTGAACCTGCTAGCTGATCAAAACCCTTAGAGAAAAATCTGAGATGAGGAAGATGAACAGCAGCTGAAAATACCCCAACGAATTCTTGGACAGAGATGAGTGATTGATTGAATGGTGATTGATATGTTTTTCACTTGAGAGGGGTTCCTCATTTAGATTTCATCATTGGGTGACTTCCATAAGTCAAGGAGTTCAACAAATAATATAAAATACATTGGTTGGGGCCCTTTTAATTTCATTGTGGGATTTTAAAACTTTAATACATTAGTTGGGGCCCTTTTTAAGTTCATTGTGGGCTTTTAACCCACCCTTCTTGGGTAAGTCACCTTTTGACAAATTCTTAGCCCCTTTCTTTTGGTCCCCATGGTCCACACGTGCCAACTCAAGTACATCATCATATATAAGGAAGATTATTCTTTGGGCGTCTTGTTCTCCCCACTAACACCAAGGTCCCAAGCTAGTTATTCCAACAAGGGGTGGCTAGTTGTAATGTCCCTTGTTAGGAGTTTTATCAAAATGGCAATTTTTCACTTTTTTCCCTAGTTAGACCTTTGACTAGTTTTGATCTCTAGGTCCCAAATTTGCCCCAAATGATCCCAAATCTTCTGAGAAGGTATATGAATGATATTAGAACATAAATATGTGTTTAAGGGATGCCTTTGGACCTTTAAAATACTTTTGCAAATCCTCTTTCAATTCTGGTCAATGTAGGTAACTTTACTAGTGATTTCCCTTTGACTAGTATTGGTATCTAGGTCTTAAATTGACTCCAAATCCCTTCAAATATTCAAGGAAGGTGTATGAATGATATTAGTACTTGAATATGATGTTTAGGGATGACATATGGCCACCAAAAGACCTCTGCAAACTTTCTTAAGTTTCTGGACCAATTATGCAATTTTACTAGTAATTTGGGGTTCAAATCCCCCTGGGGTAAGTACTGAAAATGGCTTCCCAAATGCCTCCAAACCCACTCAAATTTATGAACAGAGGTATGTAATGTGTTAAGTATGTTATTAAAGTCTCATATGCACCATTAATGGATTATTACAATTGTTCTCACCCTCTCCCATTCAACTGCAAAAATCCCCAATTCGACCCTTCGGGAAATAGCACTATTTCACCTCCCAATACAACTAAACTGAGTAAAAATGCTTCAAATGCTCAAGTACAGTACATGAAACTTGTAGAAGACATCCATGGCAGTATATTTATCACAAATATATCAGAGAATCATCCATTCATTCGAAATCATCAGCATTACATTGATTCACAACAAGGTAGTGGGGAAATGACATTGTTCTTTCATTAAAATTGAGATTTATACATTTCTACTTGGAATTTCGACCTGAAACTTTCTGGAGATGAAGAACAGAGTATTTACTTCATATTACAAAAGAAATGGGGCATTAAAAGCTTCCCCAAAGAGTACAATAGCTCACCAAAAACGCCCCTCCCTCAAGGATCAAGAATATGCCATCAAAACTGGAAATGGTTGAAGGAGTGAGCTGCAATAGAAGAAACCATGAACTGCCCTGTAGCTTACACCTGCAAATAAAGACTCCATTAAAGCTCCAAATGAAAGGTCTGAATGGCCTTTCCAATTACCAACTTGGATGGGAATCTTTCACCCTCGAAATTGGCTAAGGCAAGAAACTAGTCATCCACTAGCTCTCCCTCTTCACAAATGCAATTGCAAATTCTACAAATGATCAAAAGCTGGTTTCATTTTTTGTTATTGACATTTATAAAGTTCTAATGTCATCCATGGGTCGAATTCCTTCCAAGAGACTCATGCCAACTCAAGTTGGGAAGAGATTCCAAAGAACGCCACTTGTACAACAATTCCTAGTCTCCCACTTCCACCAAATCACATGTGGAAGCATCTTAGCTGCCCTAACACCCTTGAGCGCCCTCTTGGAGTCTATTTTTAGCCCTGACATGTCATATGTCAGCCTTCAGGTCTGATTTGTGTCATAGGTGTCATAGCATCTTCATCATTGTTGTCATAGAGCTAGGGAATCTAGCCCAAGTGTCTCACTAGCTCCAAATTGCCTCTTCCTCTTCCATGGGAGTTACTCTTCCTCTATATTTCGACCTTTGATGAGTCATGCCATGAATAATACCTTTTGGACTCCCCCAAGTATGTTACCATTCACTTTGAATTCGAATTGGTGAGAGAATGATGCCAAGTGTAGTGGGAAAATCTAGCCATATGTGGGTCCCACTTCCTCCATGTGTCTTCATGATCAAATGCCAATTTGATTTTCACTTGTATATATTTATTGAGGTCCTTTATTAAATATTTATTCCATTCTAATGTTCAAACATCATTTATTATCTCCATTATTTCAAATCCCAAAGCTTCCACCCCAAACCTAGGAAACTAGTAATTTTCCTCCTTGGCAATTATTTCAACTTTAGCATCAATTTGACAAACTCTACTGAATAGGGACAATGTGATTAGGCCATTGTGACCCAATGCCAAATTTGGGACATTACACTAGTCCCTTGAGGAGGTCCCATAGCCCAGTGACCAAGGAGAGGAGTACATCACACATCACTTGCCTAGACCCAATCTAGGGCTTCTAGTGATGGCCTTGTAACTAACTAGGTGCCTTAGCCTCAAGCTGAATCTAGTTGACCAAAGTCAACAACTTGGCAACTGACCAAGTGCCCGAGTCCCAGACTGAATCATGTTCCTGGTAACTGACCAAGTGCCTCAGCCCTAGGCTAAATCAAGTTGACCAATGTCAACAACTTGGTAACTGACCAGGTGCCTTAGTCCCAGACTAAATGATATTCCTGGTAACTAACCAGGTGCCTCCATTCTCCTAGAGAAGGCTCTCGATGCTGCTAAAAAATCAACAATTTGGGGATTTTTTAATTTGTTTACTCCTCCCTAGGATAGATCTAGGGTTTTGGTTGATCCATTATTGTTTTATTGTAGAGGAAGTTAGAGGTCATCTCTATATAAGCGAGTCTCTTCCTCATTTGTTCATGTTTGGATTGGGGGAGAAATCCCATTAGACTAATGAAATATCTCTTGGTTCTTATGGATGGTTAAGGCTGTGCTACATTGAAGGCCTTTTTTATTCTTATGTTTGGTTGATGGATGGATCTTCAAATTGTCAATGCCTTTGATTAATCTTGAAATCAACCCAACCATTAGAGAGCAGCTAGGGTTGTGAACTACAAACCTAGTCCTTTCTATTCTTTCCTAAGAAACCTGTTATCACCAATCTTGTAGTTGCACCTACAGATGGATCCAAGGTGGATGGTAGAGGGGACAAGCAACTAAAGTGGTGAACCAAGAAAGCCCTAGTTCCCAAATGGATTGTTGTCACGCCAACCAAGGCACTCTTCGCTTTAGCTATCAAAGCCAAGATAGCAAGGGGGAGACCCAGATCTACTCCTGATAGGAGAGATCAACCCAATCACTAGATCAAATCAATCTAATGAAGTACGCAGGGTGATAGGTATGGAACCCTAGAATTAAGGAAGTAGGACCATTGTGGAGGCTTAGGAAATGTGTGATATGATCAGGAAAGATGACACATAGTGATTCTAGGATTAAGTATGATTCCAGGATTCAAAGCTAGTTTCAATAGGTCAAAATCAACTGCCTTGGGAAACGTGACCCTTAAAACAGGGAAAGTGTCCCGAATCAGAGATATGACAGTTAGGGCTTTGTAGCTATGCTTGATAGATGGATATGACAGTATCTAAGTGTGTAAGCAACCAGGCAAAGATCAACCCACAGAGAAACCAGACAACCTAGGAAAGTCGTGAGGGCTTGGAGAAGATCAGTGCCTTGGAAAATGGGCCAAATGAGTCGGATGCCCACCAAACTGTAGATCGGGGTTGTCAAGGTGCAAAGCAAGGAGGGTTTTGAAGATCAAGGTCATCCAATGGCTAGATCTCAGTAGATCTGAGATTCAAAATGCATCACCAAGTGACCCAAGTGGGGCACAACCCTCAAAATGAGGAATGGGGCCCACAAGGTGAAAATCAACAAGGTGAAGCACTAGGGGTAGGTTATCAAGTGAGGAGAGTTCAAATCAAGTGGGATCTCACCTACCCAGATCTTGGAACCTAGCAAACCCTCTCTCTCAGGAAGTGCGACCTCGCTTAGAGAGGCTAATGTGCCTTGGGAAAGGGGTCAAATGGAAGCCAATCCACACCAAACTATAGATCCGAATTGTCGTGGATGCTATAGAGGTGGGTTTTCAATATCTTACCCAAAAGCCTACTAGATCCAAGTAGATCTGAAAAAATGTAAAATGAGGGTTTTAACAGTTAAATGCTTGTGCCAATGGATTGGGATCAAGAAATAGTAAACAAAACTGTGGATCTTACCTGGATAACCTTGTAGATGCCTTGAAGATGATGATCTATGCAAACCCGATCAATTTGAGAAGATTTGAGGTAGTTTTCTATGAAGTCGATTTGCCCAAGGAAGCCAATGCATCCTCTCTCCTGCACAACAGACGACAACAATATCAGATTTGATGCAATCAAGAGATAAGACTAATGCCACAAGAGAAATAACAGAAATATAACATAGATCACAATGATACTAATGATAACCCCCTGATACAAGCGAATGCCAAGTGAGCGAGTTGAAGAAGCCTTGCAAAAATGCCCAAGTTGAAGTCGCCCTCCTGTAGACAAGACAAAGATTCCACGAAAAATAGATCTTACCACAAATACCCAAATGCTAGGATGCAATAGACTTTCCAATCACCATCTAAGAACACCAGATGCAAAGGAGATCCAAGAATTTCCACAAGAAGTTTTTCTATTATCAAGATTCCAAGAGCCAAAGACCCTTTACAATGAGAAGCTCTCTCCTTTAAATAGGATGGAGAGATACCAAAATCCTAACCACCTTTTGAATGGATGGCTAAGATTAAAAGATCAAAGTGATCTAATCAATGGTTGAGATGAGCTCAACATAAAAGTACATGGATCAATATAACAATACAATACATCAATGGACCAAATCGCCCTAGGAGAGGGTGTCCCACCAATTCCTAATGATAAAATATAAGATCTAGCTCATGGTGGGTCCAAGGGGTAATTTCTAACACCCTTGGTCAATCCCCATGGCACAATATTAATAAAATAATGCTCTAAGCACCAAATCGTGCCTCTCTAGGAAAGTCGTGAGCCTTAGGAGGCTCCAAAAAACCATATAAAATGTCGGAATGATGGATGTGGGTCCCACTAGAAGCTGAAACTACTGGAGAAGGTGTGGAAGACATCCCACTCATCATCAAACATCATCCCATGCCAATCCCTTGCCTCAAGAGCCCAAATCGAATCCCTCAGTAGCCATTTTTACCATTTCTGATTTGCCTTGGGAAGTGTGAAACTGCCCAAACTGCCTCTTGGAGTGCTTGCGCTGTCAAGGTGAGGCCACCAGGCTCTCCGGGAGGTGGGTAATATGGTAATAACAAGTGGATGGACCATCCCCTCCATGCACAGCGCCCTAGGTGAACCCATCAAATCTCATCATTGCTCTGACAGGGCCTCTGATAGGTCAAAACTGCACTAGGATAGCCAACTGAGGCTAAAAATCACTGTAACTGCCCGGAACTGAAAACAGACTGTCTCATTGGACTCAGAGAGCCCCAAATCTACCCAAGATGTGTACTCATACACCATATAGATCTCTGCATGATTAAAATAAATATCCATCATATCCGACAAACCAAATAAGAATAATTTGTAAAAGTGTTGAAAAGCACAAATCATCATCATAAGCCTGAAACCACTGCATAGAACCAACTGGTGACCTGTAGTAGACCATATATCATATCTCTACATCATCTGAGGTCTGCCACCTCATGTCCTGTGGTTGACTTTTGGTCAAACTAGGTTTGACTAAGTCAACATGATCCAAAATATAACTAAGGCTATCATCAAAACTGTTGCAAGTGTCAAAGGTTAATGCATGCTCTACAATTCATTCAAGTAACAATTATAACAAGAAGTAATCATTTACTGGCGATCTAAAGCCAAATATATAAGTCTTTCAATATTTACTTATGACTCAGACTAGACTTTCAGGACCATACTCACTTCATAGTTGTGACCAATTTGCTAGTGAGGGGTGAGGGCTAAAAATAAAAAGGCTAGGCTAAGGGATGACTACTGACTTGACATTGTGACACTTTGGAAATGGAAAGGGAATACACACTTAACATATGCTGGACAAGCAGTAACACGGGGGATGGCAGTGTCTCACAGATGGGTAAGTTCAAAGAGTGCTTCTTCAACTTAGGCATCATGTCTACTTTTATAAAAGATGATCCAAGTTCATTAGGATCCATTGATTTCATTTCATGGCCTTTTTGGCCTACATAACCCTTCGGATCTCAGGTGTGCTAAAAAGCACAACTAATTGCAGCTTGCATCTAGGGCATGTTTGTACATATATACATAAGGTCAGCAATCGTTTAGATATAATGTAAGAACCATTGCTTTTTGGACCTTTGATTATACTCTTCAAGGAGTATTTATTTAGTGTTTCATTGCTCTTGCCCTTTACTCACGTGTGTTGATAAACACATTCTAGAGTTTACAGTTTCTTGGGCGAATTTACATAAGTTTCCATAAGTAATAGATGAGCTTTCAGTTTTAGCCAACACATCTTAAGTGACTAGGGGGACTTCGTACTAGTGCCAAACATCGGGACAACCAACCAGAATGATTTAGGACTACAATCCAACTCACCAAAGGTAAGTTCTGTCACCAACTCAGAGCTTAGACATAATAAACAGGGAAGCTTATCCAACACAGAGGCTAAAGTGGGGGAAGGTCCTCCATGCCACTAATCAAGTAGTAAGTTAGGGTAATAAACAAACTGGTAGGTAAATGGATGGATGAAGACAGTGAATAATGAGACCAACACTATCAAGCCAAATTATGGTGGTAATGATCACCTCTATTCTCCCTAGGGAGGGTAAAACCAATGAGTATGGGTAGTGAATTTCTAAGTCTGAGTGGGGACAATATAATATATATGAAGATACAACCAGGTCCACATATCTATATGATCGCCAGATCATGATACTAATTGTTAAGACATGCTACAAGAATGAATATAAAAGCAATATAACCATAACACCATAATATACCTGCTGAGTCATATATCCGAATGCACAATATCTGAACCATCATCTGTCCTCTGAAATTGTTGCTGTAACTCTGGGAAATACTGACTGCTCTGTAATAATGGCTAAATGGCTACATTGGTCATCTCTCTGAGTGTCCTGAAACTCAGTCATGGCATGGGGAACCAGTGATTAAATTTGAAGGGTGAGTCTTAATTTTTATTGGAAGGGCATTTGTTCTTGGAGCCCTTCAAAGATGAAAGGCAATTTAAATAATTGTACTTCAATTGACAAGTATAAATTAACTAAACCTCCCCCCCCCAAAAATGCAAAATACAAATATTGCCCATCCAAATTTTTACAATCTTAAACAATTGAGCACTCCTTAATATCTACATGATAAAATGGTATCTTTTCAATAAAACTGAATTTGAACACATTAATTTGACATATTTGTAACATTAATTTTACAGTTCATTAAAATAACAACTATTTTGTTGTATTTTTCTGGGTTAGACCACACTTCATTATACAGAAAAACTACTTAGACTATGCAATAACCATATTGGGGCATCTGCATGATCTTATGCATAGTGCAAGATGTTGTAACTAGATATAGTCTTAAAATAAAACTAGAACCATGAGAAAATTACTTACTGTTAACTATGTACAAAAAGAAGCCACTAAGTAAAACGAGGCTATAATAAACCTACAACCAAAATATACATATAAAACCAACCAAAACCTTAATTCAAACCGGAGAGAGGGCAACCATCCAAGCTTGAGAGATGTAAGAATGATGGACATTAGGAGCCTATGAAAAATAATACATACCTCAAAAAAACATTAAAAAAAAATCCTCCATACCAAGCAAGTTAGCAATGCTAGCATCATAGGGGGCCTGGGCATCAAATTTTGTTGTTCAACACTTGTTGCGACAACAAACAGGTATGGGATGGAGGGGAAATGGAATTAAGCCTAGTCAACTGGATCCTTGCGACTTGCTGCATGTTTGAGTCTCAACAATCTACCTTTTAAATTGAACCAAAACAACAAAAGAAGTTTGTTAATGGCTCGATTTGCGAAAATTCTAGATACATGAGTAATTAAGAGCTCGAGGCTCTAAAATTTGAATTCGGTGAATTCGTAGTCACTGGCTTGAAATTTAAGTTATTTAATGAAAGAATTAATGTATCTACCTCTATGTCGAAACTGTTTTCCATGCTGATGCGGGCCACTGCCCTCCTTATTGTCTTACCAAAAGGCATGAGAATGAGGAAGAAGACTTAAAATTATGGACTTCACCATCAAAGAAGCATTACGATCACATTGGTAAGGAGTGATAAGAAGATCACAACAATCCAACGTGTCAAATCTCAGATAATAGTGCCAATTAAAGACATATATGGTAAATTTAATATAAGACTTACTTGTAGTTGTCTGTTACTCTTTGCGTCTTGACACATTTCATAATTTATGGTTGTCTTTGCGCCTTGACCCAATTGATATTATAAGGTGAGGGTGTGCATGCATAATAATCCTTAGTTATGACTATGCGATGATGATTTAAATGGAAGAGGATGTAAAGACATGTAATTTTTATACGTATTTTGGTGGCGAGTGTCGAAGACAAACGTGGTGAGAAACCACATATGTTTGGAAGGATAGAGGGAGATTAAATGATCATGATCATGCCACCCATCAAATTGAAGACAATTCCTGAGCCAAAAATTGTTTTTTTTTTAATTTTATTAATAACCATTGTGGTGCTTTCCTCCAAATGTTTTCTCTAACTCATTGTTTCTCCATATTGTGTGCCTAGTGCCACCTCTCTATATCAATGCATAAATCAACCTCTGCTTGGTCTGTGGTTCTAGCTGCATGCCATTATTTGTAGTTGCATACCATTGAGTGTTGTTTAGAGTTGTTGTGAGTTTGTGACATTCATGCAAGAAATGAAGTCTAGTAGAGTTGGACTCATCAAAGCAGCAATTTGAATTTCATTTTGACGAAAAACGAGTGGACATTGGTAGCCAGGTTCACATAGGTAGTAGGCACAATGTTTCGGCCTTGTTTTGGGCCTAGTAGTGGTTCTCTATTGTTACAGCCATAGTCATTGACACATTGTCACACCTTAGATCTCAGCCCGAAGTGACTCGGGATTCAGAGTCAAATCCCAGTGGCTAGTACCCCGTAGTCGTCAGTCATTACTTGCCACCTTGCAAAGCTAAGCAATGAGTGCATGACATGAGTGAGTGAATGATTATAATTTATGATATTTCCAATATTTTGAATGAATTTTATAGCATAGGAATTTCAACATAGAAATTGAAATTTATATGGATGGGTAATTTCAAATGTTGCCCTTCTTTTGAAATGTTGATATAAATTATGTCCTTCCTATTGGAAGGGTAAAATTCAAATCATAAATTTTTTTAGAAGGGCAATTTTATCTTTACACTTCTAGGAAGGGCTAGAACCCTTTGGAAGGGTCGGGAAGGGTTCAAATTTGAACACTGTGGGGAACAAAACTGCGGTTCATCAAATAATCATGATCCATAATAGATGCTCATCTCAGCATCTCAATGTAAGGGAACTGGCTGAAAAGTGTACTGGAATCTGAAAAATAGTGTATGGTAGCCCGACTACTATATATGTGATAACATCTGGCTCCAGCTGGGACAAGTGCTCTGCTGAAAAGAGCGCTTGAGAACCTCAGAATCTCTGGTCCTCGATCTCTGCAACTCATATCCTCAATCCAACACTCTATCTCTGCAACTGCTACCAACATATCACCTACTATTTGCAAAATGGCCAGAGCTATACCAAACTCACAGACCGGATGTTAGAACAACGCATGCATATATATAAATCTCAAATAAACAACAATACTGAAACTGAAATGCATGAAAAAAAAGTAAGTCTAATCTACTAACATAACTTAAAAAGGTTTTATTATTTATTTATTTATGCAGGAAAAAAAAATGGCAAGTACTTTGGACTACACTACGAGCTTCAAAACTGAGCTTAGGGAAAAGACAGAAAAGTGCCAGACTCAATGGCTGAAAAAGACTAACTACTGCCCAAGCGGGCTTATTCAGTTCCTACCTACTCTAATCTACCAGGCAAGGCACGACAAGCAAAGAAGACCACTAGGTGAGTTCAGGGATATAATCCCTTAATTCCCTTTGGTTGACAGTGTTGATTTTTTAGTGCAGCTGCGAGACCCATTCTCAGAGAGAATGGTACCCTAGTCAGTTGACTAGGGTTCCTGGTCAAGTTAACCAGGCAGAGTAAAAGTAAGACCCTAGAAGGTACCCTAGGGCCCCTAGCTGTCTCCTGGGGTTCTTGGTCGAGGACCAAGCAGGTTGATGCCATGGCAAAGTCCCTAGCATGTGGCTAGGGCCCCTATTTGTCTCTAGGGTATTCTGGTCTAGAACCAGACAGTTTCTTGGTCACGAGGACCAAGCAGATCCCGCAGGTTGAGACATAGACATCCTAGGTCCTGCAGATGGTTGATCAACATTCAATCTAGGACTGAATGCTCAGCTTGAGGCTGAGGACCATTCTTTGGGAGAATGGAGAACCTGGTCATGGACCAGATGGTTGATCAACATGTCCTAGTCTAGGACTGAGGCTCAGCCTTGGGCGGATAAACCATTCCTTGAGAATGGAGGCACTTGGTCAGTTACCAAGATTATGATGTGTGATGTTCTCTTCTCCTAGGTCTTCGAGATGGATGAGTTAGTTGGTCTTCTCAAGGGATTGGTCACCCCTTGTGGAAGCTACTAACATTTGACCTAAGGAGCAGTTGAGAGGACCACATGATCACATCATCTGTGTGAACCCTTCCTTATATAGTGATGATGAACTTTCAGGTTGTATGGAGCATTTGTACATTTGAGAGAGAGATGACTGGTTTTACCTTTCCAGCTTGGGTGATTTACTTTGGGTCCTTACACCTTGCTGTTTATTGGTCTTGTGGTACCTTGTCTTTGACTTGTGGTTAATAGAGTCATTTACCCACTTTGAGTTATCTTTTGATTTTCACCACTTTTGATGTTTTTGGTCTTATGGGTATTATGGTTGTTTGACCACGTTCAAGGTATACCCTTGGTCCTAAGGGTTATGGGTCATGTACCCACACCTTTGTTTTTTTTTTGGTCATGTACCCTACTTATGGTTTAAGTTACTAATTGTGACTTTTTTATTTTTATTTTATTATTTTTACTTTTACTTTTACTTCTAATTTTTTATTTTTATTTTTATTATTTTTATCTTTTATTATTTTTATGTTTTATTATTTTATTATTTTTTGATTCTTTCCTATATTTATGGAATCCTAATTTAAAGGATTAATTTAATGATCTATTTTGAAGATCAAAATCCTATTTATAGAGAACTATTCTTTCTCATTTGAATCATTCAAAAAGATACACAACAACACAACTCAACTCTGTTTTTATCTCAGCTTGACATCAAGGGTTTAAAAGTTCTGCTGCTTGCTTTAAAGGCTGCCATCCTGCTGAAGTTTTCCATCTACCTCAGATCTGACTTTGCTAATTGACAGGGCTAACGTCAAGGTTTAATTCTTTGCTGCTGCCTTGAAGGGTTTGACTGAGATCCGATCCTTGTGCTGAAGTTTGGGTGAACCCTTGTTGATGTTCGATTTGTTAACCATCTGATGGTTGAGGTGCTTTAAGGTCTGATCTGCCACATGCATGCTTTTTAGAAAGGCCGTGGCCCGTGACCCTATTGTTGAGTTTGCAGACCTGGCCGTGAATCTTCATCAACCCTGATCTTCCTGTTGAAACTGAAAGGTTGTGAGTAGGGGCTGCGAATCATTTAGGTTCTATTCTATCCATGGTGCTTTGATTTGTGAAGGCCGTGAGGCCTTAGGGTCTTATCTACTCTACTGTGTGCACACCTGTGGAGGACATGTGCTGTTTCAGTATGCTGACAATTCATTTGTGAAGGCCTCAGTTTGTTTAGTCTATGCCCTTGATTTTCTTGTTAATACTGAAACTCACTGAGACTTGTTGAGACTTGCCCTGGACCAGATCTATACTTGATCTTTATGCTGAGAACTAATTAGGGGCTATCTTTGAACTAAAGGTTAATTGTGATCAGATTCCCTGTGTTACTTGTCCGAAGCTTTAATTTTTGCTTGGTGTATTGACCATCCCTGTTTGACTGTACTACACCTGTCATTTCTCTCTCTCTGGTTTGTACTACCCTCTTGTAGGGTCAGCTTGGTTCCTAGAGTTGACTGACCTCTCTGAGGCACAGTCTTTTCTGAAAGTAACTCTTCTAAGTATTCTTATAGGAAGGGTTTCACACACAGGTAAGTAGCACTATTTTACATTCAATGTTTGTAAATGTTTATTAAATGTATTTTTTGCATTAAAGTATATATTGAATAGTTATTTTTCTGCCTATAACCCTAACCTGATGAAAATTTAACAGACAGGAAGCAAAATACGTCGTCCACTACTAGTAGTCAAGAAACACATGTCACCGAAGCACTGCTCAACCGTGAATGGTCCAACCCACAGATCATCTGCCTGTCCAGATCTGATATGCAATAAATGGTTTGGAATAACAACCTGACTTCCCGTAGGAAATCTATTCCTGTTGACAGACTCAGGAACAACTCCAATGTTTCATATAGGCATAGGGTGGATGTCAGCAAGGTTTTGCGGTTGCGGGGTGATAATGTTTGAGTTCCTCCTAGGAGGAACTGCATTAACTCTGGGTAGACCACCATCAATAGAAATGGCTATCCTACCAACAAGGACTTCTCGAATCTCTCTTCTCGTCTCTTGGACTCTTTCACTTGGCTCATCATCATGAGGAGACACTACATTTTTGACAACTTCTCCTACAGTCCAGAAATCTCTGTGTTCTTCCAAAGGAGTTGGCTCATGGGATATGACAATATTACGACTAGAGCCTTCCCCTGAAGGAACAGGAATGCGCATATTTGCCAACCCGGCGGAAACTAACTCAGAATGAGATGCCAAAGAACTAGGAATGTGAGAAAGATCATGGATATGATGACTAGATGACTCAGGTGGTAGAAGAAAATCAGCGACACGAGGATATGCAGATAAAACATTGTTTTGAGAATCTGAAAGAGTTTGAAAAATAGCAAGATTGTTTAAGTTAAAATCTCCTTCGGGCGCATCATTAATTAAGGCTTCCTCTTCCCAACTTAAAGAGTTATCATGAATTCGATTTAAATTGCCATCTTCTAAGGACAAGTGAGATAAGGAATCATCCACATCAGAATTGTGGGATACCTCGGATTCCTCATTGGCTTCAGCCACAGTAGCTGTCGCAGGACGGTTTTCCCAAGGATAAATAGGTGCAAGCCCCTGGCTTTCCCTTTCTCTATTATGACCAGTTAAGGCAAACCATTCCCTAACTGTAAAAGGAATTCTCTCACCACACCTAATGTCATCAAACTCATCAACTACAGGAACAGGATCTTCAATGTTATTTTCTTTAGCATTTTTTTGCTCATGATGATTCTCCCATGGGAGAATGGGATCCAGACCTTGATTTTGCCTTAATATATTACTATCAATAAGCGCATTCATTTCAATGACTGATCTGGGCAAAGTTTCACCTCTTCTTATATCATCTAAACCATCATCAACTTCTACAGGTGTTTGATTTTCAATAACTTGTTCTTGATTTATTGCATTATTCTACTCTTGAACCTAAGGTTGATTCTCATTTCTTCTCAATTCATCTATTTTTTCAGCAAACTCGTTTCTAAGTAAATCCAGATTTATCCTTCTAGCAAGCTCAGCTATCTGCTCTTCTTCAAAAGAAGAATCAGAATCTTCCATTACCATGAACATATTTTCTACTTGATCATCTTCCCGAAGTTCATTTTCATCTTCCACAAAATTGGTTTTTGCATTATTTAACAATTCATCCCCATATGTGTTTTCGATCCCTTCATCAAATGATTCCAAATGCTTGTCATAACAAGGTTCTCTATTGACCCTAATCAAAGCTCCATCAGAGTTAGGAACACAAATATATGATAAATCCATCATAAGGTATCCACCTAAGCCAACTGCCCACTTCCTAGATAAAAGCATTCCATATGCTGGGGGCAAATCAATCACTACTACATCCATCATGGTAGAAATGTCTGAACATGCAAAAAGATCAGCTCTAAGGTTCTTGATCAAACCATAGGACTGCACACGACGGGAATCTATACCGCAGACATTTCCATAAGGTCTAGTCACCTCTAATCCCATTTCCTTCATGACATGTAAGGGCATGACATTCATAACTGCTCCAGAATCCAACATGTAGTTGTGGAGGAGCATATTCTGAATGTGCAAGGTAAGGTAAAAGGGAGGGTGACCACCGTTCTTTCTTTCATAAATGGCCGAATGGATGTTTATTGGTGGATCCTTTTCAACTTTGCTAAGTTTTGTTCCACTAAGGCTCTGAATGTGATAGGATTCCAAGACAACCTCAGGAGTCTTCTCTTGGCCAATGCCATCAAAGAATTCCTCTAGTTGGCTTCTGACAGAGGGCACTTTCATCAACTCAGTGACAGGGATATTACACATTATCTTGCTTAACTCTTTCTTCATATCAATTTTAGATCATAATCATTAATAGCAAAGTCTTCTTCTTCCTCTCTATCTTCATTAATCTTTTTGCGTTTGTCAAGGAAAGAAGGTTGGGAGTTACTTCCTCGTTTATAGATTTGATACTTTGGTTGTTCTTTAGGTTCAGGGAGATTTATGGCACAACATTAGGAGCTTCAACTATTTCTTCTTCTTGCTCCCATGGTTCTTCTTCTAGAAGGATTCTTCCAAAATCTTCATCAAAAGATAAGTCATTTATAAAGTTGATGTTAATCCGGTTGGTCATCAGGATAATTGGTGTCAAAAGGCTCTCCTTCTGTTTATTCACACCAATTCACATTCTTCTTTTCAGAACTTTCTGGATATTCAGGTCTACGCTGTTGAGAGCGGGAGCGGGAGCGAAAAGCGAAATTTTCAAAAGCTTCCGTTTCGGGAGCATTTTTTATATAATATATATTTTAATATATTTTGATGCATATAAATTAAAAAACCATGTATTATGCCAAATTAGCTATAGAAAACATCAAAACATAGAATCTAGATATTCATATAACCATTTAGTACACATTGATATAACCTTAATCATCTCGTCTTCTAGATTCTAGGATCTATAACTTATAACATTGTCATTAAATGATCATCATCAAATCATCAATCATCAATCATCAACAACATCAACCTTCAAATTTCAACATATAATATTTGCCATCAAAGTTTCAAACTAGGCCATAATGTTTACAAAATAGGCCAACCGTCAAAATAAACATGAAAATGAAATACAAACTACAAAGTACTATGAATCTACTAAGCTTCCTGCTTGCCACAAGTAACTTCCAATTTCTTTTCTCGTGTTCTAGGTGGAAGAGGTGCTGGTGGAAGTGATCGTGGAACATGAGAAGAAGATGAATGGCCCCCGCGGGCTGAAATTGGATGTTGTGAAGCTAAAGGCAAAACTCCTGCATCCAGAAAGCTGCTTCTGCTTGGGGGTGGCATCTCTGTATGGGTAGTCTGAATTGGATCATCATGATCACCCAATAGTTCAGCCTCCAAGCGCTCTAATGCTATGGCTCCATCCTCCACATTAGCTTCCTCTGGATTATTGTCCCAAGTAAAAAATGTTCTATCATTCTTGGCCGCCTCACAATAATGGGACAACAACCTCAAGTTGTAGTGCACATAAACCAAGCTTTCTGCGCGATCTACATTTAGACTGTTTCTCTTTACACTGTGGATGAAGTTGTAGGTGCTCCAACACCTCTTTGCAGAAGAGCTATTAACAACCTGTGATAACACCCTCAGCGCCAATTTATGCAAATATGTGGCTCCACAGCCATGCGTGTTCCACCAATGGATAGGATCCAATCTGTCTCGATCTTTGGTTGCAAACAGGGAACCAAAGCGTCCATGCTCACTTATGTATATGCTCAATTCACTCCGTACTTGAGCACACTCTTCCTCATCAGGGACCAACTTCTCTAATGCTTGCATATACCCAACAGCAACCTCTGGATCTGTGTGGTGTTTTTTCCTGACTCCACCCCCAGGTGCAGGTTGGGCCAACCAAATTGGAGAATAGTATTTTGGGGTGAGGACATATGCAAGGGCATGGAGTGGAACATTTAGATTACCCCACCTTTTGACCACATGTTTATGAATATGGTCATACAAGACTGCATCTCTTTGCTCAACAATGTCTTTGATTTGACCAAGCATGCTATCCATCTACTCATATACCTCCCCAATCACCAGCTGATCTGTATCTGCAAAACGAATCATGTTATAAACTGGCTTGGTGAACTGCAGAACATACCTAACCTGTGACCAAAAATGACCTTCAAGAACGGTGTCCTCCACCTCCTGAAAGTCACTTCTATCTGATGCACTTGCATCTCTGTCTTTCAATTCCTGCCATGGATCACTTGAGACCATACTAGCCAATGCCTCTCTTACCTTCAAAAGCCTCCTGAAGGTGAGGTAGTAGCTAGCAAATCTAGTCTTTGCAATCTTCAATAGCTCCAACTTAGAGTGATTGCGAAAAATGTGGTGGGCCATGCTATGATTGGTAATAAATTTGATCATTTTCTTACCTCTCTTGTACAAGGCACCAATCCATCGGTAATTAGGGTCCTTCATCTTAACAATATCATGCATCAAAAGGTTCAATGTGTGAACCAAACACCCTGACCAAAATATGTTGGGAAACTTATCCTCAATGATTGGTCCTGCTGCCTTTCAATTAGCAGCATTATCAGTGATGACTTGAATGACATTGTATGGCCCAATCTCTTGAATGGTTTTAAGTAAAGGTTGTGCAATGTTAATACCAATCTTGTAGCGATCTGAGTAGTCACGGGATGAAAGGAAGACTGCACTGTTAGCAGAAGCGCCAAGAATATTTATCAATGGCTTGCCTTTAACATTTGTCCACCCATCAGATACAATGGATACCCCATAGTTGGACCAATCATTTGTGAACTTTCCAAGAGCACTATTGATTTTGGCTCTTTCCCTGTCAAGTCCCATGGTTTTAGCTTTGTCATACCTAGGGCTTCTGTATCCTTGAGGGCCACCATTGATGGTTTGTACCATTTCATGCCAATAGGGTGAGCGAAGAACATTGAATGGCACACCACATGCATAGAGAAACCTATAAACTTTTGAATCCACATCATCTCTACAACCGTGGTCAAGGAAATCGGATAATGTTCTTCGTATAGGCGAGACTCCATGGGGAGTTGAGGCTCCCGATCGAGCCGATGATCATCCAGCTTCACTACTAAACATTCTCTGTGGGGATTCAGAATCAACCCTCGATCTCTTGGAGTTGTTTTGAGCGGCCTCTTCTTCCATCCTGTATTTGCTTCTCTCTTTAGCTCCCACTTTGTCACAAGTTTTGACTCCATGAGACTTACCTACATCGCATGGCATAACCCCACACAAATGCTTTCTCGCCCGGGTATATGAACCTGTGTATGTTTTCCCACAATGGGGGCATGCAAACTTTGTGGTTCCACCCCCTCTCCCTCTCCCTTGCCTTGTCACATACTTCCACAAAGGTGTTGTGTCTTTTTGTTTTTGCCCCACATCACCCTCATCCTCATCATCATCACCCTCTTCCCCTTCCTCCTCTTCTCCTTGGTATGCATCACTCTCTACCTCTTCCCCCTCATCACTACCACCACCACATCTACTGCCCAACACCATCATAATGAGAAGAAGTGGAATGAAAAACCAAAACCACATACCCATCATGTTTCTTGATTCAAGATGAGAGTCACTTGTTCCCTGCAATAGAATGATGGAGAAGAAGAAATTGGAAAGAGTAGGAGAAGAGAACATTGCAAGTTTTCCATTTTTCAACATAGTGAAAAAAAATTGCAAAAACAAACAAAGATGAGTTTTTGGAGCCTACCTTTTAGCTCTTCAATGGTGGTTGAATGTCTCTATGGAAGCTTCAATCTCCCTTGCAAGCTCTCCCCTTCAATCTCCCCTTCAATGCTCAAAGCTCTCAAACAATTAGCAAACTCACTCCAAGCTCAAACTCTTCCCAATCAAGCAAATGAGTAATGGAATGAGTCCAAATGGACTCATTCACCCTTTATTGGCCCAAAATGACCTAGCCCACCAAACTCCCCCCCCCCAAAAAAATACAAAAATAAAAAAAAATTTCATAAATCCGCCCTGTCCGCTGAATCGACCTCGGGAGTGATTTAGGGTTCGATTTTTAAGCCCGGGTTCGATCCGGAATCGACCCGGAATCGACCCGGAATCGAAGATTCCGCAGCGAATTTCAAAATTCCAGGGATCGTTTTTTTGATGCCCAATTCGCAAATTACGGGATCGATTCCGGGCGGAATCGATGAGGAATCGCGATTCTGTCCAGAGCGCGAATTGGGATCGATTCGATGGGGGGGGGGGTCGATTCCCAGCAGAGTAGATTCAGGTCGTCGTCTATTGTTATCTCCCTCATGCCTTCTATTGTTGTTCCAGTAAGGTTTAGGGCCATAAGGGTTTCTATGTCTCTCAGGATCATTCAAACTTGCGACACTTTTCTATGTACACAAAAAGGTTTAGTTGTTTGGTGACATTAACTACTACCAGAATCTAAAGTATCGTTATGCTTCTATTTTTTATGATTCCTTTAAGCTTCAAGGTCTTGGGTTGCAATTTCTTGGACATGGTCCAAGAAATTGCAACCCAAGGCCTTGAAGAATGCTAGTATACACCTGTCATAAAATAATTCCTGTAGCAGACTCCACTCGAAGTAATTCCAGATCCCGTTTGGATTCTTCTCCTCCTAGCCTGATTTCAGATGATCTCAACACGCAGAGCAGCGTTAAGGAGCGAGTAGCATGCTACATTAGTTTTGGTTAATGAAGGACACGTTAGGCAATAAGAAAATAATTAAGTATCATGCTATTTTTAACAGCAATTAGGGCTTGGTTATACTAACAGTTACACTTACGTAATATGCTATTTTGAACAGCAGTTAGAGCTTGTTTATATTGGCTGTTACACAACAGTTAGTAGGCACAAGCATAGAGAAGAGACTCTTTCTATTTTTAGTCAACATGCAGGGCACACTTTTAGTTAACTGGTTGTGCTCTTTTTAGGTGAGGTGATTTGTTTTTGAAATATATGCATGCTAGAGCTGAACAATAGTTAGGGCTTAGCTATAGTGGCAGTTACAGGGTTGTTTAACTACGAACAAACAGCAAGTGATCAGGCTGTTAAGAGACAGTTCATTTATTTTGTAGCAGCATCCTGTTGAAGATTGTAGCTCGGACAGGAACTTCTGCACAGGTTTAGTGTCAACATGTCGGAACTCGGAAGTAGTTCGAGTCAAACCGATTTTGTAATTCACTTTAGTAATAAAGTGAAAGTCCTATATTTAGCTGTTGAGTTAAATCAAATGTATTTTTAATATTTATACATTAGTGATTTCGATTAATCTCAACCGTACATCTCATTGAGAGATTAGGGTTTCAGCTTGTTACACCCCTATTTGCTTAGGGTGTTCACCTTATTTTTTCAGAGTAATGCTGGGCTGATTCTTAGGTCTTCTGAGCATGAAGAGGGGAAATTGTCACCATTCTGAGCATTTTTTAGACAAACCTGGGCTGTCCAAGCAAATCTGCGCAGTTTAGGAAGTTATGGGTTAATTCTGGACAGTGATGAAGCACGAGCAGCTTTAGTTCTCCAAAGCTGAGCAACATTCAAGCAGATCTGAGTACATGAACAGAGAATAAAATCTGGGCACACTTGGTGAAATCTGGGCATCATTTTCTAGGCTCTGGGTATAAATAACCCTTAAACAGCCTTAAAACAGCAATAAATTCATATTTCTTGGCAGCCTGGGCGCATCCTCAACAATTTGGGGCATATTCCAAGTGGATCTGGTCATTTTTCACCATGAAAGGAGGTGTAGTTAGGACTGATTCCAATTCTGAGCATCGATTCTGCAGTAAAATAATGATGGATCAGTGTTTTGGGCATGATTGAGGTGACATCAGCAGTAAATAACAGATCCGGGTGGTTTTCCTGATAACAGCAGTCAAAAAAGAGCCCTAATCTCACAAAATATTATTTCTGGGCAGTGCTGAGTTGATTCTGGACAAGTTGGTGGCTGAAGATAACTGTGGAAAAATAGCAAGCAGTCTCTCTTTAACATCTGGGCATTGATAGGGTATAAAAAACAGCCCTAAATTCTCCAAACTTATGCAAGCAGCAGCCTCACGCTCTTATTTCTGAGCCATAAAGCAGTTAGCCTTGAAATCTCAGCATTTGAAGTAGCCTGTAGCAGAGATTTAAAATAAAGAGGGGTTTTCCTGCCATTTGAAGGGGGCCAATTTACATTGTGAGACCTTCAAGCATGTTAAATCCACGTTGAAGTGGGTCGCAGCCCTAAAAGAAACTATCTGAAATAATTTTTGCAGCAATTTGAGGGATAGTTGAAGTAGTTAGGGCATGTTCTATATTAGAGTATCAAAAAATTAAAGCAAATTGTGAGGTTGTGGCAGCGCTGGTGTTACAGTCTTCTCATGATTGTAGGCAGCCATTAGCTCTAGAGACCCTTCTTTTCTTGAAAGAGAGAGAGATGCCCAACCTTGTTATGGAAGGGTAGCACTCTTTTATATGCCATTGATGAGAGATATACATGCTTGGCGGTTACTCATTAAGATGGTCCACTTGGAAGGTTGTTCACATGGAAGGTTGTTCACATGGTTCATATCCAATTTTATGAAGGACGTTTTTGTATTTGGAGGCTGTTTTATAGAGTGGCATTTTTGCACTTGGGTGGCATTTGGGGCCTTTTATGCATGCCTTGTAGAATTTTCTGCACTTTACTGTTTGCTGGTTTATGTCATCATTTCGTGGTTTTCATTCCCAGTCGGTTATGCATTGACTGGAAACTACTTATGAAATTTTTAATAACAATTAAACACACAGTAAAATACACTAACAGGCTGAAAAACACATTTAACAATCACACCATAAAATGATAGACTCGGAAAATTTTGGCCAAAATCAAGCCCTGGAAAAACCCCCACGGGGAAAACCAGTTAGAGAGAGAGAGAGAGTTTTTATTTCTTCAGCAAAGAATTCATCACAGCATTACAGTAAAAATTGTACTTATCTCTAACACTTAGCAGAATCTTTCTCCAAAATCGTGCACCAAACAGAACCTTGATTTGTGTGCCCACAGCCTTGAAATACGTGCCAGAAATGACTCAAAAACTGTGCTGGAAAATACACAGTCCGTATCCCTGTACTTTCCTCGATTTCTGTGCCAATGCACCTCGATTTCTGTGCATGAACAAATCAGAAATCTGCCTTGATTTCTGTGCTGTTTGTTCCTCGATTTCTGTGCTGTTATATTTCTAGAAAACCGTGCTGTGTGTCTTGGAAACCGTGCCCTGTACCTTCTCCAAAAACTGAGCAGAAATCTGCCTCGGGAATAGTGCCCAGTCAAGCCTTGATTTCTGTGCAGGGAAAGAACTCGGGATTTGTGCCCAGCATTTACTTGAAACCCGTGCTGTACGGCCAGCAATAAATGCTGCCTGTATGGACCTCGATATGCGTGCAAGCTGCCTCAGAAGTTGAGTCCAAATCCGTACTGTACGGTTGCCTAGATAAGTGTGCCCAGAATTAATGCTGAAGTCTCCTCGATTTCTGTGCCTTGCTGCTCCTTGGAAATCGTGCCCTAGCTCTCTCTCACTTGTCTCTTCACTTCAATCACAAAAGTGAGCTCTCTTGCCTCCCTCAAGCTTTTTGTTCTAACCCTAAGTGAGTTTTTAATCCAAGGGTGAATATTGAATCTAATCCGATGGATGAGATTCAATGTGAGTGAAAATCCCTTTTATTTAATTCACATAAATAAAATCACTCACCCACTTAAGTTAAATCAAAAAGTGACTTTAACTTTATAAAGTTTCATTAAGTAGTTTTTAATGTGAGGGTCACTTTTTCCCCCTTCTAAGTGACTTAGGCAAATAGTCACTAGGGGAACACTTCCCTAGGTACAAAACTAACATGCCTTGTGGGCATCTTCTTGTGAAGAGAGCTTCCTTGGATGTTGAGTAGTGGATAACCCTTGTTACTTGGAGATTACTTCATGAGCATCCACTTGGAGCTCTTTATATGGGGCCATCCCCTTGGACGTTTTTGCTTTTTAAAGATATCTTGGTTGCTTTTTAAATCACCTTGTGCCTCATTGCCATAGCCTAGCAATCTTATCCCAGGGAAGTCCCCCTCGAGTTGGAGAAGAGCCAATTGAAAGTGCAGAGAGGTGTTTATCGAGGTGACAGTGGGTAACACCTCTAAGTTATAGTAGAGAATCAGAAATAGCCTTGTTCTTTGGGTCTCTAATCACACTTGCTAGTTCAAGCTGTAACATAGCTCAAGTATAAAGGCATGTAACATAGCTCAAGATAGAGGGTTAAGACACACATTCATTCACTCAAAGACAAGTTTGTGGACATGTGATCTAGTTCAACATTTCAACAAGTATAGAGTGCAAGAAAGGAACAACACATAGGATGCTGGCAGGAAAAACAACAAGTAGGTCCACACCGTCGATTTCATATAGATGTATGGATTCCATACAATCATACGGAAGAATTGTACTAATCAGATATTACTTCATTTAAGATAGGATGCAGAAGGGAGCAATGAAGCTCAAGTATGCAGCCGCAAATCAACAGGTTGCTAATATTCTGACCAAGCCATTGACAAAAGGGAAATTTGAAGCATTCAACAACAAATTTGGATTGGTGCAGAATTTCTTCCTCGCTAAGAGGGAGTGTTGAAGATTGTAGTTCATATAGGAACTTCCACACAGGTTTAGTGTCAACGTAAGTAATACAGTGAATGTTATATTTAGTTGTTGAGTTTAATAAAGTGTATTTTTATTCATTAGTGATTTAGACTAATCTCTATCGTACATCTAACTGAGAGATTAGGGTTTCAACTCAAGGATAAAGGTCTAAGTCACATGGTTCGGGTTCGGGTTTGGCAAGGATTAGGTTCAGTTCGGGTTCGAATTTTCCGATGAGGTTCGGATGAGGTTCGACAATAGGTTCGACTATATATATATATATAAACTTTCTTGATATACCACCCCTTAACTAATTTTCTACACCCCATAGCCCATAGGATTCAAAGCACTCAGGTCACTATTCATAATTTCATCATATATACTTGCTGTTTATGACATTTCTGCTCACAGCTCTGTGCTTCTAAGAACAGGTTTTTGTGGTTTAATAGCGGATTTACATGCTTCCCACAGCCGCAGTTTGTTCTTAGGGGTAAATTTACGTTCTTACTTGTTTGGTGTGTTCTTACTTCTTATGCAGACTACAGGTCTGATATTTCGAATTACAGAGAGCATTTAATTTATAGATAGCATAAATAAATATAGAGATACATGATCAATACATATAGCATAAATAGCATAAATATATGAGAGCTAAATATATAGCATAAATAACAAAAAATCAGCATCAATATACATGATCAATAAACAAGAATAAGTAAGAATCATGATCAATAAACAATGCACATACGTTTAATAATGACAAAATGCAATCATCAATGCTTTATTAATATTTAAACAAACAGATTTATAGTGCAACTGCAAATTGCAAAAAGAAGTAGAACCTATTTTTCAAAATGCAAATTGAAGTAGAACATATTCTTCAAATTTCAAAATATAAATGGATGTCCATATTGTCAAATAGTGATAATCCCTGGGATTGTTTCACAAAATTTAAAACATAATCAAAATCTCTATTATTGTGGCCTACTTGTAACATCATAAAGCTCTGAATCATCAATATCACATGGGGTAGTAAAGCCACTAGAACTATGGTCATCAAATTCATCAGTATGTGGAACTCTATCATCAATAGGCTGATCACTAGTGTCACCATCAATGCCAAGATCATCTTCTTCTGCACTCGGAAGATGCCCAATCCATGGGTGAGAGGAATCAGATGAATCTTTGGCCACACTGCTTATGGCCAATTGCAAATTGCTGTGCACATAAACAAGGTCTTCCAACCTTGTAGACAACAACCTGTTTCTTTTCTTGGACTGGATATGGTTGAAGGCTTGAAGCTACTCCAGTTCCTTTCACAAGCAGATGCACTTGAACCTTGAAACAAAACACGAATTGCAAAACGCTGCAATTCACATGACTCTGCTCCATAAAACTGCCACCATGTCCCTGGAGGAATATTGGCTCTATCATTTTTGGCAGAGGTTCTTCCAAATAACCCCTCTTCTAACCTGTATGCCCAAAGTTGCTCTCTAAGCCTCCTGGATTTTTCGATATCTGGAATCAACCGCTCAATAGCATCATAAAAGCCATTCATGACTTCTGCATCATTATTTCTTTCTATCCCAAACAATCTTGGGTCCAAGTAACAAGTTGTTGCATGCAAAGGGCTATGCAACATCTTCCATATTTCATCTATTACCTCCCATATTTCCATGTATTCATTTTCCATGTTGTTAAAAGCTTTTGCAATAGCTTCCTTACAACGATCCATGCCATCGTAAACAAAACCCATAGAAGGGGTGTTGCTATCAAGCATGTGAAGCATATTAACAATTGGCTCACATACTTTTAAAACCTTCACAACATTTTCCCAAAAAACATTGGTTAAAATGATTTCTTCAATCTCCTTCCCTTTAGCATCTTTTGAAAGGCGAGAGTTTTCCCGCTCACTGTTACAAATAACACCTCTTATGCTTGCCTTTTCCTCAAACACTCTTTGAAGAGTGATGTAATATATGGCAAGTCTTCTCTGAGAATAAGAAGACTTGATGAATCTGAAGCAAAAGCTTGGCTGATCAGCAATGACAAAAAAGGCGAAAGATTTCATTCTCCAATTTTTCTCTTGTTTTTTGTTTTCCATATTTTTTTGTTTTCTTTCATGAGAGACAAAGCTGATTATGCTGGTTTTGTGGTAGGATTTGAAGTCTTTTGGATGATTTGATGCATGTTTGAATGAGAAAATGTTGCGTGGTTGCTTTTTGGTGTTAGAAATTGACTGGAAAACAAAAATTCCCAGGACTTACCATTGGCTGGGACACCAAACTTGTTATTTGAGTCATTTGACCTTTCCCACCAAAATGTTTCATGGCAATTGGAGGCAATTTTACAAGTTTTGGATTTTTGTGGGTTTTTATCAGCTATTTTTTTTCTCATAAAACCCGAAGGATCCAATTTTTTTGTGAAAATGGTAAGGTGTAACTGCACAGGCCTCAACAATGAGGTAAGTTGTAATGTAATTTTTTAAATAAACAAAAAAGTTTGGGGATGAATTTTTTGTGTTATTTTTTCTTATTTTTGATGTGGCAAATTGGCCCTTATTCCGTGAGAATGTCAGTCAATGTAGCCAACTTACAACATTTATACTTGAATTCTTTGGCTGAGAAGCTGTGAGGGTGACATCTATTCCACCATAGTCGCTGAGGACTTGCAAGTGCACAAGCACAAACATGGCTCGCAAGGGGCAAACATGTCATTGGGGAGACTTCAACCTTGGTGGGGTAATAACAATGCCCTGATTTCATGGACATGACAAGCCCCCTTTGATGGGAATGAACGTTTTGAATATCCACCCGAAAAAAGAACCTTGCCAATGTAAGACCTTGCATAAATATCCCTATAGGCATTGCCCATCAAGAAAATGCTAGTCAAGATGCCATAGAAGCTACAAAGATGAATCTACCCAATTGCAGTTGGCCTTGTATGATAGGAGAGATATTTCCAATGCTTCCGGTGTTTCCAGTGCTTCCAATGGCCCATGACAGTTTCACCATCACCATTTTCAGATCACAGTGCTTGGATCCACGTTCCTTCTTTGGACCAGTTCTCTTCATATATCTCCTTGTGTATATTTTTCTTCGAGACCGTCTCTTCTCTTATAGAACTAGGGTTTGTTTGAGTTCTGCTTTTTATCTTTTTTATAGGAGCTACTTTTATGCTCCCACTTTGTATTGCTCCTTGGTACTACACAGTCCCATTGACCTACTTTTGTGGTAATTGGTTGGACATTAATAAATTATCTTTTCTTATCTTATTATCTGCTTCCAATCCACCTCCTGTAGTGGAAGCCATTGCTTTTGAGACTTCTACAAGTGCTCCACAATTATCCCTTCTCTCTTTGCTACATAGGAGCAAATTGCAGACATTGTCACCAATCCTCTTGTTCTAGATAAGTTTGTTAAATTTTGAGATAAGCTTGGTGTATATTCTAGTATGACCCATTAAGGGAGGGCATTATTTCAATAAATAAATATAAAGATCATTTAATATTGTACTTGGTTCATTAAATTGCTTTATATTTATAGAGTTATGCTAGGATATACGCCTAAGTTAGAGAAAAGGTGTCACAGAACCTGCAAACCTTATGCCTTTCCTATTATTATTATAAAATCTCTTCATTGATTAATATCCAATTACATTCTCACTCTTCCATTTCTGCTTTGTATTTCTACCAACCTATTTGTGTGTGGATCTCTGAGGATATCTGACAACTAGAACATTATTGAATTTCCTTCTCTTGTCCTAGGGCTAAATGTTTCTTATGTTTGTTTGTGCTTTTTGACCAGGTGGATAGTCCTTGATTGATTTTTGAGCTATTAGAGTTGATTGTTTGAACATAGTGTTTCTTGAGGGTTGATTGTCATGCATTAGAAGATTGAGAATTTGGATCGAAACCCCTGAAGCATACATTTATGATCATTGGAAATACATTTTTCATAGGTGGATTATGATGTATGAAGCTTAAAGTTTATTAAAGATTGAACTGGCCTTCTAATTTAAAGGGGTATTTAATGTTATAGGGTCTGTGCAAAGTTCAAACAGTAGAAAGAAAGAAAGAATAAATAAATTATATTGATTTCCAAGAGTGACAAGATCAGCTCAATAGGACTAGGAAGTACATAAGTAACAATAGCAATGAGAGTGCTTAGAGCATGCCCAAAAATACGGTTCTTAATACTTATACCCTTCCTAGTTGTATTTGTTTGATCAACTTCCTACACCTACTTAACATACCCTTCAAATGAAGTGAACTTAAGAAAAGCCTCATGAAAGGGTTAGGTAGATTCTCCGAGGACCTGCAGCCTAGATGAAAACCACATTAATTTTTATTGTTTTCATGGTCAGGCTTTTTCTAGATTTAGGAAGCAATTTGTGTAGCGATTATATCTAATTCTTGCTTTAATGCCTATCACTCATTTTGAGGCACAAACATTTGTTTTTGTGCTTATTTCTTATTCATAGCATGTGTTACTCTACATTATAGTGTAGGATATTGTGTGTTTTTCAACTCTAAGTGTAGGTAATTGCTTTTTTGACTTTCTGATTTGGAGCATGTATTGCACTACATTGGAAATTGTATATGTTTACATTATAATACAATGCTATTTATAAACTATATCTATCGAGTCAGGGTAACTGGGAAAGTGATAGTATATTTACTGACATGAACTAAAATGCATTTCCTTTGTTCAAATTGCATTAACTTTGTGAATGCGTCAATGTGTTATTTGTATTTATACTGCAGCCGAGGGTCTAACCTTTGGAAATAGCGTTTATTGGATATCTTTTGATGAGGAGTATAAAAAAAAGGTAATGGCATGCCAAAGTCTTCGTTCTATTGATACTTTCCAATCCTTCAAGTTGGTGTGTGTGTGTATGTGTGTATGTGTGTGTTGAATCTATTTTTTTTAATGGCTAATTCTGTCTTGTTTTATGCTGCAGAAGTTCAAGTCTTCCAAACCTTTTGGGATTCAATACAAGTTTCACCTAGAGGTAAGGCAACCAACTTGCCTTTCTCAAATTGGAAAAAAATGTCCTAATATGCATACACATTGGTCGACTTAGAATGGTATTGACCCCTTGTCTAGTTGTTAGTTGAACTATCTTAATCTTTGAAGTCTTTCCAAAGTATTTGTTTAATTGGGGCCATCAAGAGTCAATATTTCTCTCAACTTGAATTGACACATTTTGTGAGTTCTTTCTTCTAGTGTTTTTTGACTTGAATCCACAACTTCAGTAGGAATTGAAATAAAAATATTGATGTCCCCTTACATCCAAAGATTGTTAATGGGACCATGTTTATGATATGCACCAAAGGCAAGGGGAGTGCAAAGCAATCTCTATTCTAGTTGAGATTAAATTAAGAAAAAAATTCTAAGACAAGGAGAAATAAAATGAATTATATTAATGTCCATTGAAGATGGCCCCAAGTCCTTTCTCCTTGGGATTTTTTCCTCTCAAGGCTCTCTCAGGTCTAAAGGTCTTCAATGTTTTTCCTCCAACCTCCACACACAAATCATGCTAGTGGATAGAAACTTAGAAAGGTGCAAATTGGGCATTCCTTTGTATGAGAAGAATGTTAAATTTCGGGGTTTACTCCGAAAGTGCTAGTGGATAGAAAGGTGCAAATTGGGCATTCCTTTGTATGAAAAGAATGTTAAATTTCGGGGTTTACTCCAAAAATTTGGACCCCTATGTCTTATGCTTCCTTCATAGGTAGTTGTTTTGTGTCACTTTATTGATGATTTCTCTCGTTGAACTTGGATCTATTTTTTAAAGACTAATGATGAGGTATTTAGCAACTTAAAAGAGTTCAAGGCCTTGGTTGAAAGTTGAAGAGTAGGAGGAAGTCTTGCCTTGGAGATAGTGTTGGAGGGATTCTTGCACTTTGAGGAGCTAGGGTTTGTTGACTAACTGTAGCAAGGGCACCTTGGGTGGTTGGATTTTGTTGTAAGCTTTGTTAGGAGGCTATGGTATGTATGTACTTCATTATTGAGCGTATATATATGAGCGTTCCAGATGTCCACATATTTTGTATATTGCAGATTTGATTTCAGCATTTTATCTACTTGGGATGATTGTTTCCAGCTCTTAATTGTTTTGCTGATTTGACACACTTAAGAGAAAACTGTTAAGGGACTTAACACTAAGATTGAAGATAATAATACAACCATCTATTGTTGTTGTGTTTTCTCTGATATTAAGGGGGGTCTTTTTGCCATTGTAAAAGTCCAAGTTGGGGCTGCTTTGTCTAAAAGCTAAGTAGCATGGGTACCCGTACCCAAGGGTAGGGTATGTGTACCTGTACCCATGTATCGGATACCCTGTACCCATGTACCTTGCCGTACTCGAAACTTGGTCGAAGTACCTGGGATGTTTGTCACTGATTTTTGGGACGCTGATTGCAGAGGGAACGGGGTACCCCTGTTTTAGGGATGTTTGGGGATGCTCAAGGACCAATTTTGTATGGGGTACCCTTGCTTTGGGGACGCCTGGGGATGCCTAGGGACCAATTTGGTACGTGCCCAACCAGTTTTGTACATGTGACATTAATGTCAGTAATATTAGATTCTTAAAAGTAAAAGTGACATTCTCCTTATCTTTCATTTTCTATCCTTTTACTTAAATTCTTAACATTACCATTAATTGTTTCAGGATGTTTGAGAGTGGTTCCAAATTCCAACCACATTGGACTTCATATGCAAAAACTACAATTTTAGATCCCATTCATAATTTAATAGACTTAACAGTTTTCAAGATTTCAAGATTGCAACGTTTCCATTGGATTCTATCATGTATGAGGGTATGGGATTGGCATTTAATCAAGCACATCAACCTCTCTATGTACCTTGATGTTGGTGGTGCTTATTGTTGAACTCCTCTCTCATGACCTTAACAAAAATGTACCCTTCACTCAAGCAAAATGATCTATTAAGCATGGGAAGCTTTTTCTACCTTATTTTAACACTTCGATTAGGAAGTTTCATCAAAACTGTAGGGTGTTGACTAATGTAGAGGAAAGGACTAGAGCCTAGAGGAGAGGGCATAGGGTGCTATTGATGAATAGGATCCTAATATAGGCAAGGATTTTGATACGTAATTATTAGCTCTTTGTTTATGTATTTTGGGTCAGATATGGATTGCACTTGATGTTTTTTTAGTTGTATGCACTTGTTATGTGGTACCAGTACCGGCGCACCTGCAAATGTGCCCCAGGGAGAGGGTCATTTTTTCCTGACCAAGAGGGGTGTTACTCAGTTTTTTTTGAGTGGGGGTTATGGTGAGACCCTTTGGTTTCTCCCTTGGGAGTACTATGGCTTAGTGGCATTGCTGACTGTCTCATGAAAGGGATTGAAGCCCTGAGGTTGGTGTCTTGGGCTTCCAGGGGTGGGTCATTGGGTCACATGACCCCCACCTTATTTTATCATTCCGGTGGCACTTCTTTCAGTATTGAGGCTTATGTCTCTCCTCTAGGTCACCTTCCACACCCTCTTGGTCCTCCAATTGAACAACGCCCTTTGTCCTTGGGCTCCTTTTGATTATGACGCCATCCTCCATGCCAGGCTGGATTGCTTGATTAGGGGGGGGCGTTGAGGGATTTTCACTACTGTTGGGGTTAGATGGGGCATGACGACCCCCCCCCTCGCAACTCCAACCTTCAGTTCGGAGTGTTGTGCTCATTTTTAGCTATTTTAGTAATTTTTGGGTAAACTCTAGGGAAAATGCTTACCCACTGACTTGATTATTTTATATTATTTTTGTTACAATTTTAAGTTGACATTTTATAATTTCAAATTGACATTTTAAAATGCATGTTGGCCTGGATATTTTGTAAAAGTGAGTGTGAGAGACTATAAATAATCTCTCCTCACTTCATTTGGAATACAACAACTTATGGGATAAAATTCATTATGCTACTTTTTTACCCTAGAAGGGCCTTATGAAGTGATGTGCACCTCTTGGAGGGATGAATCTTCTTGCTCTTGGATGAAGTTGGATGCTTTCTTTGTCTTGCTAATGCTTTGTGGATGCTAGAATGGTTGGAATAACTCATGCTCAAGTAAGTCTTACATTTTTAAAGTTTGCTTGATGAATGGGAGGTCAATTTTGCATCTTGAATGATTGAATGGTAGCCCTAGGGCTACATTCTCTTTGAATAAGGTCTTTTCCTGCTATTCTATCCTCATTGCATACTAAAAACGCTCTCAAGAGGAGGTTTTTACAAAGTTTGGCCTTGGAGCACCAACTTTGCCCTAGTTTAGACTCTTGAAACCAACCCTAGAGGTTGCTTCAAGAAGCCCTAACCTAGTAGCAAGAAGAATTACCTCCAAGAAGAAGGCTTTTCACCTTCCTCTAAGGCTAGGGTTTGGGGTAACATCCATTAAAACCCTAAGTTTGTCCATTTTCTCTACATCAAACCGTAGTTTGAATTTTTGTAAATATTAATGCTAGGTTGAACTTGCATTTTCATGTGTAATTTTGCATTTTCATGGTAGAATTAGGGTTAGAATTAGGTTTGCAATTTTATAACAAAAACCCTAAAATGTACAAAGATGATACTCCTGCGCCTAGCCTCAGTCATTTCATCCCACGAAAACCAGAGATAGAATATTTCATATGAAATCAGAGATGTGTGGCTGCCCGAAAATCAGAGATGGAACCTCCACTGCGGCTGCTATTGAAGAACCACGTCTTTCAACTCTTATTCCTCTTGCCACCGAACTCGGAGAAGACTCAAATCCAAAGTCAGAACTAGATCAACACTTGATCTGAAACTTGCTTGTGATAAGCCTTGATCTGTGGCTACTGCCGTCAAAACAAAGTTTGATCTTTAAGAACCCGAGCCTCCCTTAACTCAGAGTAATATGTATACATCTCTAGCTTCTTGACTGTGCAAACTGTGTACAAAGATGATACTCCTATGGCCAACCTCAGTCATTTCATCCCACGAAAATCAGAGATAGAATATTTCATATGAAATCAAAGATGTGTGGCTGCCTGAAAATCAGAGATGGAACCTCCACTGCGGCTGCCTCAGATTAATCCTTAAACCCTGTCTAACCACCGAAATTTCCTCAGTGATGTTCGAGTTTCAAAGTTGATTTCCACGTCCAAAACTTTAGCTGCTGCCAAAAATCAGTCTTCTAGTTCAACTCTGTTTCACCACCGAATTTCCTCAGAAGGGTCCGAATTTCAGAGTTCTACTTCTCACTAAAACTTCTCTCCAAATAAAGTGAGGCGACCTTCCTATTTATATAGATTTTCCCTAATACTTTTTACTTGGCCGACCTGCTATATATGTATTTTAAATTTCATTTTTCTTAAGGGAGTCGACCTTACATTTGGTCAATTTAATATTAATTAAAATCTTCATTAAAATCCCTTGTTAGGATCATCAAACAACCTTTCTTCTTGGATAGAGATAGGCTTCTTTAAGTGTCATTAAGGTTCATTAATGACGTCTTCTCTTCATGCTTAAAAGCCACATATTTGAGGGTTCAAAACCCAAGTTACTTCATACCAAAGGGAAGTCAGCAATGGTTATATACCCATACCATCATGCACCATGTGTGAGGGCTTCAAAAAGAGTTCTAGGACTTCATCATAGCATGCATTTCAATAATGTCCAAGGGCTTTGTTATCACATATATAGTAGCCGGGCTACCATACACTATTTTTCAGATTCCAGTACACTTGTCAGCCAGTTCCCTTGCATTTGAGATGCTGAGATGAGCATCTATTATGGATCATGATTATTATATGGACAACAGTTTTATTCCCCATGCCATGACTGAGTTTCAGGACACTCAGAGAGATGACCGATGTAGCCATTTAGCCATTATTATAGAGCAGTCAGCAGTGCCTAGAGTTACAGCAGCAGTTTCAGAGGACAGATGATGGTTCAAATATTGTGCATTCAGGTATATGATTCGGCAGGTATATTTTGGTGTTATGGTTATTTTGCTTTTATATTCATTCTTGTAGCATGTCTTAGCATTTAGCATCATGATCTGGCGATCATATAGATATGTGGACCTGGTTGTACTTATATATATATATATTCTTGTCCCCACTCAGACTTAGAAGTTCACTACCTATACTCATTGGTTTTACCCTCCCTATGGAGAATAGAGGTGATCATTCCCACCATACTTTGGCTTGCTAGTGTTGGTCTCATTATTCACTGTCTTCATCCATCCATTACCTCCCAGTTTGTTCATTACCCTGACTTACTACTTGACTAGTGGCATGGAGGACCTTCCCCCACTGTAGCCTCTGTGTTGGATAAGCTTCCTTGTTTATTTGTGTCTCGGCTCTGAGTTGGTGACAAAACTTACCTATGGTGAATTGGATTGTAGTCCTAAATCATTCTGGTCAGTTGTCCCGATGTTTGGCACTGGTACGAACTCCCCCTAGTCACTTAAGATGTGTTGGCTAAAACTGAAAGCTCATGTACTATTTATGGAAACTTATGTAAATTCACCCATGGAAATGTAAACTCTAGAATGTGTTTATCAACACACGTGATTAAAGGGCAAGAGCAATGAAAAGCTAAAAATACTCCTTGAAGAGTATAATGAAAGGTCCCAAAAAAGCAATGGTTCTTAAACTCTATATCTAAACGATTGCAGACCTTATGTATATGAACATTCCTTGGATGCAAGCTGCAATTAGTTGTGCTTATTAGCACACTTGAGATCCGAAGGGTTATGTAGGCCAAAAAGGCCATGAAATGAAATTAATGGATCCTAATGAACTTGGATCATCTTTTATAAAAGTAGACATGGTGCCTAAGTTGAATAAGCACTCTTTAAACAACTTACCCATCTGTGAGACACAACCATCCCCCATGTTATCTGCTTGTCCAACATATGTTATTTGTGTGTATTCCTTTTCCATTTCCAAAGTGTCATGATGTCAAGTTGGTAGTCACCCCTTGGCCTAGCCATTTTATTTTTAGCCTTCACCCTCCACTAGCAAATTGATCAGAACCATGAAGTGAGTATGGTCCTGAAAGTCTAGTCTGAATCATAAATAATATTGAAGACCTTTATATATTTGGTTTTAGATCGCCAGTAAATGATTACTTTTTGTTATAATTGCTACTGGAATGAATTGTAGAGCATGTCTTAACCTGTGACACCTTGCAGCAGTTTGATGACACCTTGAGTTATATTTTGGTCATGTTGACTTGGTCAAACCCAGTTTGACCAAAAGTCAACCACAGGACATGAGGTGGCAGACCTCAGATGATACAGAGATATGATATATGGTCTAGTACAGGTCACCATGGTGGTTCTATGCAGTGGTTTCAGGCTTATGATGATGATTTGTGCTTTTCAGCACTTTTACAGATTATTATTATTTAGTCTGTCGGATATGATGGACATTTATTTTTGACCATGCATAGGTCTATATGGTGTATAAGTACACATCTTAGATGGATTTGGGCTCTCTGAGTCCAATGAGACAGTTTGTTTTCAGTTCCGGGCAATTACAGTGATTTTTAGCCTCAGTTGGCTATCCTAGTGCAGTTTTGGCCTATCAGAGGCCCTGTCAGAGCAGTGATGAGATTTGATGAGTTCACCTGCGCTGTGCATGGAGGGGGTGGTCCAGCCACTTGATATTACCATATTACCCCCCTCCTAGAGAGCCTGGTGGCCTCACCTTGACAGCGCAGGCACTCCAGGAGGCAGTTTGGGCAGTTTCACACTTCCCAAGGCAGATCATAAATGGGGAAAATGGCTACTGAGGGATTCGATTTGGGCTACTGAGGCAAGGGATTGGCATGGGATGCCTTGTGATGATGAGTGGGATGTCTTCCACACCTTCTCCAGCAGTTTCAGCTTCCAGTGGGACCCACACCCATCACTTATGGCATTTTATATTGATTTCTGGAGCCTCCTAAGGCTCACGACTTTCCCGGAGAGGCACAATTTGGTGTCTAGCTTGATTATTTTTGGATATTGTGCCATGGGGATTGACCAAGGGTGTTAGAAATTACCCCTTGGACCCACCATGAGCTAGATCTCATGTTTTATCATTCACTTTTGGTGGGACCCCCCTCTCCTAGGGCGATTTGGTCCATTGATGTATTATTTTATATTGATCCATGTACTTTTATATTGAGCTCATCTCAACCATTGATTAGATCACTTTGATCTTTTAATCTTAGCCACTCATTTAAAAAGTGGTTAGGGTTTTGGTCTCTCTCCATCCTATTTAAAGGAGAGAGCTTCTCATTGTAAAGGGTCTTTGGCTCTTGGAATCTTGATAATAGAAAAACATTCTCGTGGAAATTCTTGGGTCTCCTTTACATCTGGTGTTCTTAGATGGTGATTGGAAAGTCTATTACATCCTAGCATTTGGAATTTGTGGTAAGATCTATATTTTTTGGAAACTTTTGTCTTGTCTACAGGAGGGCGACTTCACTTGGGCGTTTTTGCAAGGCTTCTTCAACTCGCTCCACTTGGCATTCGCTTGTATCAGGGGGTTATCATTAGTATCATTGTGATCTATGCTATCTTTCTGTTATTTCTCTTATGGCATTAGTCTTATCTCTTGTTTGCAGCAAATCTAATATGGTTGACGTTTGTTGTGCAAGAGAGAGGGCGCATTGGCTTCCTTGGACTAAATCGACTTCATAGAAAACTACCTCAAAGCTTCTCAAATTGATCGGGTTTGCATAGATCATTATCATCAAGGCATCTACAAGGTTATCCAGGTAAGATACATAGGTTTGTTCACTATTTCTTGATCCCAATCCATTGGCATAAGCAAATAACTGTTAAAACCCTCATATTTCAAATCTTCATTTTACATTTTTCAGATCTACTTAGATCTAGTGGGATTTTGGGTAAGATATTGAAAACCCACCTCTATAGCATCCACAACAATTCGGATTTATAGTTTGGTAAGGATTGGCCTCCATTTGACCCCTTTCCCAAGGCAACTTAGCCTCTCCAAGTGAGGTCGCACTTCTTCGTTGGGTGAGTTCTGCTAGATCTAGGACTTGGGTAGGTGAGATCCCACTTGATTCATATTCTCCATACTTGATAACCTACCCCTAGTGCTTCACCTTGTGGGCCCCATTCCTCATTTTGAGGGTTGTGCCCCACTTGGGTCACTTGGTGATGCATTTTGAATCTCAGATCTATTGAGATCAAGCCATTGGATGACCTTGATCTTCAAAACCCACCTTGCTTCACACCTTGACATCCCTGATCTATAGTTTGGTGGACATCCGATTCCATTTGGCCCATTTTCCAAGGCACTGATCTTTCTCCAAGCCCTCACAACTTTCCTAGGTTGGTGAGTTTGCTTGGGGTTTGATCTCTGTCTTGTTGCTTGCACACCTAGACACCGACATATCCTTTCATCAAGCACAGCTAGAAAGCCCTAATTGTCAGATCTCTGATTTGGGACACTCTCCTTGTTTTAAGGGTCACGTTTCCCAAGGCAGTTGATTTTGACCTTTTGAAACTAGCTTTGAATCCTGGGATCATACTCAAACCTTGAATCACTCTGTGTCATCTTTCACTATCATAGCATACCTTTCCTAAGCCTCCACAGTGGTCCTAACTCCTCATTTCTAGGTTCCATACCTGTCACCCTACGTACTTCATTAGATTGTTTTGATTTAGTGATTGGTTTGATCTCTCCTATCGGGAGTAGATCTGGGTCTCCCCCTTGCTATCTTGGCTTTGATAGCTAAAGCGAAGAGTGCCTTGGTTGGCGTGACAACCATCCATTTGGGAACTAGGGCTCTCTTGGTTCACCACTTTAGTTGCCTGTCCCCTCTACCATCCACCTTGGATCCATCTGTAGGGGCAACTACAAGATCGGTGATAACAGGCTTCTTCAAGTTCAATGTTCTTCAACGTTCCTTATGGCTTCAAGTTGTTTGTGTTACCATAGAGGTCATCAAGCCACAATAAGTATGGGTTCCAAAACCCAAGACTTTCTATTGGGCAACCACGTCATCATGAAGCAGTAAGCATTCCAAGAGATTATCCACATCATCAAGCATGAGCCATGTCAAACTGTCCTTTGTCATTAATGAGCTCCTTTGACATCAATGACAATCATGCTCAACAAACTACTATACAAGCACCAGCCTAACTCTCTCTATTACTTTGTGTTTGACTCCATTAGAGGCACCGATTTATGCTCTAAGGTGTTTGGAAGGAATTTGGCATCTACTTGGCAGGCACATTAAAGGGCTCTCCCCTTGGGACAACATTGGATCCCGAAGAAATAAGGAGATTGGACAAGTTGACAACAGTCCAAGGTTCTTATGTGATTTCCTTTCACTTGCAAGCCTAGCCTGCTAGTTTGAACGGTAACAACACCCTTGCTATATACATGAGAAACTTTGCATATTTGTGTATAATGGTTTGGGTTCATATGGATGCACATGAATATATATTCATGTACAGTGAAAATGATTTAAATTTCACATCTCTCTCTCTCTCTCTCTCTTTGTATATATATATATATAGTACCCTTGAAGTACCCAAGTCCCTTGTTTCAAAAAGTGGCCTCCCTGCCCCTGCACGCGCCCTTGCACCCGTCCTTGTACCCATCGCTGTACCCAAGTTTCCTGGCAACTAAGTATAAAAGTGTTAGTGTTCTAGACCCTCGGCCAGTCATGGCAGTTCCTCTTGGTCCTCATTTCAAGGTATATTGGTCTTGTTGCCTTGCTGACTACCCCTTGATGGGTGGTAACTCCTCATCATGTCGGGAATTTATGCCTTGGGTAGGTATTGGTGCACTTTGGGGTGATTCCATTGGTACACATTGTTGATGTTTCTCCAGGTTGAAGCATCGAGCAGACATTCACTTACGGGAAATGGCTGGCTAGTGGTGAAAGAGACATTCACTCACGGGAAATTTCTAGCTAGTAGTGAATGATACATTCACTCACGAGAAATGGGCCCCAAACAAGTGAAAATTAAGTGAATTGAAGAATATAAATAAAGTGCTCTAGCATTGCATTTTCACAATCATCACTCAACATCTTCTCTCCCACATTGGTGCGCACTTTCCAAGAGGCCATAGCAAATGTCCAAGGAGTAATTATTGGGGTTATCTTATTGTCTCTAAAGGTTCGCTACCCTTGCTAGGGTTTCTTGTGAAGAAGGGCACACCTTTCCATGTGCTAGGGTTTCTCTTCATGATTGGTATTGTATTTGAATTGGACTGGTTTCTTCTAAGAAAAGTTGGCTGGGTTTTCTCCTTATTGGGTTTCGCAAGATAAAATTCTCGTGTCTCTTGTTCATGGCTATCTTTCTATGATTCTTTGTTTCTGCTGCAATTTAAGTTGAGATTTTCAGTGTGCAATTATTCAATGAAAATTGTGGGATGAAATGAATGTTTGAAATCATTAAGAAATAATTGTCAAGATTTGGAAATAGATAAAATTCAACACAAATGGCTTAGGAGTTCCTAGGCACATTCATGATTTCATGCTTTGTAAAGGTGATTGTACTTGTAAGGGTTGTCACACCCACTCTAGCACACCTCCTTTATACCCATTTGGACCTGAATTTATTGTATTGCCCCCTTCCCTTTGGTCATCTTAGTCAAAATGCAAATCGTTCCCCACTAAAAGCATCTTTTCAAGGCTGTACCAAGCAAGGAGGAGGGCATTGAGGGAAAAAGACACATTGTTGGGGTTAGATGGGGCATGATTCCCTCCTTCCAAGCTCAACATTTCATTTTGTTGAAGCTATCATCACTTATTTATCATTATTTCTATATTTTATGAGGTTTAGTCACCAGATTTTGGGTTACAAACCCTAAAAGTAAATTTTAAACACAAATTAAGGGGTCGGCCTAGAGGAGGGAAAAGCTAGGACTTTTTCCTTGTAAATATAGTGCCCTCCCCTCATTTGTAAGCACGATCATGGGATCAAATATGACTGAAATTTTATTCTTACTTGTGCACATGAGATATTAAGTGGTGCGCACCTCTCTTGTCAATTTCTAGGATTTTTCAAGGAAAAGTTTGGTGTTTGAGGCTTCTTTACTGTCTTTCAAGGCTAACTTAAGGAGGAAGTATTCTAGGGTTTGGTTTTCTTTTCTTTTTTTTTTCTCTTTGTTAAAAGTGGTAAGATCTTGAAGCTCTTGTCTTGCATTGCTTTTGTATCCAATGTAAGAGAGTTCTAGGGTTTCATTCATATTAGGTTAGTCTTGTTGGTGAGGCATTCCTCTTGAAGGATCCCTATTGTTTTGGGCCTTGGCATCTTGTTTGTCCTAATTAGTCAAGTGCTAACATAACCTAGGGTTTATTAGCCTTGCCCTAATTCATTCAAGCATTGAATTGCCAATTCTTGGAAGAACACTAGCACCAATTTTTCTCATTGCCTTAGGAATAAGACCTAGGTCTATTTCCCTCATCTTCTCTTTTTCAAAATTACCAAATTGTATGTATTATATTTGAAAAAATACAAAAATTATTAAATATATACAAAAACCCTAAAAATCAAATATTTTGAAAAAAATAAAAAAATAATTATTTTGCTGTTGTACTTTGAATTGTATCGACTTTACTTACAAAAATCCAAAATATTTACTGCTGTTATTTATTTCTGAGTTGTTTATCTTATTGGAAAATCCATAAAAAGTCAAAAAATCAATAAAAAGTGCATTTTACAGCTAATTTTATCCCTAAACTAGGGTGACATCAACTTGGAGGGGGTGCTGCAGCCCTAGCAAAGATCTGTTATTGCAGGTACAATCACTTATTTGGGTGAGATTTGTTAAAGTTAATGAAGCTGCGAGAGCCATTCTCTGGGAGGATGGAACCCTAGCCAGTTAACTAGGGTTCCTGGTTAGTTAACCAGGCAGAGTAAGTCCCGAGAAGGTACCCTAGGGCCCCCAACAATCTATTGGGGTTCTTGGTCTGGGACCAAGCAGGTTGATGCCATGGCAAAGTCCCTAGCATGTGGCCAGGGCCCCTATCTGTCTCTAGGGTATTCTGGTTCAGGACCAGGCAATTTCTTGGTCACGAGGAAATGTAAACTCTAGAATGTGTTTATCAACACACGTGATTAAAGGGCAAGAGCAATGAAAAGCTAAAAATACTCCTTGAAGAGTATAATGAAAGGTCCCAAAAAAGCAATGGTTCTTAAACTCTATATCTAAACGATTGCAGACCTTATGTATATGAACATTCCTTGGATGCAAGCTGCAATTAGTTGTGCTTATTAGCACACTTGAGATCCGAAGGGTTATGTAGGCCAAAAAGGCCATGAAATGAAATTAATGGATCCTAATGAACTTGGATCATCTTTTATAAAAGTAGACATGGTGCCTAAGTTGAATAAGCACTCTTTAAACAACTTACCCATCTGTGAGACACAACCATCCCCCATGTTATCTGCTTGTCCAACATATGTTATTTGTGTGTATTCCTTTTCCATTTCCAAAGTGTCATGATGTCAAGTTGGTAGTCACCCCTTGGCCTAGCCATTTTATTTTTAGCCTTCACCCTCCACTAGCAAATTGATCAGAACCATGAAGTGAGTATGGTCCTGAAAGTCTAGTCTGAATCATAAATAATATTGAAGACCTTTATATATTTGGTTTTAGATCGCCAGTAAATGATTACTTTTTGTTATAATTGCTACTGGAATGAATTGTAGAGCATGTCTTAACCTGTGACACCTTGCAGCAGTTTGATGACACCTTGAGTTATATTTTGGTCATGTTGACTTGGTCAAACCCAGTTTGACCAAAAGTCAACCACAGGACATGAGGTGGCAGACCTCAGATGATACAGAGATATGATATATGGTCTAGTACAGGTCACCATGGTGGTTCTATGCAGTGGTTTCAGGCTTATGATGATGATTTGTGCTTTTCAGCACTTTTACAGATTATTATTATTTAGTCTGTCGGATATGATGGACATTTATTTTTGACCATGCATAGGTCTATATGGTGTATAAGTACACATCTTAGATGGATTTGGGCTCTCTGAGTCCAATGAGACAGTTTGTTTTCAGTTCCGGGCAATTACAGTGATTTTTAGCCTCAGTTGGCTATCCTAGTGCAGTTTTGGCCTATCAGAGGCCCTGTCAGAGCAGTGATGAGATTTGATGAGTTCACCTGCGCTGTGCATGGAGGGGGTGGTCCAGCCACTTGATATTACCATATTACCCCCCTCCTAGAGAGCCTGGTGGCCTCACCTTGACAGCGCAGGCACTCCAGGAGGCAGTTTGGGCAGTTTCACACTTCCCAAGGCAGATCATAAATGGGGAAAATGGCTACTGAGGGATTCGATTTGGGCTACTGAGGCAAGGGATTGGCATGGGATGCCTTGTGATGATGAGTGGGATGTCTTCCACACCTTCTCCAGCAGTTTCAGCTTCCAGTGGGACCCACACCCATCACTTATGGCATTTTATATTGATTTCTGGAGCCTCCTAAGGCTCACGACTTTCCCGGAGAGGCACAATTTGGTGTCTAGCTTGATTATTTTTGGATATTGTGCCATGGGGATTGACCAAGGGTGTTAGAAATTACCCCTTGGACCCACCATGAGCTAGATCTCATGTTTTATCATTCACTTTTGGTGGGACCCCCCTCTCCTAGGGCGATTTGGTCCATTGATGTATTATTTTATATTGATCCATGTACTTTTATATTGAGCTCATCTCAACCATTGATTAGATCACTTTGATCTTTTAATCTTAGCCACTCATTTAAAAAGTGGTTAGGGTTTTGGTCTCTCTCCATCCTATTTAAAGGAGAGAGCTTCTCATTGTAAAGGGTCTTTGGCTCTTGGAATCTTGATAATAGAAAAACATTCTCGTGGAAATTCTTGGGTCTCCTTTACATCTGGTGTTCTTAGATGGTGATTGGAAAGTCTATTACATCCTAGCATTTGGAATTTGTGGTAAGATCTATATTTTTTGGAAACTTTTGTCTTGTCTACAGGAGGGCGACTTCACTTGGGCGTTTTTGCAAGGCTTCTTCAACTCGCTCCACTTGGCATTCGCTTGTATCAGGGGGTTATCATTAGTATCATTGTGATCTATGCTATCTTTCTGTTATTTCTCTTATGGCATTAGTCTTATCTCTTGTTTGCAGCAAATCTAATATGGTTGACGTTTGTTGTGCAAGAGAGAGGGCGCATTGGCTTCCTTGGACTAAATCGACTTCATAGAAAACTACCTCAAAGCTTCTCAAATTGATCGGGTTTGCATAGATCATTATCATCAAGGCATCTACAAGGTTATCCAGGTAAGATACATAGGTTTGTTCACTATTTCTTGATCCCAATCCATTGGCATAAGCAAATAACTGTTAAAACCCTCATATTTCAAATCTTCATTTTACATTTTTCAGATCTACTTAGATCTAGTGGGATTTTGGGTAAGATATTGAAAACCCACCTCTATAGCATCCACAACAATTCGGATTTATAGTTTGGTAAGGATTGGCCTCCATTTGACCCCTTTCCCAAGGCAACTTAGCCTCTCCAAGTGAGGTCGCACTTCTTCGTTGGGTGAGTTCTGCTAGATCTAGGACTTGGGTAGGTGAGATCCCACTTGATTCATATTCTCCATACTTGATAACCTACCCCTAGTGCTTCACCTTGTGGGCCCCATTCCTCATTTTGAGGGTTGTGCCCCACTTGGGTCACTTGGTGATGCATTTTGAATCTCAGATCTATTGAGATCAAGCCATTGGATGACCTTGATCTTCAAAACCCACCTTGCTTCACACCTTGACATCCCTGATCTATAGTTTGGTGGACATCCGATTCCATTTGGCCCATTTTCCAAGGCACTGATCTTTCTCCAAGCCCTCACAACTTTCCTAGGTTGGTGAGTTTGCTTGGGGTTTGATCTCTGTCTTGTTGCTTGCACACCTAGACACCGACATATCCTTTCATCAAGCACAGCTAGAAAGCCCTAATTGTCAGATCTCTGATTTGGGACACTCTCCTTGTTTTAAGGGTCACGTTTCCCAAGGCAGTTGATTTTGACCTTTTGAAACTAGCTTTGAATCCTGGGATCATACTCAAACCTTGAATCACTCTGTGTCATCTTTCACTATCATAGCATACCTTTCCTAAGCCTCCACAGTGGTCCTAACTCCTCATTTCTAGGTTCCATACCTGTCACCCTACGTACTTCATTAGATTGTTTTGATTTAGTGATTGGTTTGATCTCTCCTATCGGGAGTAGATCTGGGTCTCCCCCTTGCTATCTTGGCTTTGATAGCTAAAGCGAAGAGTGCCTTGGTTGGCGTGACAACCATCCATTTGGGAACTAGGGCTCTCTTGGTTCACCACTTTAGTTGCCTGTCCCCTCTACCATCCACCTTGGATCCATCTGTAGGGGCAACTACAAGATCGGTGATAACAGGCTTCTTCAAGTTCAATGTTCTTCAACGTTCCTTATGGCTTCAAGTTGTTTGTGTTACCATAGAGGTCATCAAGCCACAATAAGTATGGGTTCCAAAACCCAAGACTTTCTATTGGGCAACCACGTCATCATGAAGCAGTAAGCATTCCAAGAGATTATCCACATCATCAAGCATGAGCCATGTCAAACTGTCCTTTGTCATTAATGAGCTCCTTTGACATCAATGACAATCATGCTCAACAAACTACTATACAAGCACCAGCCTAACTCTCTCTATTACTTTGTGTTTGACTCCATTAGAGGCACCGATTTATGCTCTAAGGTGTTTGGAAGGAATTTGGCATCTACTTGGCAGGCACATTAAAGGGCTCTCCCCTTGGGACAACATTGGATCCCGAAGAAATAAGGAGATTGGACAAGTTGACAACAGTCCAAGGTTCTTATGTGATTTCCTTTCACTTGCAAGCCTAGCCTGCTAGTTTGAACGGTAACAACACCCTTGCTATATACATGAGAAACTTTGCATATTTGTGTATAATGGTTTGGGTTCATATGGATGCACATGAATATATATTCATGTACAGTGAAAATGATTTAAATTTCACATCTCTCTCTCTCTCTCTCTCTTTGTATATATATATATATAGTACCCTTGAAGTACCCAAGTCCCTTGTTTCAAAAAGTGGCCTCCCTGCCCCTGCACGCGCCCTTGCACCCGTCCTTGTACCCATCGCTGTACCCAAGTTTCCTGGCAACTAAGTATAAAAGTGTTAGTGTTCTAGACCCTCGGCCAGTCATGGCAGTTCCTCTTGGTCCTCATTTCAAGGTATATTGGTCTTGTTGCCTTGCTGACTACCCCTTGATGGGTGGTAACTCCTCATCATGTCGGGAATTTATGCCTTGGGTAGGTATTGGTGCACTTTGGGGTGATTCCATTGGTACACATTGTTGATGTTTCTCCAGGTTGAAGCATCGAGCAGACATTCACTTACGGGAAATGGCTGGCTAGTGGTGAAAGAGACATTCACTCACGGGAAATTTCTAGCTAGTAGTGAATGATACATTCACTCACGAGAAATGGGCCCCAAACAAGTGAAAATTAAGTGAATTGAAGAATATAAATAAAGTGCTCTAGCATTGCATTTTCACAATCATCACTCAACATCTTCTCTCCCACATTGGTGCGCACTTTCCAAGAGGCCATAGCAAATGTCCAAGGAGTAATTATTGGGGTTATCTTATTGTCTCTAAAGGTTCGCTACCCTTGCTAGGGTTTCTTGTGAAGAAGGGCACACCTTTCCATGTGCTAGGGTTTCTCTTCATGATTGGTATTGTATTTGAATTGGACTGGTTTCTTCTAAGAAAAGTTGGCTGGGTTTTCTCCTTATTGGGTTTCGCAAGATAAAATTCTCGTGTCTCTTGTTCATGGCTATCTTTCTATGATTCTTTGTTTCTGCTGCAATTTAAGTTGAGATTTTCAGTGTGCAATTATTCAATGAAAATTGTGGGATGAAATGAATGTTTGAAATCATTAAGAAATAATTGTCAAGATTTGGAAATAGATAAAATTCAACACAAATGGCTTAGGAGTTCCTAGGCACATTCATGATTTCATGCTTTGTAAAGGTGATTGTACTTGTAAGGGTTGTCACACCCACTCTAGCACACCTCCTTTATACCCATTTGGACCTGAATTTATTGTATTGCCCCCTTCCCTTTGGTCATCTTAGTCAAAATGCAAATCGTTCCCCACTAAAAGCATCTTTTCAAGGCTGTACCAAGCAAGGAGGAGGGCATTGAGGGAAAAAGACACATTGTTGGGGTTAGATGGGGCATGATTCCCTCCTTCCAAGCTCAACATTTCATTTTGTTGAAGCTATCATCACTTATTTATCATTATTTCTATATTTTATGAGGTTTAGTCACCAGATTTTGGGTTACAAACCCTAAAAGTAAATTTTAAACACAAATTAAGGGGTCGGCCTAGAGGAGGGAAAAGCTAGGACTTTTTCCTTGTAAATATAGTGCCCTCCCCTCATTTGTAAGCACGATCATGGGATCAAATATGACTGAAATTTTATTCTTACTTGTGCACATGAGATATTAAGTGGTGCGCACCTCTCTTGTCAATTTCTAGGATTTTTCAAGGAAAAGTTTGGTGTTTGAGGCTTCTTTACTGTCTTTCAAGGCTAACTTAAGGAGGAAGTATTCTAGGGTTTGGTTTTCTTTTCTTTTTTTTTTCTCTTTGTTAAAAGTGGTAAGATCTTGAAGCTCTTGTCTTGCATTGCTTTTGTATCCAATGTAAGAGAGTTCTAGGGTTTCATTCATATTAGGTTAGTCTTGTTGGTGAGGCATTCCTCTTGAAGGATCCCTATTGTTTTGGGCCTTGGCATCTTGTTTGTCCTAATTAGTCAAGTGCTAACATAACCTAGGGTTTATTAGCCTTGCCCTAATTCATTCAAGCATTGAATTGCCAATTCTTGGAAGAACACTAGCACCAATTTTTCTCATTGCCTTAGGAATAAGACCTAGGTCTATTTCCCTCATCTTCTCTTTTTCAAAATTACCAAATTGTATGTATTATATTTGAAAAAATACAAAAATTATTAAATATATACAAAAACCCTAAAAATCAAATATTTTGAAAAAAATAAAAAAATAATTATTTTGCTGTTGTACTTTGAATTGTATCGACTTTACTTACAAAAATCCAAAATATTTACTGCTGTTATTTATTTCTGAGTTGTTTATCTTATTGGAAAATCCATAAAAAGTCAAAAAATCAATAAAAAGTGCATTTTACAGCTAATTTTATCCCTAAACTAGGGTGACATCAACTTGGAGGGGGTGCTGCAGCCCTAGCAAAGATCTGTTATTGCAGGTACAATCACTTATTTGGGTGAGATTTGTTAAAGTTAATGAAGCTGCGAGAGCCATTCTCTGGGAGGATGGAACCCTAGCCAGTTAACTAGGGTTCCTGGTTAGTTAACCAGGCAGAGTAAGTCCCGAGAAGGTACCCTAGGGCCCCCAACAATCTATTGGGGTTCTTGGTCTGGGACCAAGCAGGTTGATGCCATGGCAAAGTCCCTAGCATGTGGCCAGGGCCCCTATCTGTCTCTAGGGTATTCTGGTTCAGGACCAGGCAATTTCTTGGTCACGAGGACCAAGCAGATCTTGCAGGCTGACATAGAGACATCCTGGTCTGGGACCAGGCAGATTCTTGGTCTAGTACCAAGCAATTCCTGCAAGTACATACCTGGTCAGTTAACCAGGTGGATCTTGGTCAGTTAACCAAGATGATGATGTGTAATTCCCTCTTCTCCTAGTTCTTCGAGATGGTTGAGCTAGGTTGTCTTCTCAAGGGACTGGCCACCCCTTGATGGAGTCACTAGCATTTGACCTCAGGAGCAGTCAGGAGGACCACATGATCACATCATCCAATGTGGACCTTCCTTATATGGTGATGATAGAACTTTCAGTTAGTGTATGGAACACTTGTACCTTTGAGAGAGAGATAAATGGGTTGTATCCCCACCTTACTATTTCACCTTAGAAAAGTTGTCTTCCCACCTTATTGTTCTTGGTCTTGTGGGTAAAAGGGTTGTCTTCCCACATTGTGGTTACATCCTTGGTCTTGTGGTGTGAGGGGTGTTTATCCTTCCTTGATTTATGGTGGTTAGCTTTGCAATAACCTTGTCTTGTGTTGACCTTTACTTGTTGGTCCTATGTAGCGCCCCCTTTGAGCACGATACCCGGCTCTTTGTCTTGACCATGGTACCCACTCCCAAAGACAACATAACATTAATTTATATTTTATTTTTGGTAACCCTCCTTATTTGTATGATGTCTTAACCTATTTGTTTAGAAACCCTAAGTCAATGAAGAATTATAAGGGAAACCCTTCTAGAAGCCATTAAGAGGCTATAAATACAAGCCTAATTCTTCATTTGAAGATCATCATCAAGACATAACTCAACTCTGATTTGCTTGGGACTATTCTAGGGTTTATGTTACACAAATTGTGGATGACGTCAAAGGTTTTGTAGATTGCTGCTACTGCTAGGGTCTGTTTGTTTGTACCGTCCACTTGTTGAAGTTTGTTGCCCACCTTAGTCTCCTTGTGGACTGATCCGCTGCCCTTGTTAGACTGTCTGCTGCCTCGTGGACTGTTTAGGTAGGGTTGTTGCTCTGGTGTACTAGGCCGCTGCCATTGTTGGATTGTTTGTTGCCCCGTGGACTGTTTAGGTAGGGCCGCTGCCCTTGTGGACTGATCCGCTGCCCTTGTGGAGTGATCCGCTGCCATTGTTGGACTGATCCGCTGCCCTTGTGGACTGATCCGCTGCCATTGTTGGACTGTTTGCTGCCCCGTGGACTGTTTGGGTTTAGGCCGCAGCCTTAGGGCTGCTTGCTATCCCATCCGTGGACTGTCAAGTGAAGTCCTCAGCCTTAGGGCTGCCTGCTACCCCATCTGTGGACTGTTAAGAGGAGATCACAGCCTGTATGGTTTCCTGCTACCCCACTGTGGATTGCTTTGTCTGTTAAAGAGGCACCGTGACCTTGTTGGGAGACTGCCAGGACTGCTGTTGTTGGTATGAGGTCTGTTATGACCTGAAGGTGACCACCACTGCATTGTTTAAGGGTTGTTAGGGCTGCCACTTTGGACTGTGACTTGAGGTTTCCCTTGTGTCCTTCTCCCTTTGACTATCTTGGTTAATGTGTTGGGTCTGATCTTGGAGCTTCTACTGTATTTTTCTAAACCTATTCTACAACCCTTTCTATCTCTCTCAGGTATGTACTAACCCTCATGTAATGGTCAGTTTGTTCCAAGTTGTTGACTTGCCTCTGAGAGGTAAAGTTTGTTTTGAAAGTCAAATTTCTGAGTATAAGGAAGGATCTCACAATCAGATAAGTTATCAGATCTATTTTTCTTTTTTCAATTATTTAGTTTTATTTACTGATATCATATTTCTGTAGTACTGCAGTTAGTGTTCATGATTTATTTTGTATATTCCTACAGTTGTTAAATTCTGTTTCAGGACCTAACTTTAACACAATGATCTCTAAGGGAGTGTGAAAGTTAAAAGAGATGAAAATAATGTCTTAATCTATTAGATCTATATTTGTTTTGTTACAGCTGTACTATTTTGTTTTCAGTACTAGTTTAGAAATTTATTTAAAGTACAAAAAATTTAATTTTCTGCTTCAAACCCTAACCTAACTCTAATTTTAACAAGATTAAGCCCTAGGAGGGCTAGAAGAGGTACATACATCACCCTAAAGCATTTTTGGGTATTCTGGGAGGATTTTCAAAGTGTTAAATCAAGTCACTCATCAATTTTGCTAGCTGGTACATGTCTGAATTTGTTTGAATAGCCATACATTGCATTGGACATTACCAACCTATGTTACTCCAAGAGGTTACAAACTTGATATTTAGTGAGAGGTAAAAGTTATTGCACTCGCGATTTCCAAGGGTTTGATTGAAATTTCATACAAGTTATTAAATATCTTACCTAGTCAAAATCTTACCTGGTTTTGTATTGTTTCATTGACATATCTTAACAACAAGATAGTGCTAGTTGATATTGCTCCTAACCTCCTAGTCTTGTGAGTGTTATTGAATATCCTGCTGACTCCATAAGGCTCTGGTTGATTAATCTAATAGGAGGGTTTTGTTAGAAGTAGAGTTGTTCTCGTTGTTGTATTTTAAAGGGCTACTTCTACACTTTATTTGAGAAGCCTCCCGTGGCCAAAGGAGCAGGCTTAAAGAGAGAGGACAGTGCATTTGTGGTGACAGCGGGTGCATCTCCTATTAAGTTGCCACCCGTAGCATCGACCATCGTGACCTTTCGGAAGAGTGCTAGTTTGAGTGGTAACAACTACTAAGGCTATGTTAAGTGTTAACTGATTTGATTCATAAAGATGTATATTACAAAACCTTAGATTAATTGAGAAAAAGTGCATTAAGAGTGTACTCTATTATCAAAGGAAAAGGATACATTGAAGAATAAAGCACTTTGATTTTGTAAGTTAAGGAATTACTACCACCAAAGTTCCTACACTATTAAGAAACAAATATTTAGTTGGGTATGTAAGTGAAATATTTAAAAAGGGGCTGTCCAAATTGGTATTAATAATCCAACACATTGTTATTGAAGCATATTATTATAGGCTTGTGGATCCTAGGTAATTATTGATGGGATCTTTAGATGGAAGTTTTAATGGAAATAAAATGAAGTTTAGCGGTAAAAAAAGGGGGAGATATCTTGTCTCCCTAGTTGGGAAATTACCTAAAAAGTAATGTATAAATAGGAGAGTTGCTCTCCTCATTTGTCATTCATCTCAAGCAAGTTCACTCAAGCAAGGAAGTTCGACTTTTTGGGTAGCAAAAGACATTTGGAGCTGTTTTCTATGGGTATCCACTCTTCTTGTACTTTTATCTTTATTGCACTGAATCTCTGAGTAAGAAAGGGTTGCTGGGTTTTTTCTCGAGTTTGGGTTTTCCCAGGATAACTATTGTGTCTATTGTTTCTGTGTATTGTTTATAAGTTGAAAGAGATGAAAATTATGTTGCTATAATTAAAATTCTAACATGGTATCAGAGCAGTACTGAAGGAGACTATTGTCGGAACTAGGGTTTGTTGTTTCTTCATCTTTCAACCACTAATTTGGCTCGCTCTTAGCATCATTGAGCTCGCCCCAGGTAGGCGAATTTTCCCGTGGAAGTAGATTTTCATTCTAAAGATTTTCAATTTTGACCTAATTACAGCAGGAGGTCAAGAATTAGGGCTTGTTGTTTCTCATTGTTTTGACCATAGATTAGGAATAAAATGAGGCTAATTCAATTCACCTTGGGAGGGCGAATTCATCTATGAAAGTAGTTTTCCAAGAATCCAAAGTTCATTTTTGACCTAGCTTTTGCTAGGGTTTCTGATCCAGGTTGTAGTTCTTCTTCTCAGTTAAGATGTCAAGCATCAAGGTTGAAGATAGGCTTGATGGAGCTTCAAACTTTCATTCATGGAAGTCTAGAGTACTCATTGCTCTAGAAGAAAATGACCTAAATTTTGTTGTGAATGGAATGTCAGAACCTGACGAAGAAGCAGAGAAGACTTAGTGGAAGAAGAATGATGCCAAGACAAGAAGAATCCTAATAGATTTAGTCAAGGACCATTTGATTCCTCAAATTTCTCAGAAGAAGACAACTAAGGCAATGCTTGACACCTTGAAGAAGTTGTTTGAGAACACAAATAATAATAGTGCTCTTTCCCTAAGACAACAACTCTCAAATATCAAGATGTCTAGATCCGATTCTATTGCATCATATTTCATGAAGATCACAGAGATCAAGGATCAATTGGGAACAATTGGTGAAAAAATTGAAGATAGATAATTAGTGATGATGACTCTGAATGGCTTCCCACAATCTTGGGAACCATTCATTAAAGTGTGACTGGAAGATCTAAGCTACCAATGTTTGAAAGATTGTGGGCAGACTGTACACAAGAAGAGACCAGACTTGTGGCTAGAGGTAATGATCATGCCTCTCATGAAGAAAATCAAGCTCTTGCTACACACCAAGAAAAGAGGAAAGAGGACCTTTGGTAGAAAAGACTAAGGTGGAAGATCAAGTCCAGTACCATAACAAACGAAGAAGAAAGATCTTTCACAAATGCAATGCTTCAATTGCAGAAAGTTCGGTCACTACAAGAATTAATGCAAATCAAAGAAGAGAAAGGAACATGCCTTCACAACTGATGTTGATGAAGAGACTCCACCAAAGAGGTCAAGGAATACAGAAGATGATGATCGTCAAAAGGAGTTTTTCTTCTTGTACAACAATGATTGAATTATCTGTAGATGAGGAGATTGTCATTGGTAATGTATATCTAGGTTGTAGTTTCGTCAATGGGCTTCCAACAAGAAAGAAGATAAAGTTCTAAGGACTCCAGTGATCCCTGCAAGAAGTCAGAGATCAAGAGGGAGCCCACACAAAAACAATAAAAGATAATTATTTATATTTGGATTATCATTTGTCATTATTCCTCTTGTAGATCAGATTTGAATGCTCATTACAGTTGTATGCAGATCTGTATTCTTAGAATCAGGAAGTGTGTTATGCATGTTATAATGTAGCATATTATACATGTGACTGAGATTGATAAGCTGTAAGCTCTTATAGTGCATGTTATATATACATTGAGTAAGCATTCTGTAGTGTTGCACAACATTCCATGAACTCTAGATGGAACTAGTCTAGGATGAAACCTCTTTGTTAACATACTGGAGCGGTGCACACTTCTAACAGTATGTTTTGGTGAAGATGGAAGGCATCTAGGTAGTCACCAAGTATGTTTGGGATGTTGATGGATGTTGTGTTGGAGCATTGGCTAAGATGCTTACATGGCTGTGTGATCTATTGTCATTGCATTATGATTTGGGTTTTTGTGATTATGCAATGTTGTTGACCATTTGACAAAATCTGATTTGTAGGGAAATATCATATGCTATAGCCTACAAAAGAAGGACAATGGGACTTGTTCTGAAGAACAAGTGATGGACGTGTAGTCATCCATATTAAGATCCCATTGATATTCAGTATTTGAGAGAGAGCAGGATGCTCAGAAATGGCTCTCAAGATCAGATAGTGGGATGGCTTCCGTGATGGAAGGAGTAGCTACAATGGGTGTGATGACTATTCAACAATAACAACAGACGTATGTGGATCTAGTACATTTAGTCATATGTGGACCCATGACTCACAAGTCCAGGAGATCTCATATGAAGACTAATGATTGATGTTCATCCTTCCGATGAACATAAGGAGTTGTAGTTAGTAGTAGCAGATAAGTTCTTTGAAGTTCATCAGTTACTTCAGTATGACATGTGGGGACTACATAAATAGTAGTTGGCTTCCAGTTGGACATTGCTTGTGCCCAAGTGGAGAATTAGCATGCTCTAGGACAAGAACCACTCAGTTGACCTCAGAGGAGGTGCAACATACATCTAGTTAGAGCAGTGGCCCAGGATTTAGCATGTGCAGATAACACAGGTTGTTGATGATGATTTCTTGTTTGGATTTTGTATACTAATGATCAGTTCCCCACCAAGACAAAGAGATCTATTGATAGGTACAGATGGAGTTGTTCTATGAGTCCACAATGAAGTGTCTTAGCTTGATGCCTTACTTCTTGAGATTCGAAGTATGGCCAAGACCAGATGAGATATCCCTTAGTTAGAAGGAGTACACAATTGAGAGATTCAGGATGATGGACGATAAGTTCATGGCTACACAAATTTGAAGAAGCTGTGTATGCTTTCGATTCAGATTTGGTAACAGTTGATTGAATCTATAATACTCTCATTTGCTCTTATGAGAGCTGATGTTTAGGATGCAGATAGCATCAGGGATGACACCTCATACATATTGATGTACTAGCCAGTGAGCAGCTCCAGAAGGAGAGTATGATGCAAACTTGCAGAAGTAATCTGCAACAGAGATCCAGAGGGAGTTTAGATTGATGTCCAGAATTATTGAGAGAACATGAAGTTCATCTTAGTAGACTAACTTGATGAGACATGACACTAATGGATGAGCAATAATGTCTAGTAATACAACTTGCAGTGGTATGCTCTATTGTAGAGGAAGCAGAAGATTCCAGTACAGAGGGAGTAGTTGCAGCATGTGGAGATCAAGTACCATGGTGCATAGAGGAGCAGTTCAGCTCCTATATATTCCGACTGATGATTAGATTGCCAACATTCTCACCAAGCCTCTTTCCAGAGTGAAGTTTGCATAATTCCGTGAAAGACTTTGAGTATTGGAGAATGCTTCCCTCAGTAAGAGGGAGTGCTCTTAGTCTAGGTAGGACAGGCGGTCCATGTAGATTGGGAAGAGATCAGTCCAGGTAGGACAGGCGGTCCAGTGTAGATTGAGAAGAGCTCAATCCAATTAGGACATGCAGTCCTGTGTAGACCGAGAAGAGCTCGGTCCAGTTAGGACAGATGGTCCAGTGTAGATCGAGAAGAGCTCAGTTCAGTTAGGACAGACGGTCCTGTGTAAACCGAGAAGAGCTTAGTCCAGTTAGGACAGGCGGTCCTGTGTAGATTGAGAAGAGCTCAGTCCAGTTAGGACAGGCGGTCCTATGTAGACCGAGATGAGCTTAGTCCAGTGAGGACAGGCGGTTCTGTGTAGACTGAGATGAGCTTAGTCCAGTTAGGACAAGCGGTCCTGTGTAAACTGAGATGAGCTTAGTCCAGTTAGGACAGGTGTTCCTGTGTAGACCGAGATGAGCTTAGTTCAGTGAGGACAGGCGGTCCTGTGTAGACCGAGATGAGCTTAGTCCAGTTGGGACAGGTGATCCTGTGTAGACCGAGATGAGCTTAGTCCAGTTAGGACAAGCGGTCCTGTGTAGATCTAGATGAGCTTAGTCTAGTGAGGACATGCGATCCTGTGTAGGCTGAGCTGAGCTTAGTCCAGTGAGGACAGGCGATCCTATGTAGAGCGAGATGAGCTTAGTCCAGTGAGGACAAGCGGTCCTGTGTAGACCGAGATGAGCTTAGTCCAGTGAGGTCCGGTGGTCTTGTGTAGACCAAGATGAGCTTAGTCCAGCTAGGACAAGCGGTCCTGTGTAGACTGAGATGATCTTAGTCCAATGAGGACTACTGTTCCTATGAGGAACATTCTCCTGTGTAGAGAGGACCCTTGTGTACAATATACTTGGATCTCTGTATGGGATGTTGTCCTGTATGGACGATGTTGACCCTTTCTTACTATGACGAGATGTACGAGTCTAGCCGTGACGATCAGATGATGCGTAGATGTACGATTCTAGTTGTGATGACTAGATGATGCTTAGATGTGTTCCAGCGTGATGATACCTCTCTAGCTAAGAGGGAGTGTTGTTGATGTAGCTACGTGAGGCATCCTCACTAGCCCAGCCAACTTGCAAAAATAAAATAAACAATAAATGTATTTTTATATTCCAAAATGACAAGTTGGCCCAGTAAAGCAGCTAAGTCGGCCCAGTTGGGAAATTACCTAAAACGTAATGTATAAATAGTAGAGCTGATCTCCTCATTTGTCACTCATCTCAAGCAAGTTCTCTCAAGCAAGGAAGTTCGACTTTTTGGGTAGTAGAAGACATTTTGCGTTGTTTTCTTTGGGCATCTATTCTTCTTGTACTTTTATCTTTATTGTACTGAATCTCCTATTAAGAAAGGGTTGTTGGGTTTTTTTCCCGAGTTTGGGTTTTCCCAAGATAAACTATTGTGTCTATTGTGTCTGTGTATAGTTGTTCTTTTAGTGATCCTATATTGTTTATAAGTTGAAAGAGATGAATATTATGTTGCTATAATTAAAATTCTAACACACTAATGCCAATCCCATGCCATCATACATTATAGAATCTATTGGAAACACTGCAATCCTGCAAACCCTGAAATCCTGAAAATTGATAAGTCTACTTAATTCTGAATGGGATATGGGATATGAAGTACGATGAGGTCAGAACCACTGTCAAATATCTTGAAACAATCAATCGTAATGTTAAAAATTTAAGTAAAAGGCTAGTAAGGGAAAGAGCTCAATCCCCTCTTACCAAGGTGACAAACTTCTCAAAGCTTAATCCCATATCCCTATTTTGTCTTCAAGGGTCATTGATGTGGAAAAGGCAATATTTTCCTATGGGTCTGTTATCACGCAAATATGCACCTGCATATGTGCATGATAATTCTATGCCACCTAGCCTTGTCTGTTAATGTTTTTACTCATAGCAACATAATTTCAATATATAAGCAATAAAAGGATCACTGAAAGAACAACTATGCACAGAAACGATAGACACAACACTTTACCCTTGGAAAACCCAAACTCGGGAAAAACCCATTAACCCTTTCTTACTCTGAGATTTAGTACAAAGAAGATAAAAAGTACTAAATGAGTCAATGCCCAAGAAATCAGCTACACTTGTCTTCTAGCACCCATAAAATGCGAACTACTCCACTTGAGCAAACTTGCTTGAGTTGAATGATGAAATGAGGGAGCCAACACTTCTATTAATACATTACTTTTTGTAAAATTCCCTTACTGGGCCGACTTGTCCTTTTTCAATATAAAAATACATTTAATGTTTGTTTTACATCTGTAGGTCGGCTAGGCTAGTGAGGATGCCTCACATAGCTATAACAACAACATTGTCTCCTCTAGATGCCTTTCTGTTTGGATTGGTGCTTTTTTAGTCTCAGGGGGTGTCCCTAAATGGTGTATGCTGCCATCTAATCAATAAATCTGAACAAAGTCCATGACAATCAGTGCACAAAAGACTCCCTCTTGGGTTGTCTGTAAACAGTGAAGAGTGAGGGTAAGTTTCAAATAATAATTTTAAGTTGTTGGGATTGAATCCTCGAGATAGTTGTGACAACAAATTAACGAAAAATAATATGTGGTGAATGTGCACCTTATGTGAAGAAAATGCAAAGTAAGTGCACCATAGACTACCTTTACACTGCAAAAAATTAAACAATGACAGCCTATAGGTTCAAAGAGTTAGAACAAAGCATAATCGTACCAAATCACATATTACCTAAGAGATTTTATTCATCATATTGAGTCATAAGTGATAGGTTGGCATGGATCTCCTTGCTTGCAATGTAGGTGTTGGTCTAGAGTCCAAAGGATGTAAAAATGAAGAGTTGTCCATTGCTACCAAGTATATAGAGAAAATAATATCCAATCAGTTACCCCCCATTTGCATGGGTGTCGACATGTGAATTTTTTCACAATTTCAGTAGGCGTGACAGATTGGTGGAGTAATGGATGGCCTAGGTTTGTTTTTGCCTCATGTTGTGATGATGGTTCTACATGCTAGTAGTTATGGGATGCTTCTTTCCATGATGCCTTGCTAGATGTACTTGTTTGTCATTGCACTTGATCCAATGATGTCAAGCTTTCATTATTATTGATGCACATGTATGATCTTTAGAGAGAACGCCCTAGTTCACATTTGTTTCTCAAGTCCTAGGCATTATGTCAACTAATATAATAAGGGTCGAGGATAGATTGGATGGAGCATATAACTTCAGATCTTGGAAGCATAGGATACTTCTCATTCTAGAAGAGAATGTTCTCTTAGATTATGTCAAAGAAGATACCCCAAAACCAGAAGAAGAGGAGGCTAAAGCAAAGTACAAGAGGAATATGGTCAAAGCAAAAAGAATTCTATCTGATTCAATCAAGTACCACTTGGTCCCTCATGTGTCATAATTGAAGACTCCTAAGGAAATATTTGAGGCCTTGACTAATTATATGAAAGCAAGAATACTAGCAGAATGTTATTGTTAAGGCATCAATTAAGGAATGTGATGATGAACAAGTCAGAGGCTGTGTCCTACTTTACAAGGGTTTCTCAGATCAAGGACCAACTAGTAGCTATTGGAGATGATGTAGAAGAGAAAAAGCTCGTGTTGACAACATTGAATGGTTTTTCCTCTTCTTGGGATGTGTTTGTTCAAGGTATCTATGCAAGCAAAAAGCTACCAAAGTTTGATAAGCTATGGACAGATCACACTCAAGAAGAGGCAAGGTTGATCTCCAAGATGCAGAAAATGAATGATGAAGAAAATCAAGCACTTGCAGCTATTGAGTGACTCTTCTTCAGATCTGGTGGATCCCATGATGTACAGACAGATGATTGGATCCTTGATAACAACATATCGGATATATGCTTTGCAGTGAACACTTTGAGTCAGTACATGGTTGATACCAAACATGTACATTTGATAGCAGCAAGGCATGTGTTGAGGTACCTACATGGTACGATTGGATATGGACTAAGATATGTCTCGAACAGAGAAGTAAAGCTACAAGGATACATGGACTCTGACTAGGGTGAAGAGTGCAGTGGATGAGAAAGAGCACATTGGGGATGTTGCTCCAGTTTGAGATCAACTATGATATCCTGTTTTACTAGGAAAACAGTCGTCAGGGGCACTTAGTATGGTAGAGGTAGAGCATATTGCAGCCACTGGCCAGTATTGCAAGATGAAAAGCAGTAAGGCTTCAAAAGGTTCTTAATCAGTTATATTCGAGACATAGTGCAGAAAGGAGCAATGCAACTCCAGTACATATCCACGGATGAGCAGATTGCCAATATACTTATGAAGCCTCTGTCTAAAATAAAGTTTCAGTACTTCCGGGACAGGCTTGGTGTAGTACAGAATGATTTCGTTTGTTGAGAGGGAGTGCTGATGGTTCTCCATGGGAAGCAGTGGGTAGTCTTCCCCCCCCCCCCCCCACCAGTTAGTCATGTGGGATATGACTTAGGCATCTTCCCCATCAGTAAGCCATACAGTGGTACATGGCTCAGACACTGATTAGTCATGCAATGATACATGAATTAGACAACGATTAGTCATGCAGTGATACATGACTCACACATCAATTATTCATGCAATGATACATGACTTAGACATTAATGAGTCATGCAATAATACCTGACTTAGACACTGGTAAGTCATGTAGTGGTACATGACTTAGACACCAGTTAGTCATTGTACATGACTTAGACAACCAAGGGCTACAATATCTCATGTGGAGTGCACCCATATGGGTAGAGATATAGTCAAGACCTTAGATGACTATCAAACAATAATCAAGGTCTTCGAGACTATCATTGATTATCAGATACTCGAGTGAGTTATAGTCAGGATTGTTGGGGAACAGTCAAACCTCTTGGAGAGGTCAGATAGCCATATACTTGGCTAGTGGGGTACAGTGGGACAATGAAGAAGAGAGAAGCCACTTTGGAAATCGTCATGCCTTGGAGAACATCATGGAAGATGGAAAGCTCACAGAGAATTTCTCTAGATCGTAGAAGATTCCAGAAGCCAACAAGAAGAAGTTAACCAAAGGAAAAGAAAGAATAATATCAATCCCAAAGAACATTGAAGAAGATCTTCCAAAAGACAAGCAGTGTTTAAGATCGTATAAGAAGAATGCATTCCTCGCTAAGAGGGAGTGTTGATGTTTGTGTAGCATCGGAATATATTCTTAAGAAGTCCCAGAGAAGTGGAAAGAAATGAAGAGCACCACTAACCCAATGAAATGGGTAAATTGACCCTAGAAGGAAAAATGGCAAGTCGGATTGAAAGATAAATAAAAGATAAATTAAAGATTAAATAAAAGTCAAGCTGACCTAACTGTGGAAACCTCTAGCGAAAAGAAGAAAATAAGTAAAGAGTTTCCACACCTCATTTTGATATCAAGCAAGAATATCTCTCTCCTTCAAGTGATGTGCACTTCTCTAGGAGGACAAGTGAAGGACACAAGAAGCTCGATCTTTGGGGCTATTGTACTCTCTCTCTCTCTCTTTGGCCACACCTATTCAGAGGTCATTCTATATCTTTCTTGTATATCATTATTATGTTTTTGTAATTAGTGCGTGGCACTAGATTTGACATTGTATCTTGTTTAAGAATCTTATTTAGAGAAGTTGCTAGGTTTTTCCCGTGAAAGGGTTTTCCCGAGGTAAACATTTTGTCTACTGTGGATGTGTTTCTTTTAGTGATCCTTTTATGCATGCAGTTTATGTTTATGTGATAGAAAAGTTATAAAAAGTTACAAACATCTAACTAATAAGTCATACAAATTTTTTAACTTCTTTAAAGCATCATAAGAAGGTTTAGTAGATATATGCTGACTCACCTCTTCACTTACTGTAGCAGTGATCAATGCATGTCTTCTTGTCTTTGCTCATCCAGATTGCAAGTTCTTTGTCTACAATAGGTTTTTTAAGGTGTTGTAGGTTAGCACCATCCAATTCATCAACAATCTCTTCTTCACAAATGCCATCCCATAGATTGTTGAAGATTAGAGTGTGTTTGATCTTCCCCGACCATTCTTGATAGTTCTCTTTTCCACTAAGCACCACTCTGACAATGAAGACAAGAGAATGCATCTTTGAACATAAAACACTTTGTAATAAACAAGCTCTGCAACATGCTTTGCAATACAACCTTCAAACTTGGTAGCATAGGTCGGTGCAATCTTAGTGAAAAGAGGAATACAATAGTTCTTTAATAGTCTTTACAATATAGTCTTTGTGATACATGTAATTAAAAAAGAAAAATACTCTTCAACTCACACCAACAATTAGGGCACCGGTAATTAAATAACAAAATGTTGTTATACCCACTAGTATGGAGAGGTTGTATATCTGAGATTATACATACGAGTAAACAACACGTAGATGCAAAGAATATGGTCCATGCCGAGGTAAATAGATGTGCTCATGTAGATGTATCCATCAAAGTCTTCTTGTCAATGGAGGTAACACAACAGATGTAATGGTGATTGGAGGTGAAATCATGCAGATGTAGGGGGTTTAGACATTGCACGTGACCATACAATGTATTACACTAGCTCCAACTATAGGTCACAGCTTGAACATTGCCCACTCAATTCCAACAACCCTCATGCAACAGCTTTAGTTGGATCATGGTAACACGTAGAGAGAAATTCTCTTACGTAGCTTTGAAGAGAGGGCTTCCGCGTAGTTCACATGACCTCCAATGTAGGTGACCTCTCGCACTAGCTTCTTCACATAGCTTCTTCATAGAGTCTCCCTTCAACACCCTAAGTTGAGATATCAATGTTCACTCCTTAGAGGTAGATGGGATGTTTGCAATTTGCTCATGCAGAGATGGAGTCTCATGTGGATTGCAGAGGGAATGGAGTTTCACGCAGAGATGGAGGGAAAGAATGCTGACACAGGTCTCACGCAAAGATGGAGGGAAAGAAATCCCACATAGGTCTCACACAGAGATGGAGGGAACTAATGCCCACACAGGTCTCACATAGAGAGGAATGGAGTCTCACGTAGAGATGGAGGGAGATGAGAGTAATGTACAATTAGCAGTGGAGGCAGTACACCAAGGAGGACATAACTGGCAGACCAGGCACTCAGGGAGTTAGAAAGGCCAAGGCTTTGATACCACTGACAGGCCTAGAATAACTCCAAGGTTGATGATTTGCATTAACACAAATAATATATAAATATACAAAGTAGTGACCTTGGATTTCATCTTCCAAAGGTATGTTACGTCTCTTCATATTTCTTATGTCTCTTTAGATATTTACAATATCTACAATAAACCACAATCTTGTAGGATTAGGTATCCAACAAAACCATTAACATAAAGGCTATTAAGTGCACTTTTCTAACTCACTAATTAAATTATCCCAATAACCTTAGAATTACCATGGTGTAGCTATAATTGATTTAGATTTTCATGTTACACCCCTAAGACTAAGTGAAATTTCTATGTTTTTAAGTAAGGTGAGGGTGATGAAGTGAATGTGGTATTAGGAGAAGGGTGTTCACGAATTGACTAAGCCGAACAAAAGTTCGCTCACACAAAGATTATTAAAATAATAGGAATATCGAATAAGCCATAATAAATAATGAGTAAAATATATGAATATGAGATGATGAATTACAATATACAAATGCCCGAATATATATTCCTAAAAAGGCACATAAAATACTCTTCCGAAGAGTCACAACTATTAACAATTATTATTATGTTTATTTATTAATAATTATAATGCTTATTTATTTATTTATTCATATATCTATATTCGTAACATTGCCTTCCTCTTCAAAAATGCTTTGTCCTCGAAGCATATTGATGAAGAAGACTTACGTCGTGTACTTGTAATGTTGTCACATCTTTCTTTGTTGTGTCATAGTTGATGAAACATGCCGATATGAACTTCTAACTTCTAAGTGTTGAACACAACTTTCGAAATGTGGACAGATCGATCCATCCTAATTCAATCCTCTGCAGAACGTTGTATTGCCCTGATGAAGTGTCGTCATAAGACTTGATTGCGTTGGTATCAATAACTTTCGTTAGTTGTTTTTGACTTTTAGGATATCTACTTTTATGATTTGGATGTCGATAGGGAATTTTTATAACATTATTTTCCTTGATCATGTTTGTAGTGTCTTCTTGTTTTAACTTCCGTGTATGCTTTTCTTCAACTGAGTTGACATCCCGAGTGGTGATCTTAACTGGATCTATGGGTGTGCCTTTTTCCATAACTTGTACTTTTATTCTTGACGATTTTGAAGTCTCGTTTTCGATTTTCTCTAATTTGTCTTCTAACAGCTTGTTATCATCTTGAATCTTCTTAAACTTTTCTTCTTGTGGATTTTCGTCATCCTTGAACTTTTAAGTTGTTCCTTTAGATCTTGATTATAACTCTTAAGGTGGCGATTTTCTTTTTCTTTTTTTCAACACTTTCCCTTCAATATCTTCATTAGCTTGCTTTGTTTTTCGATTAGTTTTTAACTTCCTTATTTTCGTAACTATCATCTTATTATGGTTTCTTAGCCGGAAGATTTTTTCAGTATTCCTTGATAATGTTTTATTGATCTTTGTAATCTCCAACTTGTGCACCCTTTTAATTTCGTCTTTTGTTGTTCGAGCTCTTTTATCTGTTGTTGACGTTGACAACCCTCTGATTCTTGGCATCTTAATTTTTCCTGGGTTTGCACAACTTCTTTATTCTTGCCGTTCAGGAGTGCGTTCAAGCGCATCACTTCTTCTTCTGCTTTACTGTCATCATCTTTTCTTTTGATATCTGGGATTTGTGATTTTTGATTGAGATGCTTTTCATTCCTTAATTCTTCAATCTGTGCATACAAATTTTCCGTGTGCTTTCCCTGGTTGCCATAAGCCTTGTCATTGAATTCCTTTTGAATTTTTTGTAAATCAATTATCGTTTGTAATCTTTTGTTTTCCTTTTGATAACGCACCAATTCATCTTCTAGTTTTTTTATTTGTAGATATGAATTGTATTCCATAATTGGCAATTACGACTCTTATTCAATTTCGACAATAAATAGACACAAAAATGCAAGAACCCTCAATGTGGTTCCTTTTGTACCTAGTGTCAAGCACTCTATATGCAGATAAATTGTTACCAATACACACAGAGCATATGAAATTTATTGTCAACCCGAGAAAGTCTTTTTATTTCAAAGGATAAGTGCACAATCTATGCTTAAACACCAAACCATTAGAAGTAAATACTTTTATCTTCTATCATCCATGTTCATCCCAAAAATCTATGCAATCCCAATTGCCTTCTAACTGCTACACTTCAATTCCTTTCTATCATGCATCAATAAGAAATGGTATCAGATCTAATCAACAATTGCAGGAAAGAAATCTCATTCGTATTCTAGAACAATCACTTGTCTGATCTAATCACTCTGGAAATCATAAGGCATAAACTGAACATTAATCTAGAAATCCAATTGCAAAAGATTGAGTCAACTATTCTAAGAAATTGAATTGCAGAATGGAAATCAATGATCATAATAGAAAAGATAAATTGCCAGGACTCACAGGATCACGACTTAACTGTAAGATGAACATGGCTGTGTATAACTGCAATTGAAACGCATAAAGCAACCCTTACTCAGTCGACTGTTATTCTACACCATTCACCAATCTCACAGAAATATAATCTTTAACCAAACTGAAAATCCACACAATAACTACTACTGCTGCGTACAGAAGGAATATCTTGAACAAAGCATCACACAACAATAAATTAAAGAATCCTAATTTAACTCAGCAATCTCTGTGGAAGACGGGCCCAACCTTCACACAGAGACGCTGATTGAACAACACGAACTCCTTTAGCTCAGAAGTAACCCCTTATATTAACAGAAGAATGATTACACAGTTTTGCTCGGCTGCTAATACAATGAATTAATTGTCTGCTGTTCAACCCCTGGGTCGAGGCAACTCCCCATATTTATACATACAAATCATAACATCTAATCCTATAATCGGGCAGCCATGAAGATCTCTGATCTTCAGGCGCCCTAAATAACTAGCTGTTACAATACGTGGCAGAACAGAAACATCAAGATATGAGAAAGTTATCATTTGACCCAAGAGTGGCGATCCTTCCAGCTCACAGCTAGACTCGAGCAGCAACATACTCAAGATAGCGCATTCTGTTACAGCTGCCCTGTCACAGCTGTGCCTTAATTGATGATTCGATCCCCAAGGACCCCTTTTCAAGCAACGAACATCCCTTCATGACTTGTTCAGCCCCGTCTTCCTGCAGTCCATTTATCTCAACTACCTTCATAAATCATAACATGTTAGCACAATTGAGAGATACACAGCTTTAATTATCACTATCATGAGCATTAATAAGATAAAACAATGATTAGTCATACCTTGGTAATTTGGGGAAATAAAGTGAGGACAACAGGTCTAATTAGCATGATAAATGGTGTAAGACAGGGGCAGGAAAGATGATTGAAGATGATTAAAAAGGGCCAATTCTGGGCTCAACAACTAGGACCTTTCTGTACCTAGAATTAAGGATTTAATAACTTTGAATAACCCTTCAATAATATTTTACTTTTCAAAACTTTAATACCCTTCACTTGTCTTAATACCTTTTTAATAATTATTATTTTTCTTTGATTTAAACAAAACTCTTTTAAACTTGAAACCTTTATCTCACCTAATATAAAAAGTTTCACTTATAAACTTTTCAAACCTTCAACATATAAATGTAATTCGTTTTAACTTTACTAATAAAACAACTCCTTGTTATGATACTCGTCTCTTAATTTGGAAACCGTGAGCCTAAAAACCATGTGTGGTTTTATAAAACCAAGGGTTGGTTTTATAAAACCCTATACCATGCGTGTGTGTATAAAACCAAGGGTTGGATTTTTAAGACCTTATGTTGTGTTTTTTTTATATTTTTTTTCGTTTTTTTTTCTTCTTTCCCCTTTTTTTATTGGATCTTCTTCATTCTTCTCTTTCTTTTCAAACTTCTTCTTCTTCTTTTTATTTTTATTTTTCTTCATTAAAGATGACTAAAAGCCTAATGTGAGGTTAAAAACCTGAATCCCCAAGAAAACTTAGATAATTTGGCCACAAGCCCGAATCAGCTGCTCTGATACCAAATGAGCTGAACAAAAGTTCGCTCACACAATATTACCAAAATATTTGGAATATCGAATAAGCCATAATAAACAATGAGTAAAATATATGAATATGAGATGATGAATAACAATATACAAATGCTCGAATACATAATCCTAAAAGGGCACATAAAAGACTCTTCCGAAGAGTCACAACTATTAACAATTATTGTTAAGTTTATTTATTAATAATTATAATGCTTATTATTTATTTATTTATTCATATATTTATATTCGTAACATTGACCATCATAAGAATGTAACTAAGTGCTATGGCCTACCCCTTAGCTCTCAAGAGCCAACTGTAAATGAGTTTTCTTCCTCTTGTGTGCCTTAGAAGGGAATATTTTTCTTGAGTTACCCTTTCCTTGTGCCTCATTTTTGTGATTTTATTCTTTTTTATATTTCTTTTTATTGTAAATATTTTTATTATTTTCTAACCTTTCTTGGCTTAGTTCTTGTGCTTTAGATTTTGCTTTGATAACCTTGGACATAGGGAACCTAGATTTTGCAAGGGGACATTGCTCGTATATACGACATTTATCATTTTAGCTTCACTTCCCTTAGAGTACTTTGCTTAGGCATTCATACATGGGATTAGTATAAAGACCATGGCACATAACATATGGCAAGTCAGTTACGAATGGGAGAACATGATGGAAATGGGTGAAATAGCTGGTGAAATTTCTTGATATGAAAAATGGCTAGGTGAAATGTTATGAATGACATGGAATGAGGGTCCACACTTACATAGATCCCTAGGGGTACACTTTATTCATAAGTTACACACTTAGTCTAGGGAAGAATTATAGCCACACCATAATGCGTCCTTAGCTATGAGACACTCATCTAAGATACACAACTCATTATAGAGTAACACATAAGAGAGTATAAACCGTGAGTCAACTAGAGAGGATATGCCATAACACTGGTGCAAATTGCATGTCTCCATCAATCTTTGGCACATGGCACATATCATGGTGAACTAAGCAAGCTGAAAGTGTCTGTCAAATGTCCATGGGCAAACTTTAGATCTCATTTGTGGAATGCTGGATGTTAAGGAAGATCACATAGGAAATAACGATCAAGTCACCCCTACATGTTAGGGGGTGACATTCCCCTTTGATGGCACTTACCATGCTTACTAAAACTATAGCTCTTACCTCTATATTTTTGTTTTGGAGTACATGTTTTCGTATATGTTTTGACCATGGGCAAAATGCATATTATTAGGAAGTTTGCTGTGGATGATATGGTGCATGCTTGAATCATTGTACTTTTAGCATTATTGTTTTTTTTCGATAAAATGCTCACAAATTGCTCCAAGTATCACAAATAGGGAGTAGAGTAGAAATTTTTTGTATGCTTGAATCATTTACAAATTTTAAATTTATTACTTGATTCAATAGGTTTGGGCATTTTTACATAAACACTGTGTTTGCAGTAGTAATTGAATGAGGAATATAAATTTGCCTCCTATTATTGACACATGATTGGCAACTTTCCATTGTTCTTGCATCATAGAGGCTGCATATGAATTTCTCTTTCTTTTATTGTCATGTTGTGATATTATTATTGATGTTCAAATTTCGGAAGGGAAATGTGACCAATGTGCTTTTGAAGAACTTTTGTTATTCATGGAGTCTGGAGCTAGCAACAGTTGTGTTTTTCATTTGCTTGTTAGGATTCTTATTATTTGAATTCCATATTTGTTAAGATTTGATTAGAGTTATTTCACACTGCCCTTTGATTTGAATTGAATATTATCAGCATGGATACATCTTAACCCTGAATCTATTGAGCACCAAGAGGGATACAATATAAACTGATGCACAAACTTCTCAGTGCTTAAAACTTTGTTGTTACGATAGATCTATGATGGTTTATTTTATTATTATTGTCAGATTTTTAATGGTCTCTTTTTTATTATGGTTCCTGCCTTTTTTATATTCTTTTTTATAAGTATGGTTGTTTTTTGTTTTTTTCCACTTTGATATTGCATACTTCAACCTTTCTTTCATGCATACTGGGATGTAAAGTGCACCTCATTTCTCTTAGTGCAATACTATTTCTTTCCTCAATGTGCTCCTCTCCCATCAGTGAGAAAGGTTGTTGCATGTGAAACACCTTTTGCATTTCAATATATACCATGTAAAACATTTGAAATATTTTTGTGGGCAGATAGCTTGCAATGTTGTTCCATTTATGGATTCTTGACTGCATATATTTGTGCATATGTATTGAATATAATAATTTTGCAGTCATTTGACCAGCAGAAATTGGGTAGTTGGTATGCATTACTGGATAATAAGAAAACACAATGACATGGCTTGATTGAAAGATTGGACAAATTGTTATGGCTATTACAGGGTTTTAAAAGTTGTATTGCTAATATCGTTTTCAATTTACATTTCAGGATGCAGTGGATTGCCCAGAGTGGCTTGTTCCATTTCACACTTTCAAGGAATTAGCGAAAGAGGTTGGTTTTGGGTTTATTCATGTAGCTACACTCTCATGCACGTTTATTTTGGTAGATATATCGCCACATTAATTAAAATCTGTTTATATGTTATATAAATCTATCTCTTATTGTGTTTTTTAAATATTTCTTCATGTTTTTGAGGGAACATAATGATCCAATGTTTAGCTTAGTTTTGCTATAGATAAATAACTTGGATTGTCAGATCTAATTAGATAGATAGAAGCTTGACACATTGGCAGATAAGGTGTCAAGTGGGCAGATGAAGCGATAGGTCACCTGTGAGCTATAAAAACAGTTGTACCTCTCTTTTGTGGAATTCAATTTTCTTTCTAATACAAATTTTTAGCTGTTTGCTCTTCCTTTATTCTTCCATTTTGACATGGTATCAGAGCTGGTTCGTCCTGTTAGAAAATTGTTTTGGACATTATTAATTAATGTGTGATTAACATGCTAAACCTAAGCATTAATAATCATTACATAGAAACAATAAATAACCCATTACACCCACACATCATATCATTAGATTAACAAAAGTATTTGGTGGGTGCCTTGTACCTAAATTATCAATATAGCTATATAGACTTGTGTTAAAGTTAGTGCAGCTGCGAGACCCATTCTCAGAGAGGATGGTACCCTAGACAGTTAACTAGGGTTCCTGCTCAAGTTAACCAGGAAGAGTAAAGAGTAAGTCCCTAGAAGGTACCCTAGGGCCCCCAGCTGTCTCCTGGGGTTCTTGGTCGGTGACCAAGCAAGTTGATACCATGGCAAAGTCCCTAGCATGTGGCTAGGGCCCCTACTTGTCTCTAGGGTATTCTGGTCTGGGACCAGACAGTTTCTTGGTCACAAGGACCAAGCAGGTCCTATAGGTTGAGACAGAGACCTCCTAGTCTGGGACCAGGCAGATTCTTGGTCACGAGGACCAAGTGGTTTTTGCAGTGACATACCTAGTCAGTTAACCAGGTGGATCTTGGTTAGTGGGCCAAGATGATGATGTGTGATGTCCTCTACTCCTAGGTCTTTGAGATGGTTGAGCTAGATGGTCTTCTTAAGGGACTGGCCACTCCTCGATGGAGCCACTATCATTTGACTTGAGGGGCAATCTAGAGGACCACATGATCACATCATCCAGTGTGGACCCTTCCTTATACAGTGATGATCAACTTTCAGGTTATTTGGAACATTTGTACATTTGAAAGAGAGATAACTGGTTGTACCTTCTCTACCTTGGTTGATTTACTTTTGGTCCTTACACCTTGTTGATTATTGGTCTTGTGGTACCTTGTCTTTGACTTGTGGTTAATAGGGTCATTTACCCACCTTGAGTTATCTTTTGATTTGTACCACCTTTAATGTTTTTGGTCTTATGGGTACTATCGTTGTTTGTCCACGTTTGAGGTACACCCTTTGGTCCTAGGGCTTATGGGTCAATATACCCACTCTTGTTTTTATGGTTTTGACTTATACCATATTGATTGGTCATAGTACCCTCACCTATTTAATTGTATGACCCTAGTACCCACCTAAGACACTCTACTTTATTTTATGTTATTAAATGTGACTTTATTGTTTTGACCATAATGTGTTGGTACCCACCCAAGTTACTTTACTTATATTTTATATATTTTGTGATTTCTATTTTTGAGGTACCCTCCTAATTATGTGGAACCCTAGCCTATTTTAATAGATTATTTAATAATCCTTCTAGAAGGTTTATTATCCTATATATAGAGATCTTGGTTCCTCATTTATCCATCATCCAACACTTTATTTCAGCTCTGCCTGCTTGACGTCAAGTCTCCTTGAAGATTGTTCTGCTGTTTGGTGAAGTCGCCCACCTGCTAGATATCTCGCATGTCACAAAACTGATGTTAGGGTTAACCTGATGACTTTATGCTGTTGCTGCTGCCCTAGCCATGACCTATTAGAGGAAGGCCATGGGCTTAACTGAACCCTGTTTCAATTCGCACTGCTCAGATCTGTTTGTTGAGAGGTTTGGTCTGTTGCTGAAGAGACCCGATCTACTTGTTGCATGCTTGTTTGAGGTTTGATCCTTTGTTTAGAGGCCCGATCTGCCTGTAGTGTTGTTGAAGAGGTCCTATCCACTTGTTTGGGGAGGCCGAGACCCTAGATCTGCTTGTTTTGCTCTGATCTACTTGATTAAAGGAGTTTGTGACCCTAGATCTGTTTTTTGGGTGTCTCTTAGTGGAAGCCGTGAGGTCCTAAGGTCTACTGGTGGCTCACTTGTGTAGCCCGTGAGGCCTTAAGGTCTGATCTAACGCTACTGTGGATTCAAATGTGGAAACCGTGACTCCCTTTGGCATTTATCTACTTATCCATAACTCATATGTGAGGACCAAGATTTTTGTGTTGAGTTGTACTTGTGGTCAGATCTGCTTATCTAATCACTTGTGAGTCACTTGATCTCTTGTGCTGTGACTTGTCTATTGACCATACTGATATTTTGATCTATGTGTTAAGACATTATTAGGGTCTAATCCCCGAGTGAAAGTTTGACTGTGATCTACTTACTTGAAGCTTTATTTTGTTGCTTGAGATTCATACCTATTGTACTAATTTTTTACTGTTCTTGATTTACTATACCACAACCCTCTCTCTCTCTCTCTCTGGTTTGTACTAATCCTCTAGTAGTGTCATTTGGTTCCTAGTGATTGACTGGCCTCTGAGAGGCACAATCCTTTTCTGAAAGTAAAATTTTCTAAGTATAAAACAGGAAGGGTTCCATGCTCCAGGTAAGTACCCTAAACTTGTCTTATTTATTTTCTGTTAATAAGCATTGTGTATGTTATACTACTGTTAGTGATTACATGTTACTGAAGATTACTTTAACATGGTGACCATTTGGTAGTTTTAAAGATGAAAAGTTGAAAGAGATGAAAATTATGCTTCAGTTCTATTTACTGTTGCAGTATTTCGTTTCAGTATTAGTTTGTTAAAAGTAATTTTTGCATTAAAGTACATTGATTTTTTTATTCTTCTGCATCAAACCCTAACCCTAACCAAAATTTAACATGGCATCAGAGCTTAGGTCTTTTAGCTAACTTTGTTTTGCAGGCTAAGAAAATCTACATAGACCCTAAGGTAAGGGTTTGTGCCCTAATCAACTTGACTACAGGTTTACAGGTGTACTTGGCAAGTTGATTTAAGGGTTTGAGATGGCTTCTAACTCGATGAAAGCAGAAGATAGGCTTGGAAGGGCCTCAAAATTTAATGCATGGAAGGCTAGGGTCTTGAATATTTTGGAGGAGAATGACTTGGATGAATTGGTTACTAGGGTTGTGGAAGAGCCCATAACAACCCAAGGAAGAACAACATTCAAGAAGAAGCAAGCTAAAGCGAAGAGGGTCATCTTTGACTCAGTTAAAGATAATTTGATGCCCGTGATAGCTCCTCTAAGGATAGCTAGGAAATGCTTTGATGCCCTAGCAAATCTCTCTGAGAAGAAGGCACCTACTCAAAAGTGGGTCTTGAAGAAGCATCTTCGTTCATTGAAGATGGAGGAGAAGGAATCAGTTGCTTCCTTCTTCTCAAAGATTGCTCAGACAAAAGATCAACTCATGGCAATTGGGGTTGAAGTAGATGATGACGACCTTGTGCAAACAACAGTAGATGGTCTTCCTACATCTTGGGAGACATTTCTTGCTGCAGTGAATGGAAGATAAAGACAACCAAGATTTGATAGGTTGTGGCATGATTGCCTAGAAGAAGAAGGCATAATCTAGAGTAGATCTAGGCCTCCAGCTAAAAAGAATCATGCTCTTGCTGCCAAGGCAAAGAAAGGAAGAAGCCTCCCTCAGTTCCACAACAAAGGTAAGGGAACTCAAGGTAAGTACTTTCATAAGTCAAAAGTAAGATGTTACAACTGTAGCAAGCTTGGTCATTATGCAAAAGATTGTAGAAATCCTCCTAACAGAAAATGGCATAAAGGGAAGTATCATGCTTCAGCTGCTACAGAAGAAGAAGAACCTCAGCAAAAGAAATCTAAGGCTGAGATCAAAGAAAAAGATCAAAGAGAGTTCATCTTGGTTTCAACACTTTCAGGATCCATGGTGGATTGATAGTGGGGCCACCAAGCATATGACTGGATACAAAAGGGCTCTTGTGGGTTACAAGGCCAAGAAGTTCAATGTGAAAGTGGAGATGGGAAATAGAAGTACCTTTGAAATTAAAGGAGTTGGTGCAACTACCTTAAAGCTTGATTTAGGTACGTTAATTCATGTTGAGGAAATTTTATATGTTCCTGTTTTAAAGAAGAATGTTCTTTCAGTGGCAATTTTAGAAGACAAGGGGTTCTCTGTAGCCTTCTCAGGAGGAAAGGCACTAGTGTGGACTAAAGGTGGAAATATGAGCTCAGCGATTGAGATTGGTGTCCGTGAGGGTGACCTTTATAAGGTCTCAGGACATGTTGTTAAAGATCTAATGAATAACCCTTGTCAAGTTTTAGAGATCAAGAGCGAGACTTCAGTGCTCTTCATTCCCAAGCAGAATGGGATTGCATAAAAGAAAAGTGGAGATGTGATCTTCCATCGTTCCAAGGAGTCATCCAATGACTCAGATATGGAATCTTATGAGACATCTCATTCAAAGAAGCAGAGGGAGAAGGCCACGAAGCCTTCAACTGATCTCATTGTGGAGCCTATTGAGAGGTTCCAAGGGTGCTCCAGTGGGAGCCATGTCACTGATTCAGGATCATCCACTGATGTGGAGATAGCCAAACTTCAGGCTTGGAAAGATACTATGAAAGAGGATATCCAGCTGATAATGGATAATGATATTTGGAAAGTGATTCTCAGACAACAAGGGGAGTCAGTTGTAACTTCCAAGCGGATCTATAAGATCAAGGTACGTGCTGACATTCAAAGCTCTTTGAAGCTCTCGAAAAATCCTGTATGCTATGGCAGGTTGAATCAGATAAGGACATGGTGCAGTTGTCAGCAGATGTGTTGACTAAGCCTCTATCTTCGACAAGCTTAGTTTTGTTGAGAATGCCTCTCTTGCTGAGAGGGAGTGTTAAAGTTAGTGCAGCTGCGAAACCCATTCTTAGAGAGGATGGTACCCTAGTCAGTTAACTAGGGTTCCTGGTCAAGTTAACCAGGTAGAGTAAAGACTAAGACCCTATAAGGTACCCCCCTAGGGCCCCCAGCTGTCTCTTGGGGTTCTTGGTCGGGGACCAAGCAGGTTGATGCCATGGCAAAGTCCCTAGCATGTGGCTAGGCCCCCTACTTGTCTCTAGGGTATTCTGGTCGGGGACTAGACAACTTCTTGGTCACGAGGACCAAGCAGGTCCTGTAGGTTGAGACAGAGACCTTCTAGTTTGGGACCAGGCAGATTCTTGGTCACGAGGACCAAGTAGTTCCTGCAGTGACATACCTAGTCAGTTAACCAGGTGGATCTTGGTCAGTGGACCAAGATGATGATGTGTGATGTCCTCTACTCCTAGGTCTTTGAGATGGTTGAGCTAGATGGTCTTCGAGATGGTTGAGCTAGATGGTCTTCGAGATGGTTGAGCTAGATGGTCTTCTCAAGGGACTGGCCACCCCTCGATGGAGCCACTAGCATTTGACCCAAGGAGCAATCTAGAGGACCACATGATCACATCATCCAGCGTGGACCCTTCCTTATATAGTGATGATGAACTTTCAGGTTATTTGGAACATTTGTACATTTGAGAGAGAGATGACTGGTTGTACCTTCTCCACCTTGGTTGATTTACTTTTGGTCCTTACACCTTGTTGATTATTGGTCTTGTGGTACCGTGTCTTTGACTTGTGGTTAATAGGGTCATTTACCCACCTTGAGTTATCTTTTGATTTGTACCACCTTTAATGTTTTTGGTCTTATGGGTACTGTTATCACACAACTTGTAGTTGTCCCTAATGGTATCCCATCCGGGATGGTAGAGGAGATGGACAACTAAAGAGGTGACCCAAGAGATGCCACAGTTCCCAATGCAAGCTGGGAGTCACGACAACCGAGGCACTCTTCGCTTTAGATCTAGATAGGATAAGATCAAGGGGGAGACCCTATAGCTAATCGACAGAAGACTAACCAAAGCAATGGTTCCTAGGGAAGTGTGGAAGATGAGTTACGGAAAGCAATGCAAGCTTAGGTGGACCCAAGGGTTTAAGTATGTGGTTGAAGAGGCTTAAGGAGTGACAATTGCTTCAACCAATATGTGAGTTGGGTCACCTAGGGGAATCAAAAAGATAGATCTAGTACCATGAAATACACAAGTGGGACCCACTTCCTTAAAATAGGGAAAATGGTCCAAGATGAGTCCACTTGGTCAAAATTAATGAGAGATGGTACTATAGAGACTCTATGACATGGATCTATGGAATGACAAAGATTTGAGAGCACCCAAGTGCGGGATCTAGGAAAAGACACAATCCCCAAGGAGTGGGAATTGCCCCAAGGAAGACTAGTGCCTTAGATCAAGGGCCAAATGGAGTCGGATGTCCACCAAAATGTAGATCGGGGTAGTCAAGGTGCAAAACAAGGTGGGTTTTGAAGATCAAGAACATCCAATGGCTAGATCTCAGTAGATCTGAGATTCAAAATGCATCACTCAATGACCCAAGTGGGGCACAACCCTCAAAATGAGGAATGCGGCCCACAAGGCAAAAATCAAAGAAGTGAAGCACTAGGGGTAGGTTATCAAGTGAGAGGATTGCAAATCAAGTGGGATCTCACCTACCCATGTGATGGAACTAGCTTAACTCACCTACCCAAGGAGGGCGACCTCACTCAAGGAAAAGGCTAAGTGCTTTGGGAGAAGGGTCAAATGAAGTCCAAATGCCACCAAACTATAGATCCGAATTGCCGTGGATACTATAGAGGTGGGTTCTTTTTATTATACCCAAAGCCAAGCTAGATCCTAGTAGATCTAGAAAAAAGTGAAAAATGAGGGTTTTAATCAATGAGGGTTTTTAGATCTAAGAGAATAGATGGATAAGATAGAAGAATTTCATACCTCTTGGAACATACCTGGAAGACGAAGATGGAAGAGGCTTGTGACGAGGATTACTTCCCACAAAGATCAAATGCCAAACTTGGATGAGCCCTTCTTGCCAATATTTTTCCTCCTTCAACCAAATCGATTTCCCTATTCCTGTCAATCAAGGACACAAAGATCAATCAATAAATCAAGAATGGAAAGAGATGCAAACAAAGAGATGATAAACATGAATTGTTGGTACAAAGACAAAACAACTCCCTGTCAACCAAAACGTCCTCTTGAAGCTTGAAGGGTAGGCCTCCCCACCAATTCGCACCCCTCAAAGTCGCCTTCTTTGCCTGCAAAACAATGTTAGTTGAAGATAAAATCAAGATGGCCACCAATGTTTGCCAGTGCAGAGGAAGAAGCATTTACAATCACCACAAGCATTCCAACTTCAAGATCCAAGATGCCCAGAAAGTATTTTTATTCCAATAGCCAAGAGCCAAAAATCTCTAGATGATTTTTACAATGAGGGGGTCTCCTCCTTATATAGGATAATAAAGACCAAAACCCTAGATCTCAAAACCACTTTATGAAATGAGTGGTTGAGATTAAAAGATCTCACAACATAATCAATGGCTAAGATGAGCCATAACATAATATCACATGGATCACTAAAAATAGAGGTGACGTCATAGCTAAAAGAGACAAAGTGAGGGTGACGTCATCCTCTAGAGGGGGCAAAAGTAGATGGGCCCACCTCATATGACATGGACATGACTCATAAAGCTCATGGTGGGGCTAGGAGGCATCAATCCTTGCTAGCTCATCTCCATGGCACAATAATATAAAATAATATGTCCAAAATAATACAAATGATCAAATCTGTCCTCAAAATCTGTGAGAGACATGCAGTAAAAGGCCTCCTGTGGCCTCTGTGGACCCCACTGACTGATGAAAACTGGCTGGAAGATAGGGGGTTCACCCTGGAAGACCTCTCTAAAGACCAAGTGCCAAAACCTTGCCTCAATTGCCCAAATCAAATTCCTCAGTGATCCTTTTATTCGATTTTTAATCTGCCTCTATAACTGTGAAGCTGCTGAAACTGCCACCTAGGGCACCTGCGTTGTCAAACTGAGCCCACCAGGCTCTCCAAAAGGGGAGTAAAATGGTAATATCAAGTGGCTAGACCACCCCCTCCTCATACAATGCCCTAGGTGAAATGGCCTCTCATGGCCCCTGCTGGTCAGGCTGGGAAAACAACCCCAAATCTGGTCAACAAGTGGAAAACTGCATCTATCACTGTCAGAAGTGCCCGGAATTGAATGATAAGTGTCTCAGTGGATCCAGAAGACCCAAAAATACTAAGAATGTGTACTCATACACCATGGGTTGCGTTGATGGGCTAACTGTAGGGTCCATCATATATGGACAGTGCATAATCTGATGATTTGAAATAACAATAAGACCTGCTGAACTACATCAATCACCATCTGAACCATATGTCCATCATATAGCATCATCATCAAGAGTATGTGGGACCATCAATTATCATCAATAAGCATACATGGCCCACATCATCACGGATCCCAAGAAATGACCATAGTCCAACTAGGTTTGACTAGGTCAATATACAGCCAAGGATAAATCATATCAATAGACTAAGACATGTTCCTCTAATCATACTCATAGCTTAACTTAAAGTATAAACATTATTTAGTGGCACTAATCATGTTTGCATATTCCATTGTTATTTATAATTACTTGCACAATAGCTTAAATGACAAACTCATCCATTGGACATGGTCTAACTGCTAGCTAAGGATGAAGGCTAGGAACAAGGCTGGGCAAAGGGGTGACTTGTCTAAACTCAACTAAAAGACACTTTGGACTGGGAGAGGGGGAAGCTACATTCAGTGCTGGACAAATAACACGGGGAAGGGCTGTGCCTCACAAATGGGTAAGTTGTTTAGAGAGTGCTTATTCAACTTAGGCATCATGTCTACATGAAGTTGATCCAGGTTCATTAGGATCATTCAATTTCATTTCATGGCCTTTTTGGCCTACATAACCCTTCGGATCTCAGGTGCGCTAAAAAGCACAACTAATTGCAACTTGCATCTAGGGCATGTTTATATATATATAAGGTCAGCAATCGTTTAGATATAGAATTTAAGAACCATTGCTTTTTGGACCTTTCTTATACTCTTCGAGGAGTATTTTTAGCATTTCATTGCTCTTGCCCTTTACTCACGTGTGTTCAAAAACACATTCTAGAGTTTATAGTTTCCATGGGCGAATTTACATAAGTTTTCATAAGTAGTACATGAGCTTTCAGTTTTAGCCAACAGCATCTCAAGTGACTAGGGGGAGTTCGTGCCAGTGCCAAACATCGGGACAACCGACCATAATGATTTAGGCCTACAATCCAACTCACCAAGGGCAAGTTCTGTCACCAACTCAGAGCCGAGACACTAAACAAACATGGATGCGATCCAAACACAGAGGTAGTAAAAAGGGAAGTCCTCAATATCAGAAAGTCAAGAAAGAAAAGTCAAGGGTAAAGCCAATATAGGAAGGTCATGAATGGATGGAGTCAAGTGAGAATGGTGCCTAAGCTAGCAGACAGGTAATGTCAAGAAAGACCATATCTATGCAAGGTAGTAAACCAGTGAGTTTTGTCAGGAAACCTAAATGTGCAAGCAATATGTCCATTTTATAATTCATTCTCATTTTACAAAGTTTGCCACATCATGAATCATATACCAAGCTAATGCTGTGAACATGACTAAGCAACAAGATAATAATCCATAATCAATGATCAGAAATCCACAGGTCATATCACATCATCATAATAATCATCATAAACCATCTGAAACACTGCTGCAATAACATCTCTAGGCACTGAACTGAAACTGTATGGAATAAAGGGTCACATCGGTCATCATATCTGAACTCTCAAGGCTCAGCCTTGACACAAGGTCTAACATAAGTCTGATAAAATACATTGCTCTGATGATGAGTGATTTCAAAATATAAACTCATCATAGGCAAGCTCTGAATAATCCAAGCTCTGAAATGTGCAGATATCTGCTAAGCAAGAATAGTAGCCCTGCTACTATGGTGTGATAACAGGTACTATGGTTGGTTGTCCATGTTTGAGGTACACCCTTTGGTCCTAGGGGTTATGGGTCAATATTCACACTCTTGTTTTTATGGTTTTGACTTGTACCATATTGATTGGTCATAGCAATGTTTTAAAAACCGGAACCGGGAATCAAACCGGTCAGGGGTCAACTCGGACCGGAACCGGAACCGGTAATGAACCGGAGCGGTTTGATTTCAATGAACCAGACTATTAAAAAATACAAAAAAATTACAATTTTAATCATAAAAAATATATTTAACATTCCAAGCTATATTTCAATCATAGCAGTGCATTCTACAAGCTGTTTACTGTGTCAGCGTGTTTGACTAATGGTCAAGACTGTTGTGAAATGCTGGTTTTTTACAGTGGCACATAAATGATATATAGTGAAAATAAGCCCACACTTTAATAGTGATATATGACTGGCATAATTGGAATACAAACTGGTAATACTTTCTGATTGAACATAATACTATTTTATACTAATTGTGGTCTGCTGTTCGTATTCTTTATTTGCTAGTAAAAGTGTTGGATTTTTGTGCTGCTCACTGTTGTACGGTTGCATTCATCATTCAAAATTGGAAGCACTATTTGAAGGCTGATATTATCTGATTATTATTGCTGTAAACTGTCTGCTAACCTATGTAAACTACTGTTGTAATTGGGTGAGGTTTTAAATGATACATGCTACACGTTTCTTGTGTTAAGTGCTGATTACCTTGCACTATTTCAAATTCTGAAAGGAAGTGACTTGACATAATATGGGGGTGGTCAAAGTCTGTTGCTGATTTACAATCCTTGTTTTTTAGCTGGCCGGCCGGGTTATTATGGAACCGGCCGGTTAGGTCCGGTTAGGGCCGGTTTGGTAATGAACCGGCCGGTTCAGGACCGGTTTGGTAATGAACCGGCCGGTTCAAGACCAGTTCATTACCAAACCGGACCCCGGTCTGAGTTGACCACCGGTTTGGTGTTTCATTTCCCTTGGCCGGTCAAACCGGCCGGTTCGAACCGGACCGGTTTTCAAAACATTGTGTCATAGTACCCTCACCTATTTAATTGTATGACCCTAGTACCCACCTAAGACACTCTACTTTATTTTATGTTTTTAAATGTGACTCTATTGTTTTGACCATAATGTGTTGGTACCCACCCAAGTCACTTTACTTATATTTTATATCTTTTGTGATTTCTATTTTTGAGGTGCCCTCCTAATTATGTGGAACCCTAACCTATTTTAAAAGATTATTTAATAATCCTTCTAGAAGGTTTATTATCCTATATATAGAGATCTTGGTTCCTCATTTATCCATCATCCAACACTTTATTTCAGCTGTGCTTGCTTGACGTAAAGTCTTCTTGAAGATTGTTCTGCTGTTTGGTGAAGCCTCCCACCTGCTGGATATCTTGCATGTCACAAAACTGATGTTAGGGTTAACCTGAAGACTTTATGCTGTTGCTGCTGCCCTAGCTGTGACCTGTTAGAGGAAGGCCATGGGCTCAATTGAACCCTGTTTCAATTCGCACTGCTCAGATCTGTTTGTTGAGAGGTTTGGTCTGTTGCTGAAGAGACCCGATCTACCTGTTGCATGCTTGTTTGATGTTTGATCCTTTGTTTAGAGGACCGATTTGCCTATTGTGCTGTTGAAGAGGTCCGATCCACTTGTTTGGGGAGGCCGAGACTGAGACCCTAGATCTGCCTGTTGTGCTCCGATCTACTTGATTGAAGGAGTTTGTGACCCTAGATCTGTTTTCTGGGTGTCTCTTAGTGGAAGCCGTGAGGTCCTAGGGTCTGGTGGTGGCTCACTTGTGTAGGCCTTCAGGCCTTAAGGTCTGATCTAACACTGCTGTGTATTCAAATGTGGAAACTGTGAGTCCCTTTGGCATTGATCTACTTATCAACAACTCATATGTGAGGACCAATATTTTTGTGCTGAGTTGTACTTGTGGATAGATCTGCTTATCTGATCACCTGTGAGTCACTTGATCTCTTGTGCTGTGACTTGTCTATTGACCAGACTGATATTTTGATCTGTGCTAAGACATTATTAGGGTCTAATCCTTGAGTGAAAGTTTGACTGTGATCTGCTTGCTTGAAGCTTTATTTTGTTGCCTGAGCTTCAGACCTATTGTGCTGAGTTTTGACTGTCTTTGACTGTTCTTGATTGACTATACTACAACACTCTCTCTCTCTCTTTGGTTTGTACTAACCCTCTAGTAGGGTCATCTGGTTCCTAGTGATTGGCTGGCCTCTGAGAGGCACAGTCCTTTTCTGAAAGTAAAATTTTCTGTGTATAAAACATGAAGGGTTCCACGCTCCAGGTAAGTACCCTAAACTTGTCTTCTTTATTTTCTGTTAATAAGCACTGTGCAAGTTATACTACTGTTAGTGATTACATGTTACTGAAGATTACTTTAACACGGTGACCATTTGGTAGTGTTAAAGATGAAAAGTTGAAAGAGATGAAAATTATGCTTCAGTTCTATTTACTGTTGTACTATTTCGTTTCAGTATTAGTTTGTTAAAAGTAATTTTTGCATTAAAGTACATTGATTTTTTATTCTTCTGCATCAAACCCTAACCCTAACCAAAATTTAACAACTTGATGTTCGCATGATACCATACAATTGAGGCAAAGTTTCAAATATAATGTATAGGAGTGGGGTTTAGGTTAGTCGGCCCCAAACCCATAAAAGCGTGGGACCACAACTCCAACTACTAACCACCATTGTGGGCTCTAAGGCTAACCACCCAACAAAGATGAGTCATAAGTGACTTTAATGACCACTAGGGGAACACAAAGTTGAGCTTAACCACCATTACACTTAAATCTGGTAAAAACCCTCAAATTCTTCCAATCCCCACAAGTCCAACTACTAACCACCATTGTGGGCTCTAAGGCTAACCACTCAACAAAGATGAGTCATAATTGACTCTAATGACCGCTAGAGGAACACAAAGTTGAGCTTAACCACCATTACACTTAATTTTGGTTATAAAAACTCTCAAATTCTTCCATTCCCTTGAGCCGTTTCAATGCATTGCTGTAGCCATAAAGGCATCCAGAAAGAGGGGTTGAACGTGTGGCATTGGGATGTCATGACTCATGGGTACATATTACCAACTCAAGCCCAGCCCTATTTTTTTCTTGAGGCTCTGACAAAAACCATCTCCAAGACTGGGTGAAAGTCCTTGTAACCTTAATGCCACCCAGTTGAAGAGAAAAAAGTACGTGGCTCTTTTCTCGGGCTAAGCCCACATATTCTTCTTGAAAAGAGAAAAAAAATCTCAAATTTACTGCCAAAAATGGCTTTAAATATTCTTACAAAACCCACAAATATATCTAAAGAAAATAGCAGAAAACCGTCTTAAAAGCACTTGAATTTGTGGCAGAAAATGGTTCCAAATCTGCTTGCGCAAATCCTGAAATTTGCTGCAAAAGACTCTTAGCTGTGTCTTGATTGTTCCCTCTTTATAAGTGCAAACAACTGGTCTTTTGATGGGTGCTATTAACTGATATCTATGGATTAGAAGTGCATTATGGATTAGAAGTGTATTTTGAATAAGCGTGATCATGCATGTTTAATCTTGATAATCCATTCTTGTTCAAATACAAATAGAGCCGTGCATATGAAAGAGAGGATCCTATTCATTATATTGATCACTTTTTTAGTACTTTTGCACTTTAGAGTTTTGGGCTGTCGTCATTATGAATTTGTTTTAATTTTAGTTAACAAGTTACATTTTTACGAGTAATAATTTACAGATGTGCTGAACAGTTCTTCTAGACATTATATTGATATATTTGTTGTTGTTTTGTGTCTTTACAGTATGGGTTGGAACTTGTTCTTAAGAAGAATAACCATGAATTTGTGAACGAGTATATTAAAAAGCCAGAATTTGCAGAGTTGATGAGAAGATTGGGTGCTCTTGGAGATGGAAGTGGGGATGGAAGTGAGTATTATATCTTTGGTCTCTTTTGTTCCACTTTTAATTCTGTATTTGCTCTATTCTTTGCCATATTATTTTCCATGCTTTATTTCTATGGAGGTAATTATAGGGCATCTACATCAACATTGTTTTGTTGTATCATATTCATCTTTGTGAGTTACTCATTTCACATCTAATTTGTCTTCAAACTTGGGCATTATGTTGGACAGTACTTGAAGCTTCCATTCCTATTCTGATAGATCTGTTCGTAATGTAAAGTGTTTGCTTGAGAGTGAATTTTTTGTCAGTGCATGGCAGTCACATTGTTCTATTGACTCATGCTGAGAATAAAATTGTACATTATGTCCTCAAATAAGGAGGAATGTCTTGAAGGTGGCAAAACAAGTACTTGGGTAACAATGCCAACATAAAAGCAAAAAGGATTAAAAAAGGATTTCAACCTCCAGTCATTCTCTAAATTATCTGAAACAGAAGCAGAACTATCCAATCAATGTTGTATAAAGACCTCAAAATGTCTACTTTATTCCCCAAGCAATATAAATTCCATTTCCACATTGATCAGGATAGAAGCTTGATTTCCACATGTGAATTTTGATATAAACTTTCACATGCAGAGTGCTCCTGTGATATTATATATACTAATTAAATTTTCCAGCATTCTGGAAGAGAGGGATTTTGGATTGTCAAACCTGGATTAATTCCCTCCAGAAAAGGGAGTGCGGTTGATAATTTTGCAACCAACTCCGTTCATGGAGAGGAGGGAGCCAAATGGCCTGAGTTGTGTTTAGAAGCAGTCAAGCCCAAGTGACATGAGGAATGATAGCCCGAGGTAGAGGGTACCCTTGTCACCATCTGATTTCTTGCAAACCATTCATGGCCTTGTCATAGGGAATGTGTGATAGATCTGTTAAAAGATAAGTGGGGCAGATTGAGTGCCTGTTTTCTGCTCCATGCGATGTCCAGCAGAATGAACCCTGGCAAACTGCACTCAATGCATTGAGATGTATGCTTTCCTTGATCGCCATTTTTTAATGTGTAGTGAAGCTAAAGTGTCAAGGCTCAAGGAGAATGTAGGGGTGGCTTGGATCTGTAATATGAATTTTAGAAAGTGGCCACAAGGAAGGTCTTCTTGCATTGCATGTGTCCTTGCATGCAAGAAAGACTTAAATCAGGAAGCCAAATGTATTTGATGTCTTTTCCAAAGTTTAGACTTAGGAAAAGTACATTAAGTGATCTAATTATTAATTGAATTAATGGAGTCACTTTTATAAAGTGCAAGTGAAATAATTAAAGTGATGGCTAATCTAATCTTGGTCATTGAATTTCACTGGAGGATCTCATCCATAGATCCATAGTGAGATGTTAGGTTTTTTGCTTGGCCATTGAGTTAGAAAGAGGGTCGATTTGGTTGAGAGGACACAGCGACGGACATAGAAGTTTGAGAGAGAAGTTTGCGGAGAAGAAGATGGAGGAACAATCATTCAGAGATCGATAGAGTATTCAGGCAGAGAGAGGGCCGTACGATTTGCTAAGAGAGGGAGGCCGTACAGATCGAGCAGGGCCGTACAACAGATCGCAGAGGGGCCGCACGTGTGAGCCGAATCCATACGAAATTCATCCGTACAGCTGACGTGGAATCCGTACGAGCTGCAACAGGGCCGTACAGCTGCATGGGCAGGCCGTACAGGTCTGTGGGTTTTTTTCTCAGTGAGTTTCAGAGGTTCGATTTTTCCAGGTTGGCTAAATTAGTTTTCTGAATTGTATTTGCTTCATATCTTCATAATAAAATTTCATCTCAGACTGCTGCACCGCGGTTTTCCCATCTTGGGTTTTGTCCGGGGGTTTATACCCAAAAAGATTTGTGTTGTCTCCATTGATGTGATTGGTATTTCTTTTAGTATTTATTTTCCACTGCATAGTGAAGAAATCCATGTGTGGTTAATTGTGGCAATTGGGTTTAATTAAATTTAATCTGGCATACTTTAACTCTAGTTGGATTTTAAGAAAATTTACATGGTATCAGAGCTCTTCTGAGCAGATCTGGAAGAAAACAATAGTTGTTGGACAGATCAGGGGCATATCTATTCAAGGGTTTGCAGGTACACTTCATTATGGCCGTACAGTTGAGAGTTGAGGATAGACTCCAGGGGGCACAAAACTTTCCTACTTGGAAAGAGAGGATCACCAGGATCCTGGATGTTAGTGATGCAGAGGAGCACATTGACAGCCAAAAGGCTGCTCCCACAGATTCGGTAGAGTTAGCAAAATGGAAGAAGATAGATTCCAGAGCTATGTTGATCATCTTGGATGGGGTGAAGGACCACATAGTCCCTCACCTATCCGGGAAGAAGACCGCATTAGAGATGTGGAATGCTTTGGAAAGTCTTTACCAAAGCAAGAACGAAAACCGGAAGATGGTGTTGCAGGAGAGGTTGCACAGTACCAAGATGGCCAAGGGTGAAGGAGTGGTGCATTATCTCACAAGGCTCACACAGATCAGAGATGAGCTTGGAGTAGTTGGCTCTAAGACTGAGGATGAGGAGCTAGTTCTCATAGCCCTCAGTGGCTTTTCTAAGCCATGGGATGTCTTTGTTAAAGGCGTGGTGGCTAGGGAGAAGCTCCTTGGTTGGCAGAGATTGTGGGATGACTTTGTGCAGGAAGAGACCCGAATGGGTCAAGGATCAACTTCATCCAGCGGTGCTCCACAGATCGTGGATGAAGAGGCTCTAGCCCTAGCAAGCAAAGGTAAGGGGAAGGCAAAGAAGAAGAAGGGTGGTAAGAAGAACCTTGACATGTGAAAGGTCAAGTGTTTCGTATGCCACAAGCATGGACACTTTGCTTCCCGGTGCCCAGATAGGAAAAAGAAGAACAACACACAGATGGCAGGTTGAACAGAGGTGGATGACTTTAGCAAGAGTTTTGACGAGGACTTTTGCTTGATAGCTTGCATGGAAAGCTCCATCAGCAACAGCATCTGGTATGTGGACAGCGGTGCATCTTGTCACATGATAGGACATAGAGGGTTCTTCAAGAGCTTGCAGGAGGGTGGAGTAAATCTCCACATTGAGTTAGGAGATGATGCGCGGTATCAGGCGCAGGGTGTTGGTACTATTACGTTTCAGAGGGAATCTGGAAAGCCCATTAGTTTTGCTGATGTGTTATATGTCCCAGGGATGACAAAGAATCTCATATCAGTTTCCACGCTAGAAGACAAGGGTTTTCTAGTGACTTTCCGGGATAGGAAAGTATTCATCAGGCCACATGGGTCAGATCAGAGATTGGATAGGATGATTGGGGTCCAGAGTGGGAAGGTTTACAGACTACAATTCGAGTCTGCAAAGGCTCTGGTCAGTAGCAGCAGCAGTGATTGTGAGTTGTGGCATAGGAGGATGACATACTTACACGATGGAGCATTGAGGCATCCGAGACAGACAATCATTGAAGTTCCTTTAGTACCGAAGTTCAAAGACAAGTTGGGGTTGCTACCGAATCCCTTCCTCGTTGAGAGGGAGTGCTAGAAAGTGGCAACAAGGAAGGTCTTCTTGCATTGCATGTGTCCTTGCATGCAAGAAAGACTTAAATCAGGAAGCCAAATGTATTTGATGTCTTTTCCAAAGTTTAGACTTAGGAAAAATACATTAAGTGATCTATTTATTAATTGACTTATTGGAGTCACTTTTATAAAGTTAAAATGATGGCTAATCTAATCTTGGCCATTGAATCTCACCGGAGGATCTCATTCATAGATCCATAGTGAGATGTTAGGTTTTTCGCTTGGCCATTGAGTTAAAAGGAGGGTCGATTTGGTTGAGAGGACATAGAGACAGACAAAGAAGTTTGAGAGAGAAGTTTGTGGAGAAGAAGACGGAGGAGCAATCATTCAGAGATCGACAGAGTATTCAGGCAGAGAGAGGACTGCACAATTTGCTGAGAGAGGGAGGTCGTACAGCAGATCGCAGAGGGGCTACACGTGTGAGTCGAAGCCGTACGGAATCCGTCCGTACAACTGATGTGGAAGCCATACGGATTCCGTACGAGCTGCAGCAGGGCCGTACAGCTGCGTGGGCAGGTCGTACAGGTGTGTGGGTTTTTTTCTCAGTGAGTTTCAGAGGTTCGATTTTGCCAGGTTGGCTAAATCGATTTTCTGAATTGTATTTGCTTCATATCTTCATACCCAAAAAGATTTGTGTTGTCTCCATTGATGTGATTGGTATTTCTTTCAGTATTTATTTTCCACTGCATAGTGAAGAAATCCATGTGTGGTTAATTGTGGCAATTGGGTTTAATTAAAATTAATATGTGGCTTTTATCTCTAGGTGTCATAAGTTCAATGTTTACCTTGATTCCCCACCATGTCTACCTTAAGGTGTCTTATAAAGCTCTTGTAATGTATTGGCCATTGGAGTGGCACTACCTACTACCCAGACGTTAAGGAGAATGTAGGGATTGACTTGGGTCCATATCCACATGGTATTCCGCTCTAGGTGCCATAAGATTGATCCCTACCTAGTGGTGTCCCCACTGCCATCTTAAGGTTCCTGGTAGAGCCTGATGGAACGAAACATTGGTTATTGGTGTGAAACACCTTGCTCCATATCCTTAGTCCTAAGGTCATTGTGAAAGTGCTGTGAAACACCTCTCTCTGTGTTCTTTTAGTCCTAATCCCATTGGGTGTTGATTTTTGAGCAGCATCGAGAGCCATTCTTTGGGAGAATGGATTTAGTCTGGGACTGAGGCACTTGGTTTGTTACCAAGATGTTGACATAGGTCAACTTGATTCAACCTGGGGTTGAGGTACCTGGTTAGTTACAAGGGCATTGATATAGATCAACATGAGAAGTCCTAGTCTGGGTCTAGGCAGATGATGTGTGACGTACTCCTCTTCTTGGTCATTCGAGATGGTTGAGCTATGGGACCTCCTCAAGGGACTGGCCACCCCTAGTTGGAGTAACTAGCATATGACCTTGACATTAGTGGGGAGAACGAGATGATCACATCATCTAGAGAAAATCTTCCTTATATATGATGACCTTTGAGATTGGCACATGTGGACCATATAGACCAAGAGGGGCTAGTACTTAGCCTAAGAAGACTTGACTAAAGTCCTAATGCCTAAGTCATAATGAGAAATTAGAAGAGGAGCTTTTTTTAAGTTGTTTCAATAATCAATTTAAAAGTCAAGTGGTTTTTGGGTCATGGTATTTACCCATTGTATTAGTATAATGAAAAATTATAAAAGTGAAGCACATACCATTCACATGATCATCATTGTAAGCAATTTTTCCTTCATTAAATTATTAGCGTTAGAACTCTCTTGGTGGTAAGAATTCTCATTATCAGTTTGAAACTTTGAAGGCAGCGAGGGCCTGTGTGGGTATTCCAAGCTTCCCCTAGACTGACCCGTGACCACGACAAGGGCTGATAGGACAGATCAGGGCCCCATGAACCTCCACGTAAGCAGATCGGGGCTACTCCAGTAGGCCGAGACCTCCCCACAGCAGATCGGGGCTTATCATTAGTAGATCTGCCCTCCAGGTAGCAGATCAGCCCTCCTCTCAGGCAAATCAGGGCCTCAGTAGCAGGCCGTGAGCCCTACAGACCTCCCAATTAGCAGATCAGGCCCCACAAGGGCTGAAGTTAGCAGGCCGTAAGCTTCTCAAGCAGATAGGGGTTCCTTTCAGGAGTCAGGCAGTCTTCAGCATTTTTCTCTTGGTACGTGTATGCCCTAGGGGCATTTACTCTCTGATGTTTAAGTCTGATGTACTCTGCTTAGTAACTCTGTTCATTGTCATCTCAATCATCAATAATGGAAGATTTTCTATTGCTGGGGTTTTTCACCTGTAAAAGGTTTCCCTAGGGTAAAATTTGTGTATTCACTATGGATGTGTTTGACATTATTATCTGCTGGTTATTATACTGCATCAGATATGTTATTTGCTATTCAAAGTTCTCAGTTTATCAGTGATGGTATATTAGATCTGAAATAAATTAAAAGAAGTCATTAAATCTTGGTTCTGTTACATAAAAATCAAGCCTGCAATAAATTATCAGATCTGCTATAAAATTCAACATTGGGAAACTCATATGTTACTAGATTCCTCTTGTTGGGCCGAGAGGCCCTTTCTACGGCCCAAGTGAGTGAGATGTGTCACATATGTCATTGGGCCGAGAGGTCCTTTCTACAGCCCAAGTGAGTGAGATGTGTCACGTCTGTCACATGTCGGCTCCAAAAAAATATTAAAAACAAAAAGTATAAAACCAAGAACATGTCGGATCCAAATTTAAATTAACTAAATTGCAAAACACTTTGTGTGTTCATTTGGATTAAATATTTTTTTTTTTAAATATCATATTTGATTTGATAACAATTAAATTTATGTAGACAAATTTATGAAGGGATATTTCTAATTTATTTATTTTAATTTATATGTAAATATAAATGAATACACACAAACACACACGCATTTTATCAGTTTGTAATGGACGAACAATTCAAAACAAAACACTTTACTTATCTATATATCAATAAACTAAATACAATCTTAAAATAAAAGTGGTCATCCTTATATGGATTGCACCAATGCAATGGATTGGTGGACTTTGTAATGGAGATTTCTCTTAAGTTTTTCTTTTGATTGTAATGTATGCTAGAAAGTGTACTCTTAAGTAGATAAAAAATCTATTTCAGTCCAAAACAAAACTCCTTGTAATAATTTGTACAAGAAACCATACTTGGAGGTATATAATGCCCTGGTACAAGTTTATAACTCCTTGAACAAAGAATATGGTCCAAATTTTCCATGCCTTTATCCTTTGTGAATTTCCTTATTTCTGTGTTTTATATATATAAACACAGACACACGTACTGGCATAGATCCATCTTAACTCTGGCTCTAGAGATGGATCAAATCTCTTGAGATGCAACCTTTACTCAAGTTTAACATTGTAAAAAGGGTTTGCACCTTAATGGATTTGATCCCTTTCGGCCCTTGGTAGAGCCAAATTTAAGATGGATCTATGCTGGTATAAATCTCATTACAAATGGATGACATATCAGACAGTTATTATAAAAACTATTTTGTCTTTTTCATCTATTTCAACAAATAGACAAATAGAAGTGGGGAGAGAGGAGGGGGTTTTTGGAAGACAATCCATTGTGAATGTTGGAATTCCATTTGAACTTGTGCTGAGTTTTCTGAGTACACCAATGCGCTCCACATTGCTTTGTTATGGAACTAATGATGATGCCAGCAGGCAAGGTTGTGCAACAGTGTTAGCACAACCATCTCTATCATGTGCAACTAGGTCTCAGCACTGGATTTGTGACTTGAATTATACCAATTTCAGCCACTTTGAAACTGCACAAGGATGTTCGCTGCAATGTGCAAGCTGTGCATACTTCTACATGAATCACACTGTTGAAGCAGTGATCAATTCTGCATGTTCTCATTCATAGACAGGTTACCGTCTAACTTCTCCTCAGTGCAAATTCAAACTGTCATGAGCTTACTCAAGCTTTGATCTCATCTTTGACCAATGGGCATTGTACATACAGTAATAACCTTTTAGGTTTGATTGTTGTTCCCCGACCAACAATCCTCTTAAGGAACTCCTGTTGTCATCAACATAAACTGTATTGAGTGTACCGCAGATAATTTTGTGTACTAAACAAAAGGTAAAATGAAAGTGGTTTTTGAAACCCAAACCCCCCATGCTAGTTGCATCATACATAGAGTGATAACCTTTTAGGTTTGATTGTTGTTCTCTAATCAGCGATCCTCTTAAGTAATTCCGATTGTCATCAACATAACTGTAGTTAGTGTTTTACACAATTTTGCATACCAAGCAAAAGTTAAAATGAAAGTGGGTTTTGTCTCCCCCAATGCACAACTCCCCACCCTCCCCTTTTTTTGAGTTTTGGCTTGGTCCTATTATCTCCCCCCACCCTCTTGTGACCTTGAGTGAAACCCATTGCAGCCTCTTTCCCAACCTCACTGGACTGTGACACCCAACCATGCACACTTTGTCAGAGGTTTGAAGATTTGACCTCAGCACTTACAAATGCAGTAGCACTGGATTTTACCATAAAGAGATGAATTCAAATTGGGCATGGCAAAGATTTAGAACCACCTTGTTGTGTTTACTAACCAACAGGAGTTATTAAAAGGTAAAGTAGCAATCAATGGGCCTCATACTAGCTGCTTCATACATTCTGATACAGTTTTGTAACCTTGATTGTTGTTCTCCATTTTTCAATCCTCTAATTCCTATTTGTCATCAACATAAACTGTATTGAGTTACACATACTTGGACATCGTGCTCGACTATCACTGTTCCATATTGCACCATTACATGGTGGTTTCGTTTCAAGATGACGTGGTTGGAAATTACACTATGAGACATGGTAGTTTTTTGAGGTCCTAAATTGGGAAAAAATGATCATGTCCAGTATCTTAGGCCATCCTCCTTTCTCTTATATTTTTATTTTCAAGATTTGAATTTAATTAATGTGTTTGCATGAATTTAAGTTTAATTTTGTTATAAAAGTGCCCTTCATAATTCTGTAACACCACCAACACCCTGTATGACTGTTCTTCCTATCAGTTTTGCCTTTACTAAACCATCCTGCACGACACAAATAAATTTTGAAATTATTTTCCTTGGTATTATTCTTTTTGTCATGCACAATTATTCATTGGATTCTAAGTTCTGGCTACCATAACAATTGCAAAGCTTATTTTGTCTTGCCCCTGGATGCCTGTCTGTTGCAAGCCAAGCCAGAAATCAAAATTTATCAAGTGCAGCTGATAACAGACTTCACATGAGTGAAGTTATCAATCAAATCATTTGTATGCACACAAATTTCAAAATAACAAGTCATGTCTCTTTTGCAGGAACACTATCAGACGATGAATGGGAGGCGGCATATTTGTATTTGGTGTTTGTCATGCGAAAGGTAATCTATACTATTTTTGTTGAGTTATGCATTGAAGTTTTAAATATCTATCTTCATGTGTTATCTCTTTGCCTTGAAATTTCTCTAGGGTCAGCATTTTCTGGCCTGGAGAAAAGTCATGGGTTGAGCAAGAGTTAGTGGAACTGTATGCAAATGTCTACAGTCTACACATGTTAACAAGATGTTTATTTTGCACCCTTGAAAGATGAATCTACTGAGGGGGTAGTTGCAAAAGGAAAAATATATGGCTTAGAATGAAACGAGGCAGTAATCGTTTTGCGCATAATTCATGCTGTTATAAATGTAATGGGCTTCATTTATGTAGAGTTTCCCTGATGCAGATCACTCAGTTTAATAAATGTCTTCTATCTCCTTTGGGGGGAAGGGAGGCTAGGGAGTGTGTGAGAGAGAGAGACAGATACTGACATCTGGTTTGTATGTTAAATGGCAACAGAGTGGCCAAGGAGAAGCTCTCAAGAAGAACACACAGCGCAGGTCACTGAGCCAAATAAGACAGGAGGACGTCGTGTATCTTCCTTCCCATCCATAACGATAAGGTTCTTTCTTGGGCTCTACCAAGTTTGAAATTCCTATTTTTCCCGACGATTGTTTTGAAGAAACAGAAGTTAAAGCATGCACTGTTCAGGACATTGATGTAACCAGAAACATGTTCTCTCTTTGTAAGTGTTATTCTGCCTCGATGGAAAGATCAAGCTACATGTGATGGTTCTCTTCATTATTGAATTACAAATGTTATCTGCTTCTGCTTCCCCGTAGCAGAGGTGAACATTTTCAACATCAATACTACTCATAGATGCCATGGAGGAAGGGTTCATAGTTTTCCTTGATCATGTAATGGAGGCTTGCTTCAGGGTTTTTCTGTTGAACTCTAAGACTGTCTCATTTGTTAAAGATGGTTAGCCTTTCTTGATCATTTTATCCATGAGTTTACTTCCTGTCAATCTCAATATCAAAATTGCAGAGCTTAATTTCAAGTATTAACTTGTAAATATTTAAGTCCGACACCTCAATCAGTTACAGTCCATTGTTGGAATGGCCAGCTAATGCCGAGGTTCTACGTATAATTTCTTTCAAACAAGCCCCCAATTTATGGGGTGAGAAATAAGGAGCTAACCCTGTTCTAAATTTTATTATTCTATTTAGTTTCGATTTTGGATAAACTTATTTTTATATTAGGAAAATTCGCAAAAGGCAAATTAATTTCTGCGTCAAATTTTTGCAACTTTAATAGTTGCACAGTTGTAATATTTTTTAATAGCTGCACAGTTGTGAAAAAATTGCCTTAATAATTACTCGAATCATTCTCAATTCTTTTGAATATAGATATTTCTGTTTATAGCCTTTCTGTTTTGAATATAGATATTTTTGTTTATATTTCTGTTTATAGAGAACTAAACATGGAAAATTTTAAGGGTTAATCTTAGCCCATGGTCTAAATTTAGGGGTCTTAAATTTTTAATCGGCTTATCTTTTATTAAACACCTGTTAGGTATGATTACCCACATTTTATTTATTTATTTTTAATGAATAAGGGGTTAGCCCCACCGAATTTAAAAACGGGAGCCAAGATAAAACAATTTCACTCTTGTAAAAATGGATTTAAACCTCTGTTTTCCCATGAAAATCGCTAGGCGGCTCACATTCGTCCTTGATTTCTAGAAATGGCAGTTAATATGGGCTCTTTCGTCTTCTGTTGATCATGAAAATCGAAGTCAGATTTACATTCATTTAGATTTTATGGGTTGAATATCGTTTTGCAAGTTGCTTAATGTCCACATGAGAAGGGCAGTTGATATTTACTATCAGATCTTAAAGTGACACATTTACATCTAGGAGAGTTCTGAATCCCATTGCCTCATATCCAAAGTTTCCCCAAGAAACATGAGGATTGTGAAGCTTGTGATTGGCGATGCGGCAATCATGTTTTTGTGGGTGTTTGGGGCATCATGACTGGGGGCTAGGACTTCATTCATAGCCGCATATTTGGACATGTATGGGGGCATGAGGCTGCTTATATCCATTGCCATTTTGTTTCTACTTGTGTTTGTGTTCTCCGTTCTAGGACATGCCATGGGTGGAGCAACTTGGAATCCCATTGCCTTTGCTGCTTCTTTTTCTTTCGGTGTTGTTACGTATTTTGACATGTTTTTTGTTTTGTTTATTTAATTTTATGGTTCTGAAAGGATTTTTGTAGGGTTCACATTGTATTTTGTGGTTGGTTATGCTGCTGTTGTGGCATGAATATTTTTCTTTTAGATTTATCTCATATTTAGTATTTTTTGTATATGTTTTCCTATTACTATATATGGTTTTATACTTTATCAAAAAATTCACCACTACTTTACAAGATTTTATAATTTAGTAAAAGATTTGCCAAAGTCTTTACAAGGTTTTATAATTTAGTGAAAGTTTCACCAAGATTTTACAAGGTTTTGTAACTTAGTGAAAGATTTGCCAAGATTTTACAAGATTATAAAATTCAATGAGAGATTCACCAAAAAATTATATAGACGTAATATAATATTGATAAAATAACCTTCATGTTTTCCTATATATCATGGGTATTCACCCATTTATTATACATGGAAATTTAGGCGGTTCTTAAAATTTTGTCTGGAACTAAAGTTAGTCTCTTTTGAACACTCCTTTCCTATCATTGGAATGGCAAGGTACAACTGAAGTTCTACATATAATTCTTCTCAAAGCCTTTGAAATTAAGGGAAAAAGGGCTACCCCTGTATTAAATTGTATTATTATTTTATTTAGTTTCAATTTTGTGTATGTCTTCTTATTTAATATGACAGTTGCACAATTACGTGCTTGTACAAAATATGCCCTTAAAATTTACTTGGATCTTTCTCAATGCTTTTGAATATTGATATTTCCATATATGGCCTTTTGCTTTATAGAACTAAAATCACACTCTTTCGGACACTTCTTTCAGATTTTCTTCGAGGAAACATAGCATTTTGACATACTTGCCTAAAAGGCATGGTCAAAAGGCATTCCCACTTTTTTGAATCTCAACCATTGTAAGACAAGGGTGCTTTTGGAAGTATTACACTTGCCAAAAGGTTTTCCAAACTGGAAGTTGGCTTTGAGATGCAAGTCTCGGTAACATCCTCTCTCGGTCCAGTATCTAGCTTTGGGGCGCACATCTCAGTTGGATGTGATAACATCCTACCTCAGTCTGGTATTAATATCGTTTAGGGGTGCTTGTGTGCTTTTTAAAATTCCCTTTCTTGTTATTGTTGTATTTGTAATGTCTTCATAGTTGTAAGGTTAATATTCTTTTTTGGAAAGACCTTTGACTTACATAAAATAATAAATTTACTATGCTAATTTTATTATCAAAGTGGAGGAACAATGACTGATTGTGCACTTTGAAGATTATTCTTAAAGATAGGTGGGATGTCCTTCATGTTTAGATGCCTAGCATGGAGGTACATTTTTAGTATAGGCATCAAGGGAGGGTAGCGGGTGAGATGCACTCTATTAGGTGTCATGGATCCAGCGGTGGATGCATGCAGAGATTTCAGTGTCATTTGCCTTACACATAAGATTATGCATGCAGAGATTTCAGTGTTATTTGCCTTGCACATAAGATTTTGCATGCAAGATTTTTAGTTAAAAAGCATGCAAAAGTGAGATTTTTGCATGCTCTCATATTAGGGTTTTGGAAACCCTAATCAGTTAGTGAGTTGATATAAGGAGGCAAGGGATCACCAGAAAGGGTTACTCAGTATTTTTTTTCAGAGAGTGAAGAGAGGTAGAGTGAGGTTGACTTTGTGCATGCAGAGGGCGCATTCTTGAGAGGAGGGGTGCATCTGCAAGAGGAGAGAGTGAGTGGATCTGAGAGGGATTAGTGCCTACTTGATCTGAGGCATTGTGGAGTTGTTTGATTGTGCAGTGAGTCCATCTGCACACATAGAGCTCAGTGATTGAGCTAGGGCGAATTCACAGAGGAGAGGGGGTGCACTTGTTTTTGAAAAAGTACCAAGTAAGTGTTTTTCCACCTTGTGATGCCTATGGGTGGATAAAACATTAAAAGTGGTCCCTAGTCACTTTATTAAAATGAGTCATGGTGCCTTAAGAGCAAGGCATTATGGGTCTCATTGGGTGACAACAACAATAAATTCTTCCAAAAATTTGCATGCTATCGGAGGGTGCAGAATTCTATTTGGTCTCTCAACACAAGTGATGGTAAGCAATTAAACAGTCAATCAGAACTCAGTGAGAGGGCTGAAGCATATTTTAAACAATATTTTGAGGATCTGAGGACTTGTAGAATGGGGGAACAAATTAAGGTTATACGGGAGATACCCCACTTCTTCTCAGACCAAGAGGGTAGGGATATTTTCAATCAGGTTACTCTCCTTGAAGTGGATAAGGTAATCAAGAATTTTGCTCGGGCTAAGAGCCCTGGTCCAGATGGCTGGACAGCTGAGCTGTTCACTGAGTTCTTTGATTTAATGGGTCCAGACTTATTGGCTATGGTGGAGGAGACTAGGATCAAGGGTTGTATCCCGATGGCACTTAATTCAACGTTTATTGCATTGATCCCTAAGTCTACTGTACAAGAATCATTTGATGATTTTCGACCAATATCATTGTGTAATTTGGTTTACAAATTGGTGGCAAAGATCATTGCCAATCGAATCAAGCCAGTTCTCTCTAGGGCTATTTCTTCAGAACAATTTGGGTTTTTAGCAAACAAGCAGATATTGGATGCTATTGGGATGGTGCAGGAGTCATTTCATAGTATCAAGACAAAAAGAAAGAAAGCACTAATTCTTCAATTGGATCTGACGAGGGCTTGTGACAAAGTCGACTGGGGTTTTCTTTGAGTGGCACTTATACAAATTGGTCTACCTTGGCCTGTTATGAAATGGCTTATGGCATGTGTCTCCTCGGTTCATTATTCTGTATTGGTAAATGGCAGCTCGACGAGTTTCTTCCCTGCCACTAGAAAGCTGCGTCAAGGGTGCCCATTATCCCATTACTTTTTCTGATTGTAATTGAGGGCTTGAGCAACTATTTCCGTTACACACCAACTATTCATGGATGACGTATTACTTTTTGGAATGGCTTGTATTAAGGAATGGAGGAAATTCAAAGAGATACTGGATCTTTTCAGTCAACCACATGTATGATCATTAATGATAAAAAATCTTTCTTTCTGGAACATCTGCTGGACGATCAAATTAGAATGGACTTGTCAGAATTATTTCACTATAATTTCAAGCCATTGGTGGAAGGAACTGTTTATTTGGGATATTATATCAAGCCGAATGCATACAGGGTCCATGATTGGAACTGGCTGCTTAAGAGATTTGATAAGCGCATTCACAAATGGTGTTGGCGTTGGTTGTCAATTGGAGGCCGTCTAACACTAATCAAATTCGTTCTTCAAAATATTGGTGTGTACTGGTTCTCATTAAGTAAGGTTCCCAAGTCAATTTTAGCTCATATTAGAAGGAAAATCTTCAGGTTTCTTTGGTCTGGGCAGAATGTGAATAAATGGCATTTGGTGAGTTGGAACAGATTGGCATCTCTTGTCAGAGGGGGCAGATGGGAAATCAAGAATGTTTATTACTTCTCTGTAGCTCTGTTGGCCAAGAGCCTTTAGCATGGTCTTATGGTGGATGGTCCGTGGGGTATGGCTGTGAAGGACAAGTATCTTCAGGGGCATTCGGTGCATGAATGGATCAGATTGGGAGGCGCTAAAATGAAGGGTGTTTCCAACATATGGGCCGGTCTTCTAACAACCTTACCAATTCTAGTTAATTGGTTGGCATGGAAGGTCGGTAATGGCCACCAGATATTATTGGGGGCGGATCCTTTAAATGGTGGACCTGCCGACTTCAAATTATCATGGGAACTAACAACTTTCTTAAGATCCCGTGGTTATATGACTCTGCAGCACGCTTCCTCTGCAACGTTCTCAGAATCTCCTATGTAAGTGTGGATTAACGCTGAACAATTGGGCTTGACGGGGTCGATGGCTGTTGAATGGTCGAAATATATTTTGGCTTTGCACCGTGGGAATATCACGCTTGCCGTTGATGATGATTCATTGGCTTGGTCTCGCAATCCTGCATTGGGCACTCTCACAGCCCGTATTGCCTATGAGACATTTTTTCGCACAATCGACTCGGTTACCTGGTGGCATAAGGCAGTTTGGGGTTGGAATATCGCTCTGAAGGTTAAAGTATTCATCTGGCTGGCGCTGGCTGGTAAACTTTTATTCTGGGATAACATACAACGTCGTGGTCTCTTGGGGCCCAGTCTCTGCTCGTTTTGCCATTCTCAGGAGGACTCGGACTGCCATGTATTTTTCAACTATGGATTTCGTTGCCATGTGTAGTCTATTATTCGTGGCTCATTTCTCGACATTCCTGTGTGGACAGATATTTCGGTGGTGGATGGACTCTTGGTATGTTACAGGGCTAATCATAGATTGGTGGCTATTGTGGTGGTTGTCATGTGGGAGCTGTGGAAGGCCAAGGACCTGGCCATATTTGAAGACAAACATCTTACATCTTCATGGGTGGCCGGGAGGGCGATAGCAGCACATTTGGAGCTATGGGATTCTTCTTTGGATACTACTTCTCAGATATGCAGGGTTCCTTCTGTTACATCATCGAGCACTTATGGGACGTTTGATGGTGCTTCTCAGCACTCGGCCTCTTCTTGTGGAGTTGGAGCATTTATTAAACTTAATGATCATGCTTATTTTAACATATTTGGTACAAATACCCGTAGTGAGGCATGTGCCCTGTGGTCTCTTACATTTTGCAAATGTTCGGCAGTTGCAACTGTCTCGGATTGCTGGGGACGCACTTGTGGTGAACTGGAAAAATGGCACGGGCCCGATAAATGTCATCTCTCTTAGGCCCTGGTTGGAGAAGATTCAAGCTCTCTGTGAGATTTTAAATGATATTCAATTCATCCATATTCTCAGGGAGGCGAACATGCAAGCAGATGCCCTGTCGAAGCGTGCTCTTTTGGCGGTGGAAGGTCGTATTTTTTTCAAATTTTGGGCGGATGGGGTCCTCTAGGAGTCAGGCAACGTTTTTTTGTATGTTGTCTAATTGTTGCGGCCGTATTTTCTGGTTTTTGTTGCTCTCTTTGTCAGCTATCTGCCAGTGCTTTTGATTTTGTGGTGGTAGGTTGTAATTTGGGAGATTTGGTCTATTGGTTGTAGTCTTATCTCTGTTGGTGCATTTTCCTCTTTTTGTCGTGGTGGTGTTTCACTATTTGCCTTTGGTTGGCGCTTGTATCCCTCATTCTTTGTCATGGTTGACACCTTATGGATTTATTTTCATCATATACTTAATATTAAAGTATAGTATTTTATCGTGTGAAAAAAAGAAGTGAGAAGCACTTTATAATTTTAAAGTCACTTTATAAAGTTTACTCAGTTCTATTTTTTAATTGACTTTATGAGAAATAAAGTGGGTGAGAAATTAAAAGGGTCATTAATGTGCTTAAGTGAAAAGTGCATTAAATTCATTTATTAAATTACAAATGAGCTTTTTATGTGAGCCTTAGATCTCATTGAGCCAACATCTACTCTTAGCCATTGAATTTGAAGAAGAAGTTACTATGAACAAAAAGGGGAGAAACTAGGGATTGATGCATTCATTCATTTTTCTGATCTAAGAGATTTGGAGAGCAAGATGAGAAGGGAGAAAGGAAGGAAGAGAAAAATTAGGGTTTTGAAGAGAATTCAACCTAGGGAGAAGGAAGACTAAAATTGGCACGAATCCCAAGGAACTTGTGAGGCACGATTCCCAAAACAAAGTCACAATTTTCGAGACACTTAAAATAACATTTAATTTGGCACAGATATCAAGGAGTAGGCCATACAGTACATAAATTAATTCAAACCGTATAAGCACATAATTCGAGGCAGATTTCTGACAGGTTCGTACAACAATTAATGAGGTCGTATGACATTAAATTTAGCCCTGACAGGCACGATTTTTTAGGGAGAAAATTCCTGTAGCAGTTGGCATGAATTTCGAGGGTCGTACAACATTTAATGAGGCCATACAGTCACACGTGAGATTGTACATCATTGAAATTGTTGCAGTCCGTACAACAGGCTGTTAGTGTGATTTTGGCACATTTTTCGAGAAGAAACAAGGAGATAAGTACTGTTGTAAATTATTTGTAATTTCTCTGAAAGAATAAAATTTATCACCTGTCAGGTTTTCCCTTCAGGGTTTTTCCCTGAGCCTGTTTGGCTAAAAATCCGAGTCTTTAAATTTTGAGGTTTGGCTGTCATAAAATTTCTGAGTTGTAAAAGTTGAAAATATTTTCATGTGTTTCAAGCAAAAATTAATTTTTATGCATGTAAAGTGATTTTGCAATCATGGAGTTTGGGCATTAAATTTCATGAGAAAAATCAAAATTTGAAACCGTGTTGTGAATCCAAAATTTTCATGGTATAAGAGCTGAAATAAAAGGCAGAAATAAACCTCAAAATAAAAATTTCAGAATTGAGAAAGAAGGGAGAGCATGTATTTTGTGAAGAAAACAGGTTCTTGGATAGTGTGGGGTTACAACCACCGGACTTCGAATAGAAGATAGGCTGGATGGGGCTGTAAATTTTAGTCCATGGAAGGCTATAATAGTGTTGATACTGGAAGAAAATGAACTATGGGATATAGTGAACAATACCACAACTAATCTAGCTATAGTACCTATCGATGCTACATATAAGGCTGCTTTTCTCAAGAAGGATGTAAAAGCGAGAAGGATCATACTTGATGCCGTGAAGGATCATGTGATCCCACGCATTACATGAAAAGACCATGCATTTCAGATGTGGATCGCCTTAACTAAACTTTACCAAAGTTCAAACAAAAATAGAAAGATGATATTGAGAGAAAAGTTGAAAGGCATTTGCATGAACAAGGGTGAAAACATGGCTTCATACCTTACTAGGATCACACAGGTTAGAGATGAACTTAGAGTAGTTGGGGAGGTTGTACAGGGTAGTGAGTTGGTGCTGACAACATTAATGGTGTGACATAGCCATGGAGTATATTTGTGGAGTCTGTAGTTGCTTGTGAGCATATGCCTTCCTAGGATCGTCTCTGGGATGACTTCATTCAGGAGGAGACCCAAAGAGGGTATGTACAAGGTATTTTGTCTCATAGTAGGGAGGATGAAGAGAATGTGGCATTGGCAGCGAAATGAAAGAAGAAGAAGTTCAAGAAGGGTCCTAAGGGTGGGGCCAAACAACAGAGTGACGAGCAAAAGAAAGACATGAGTAAATTCAAGTGCTTTACTTGCCAGAAGTTTGGACACTATGTTGGACAGTGTCTGAACAACAAGAAGAAGAAACAACAGACGACAGCAGCAACTGACATTGATGAGTTTGCTACATGATTTGAGGGAGAGTTTTCTCTCTATGCTGGTTGTATAGAGAGAGCATCTATCACCAGCATTGATGTGGAGGATCAAATGCAGTATTCCTTATTGGTTGGTCATTCGTTGAGTGTTTCTACCACTCCTTCCACTTGGTACATTGATAAAGGGGCTTCAAGCCATATGACAGGTGTTCGATACATGTTCACCGAGATGACTGAGACTGGCTTGAACTTGGAGGTAGTGTTGGGTGATGATACTGTTGTGAGAGAAATTGGGCGTGGGACTGTCGGCGTTCAGAGGGAGTCCATGCAGCCCATGACATCGAGGGATGTCTTGTACGTCGTCGAGATGAAGAAGAACCTTGTTTCAGTTTCCGCTATTGAGGATAGGGGCTTTGGAGTGTATGTCCTAGATGGGAAAGTGTATGTTTTTCCCAAAGCAGTAGGACCATCTACTTCATATGCCATTTCCCAGAGCAGCAGGACCATCTACTTCATATGCCATTGGAGTTAAATGTGGGAAACTGTACAAGCTTCTCTTCCAGCCTCATCATGCATTGGCCCACACTAGCAGTAGCAGCAAGTTGTGTGAGTTGTGGCACAGGAGGATGGCCCACCTTCATCATTCAACTTTGAGATTGTTGAGAGAGGTGGCTACAGGTTTACCATAGTTCAGCACAGAGCAGAGTGGTGTGTGCAGAGGGTGTGCTCTGGGAAAGTACACCAAGAATGCTTATTCAAGCAGTGATAGCAGATCAGGAGGAGTACTGGATTTGATACATTTTGATTTATGTGGACCCATGTCTTCTGCTTCGTTGACAAGTTTTGAGTATTATATTAGTTTCATTGATGATTACTCTAGGAAGACTTGGATCTACTTCCTGAAAAACAAGAAGTCTGAGGAAGTCTTGAAGAGGTTCCAAGAGTTCAAATCTCTTGTGGAGAACCAAACAGGGAGGAGGATTCAGGTACTCAGGTCAGACAATGGGGGTGAGTATACCTCCGAGGAGTTTGATGAGTTTTGCAGATAGGAGGGGATAAGGAGGCAGTTGATCGTTCCATATACGCCACAACAGAATGGAGTTGCCAAAAGGAAGAACAGAGCTATAGTGGGAGCAACTGGAGCCATGTTGCATGATCAAAGTCTTCCTTTCTTTCTATGGGTCGAGGCCTGCAGTACTGTTGCTTATGTGTAGAGCATGAGTCCACATCGTGCCTTGGGGTGTCAAAATCTTGAGGAGATGTTCATCGGGAAGAAGCCTCAGATAGGCCACTTCCGCATATTTGGATGCCTTACATATTCTCATGTCCCTTCTGAGAGGAGGAGAAAGTTAGAGCCCATTGTAGAGAAAGGCATCTTTGTTGGCTATGATGAGAATTTGAAGGCCTTCCGCATATACCTTCCTGCACAGAGGAAATTTTTGGTGAGGAGGGAGGTCAGATTTGAGGAGGAGCGAGTCTTCAGAAATTCTTGTGAGTCGGAGATGGAGGAGCAACAAGTTATTACTCCATAGGTGACAACATCTTAGAGTTCAACTAGTCAGGGTGTAGGGTCACAGGGTTCAGGGGTGACTGGTCCACAGGTTTCAGGATCTTCAGGTTCAAGGACTCAATCTACAGAGACTTTTGGTACAAGGACAAGTTCTTAGGTCACGGGTTCATAGGTTTCACCTTCACGTGATTCGAGTTCACATGGTTTTGGTTCACCATGCATGTGATCTCAGACCACATGTACTTCTTCAGGTAGACAGTTGCCAGATGAGGATGTTTATGAGGAGGGCCTACCATGGGAAGCTACTTCCAGGAAGAGAAAGCCAAGTTGGCTTAAAGAGCTTGTGAAGGAAGCTAAGGAGTCTGTGGGGCCATCCAAGAGGGAGGTCAAAGAGAGCAGAGCACCAAAGAGGTTTTCCAATTATATGGCGATGGTGAATAGCTTGTGTGAGTCAGGGCCTTCTACTTTTGAGGAGGCTACCACACATCAGGTTTGGAGAGATGTCATGATAGAAGAGTACAATTCCATCATGAAGAATGATCTGTGGGAGATAGTTGTGAGATCGGAGGGGAAGACAGTTGTGACTTCCAAGTGGCTCTACAAGATCAAACATGTTGCAGATGGCAGCATTGAGAAGTACAAGGCCCATTTCGTGGCATGGGGGTTCTCACGAGTAGAGGGAGTAGGCTATGACGAGACCTTTGCGTTGGTTGCTCAATATTCCTCGATCTGAGCAATGATCTCCATAGTAGCAGAGATGGGTTGGAAGATCCACCAGATGGATGTGAAGACCGCATTTCTCAATAGTCTTTTACATGAGGAGTTGTACTTAGAGCAGTTGCAGGGATTTGAGATTCATGGGAGAGATTCTCATGTGTGCAGGCTGAAAAAGGCCTTGTATGGACTGAAGCAAGCTCCTCGAGCTTGGTATTCGAGGATTGATTCTTACTTGTTGTCGATTGGATTTTAGAAGAGTGAGGTTGATCCCAACCTGTACTTCATTGTGGTTGGAGGTGATCCGCTCATTCTTCTGCTATATGTTGATGACTTATTTATCACAGGAGAGGAGCATTTGATTGCAGCTTGCAAGAAGGATCTTGCTTCAGAGTTTGAGATGACTGATCTTGGGCTGATGCACTATTATTTGGGGATGGAGATTTCGCAGGAGGATGGACATGTTTTCCTGGGGCAAGGAAAATATGCAGTTGATGTTCTAAAGAGATTTAGGATGGAGGGATGTAGATCAATGTCCACACCTATGATCACCAACTGGAAGAAGCTTCATGCTTCTGAGGGAGAGTTGGTGGATCCTACCTTATACCGTCAGCTCATAGGATCGTTGATGTATCTGGTCAACACCAGACTAGATTTGTGTTTTGTGGTGAACACACTTAGTCAGTTCATGATGGAGCCTAGGAGAGTACATTGGATAGCCGCAAAACATGTTCCAAGGTACCTTGCTGGGACAATGGACTATGGTCTGGACTACACGAGGTCAAATGGAGTTGGTTTGATTGGCTTCACAGATTCAAATTTGGCAAGGAGTGTAGCGGACCGAAAGAGCACTTTCGGTTGTTGCTTCAGTTTGGAATCGACAGCAGTTTCATGGTTCAGTCGGAAGCAAAATTCAGTTGCATTGAGTTTTGCAGAGGCTGAGTAAATGGAAGCCAGTCAGGCTAGTTGTGAGGTGTTGTGGCTTCACAAGTTATTGGTTGGTTTATTTGATTAGGAGCTGAGACCTACAATTATTTACTGTGACAATCAGAGTTGCATCAAGCTCTTTAAGAATCCAATATTGCATGACTGGTCAAAGCATATAGAGATCATGTATCACTTCATCAAAGACTATGTTCATAGGGGAGCTATTGAGTTACAGTACATTTCCATTGAGGAGCAGGTTGCAGACATCCTAACAAAATCTTTGGGGAGAGGAAAGCATGTTCACTTTGGAGACAAGTTGGGGGTTGTGAAGAACACCTTCCTTGATAAGAGGGAGTGTTGAAAAAGTACCAAGGAAGTGTTTTTCCACCTTGTGATGCCTAGGGGTGGATAAAATATTAAAAGTGGTCTCTAGTCACTTTATTAAAGTGAGAAGCACTTTATAATTTTAAAGTCACTTTATAAAGTTTACTCATAGTTCTATTTTTTAATTGACTTTATGAGAAATAAAGTGGGTGAGAAATTAAAAGGGTCATTAATGTACTTAAGTGAAAAGTGCATTAAATTCATTTATTAAATTATAAATGAGCCTTTTATGTGAGCCTTAGATTTCATTGGGCCCAGATCTAATCTTGGCCATTGAATCTCAAGAAGAAATTACCATGAACAAAAGGGGAGAAACTAGGGATTGAGGCATTCATTCATTTTTGTGATCTAAAAGATTTGGAGAGCAAGAGGAGAAAGGAGAAAAGAGAGAAGAGAAAAACTAGGGTTTTGAAGAGAATTCGACTTAGGGAGAAAGAAGACTAAAATTGGCACAAATCCTAAGGAACTTGTGAGAGGCACAATTCCCAACAAAAGGGCACAGTTTTTGAGGCACTTACAACAACATTTAATTTGGCACAAATATTGAGGAGCAGGTCGTACAGTACATAAATTAATTTAGACCGTACAAGCACATAATTTGAGGTGCATATTTTTGACAGGTCCGTACAACAATTAATGAGTTCGTACAACATTAAATTCAGCCCTGACAGGCACAATTTTCAAGGCAAAAAATTCTTGTAGCAGTTGGAACGAATTTCTAGGGCCATACAACATTTAATGAGGTCATATAGTCACACGTGTGAGATTGTACAACACTAAAATTGTTGCAGCCCGTACAACAGGTTGTCAATGTGATTCTGGCATGTTTTTCAAGAAGAAACAAGAAGATAAGTACTGCTATAAATTATTTGTAATTTCTCTGAAAGAATAAAATTTCTCTCTCCTGTCAAGTTTTCCCTTTGGGATTTTTTCCTGAGCCTATTTGGCTAAAATTCCGAGTCTTTAAATTTTGTGGTTTGGCTGTCATAAAATTTCTAACTTGTAAAAGTTGAAAAGATTTTCATGTGTTTCAAGCAAAAATTTATTTTAATGCATGCAAAGTGATTTTGCAGTGATGGGGTTTGGGCATTAAATTTCATGAGAAAAATCAAAACTTGAAATCGGGTTGGGAATCCAAAATTTTCACTTGTTAGTGTGGGCGCACTTCTTGAGGCCAGGAGGGTTGAGAGACGCAGGGGATCCTTCATCAGTGATCAAGGAGGACCTAATTGACATAGATTCAAAGAGTGGCGCACTTTTAGAGTAGTGGGGGTGCACTTCAGAGCAAGGGCACACTTCAGGGATTAAGGTTGCAGCAGATCTTCAACGATTGAGCATATCATAGCAGAGATAATGAGAGTACTTTTTCCAGAGATTGGTTGAAGCAGAGATTAGAGATTTAGACATTACATAGCAAATGGCACATTCCTCAGAGCACCAGTTGCTGCTGTATGCAGATCTAGGGCTTGTCCCTTCAAATTTATTTAACCATATAGTTTCTAATTGTACTGCTCTTCATTATTTGCTCTAGCTCGAGATTGAAGAAAGCCCTCAGTAGCTGGTTTTTCCCCATTGGAGTTTTCCATGGTACATCGTGTTGTTCATGTGTGATTGCTGCAATTTTGTGTTGTAGATATATTCCATGTGCTTTAATCTATAATTTTATTGTATTGATGATACCTTCTCAAGCTTAGAGAATTTGGGTTTTGTCGTGCATGAGGCTTATTGAGAATTAAGGCCAAGTTGGGATCCGAGATTTCTAGAGTGAGTAGTGACCTTTGGAAAATCATCATGGTATCAAAGCCTTGATAAAGGTCCGGGCAATCACATACCAGATTTGTGAGTATTCAAATCTGTAAGGGCACATATCAGATATGGAGAGTAGGTGTCAGATATGTGCAGAGATATATCAGATATGAAGAGTAGTGTTCAGATCTATGAGAGAAGAGGCTAATCTGTGGCAGATATATCAGATCTGAATTGTAGTGTTTAGATCTATGAGAGAAGAGTCCAAATCTGAAGAGCAGAGTTCAGATTTGTGAGTGCAGACATCGGATCTGTGAGGATAGATACCAGATCTATCAGATCTGTGAGTGCAAACATCATATCTGTGAGGATAGGTACCAAATCTATTAGATCTGTGAGGGCAGAGATCAGATCTGTGAGGGCAGAGACCAAATCTGTGAGAACAAAGATCAAATCTTGGAGAGAAAACACTAGATCTGAGAAAGAGAGGTTTAGTTTGTTCACCAAGGCACAAATCTACAAGTTGGTTCCGATTCAGAGATTTTAAATCAACAATATTATCAGATTTACAAAGTCATGGCTTTAGGACTTTGTACAGTTATGCATTTGGTTCAATGATGTTCTAGCTGGAGTCAAAAGGTCCATTGAAGATGGCAGGAGGGATGCATATACCAGAGCAGAGAGATTTACCCTCTGTATCAACTCTGGAGGATGAAGGATATAGTATTATGTTATGGGATGGACATAGGCTTCTATATTCAGAGGATGCAGCCGTGAGGCATGACATCAGGATAAACAAGTTGTACAGGTTGTTGGGCAAGCCTATATGTGGGTCAAGGTAAATCTTGGATGTAGTTTCAGTGTCAGTGATAGAGGGAGAGCGTGAGGCTTCTCTCAAGGTGACACTTATAGATGAGGAGCACGTATCTTCATATAAGAATGCAGCAAATGTAGCATGTGAATCTTCCAATTCAGAGGGAGTAGCTGCAGCAACAAAGGATGTGTTTGATCTTGGTGGATGCTTCTCCAGAGGTACCTTCCTCGCTAGGAGGGAGTATGTAATCCGGGTCCAACCCACTTTAGGAGCATTTGGGTGGATTTCAGAGTCCTCATTTGAGTTTGAGATGGACAAAGGGTGAGATGCTCCCATGATTGATCGGAGATATGAGCGAGAAGCTCATACCAATACTAGTTAGAGATTGAGCTGGTACGAGATGAACAAGTTGGATCAAGCTTAGGAGCGAGATGAGAGATGTCAGAGAAGAAGAGTCAGGTACACGCCAATGGATCCATTATTGATAAGCTTTAGAGGGAATTTTGAGTAGGGTTTCAAAGGGATTCTGGAACATGTTTCAGTGTTAGAGATAGAGCGGGAGCGAGAGGCTTCTCTCGGGATGACTTTGATGGAGGTAGATCATGGGTTATCATATCAGAGTGCAGCAGTGGGAGCTAGTTCAGAGTTAGCAGTTGTAGCGGCAAGGGATGTGATGGATCTAGGCATTTATAGGACTTCCCTCGATAAGAGGGAGTGTTAGAGATAGGTGTATCTCGGGATGGCCTTCATGTTCAGATGCATAGCATGGAGGTACATTTTAAGTATATGCATCAACAGAGGGTAGAGGGTTAGATGCACTCTTCCAGGTGTCATGGATCCAGCGGTGGATGCATGCAGATATTTCAGTGTCATTTTCCTTACACATGCAATATTTTTAGCTAAAAAGCATGCAAAAGAGAGATTTTTGCATGCACTCATATTAGGGTTTTGGAAACCCTAATCATTTAGTGAGTTGATATAAGGAGGAAAGGGGTCACCAGAAAGGGATACTCAGTATTTTTCTTCAGAGAGTGAAGAGAGGTAGAGTGAGGGTGTCTTTGTACATGCAGAGGGCACATTCTTGAGAGGAGGGGCACATCTACAGGAGGAGAGACTGAGTGGGTATGAGAGAGATCAATACCTACTTGATCTGAGGCACTGAGGAGATGTTTGATTATGCAATGAGTCCATCTGCATAGAGAGAGCTCATTGATTGAGCTAGGGAAAATTCACAAAGGAGAGGGGTGCACTTCCCAAGGAGAGGGGGCGCACTTGTCAGTGGGGATGCACTTCTTGAGGCCAGGAGGGATGAGAGAAGTAGGGGATCCTTCATCAGTGATTGATGAGGACCTAATCATATCTCTTTGGAGATTGACAGAGATTCAGAGAGGAGTGCACTTCTAGAGTAGTGGGGGTGCACTTTAGAGATTGAGGTTGCAACAAATCTTCAACAGTTGAGTAGATAAGAGCATATACAACAAGAGTACTTTTTCCAGAGATTGGTTGAAGCATAATAGATGCAGACGGCACAGATCAAATGGCACATTCCTCAGAGCAGCAGTTGCAGCTGCATGTAGATCTAGGGCTTTCCCCTTCAGGTTTCTTAACCCATATAATTTCTGATTGTACTACTCTTCAGTATTTGCTTTGGCTTGAGATTGAAGAAATCCCTTAGTAGCTGGTTTTTCCCCATTGGGGTTTTCCAAGGTACATCATGTTGTTCATGTGTGATTGTTGTAGTTTTGTGTTGTAGATAGATTCCATGTGCTTTAATATATAAGTTTATTGTATTGATGATACCTTCTCAGGATTAGAGAAGTTGGGTTTTGTCATGCATGAGGCTTACTGAGAATTAAAGCCAAGTTGGGATCCGAGATTTCCAGAGTGAGTAGTGACCTTTGGAAAATTATCAATTATGAAGGTTGATCATATGTTAACATATGAAGTTGTTTATTATGTGATTATGATGTATAAATTTGAGATCTAGGGCAATCTATTCAAATTTAAAATTTTACCTCATTTACTTTAGGCTTCCCGGATCTGATCCCTGTGAACTTCTAGTCTTAAGACTGATTTGAAGTATCCAATTATAACAAGAAATACTTCATTTTACTTCAGTCCAAATCTCTGGACACCCCAAGAGAATAAATATATTACAAGTGTACTTCAATGCTAACAATGTACAACCCTTAGGGTACACTTTTCCAAGCATATAATAAATTTGAAATAACTTTATTACAACATAATTTTACAATAGAAAATTGTGCTTTCATCTTCAAGGTATGTTAAATCACAACAATTTCAACAATATAATATGCCAAATTAGCATGAACAAGAGTTGAAATCCACCTAGTCAAGAGGATAACAAACACTTGGAATCAAATCTTCAAGTACACAATATTTGGACAACTGGAAACTTCATATATGTGTAAGAGATGAAGTACAAATACATACAACATTATCACAAAGCTATTGTAAGTCCTAGTTAGGGAACTATAAAAACCCTAGCCACCAACTCCTAGCTAAGAATCACTCCCTCAACCCAAGTGTTCATAAGTCAAGTACAAGACTCCATGCAAGAAACCAAGTGCCCATGTCATTTAGCACCCAATTCCCTCCTCCAAGATCCCCAACACTTGTCTAAAGCAAGTCCTCTCCAACGAACAACCAACCTCCATGTGGCCATCATGAAGAATGCCACCAAGCTTCATAGGTCTAATGCTCCAAAGAAGATACCACACAAGTACCAAGTATAGGTTTAGCAATCAATGAACAAACCACCTCCCATTTGTATGTTGATCACGACACAACTAAGGGTAATCCATACACCATGCACCCCACATCACATGAAACACCCAAGTATGGTCTAAACACTTTTAGAGTAACACAAAAGTTAACACTCCCTCTGTACGAGGAAAGTGTTTTCACTAACATTAGTGTTCTCCCTTTGCAACTCAACCAAATTTGTTGTCTACAAATATGAACCTACTACACCATTGGAATCAACCACTAGCTCTTGCAAAGTTGTCACCCAATCAGCACACTCCATCAAGGCATCACATCTCACCTTCTCCATACAATTAGATGGCTCACAAATGAAAGTTCATACAATATGGTTAGCATATATATTAGGAGGTATACTCGCTCTCATTGAAGATCTAGGTGCTCCTACATGTTTCTTTGCATATTATAATATTTGGGTATGACATCTTAATGTTCTACATATTGGAGTAGAAGGTGAGGGCATATCCACACCCAATCTCATCTCATTCATCCTTGAATCTGACTTGTCTCTAACCTATGAATCAATCTTTGGAGAAACAACCTCCTCACTCCCTTCAATCTTTGAAGGAGACACTTGTGAACTAAAGGATCTCACATCCCTCCTCACTATATTATTTTGCTTTGTTGTAATGTAAATCTTTAAGCAATGGAAGTCTCACTATCCAACAACACAAGATGTTATCACATCCCAAACCACTTGTGACTTTCAATGGGTAACTTGCCCATGCACTTCAAAACCTTTGAAAAAACATCAACATCCACAAGGTCGCCTCTCTCTTTCTAAGAGAATCTTGAAGCAAGAGTAACATCAAAGCCAACTCCTCTCTTGCTGAGAGAATTCAATAACATTGTTCATGTACTCCCATTAGTGACAAGCTTGGAATCAATCACCAATTCACCGATAGGTTTTTGTGAAGAACCTGCAACAATTAATTAATGAAAATACACGAGATAACAATAATAACAGAACTCAGAATCACTTTATTGATCACAGGCCAATTCGAGGGGGCAACCTCCTTTGAGCAAGCTCAATACAAGTAACTTCACGGTGCTTTCATTGGCCTCAACACACACTTATATACTAAGTCTAGGCGCCAATACTATGGGTCAAAACCATGGGCCAATACAAACTATGGGTCAACAAATACTATGGGCGACTTACAAAGCATATGCGCCCAACAACAATAACACAAACTATCGATCAACAAATACTACGGGACGTCTTACAAAGCATATGCGTCCAACAACAATATACTAACAAAGTAAAGACATGGGTTCCTAACATCCCCTCTCCCTTAGAAAAAGCTTTGTTCTCAAAGCTTTAGATGTCGAAATTGATGTTGAATCTGAAGGAGTGGTTCCCATGTAGTAGCCTCTGATTGCATGTCGTGCCACTGAATGAATACGACTATGATAGAGCGAGAGATAAGTGGACGCCCTTTGAGTGTCATGGAGGATTGCTTGGAAGGTTGTAGACAAAGAAAAACCATATCAACTGCTTGAAAAGTGCGCTTAGAACGGTGCTGATCGGCTTGTTGTTTCATTCGAATTCTAGCCATGTGAAGAGTGTCCTGCAAAATGCGAAGAATTTGATCACGGTTTCGAAGAACCGTATCAATTTCCTGAATTGGTGCACTGTTGAGGGTGTATGGAAGAATAAATGGCGGTGTCTGACCATAGATTGCTTCATATGGAGTAATTTTAGATGCAGTAGGGTACCACCATTCAGAGAGAGGGAGCCACTTCACCCACAGAGGTTGTTGTTCGGAGGTGAAGCAACGGAGATAAGTTTCGAAACATTTATTGGTAATGTCAGCCTGCCCTCCAGATTTACGAAGCCCTTAAATGAATTCCAGAGACATTTCTGTCCATTTCCATGGAAGGATGGGTACGGGTGTGAGCAATCTCGGAAGGAGCTAGAAGGTATCATATGCAGCCACCATCTGTTGAATTGTCCTTTCCATTCCCTGCCAAAATAAGGTATGTTGTGCCTGCTCATACGTTTGGAGGAACCCGGAGTGCCTGACCAATGGAGACGCATGCAGTTCAGAGAAGACATAGCCATGTTGAACAGATTGCAACCAATTTGGAGCAAGTAGAGAAATAGTTGAAAGAGAAACTGGGGCATCAATTGTGCGATAAGGAGCATCTGCCACCAAATTGTCTTGACCCTTCATGTAAGCGATCTCATTGGCATAACCCAGGAGTTGGTGAATCCATTTCAGTTGTGCGGGTGAGGTGACCCGTTGTTCCAGGAAATATTTCAGACTCTGGTGAGCAGTCTTGATGTAGAAAGAATTCTCGAATAGGTAATGGCTGCCACGTCTGTACTGCATGCAAAATAGCCATCATTTCCTTCGCAGATGTAGAGGCAGCTAAATTCCTATCGGAAAGGTCTCGTGAAGGCGGAAATCCCACTGGTTCAGCAAAGGCACCGACATATCTATCCAGAATTGGTTGGAGATCCAAGGGAGTAGTGGAGACCGTCGATGGGTGCATCTGAATGGAATGGAGCTGAGCGATGACACCATGTGAATTCTTCTTAAGGAGTTTTTCCAAGCGATGTGAACTGATGATGCAGAGAGACCCTGGTTGTAAGCCTGTAAATTTGTGTTTTTGCCAATTGACTGAAAACTGCATCCAAAGTTCAGCAAAATCCCATAAGATGGGTCCAAGTGTGCGTAACCATTGAACACCCAAAACCACATCACATCCGCCTAAGGCCAAGGAAAATATGTCAGAGCGCATAATCTTCCAGAGAGATACGCACATTGTGACACTTTCCCTTGCAAGGTAAGGTGCCCCCATTGGAAACCATGACTTCAAAGTTGGAGCAAAGATGGACAAAACAATCAGCCTGTTTGGTGATCTGAGGGTCAATGAAGTTATGAGCACTACCAGAATCAATGATTATTGTAAGAGAAAGCTTCTTGAAGTAACCTCTGACCCGCATTGTTTGGGGGTTGGCGATTCCGGATAAAGCATGGAGAGATATCTCTGGGTGGTCTTCCTGAGACGGGGGTCAATAGGCGGCTCCTGAATGTTGACCTGATCATCCATTGTATCTAGAGCTTCTTCACCAATTGCAGAGGCAGGCGGAGAATCCACATCCAAGAGATAGAGCTTTTGTTGAACACATCTATGTCCCCAAGTGAATTTCTCATCACAATTATAACAAAGCCCTTTTTCTCTGCGTGCCTGCATCTCTGTTTCAGACAAATGCTTGATAGGAGTTGGTCAAGGAGCTAGCGGGATGGGAGGTCGTTCAGAACCCATATTTCGGAAGGGAACAAAAGTGCATTTGGATCGCTGTTGGGCTGCAATCTTGTCTTCTACCAACTTAGCCAACCCCATGGGTTCCATCATTGTGTTGGAACAGAACATTTTAACCTCTGAGCGGATTTCATCCTTAAGACCACTGATAAAACAACTCTTGTAGCATTCATCAGACAATCCTTCTGTGTGATTGGCTAGTTTCTCAAATTCTGTCTGATACTCTCTCACAGTGCCAATTTGGTGAAGTTTAGTGAGGGCTCCTGTGAAGTCATCAAAAGCACTAGGACCAAATCGTTGCAAAAGTGGCTCGCAAAAATCTGACCATTTTGGCTCTTCATGAGCCTTGATGTACCAACGGTACCATTGAAGAGCTTCCTGTTCCAATTGAAAGGATGCAAGTGGAACTTTGTTGACATCAAAATTATTATGTAGACTGAAATACTGTTCTGCACGAAAGATCCATCCAGTCGGATCAATACCATTGAAGTGAGGAAAATCAAGCTTCGGACCACGGAAATTGCTGGAAGAAGAGAACTCATTGTATGATGAAGACTCGGACTATCGTTTGTTGTTTATGGTTGAATGCTCAAGATGGAGGCCGAGAAATTTTTCATCTAGATCATGGAGTTTGGCTTCGATGGCTGCAAGTGCTTCCTCCATGGTTTTTGCTCCTGCGTGGGTGACAACCATAACCAAGTTGCCTTTTTTTTTTTGAATGGGTAGAAAAACACAAACAGAAGCTATTTAGTAATTGGAAATTTGGATTTGAGAAAAACTCGGATGGGTAATTGGGGTTTGACTAGGTTTTGGACACTTTCGAAGGGACAGGGAATCAGAAAATGAGGATTTCAAAAGCAGGGTGAAAGAATGGGAAAATTTGTCAGAGAGGGACAAAGAAGCAGAAAATAGGGAATGAACACGGTAGCAAAATTTGAAGGCGATTGGGTGAAAAATAAAGAAGTTATAACAAACCCTAAAAATAGACAAATGTGGTATTTCTGGCTTTGGGAAGTGGAATTTGGGATAGGGTCCCCAGGAATGAAAGATGCAGAATGGGATTACAGGGGTTTCAGGGAAGTTTCAAGGGAAACCGAGTGAAAACAAGGGAGATATGGCAAAAAAAAAGATCAGAAACAGATGGATTTGAAACGAAGCGAAAGTGATCGGCAATACTTCTGGACAGAGGAAATCTGCGATTTATCAGCTGGAAATAGATATGGACCTAGTATGCTCGGCTTCCTAATGGTTCAGGGGATTCACTCGGCCACCAATGTTGTCTAACGGATTGCGTATTGGGGTAGTATCCCTCACTCCACGGCTCAGGTAAAACTGATAACCGCTTGGCCACAAACGACAGCTCTTGGTTTACCTCACGGGTGGGAACTAGTCAATCAGGTAGGGGTCGTTGCCCTTTTCGCTGGCAGGTCCTTTCAATGGGCCATCAACTTTGGGGTTCCTGCGGTACTCCTCACAATGAGTTTTAGGGCTTATGCCCAAGTACTTTCCACAGTTAAGCAGATAGGGATTATTCACAGATCTGAACCTTCAACAGATGCAAAAACAAATTGGCAGAAATTTCACCCAATGAGACCAAGAAAGTGCTCTGATACCAAATGTGAAGAACCTGCAACAATTAATTAATGAAAATATATGAGATAGCAGTAATAACAGAACTCGGAATCACTTTATTGATCACAGGCCACTTCAAGGGGGCAACCTCCTTTAAGCAAGCTCAATACAAATAACTTCACGGTGCTTTCATTGGCCTCAATACACACTTATATACTAAGTCTAGGCGCCAATACTATGGGTCAAAAATATGGGCCAATACAAACTATGGGTCAACAAATACTACGGGTGACTTACAAAGCATATGTGCCCAACAACAATAACACAAACTATGGATCAACAAATACTACGGGACGTCTTAAAAAGCATATGCGTCCAACAACAATATACTAACAAAGTAAAGACATGGGTTCCTAACAGTTTTGAATTTGTATTCATGACATCGCACCATACATGCTTTGCATATTTCTTCTTGAGACTAGAAGGGTCATCCAACTTTCAGTTGGAAAGGGCATAGGATCAAGAAGCAACCTGTAAAGGCCAGCGTCTAGCACACCTTTAGCTAAAGTCCTTGGACTCGATAAACTATAGTCAATGATAGTGCAACATTTCCCTTCAAATGTAACTCTAAACTAAAGCTTTGCATACAAGAAACTAAAAGTTTTTTCTTCAAATCGAGAACAAACAAATCTCCATTCAACTCAACATCACGTAACAACATTTGGAAGGAATTGGAACCCTATCCTTTCATGGGATATGTAGCATAATTACCCAACTCCACACCCCTACCTCTCGCTTCTCTTAAACTCTTCTAAAGAGTTTCTTGTCATAAGTGATCTATCTCAATGCTCACTATCCACATATCGTCTAACAATTGACACAATGTTAAAAAATAAAACAAGAGACCATGGAGAAGGTGGTCTCAAATTGGGATAATCCCTTATTCACTCTTGCTATAGTGATAACTGCATCTAATTTGGCATTTTCCTTTATTCTTGACATTCCTCGGCATAATGTCCTTACTAGTGACACATAAAACACTTTACCTTTCTCATTTTTTAACTTTCTAAGACTTGAACCTTTCTTCTTAGAATTCTTGTTCCCTTTCATTGTTTCCCAATGAAGGCTACTTCTTATACTTCCTGTTGTCTCTTCTCTTGCACAAAGTTATTCCAAAGTTTTGTAAAGCTAGGCAACTTCTCACAAGTATAGACACTTTGGACAAAATACTTGTTAACACCCAAAAATTGTTCACCTAGCTCATCCCCCTAGTCACATAACCCATTTATCCATTTTTCTTACATTTTTGGCCTCCCAAAACCAAAAAATATCTAAATTGGTAATCAAAAGGGAAAAAATCCATTATTTCCCTCATCAATTAATGAAAATCCTTAAAAAAATGTTAAAATCCCACAAAAAATGGTCAAAATCCCCAAAAAAGAAAAAGAAAAAAGGGGAAATAGTCAAAATAAAATTAAAAAGAGAGAAAACATCAAATACCACTAACCAATACTATTGGTTTCCCAATACCATGGGACAATACACCATCACCCAAAATTACTATAAAAAGGTGGTAGAGGTCCCCCATTACACAACGACACACAACATTCACCCTATCTTACTGAAACTCTGCCAAAATTCCTATTGAACCTTAGCCTACCTTCTTGAGCTTTTGTTCCCACTTAGTTGATTTTTGGCCACCATTTTGAGCATTTGGAGGAGAGCAAGGGACATTGGAGACCCGGAGCACCACCATTCACATTGAGGTAACCCACGTTGTAAACTCTTGTTTATAATATAAAGAAAAACATTATTTCATTCATGGGTATCTTGATTTAATTTTTACTTTTACTGCAGTAATCATTTGCACTCTTTTATTTTTATTTACAGTCACACACTATCCATTCACGAGCTTCTACTAAGGGTTACATAACCCTTAGCAGGTTCCCTTTTGCACTGGCTGGTGTGAAAACACTAGCTACAGTTTTTGGCGACTCCCACCGAGTTCGATATCTGCAGATCTGTGGTTTCTTTTGACCACCCTTACCCGTTTGTTTTTCATTTTATCTAGCTTGGTTTGTTTTATTTTTGGCAGATCTATGGATTTGGGTCGTGATCCCTGCCAGATCTCTCAATTTCGAGTCAGATCTATGCCCTACCTTCATTTTTATGGGATTTTGAGGGTGGTTTTGTAACGGATATAGCATTCATTCTATTAGCCGGAAATATGACATATAATATGTCAAATCAAACCCCCAGAAATTTCCTATCCAATGGCATTCATCTAGTTGAAATCTGATTATCCAATAAAAGATATCCTCTCTGCATTATTTCCGTCCGTGCTGAAAATTCCTGAAAAAGCACATATTTGAAATGAAGATATCTTTGCTTCCTGGAATCGGTTCTTACTGATTTTCTTTTCAGATCAGTTATTTTTTCGAGAGGAATTAAATCTGTATTCTATTTTTGAAAATTCTGCATAAAATGTTATAGAAATTAGTCTAAGTTTCGTTGCACCATTTGCATGTATTTTTTCCAGTGGTTAGTTTTTACATTTGAAAAGCAAAAAGTTAAAATTTTTATTTCAGTTTCAGTTATTTACTTCAACATTTACTATCGGCGTATATTGGGTTGTTTACACCACTTGTGCACCCACACACTCCCTGATGGCCAAGGTTGTCATTGATGACAACACATTAATGAGAAAGGCCAAAGAATGATGACTTGGCAAAGATGGATGGCATGGCAAGCAAAGGACAATAACATAGAGGATATTGACATGAAGGACATGACATGGCAAATGAGGACAAAGATTGAGGACAAGACAAAGCATGGCAAGCAAGCTTGATAATATATGGCCAAGGTAAATGACATGGTACAATACATAGACAAGCATGACAACACATTGTAAAATCACAAGCATTGATGACAAGGCTTAAGCTTTGATGACTTGGGAGGTTGATGACTTGATAACAAGAAAGATAACAAATATTGAAGTGATGACAAGACTTGACAAATATGAAAAAGAAAGTGTTGATGTTGCAGACAAAATGGCAAGTGTTGATATAGAAAATGATATGGCAAAGATGATGAGGTGAACAAGGAAGATGGCTGTGGGCATTTGAAAGAAGCTGCGGGCATTTTGCATAAGGTTGCGGGCATTTGGAAGGCCCCTTGTGGGCATTTCAAATCCCTCTTGCAGGCATCTGTTGGAAGAACTTAATGACCCCCTCCGGGCATTTTGGATGCCTCTTGTGGGAATCTTGGAGGGCATCATGCAGTCATATTCATACACTCCTTGCGGGCATTTTAAACAACCCCCTGCGGGCATTTTTGTGGACTGCCTGTGGGAAATTTAAGGGAATCTTGCGTGCATTTGATTAAGGCCCTTGCGGGGATTTCAATTGGAGCCTGTGGGCATTTTTGGTGATGTTGAAGGCATCCTGACCAAGGGTTAGACAAGGCCCTTGCGGGCATTTTGTGAAGACATTTGTGGACAAGTAAAAGAGCCCTTGCGGGCATATTTTAAGGAAGCTGAGGGCCACATTCTAGATTCTTTATTTTATGTAATAAATATTTTGAAGGACAGCATGATGATATATATTCTTGAAGAAGATGATGTGGAATAAAAATCAAAGACCACCTAAAATAAATCTTATTTACTTTATTTTTAATTAATGTTAAAAATGAAAAATGGCGTGGCATGGTTGGTTAACTCCTTGAATAAAGGATGGTTGTCTTAAATAAATATTTTTGATTTATTTAAGTATTCCAATGATAAAAATAAAACCAAAAGGACAAGTCGACCTCCTGAATTGATGGAAAGAAAAGTATAAATAGAGAGCGAGTTCTTGCTTTGAAGTGTGAATTTGAGCGTGAATAATTTCAATGGAAAGAAGCATAAGCTCTATTTTTGGTGGACTGAGTTTTCAGGGAAGTAGCAGGCATGAGGAGAAGGAAATTACTTTTATCTTTTTCTCCTTTTGTGAAGACAAAATAAAAACTGAAGCTTGGTGCTGGACAGAATGTTGATGTGTTGGAAAAAATGATGATGTATTGCTAAAGTTAATCTACTGAACAAAGTGCTGATAATATGATCCTGGATAGATTACTAATGATTAGCTCGTAAGATTGGAGTGGAGAAAATTTGAGTTTCGGGGTTGCAAAAATGGCATGTTAAAGAATGAAGTGCTGAATGGTGAAGAAGAGTTCCTGGACAGAATGATGCTTATGTGCTCCTGGACAAATTGTTGATATGCTCATGAACACAATTTTTGATAGTGATATGTTGTGTTGTTTGTGGAGCCCGATCTTCCAGTCTCATAGATGATGATTCAGTTGTGTTTGTACCCCAGGTTTGGTTATGATCCCGGCATGCGCAACAGGGGGTTCGGGGTAGGGTTTTTTTTGCGCCAACAGATTGTGGGCCCATGGTTTTGGGTAACTCGTGGTATTTTCCCATTGTATTTCCCCTTTAAAAGAAAGACATTGTAATACAGCTAGGGTTGATGTATTAGGTATTATGCATTGTAAAGATCTATGAGATCGTGAAAGAGAGACCGCGAGACAGTGAAGAGGAAGTGCAGCAGATGTGCTGCAAGTTGTATCCCTTCATTTGTTGGATGGTATAATAATAAGGACTGGCAATTTCAGTGTGGACGTAGCCCATCTTGGGTGAACCATGATATATTGGTGTCTCTCTTGTAATGTGTTTGTGTAATTTGTATTTGCATCTTGTTTATTGTTATTGCTCTGCAATCCTGTTTTTCTAACATGTTGATGGCTACAGAATGATGAGCAGAATGTTGAATGATGTGGAGATGATAAGCTTATGGACAGTAAGCTGATGATGCTTTCATAGACAGAATGATGTGCTCGACGTGAAGACAATGACAGTGATTGATGTGGACAGTCTTGGTCAAGACAGTGATAAGTTGATGATGAGATTGGTTGAGACAGATTGGTTGTTGATAATGTGATATGACAGTGGCTGAAGATATGTGTATGTGTGATGATATGAGTATGTATATTGTATAGTAAATGCAAGCTAGTCTTGCATCTGGGGTTTGGAAACCTCAACTCTTCTTAGGTGGGTCTAAGAAAACTAGGGTGGGCCCTGGATGAGGAGTTGGTGCTCTTTGTATCAGTAGGTGTTGATTTACCTCAACGGTTGTAGTCGTTCCAAAACAAATACAAAAAGATTACAAAGATTAAATTGTCTTGTGTTTCTTGTGCTATGATACTTGTTATGGTTCAATGAGTTAAAAGTTTTGATTCATAGATGATTAGTGATGAATGTCAATACAACAATGATGCAAATAGAAGAATAATACATTGATGAATTGTTAGTTGATTGGTAGAAGTTGAAAAGGGTTTTAAAATTGGCCTCACATTGATTCACCACCCCTCTTATTGTGAACATCATGTCCAACACTCCCCCTAATTCAAGTGAGACTAAAATTGGTTTAATTGAACACATATTAACCCCACTTGGAGACCCAAAAACAACTTTGTAGCTAGGTAGGACATTGGGGTTAGGCATCCAAATAACACCCCCTTTGTCATACACATTTGAGACATAGTTGTTGTCCTTTAGTGATCCAAAATCCCCTATTATTTATTGGTACGGTTGACACCAATTTGTCGGAGGGCCTCTCCCCTAGGAGGGAAAGTGACAAGATTGGTTCCGGAAGTCTGAGTGGAATACCGCTCTCCACTTTGTACTGAAGGATACAAACTCGTTGTTCTCATCGTGAATCCTGGTCCCCATATCGGGTGAGCGACGACCAAAGAACTAAAGCCGTGGGACACCTTTCCGGACGTGGCATGAACGAGGTAGCTTAGTTTCCATTCTTCTAGGACTCTTTTACTCAGAATCCCTCTTGGTAGGGGGATATCCTTTAGCCATTTGTTTCTACATTTCGTATTGCCTAACTGTGGATTTCATCGCCCTGTAGGGGATACAATTTGTGTGAGCTTCCATATCTTTTAGATAGGTGTTTTCATGCTCCTATTCCCCCCTAGGTTAGCAAGTCTTTTTAATTCTAGGATTGTTGCTTTTTGGTATTCTGACCATTTCATTGTCGCTCCACCGATTGTAGCACGTTGTTGCAGGAGGTGTTTTTGAGCTTGTTGTTAGCCTGAGTGTTGTCTTTTTGCGAGATATCCTTTTGCACACACAGTCGCATTAATATTTTTGAGCGTTTTATCTACCACAACCTTTTAGCACTGTTACACATGTCACCATTGCTTCCCCGCAACACTCTCGTCGGCTGCGGGGGCAGTCCCCACAGTTCAGTCCTTTAGACCCCACTCGTCACGCTCCCTTGAGATGCACATCTTCGTCATCGGATCTTCATACCGATGCCCCTTATTTCACATTTGATTCTGAGACAGATACACCTATACACACAGCTCCGTCTATCCCCATGGACGACATCAATTCCAACCCATTTTATGGCGAGATTGTCGGCAATGGATCCACCACTGTGATGGAAACAATGGCACACTGAGAGGGGGAGGTGGATCAATGGGCCAGCTCTTTAAACCAATTTTCAACTTCTTTTAACCCTAACATATATCATTTACATTTCCACTTTAACTCTTAGGCAGAGATCATCATTCACATCAATAATCATTAAACTAGTCATTCATATCATCAATCCACATCATTAGAGACACAACACAATATAATCTTTGTAATCTTTTTATATTTAATTCAATCGGCTACAACCGTTAAGTTTCATCAGCTACAACTGATTGAGAAGCACCATCTCCTATTCCAAGACTCAACTTGGTCTTTTTCTCAGATCCAACTAAGAAAAATAGTACAAGGCCCAGCGTGTATTTACATACAAATTCTTATCACATTACATCTCATCAATTTTCTCGTGTCAACACAATCATGTCACATGTCATCACTGTCATCAACTAATCAATAATCTACTGCCAATTCTGTTGTACATACACATTATCATTCTGTCCATAATCACTTCAACATTCTGTCCATAAGCATGTCTTCAATCTGTCCATAGTCATGTCATTAACTTGTCCATAGTCAAGTCATTTTCCTGCCCACATACATGTCTTCAATTTTCCCATAGTCATGTCATCATGTTGTCCTTAAGCAAAACTATCATCAATTATCACTGCAACCCTAAAGTATCATCAAATTGTCATTATATAAGCATGTCCACATCCATATCCTCAATCAAAAAATTGTTGCCTCAATGATGCCTGAAAATTATAAAGATAAAAGATTTCTTCACTTCTGCTCCTGCTAATCTACTGCTAACCCCTGAAATTTTCCTCAGTCATCTCCTCACCGAAAATTAGAGCTCCACTCTTTCTCCACCAAAATCTATTCTTCACATAAAGATTTGTCCTCTTTATTTATACCTTTTTCTCCACAAATTCTGGAGGCCGACTAGTCAAGTTTATTTTATTTATATCATTAAATGATTAAATCAAATAATATTTATCATTTCCATATTATCCTCATCAAATATATATTTATTTATTTTTAACCTTCTTGGCCACATCATCACCGTGATTACTTTATCTTTTTCATGCCATATCATTTCCTTTTCATATGGCCTTCCAAAATGCCCACAATGCTCCAAATTTATGCCCTCAAGGATCCTTAGCAAATGTCTGAAATGACTCAAATAAATGCCTGCATTTTCACTTACGGAATGCCCGCAAGGGCCTTCATCATGTGCCCGCAGGAGCTCCTTTCAATATGCCCGCAAGGGCTTTTATAAATGCTCGCATGGAACTTATGAAATGCCTGCAAGGGCTTTTATAAATGCCCGCAGGGAACTTATGAAATGCCCGCAAGGGAACTTTGAATGCCCTTAAATTATGCTCGTAGGTTGTCTTCCAAATGCCCGCCAAGGTGTCTTCGTCATCAATCTTTTCAATGTCATCTATCTTGGACATATCATCAACCTTTGACTTGTTTGCCATGTCATGTTTACTTGCTTGCCATGTCACCAATGCCTTCACATATGCCTTGTCATCAATGCTTGTTTGTTTTGTCATCATCCCTTCAACCTTTGTCATGTCTTCATGTCATTTCCTTGTCCTTCATTGTCCTTGCCATGTCAACAACACTTTTCATGCTTGTCCATGCTTTCCAAGTCACCTTTGCCATGTCATCAACACTTGTCTCTCTTTTGTCCTTTTACTTTTTCCATGTCAAATCTTGGTCATGCTTTCCATGTCATCAATCATGTCATGCTTGCTTGTCATTTCCTCCATGCCATTTTTCATGCTTGTTATGCTTTCCAAGTTCCTATTGCCATGTCATCAACACTTGCTTGTTTTTTCATCATCTCATGCTTGCTTTCTATGTCATCGACTTTGTCATGTCTTCAGCACCATCATGTCTTTGTCATTGTCCTTTGTCCAGTGAAGTCTTTGTCCTCCATGTCATTTGTCTTTTTCCATGTCATCAATTTAACCTTTGTCATTAATGTGTTGTCATCAATTTAACCTTTGCCATTAATGTGTTGTCATCAATTTAACCTTTGTTATTAATGTGTTGTCATCAATGACAACTATGCTCGTCAATCTCCCCCTTTGTCATTAATGGAAACCTCCTCAAAGTTTCTCTCCCCCTTTGACATTAATGACAATGGGCCAATCACTTAGCCATCAAAATCTTCACAATGCCCAAAATTGTATCATTGAATACTTCATGAAGTCATGCTAAATAGTTTGTTCACATGTCAACTATTTCATTTGCTGATCTCTCCCTTTGACTTTTCTGAGCTAATATTCCTTTTAACACACCGAACTAGGACCATAGATATTGATTCGTTCATGTGCACAAATATAAGAACAAAAGGATTCATAATGCCCAACAATTTTTTTTATTTTTTTTATTCTGGAATACTTCTTGTTGAAGTGTTTGCTCCCATGTCAATTTATTATTGGTTGATTTCCTCTCTTGACTGAGCTTGGTATTGTTTCTAGGAGATCATCCCTGTATCTTTTCACTTTCCAGTTTGCTTGCTGAGTGATGCTCCCCCTATCAAGTGTACTGTTGTAGCTACTTTGAACTTGCTCCCCCTTTCATTTATACTTCTTCATTTTATGTGGATGCTTCAGAAAATCCTTTCATCTGCGGGTCTTATTGCTGCGGATAGTAATTGATGCTCACAAAAATAAAATTTCTTTCAATCAGCCCATTGAATGTGTGCTCAACTTGTCTTGACATGACTTTCTTGTACCCTTGGTTTTGAGGATTATTCATGGATAATTTTCTGCTGCTTCCAACCTATTGTCCTCATAATGCCTTCTTGCTTGGATTCAACAACATGCTCATGCATGGATTCATACTCATGTAAGGAAATCTCTTTAGCAATACCCTAGGCATTAACTGTCTTTGCTTCATGTCTGTCATTAGCCTCACATTTCCCATATCATCTACTTCCTTCTCATTTTGATAACCTCTTGTTCTACAATACTGTTGTTATCGGACAATCCACTCGAGCGGATGCGAGCAGGATCTCCCTAGCTCAAAGTGAGTCTAGAACAAATAGAACAGACTACTAATGCATTTCCTAGATCTACTTAAGGATCGAGTATTAGATGTCTTACCTTTCCCTTCACAATCCTTTCTCTTGAATGTTGCTCCACATCTCAAGGTCATCAGATCCAAGCTGCAAGACCTGTCAAGACAAGAAACAAAAGAAACAAGTAAAAAGCATCTATACAATAAGAGATCTAAGTGAACAGTTAAGCAGGTAAACTACTGAATATCATTACACACATGAACAATATTGGTGGAAAGCATTTGTATTACTGTAAAAAGAGGGAAGTACATAATAGAGATATAGAACTACAACCAAGGCTTAATGCTGCAACCCTTCTCCAACGAAGCCAATTGCCATATCCTTCCAAGGAAGTATGTGTTCTCCAATAGGTGAGTGGAGATGTTCCAAGGGTGATTTCACCAGCATGTAGATACCATAGAATTCCTCCCTTTGGGATGGGAGTGAGCTTCATTTAAATAGGACTAAGTGGATAGGATAGGTTGGGATATGATAGGAGAGGCTTAAGGGATCTCTCCAAAGTATTAGGAACCGAGTGCCAGCTCCTCCAAGAGGTCACAGATAGGGTCTTAAGTCAGCAAGCTTCGAGAAGGACCTCAAAGAAGCTATTTTTTCCATCTAACTGACTTCATCGCACCCTGTAATGGGACAAGATGCGACATCGCATGTTGCTCATATGCAGCCTGTGACGACCTCTTAAAACCTAGCAAGCTCAAAGTGAGTCTAGAACAAATAGAACAGACTACTAATGTGTTTCCTAGATCTACTTAAGGATCGAGTATTAGATGTCTTACCTTTCACTTCACAATCCTTTCTCCTGAATGCTGCTCCACATCTCATGGTCGTCAGATCCAAGCTGCAAGACCTGTCAAGACAAGAAACAAGAGAAACAAGTAAAAAGCATCTATACAATAAGAGATCTAAGTGAACAGTTAAGCAGGTAAACTACTCAATATCATTACACACATGAACAATATTCATGGAAAGCATTTGTATTACTGTAAAAAGAGGGAAGTACATAATAGAGATATAGAACTACAACCAAGGCTTAACACTGCAGCCCTTCTCCAGCGAAGCCAATTGCCATATCCTTCCAAGGAAGTATGAGTTCTCCAATAGGTGAGTGGAGATGTTCCAAGGGTGATTTTACCAGCATGTAGATACCATAGACTTCCTCCCTTTGGGATGGGAGTGAGCTTCATTTAAATAGGACTAAGTGGATAGGATAGGTTGGGATATGATAGGAGAGGCTTAAGGGATCTCTCCAAAGTATTAGGAACCGAGTGCCAGCTCCTCCAAGAGGTCAGGGATAGGGTCTCAAGTCAGCAAGCTTCAAGAAGGACCTCGAAGAAGCTATTTTTTCCATCTAACTGACTTCGTCGCACCCTGTAATGGGGCAAGATGCAACGTTGCATGTTGCTCATATGCAGCCTGCGACGACCTCTTAAAACCTAGCACAATTGAGTACAAATCCTCCCAGGGTGATTACTTAGTCAAGATATCTTCAGGGGTGTATAAATTGAATCTTATGGTGGGTAGATTTTGGGTGTAACAACTGTCCTCTACCAAATCATTCTCAAGCAAAGTAGTAACATCTGTAGCCATGTTAGTGCAAATAGTATCTTCATTGCGAATATCCTCGTGTTTAGCCTCTTCAATTTCTTGGGTCTCCTTTTGGACACTATCCAGTTGTGTATGGAAATCCCAATACAACACATACAATCATATGTTAGTAACAAGTGTTTTTTTCAATCATGCTCAACAATCATCTAGTAAATTCATAAAAGGTAAGCATGTATCAATTTTCCACACATCTATGTGTTGATTCACTTCATTTTCTAACCATACTCCCCCTATCAATCATATCATCACTCAGATTGTCATCATCAAACTTCTTTTCAAATCAGGCTGAATAATATTCTCTTCATTTTTATTCCTTCAAGCATGCTCCTCATTCTTTACAAACTTCATCCCTGCCTGAATTCCTTCTGTTAATGTTAGCAATCTGATCCTAGGACTTGTCTATTCGCTTAGAGCAGCCATTATTTCCCTTGAGTCCATTCTCCAAACTACACGGACTCAAGATGTGCTTAGGTCCTTGAAAGACCTCAAACATAGCTTTCCATATGGAATCCATCTTCTGTGCAATGATTAGCCTCTGTAGCGCTAAAGATACAGAAGCTTGATAAATATATGAAAATGTATAAATATATAAAAATGATATTGAATAAAAGATTAATGATAATTACAATGAGCTTCATGACGATGTATATATACACATTGACTGGTCACGAGATGAAGGGGTAGGTACCCATTGACTTTTCATTATTTACTAAATATAATTATTTTAATTATTAATTATTAATTATATTATTTATTATTATTACTATTATTATTTTATTTATTGTTGTTACATTTCCGACCTCTTTAAAAAAAGCTTTGTCTTCGAAGCATAAACATATTGTCAAACATAAACATCAACATACTTTTCCTTAATGTAATATTTCTTCTTCATGCTTACATAACTTTACTAAGTTATTGCGCCGAGAGGCGCTCTACAGCCCAGTATGAGGGAGATCTTGTAACATGTGAGGGTTTATCGAGTTTGCCGAGTAACAAAATAATACAAAGTAAACAAAAAAGAATAATACAAAGTAAAAAGTAATAAATATTATGTCGGCCATAAACAAAAAAGAATAATACAAAGTAAAAAGTAAATACGAGACTTTAGAACTTAGGATTATGTGGTAAATATTATGTCCGCTATAAACAAAAAAAGAATAATACAAAGTAAAAAGCAAATATGAGACTTAAACTAGAGACTTTAGAGCTTAGGATTAGGTAGAGACTTTAGAGCTTAGGATTAGGTGGTAAATATTATGTCAGCCATAAACAAAAAATAATAATACAAAGTAAAAAGTAAATATGAGACTTAAACTAGAGACTTTACTTTTTACTTTTAATATAAAGTAAAAAGTAAATATGAGACTTTAGAGTGTTTGTCTAGTTTGTAGAGTAACAAAATAATACAAAGTAAACAAAAAAGAATAATACAAAGTAAAAAGTAATAAATATTATGTCGGCCATAAACAAAAAAGAATAATACAAAGTAAAAAGTAAATATGAGACTTAAACTAGAGACTTTAGAGCTTAGGATTAGGTGGCTTAGGTATTGCACTCAAGGAGCTATTCAAGGAGAGGTTTGCACCTTGGGAAATTTGATCCCCCTCAGCGCTTGATAGAGCCTAGGATTTGGATCTAGGTTGGTATAAGCTTTCACATGACTTCTCAAATCCTTCATAATGGTGACACTTTAACCTTCCTTTTTATTTTATTTTTATAACATAACACTTTTATCTTCACTCCACCAAAATATATAAATCTTTTGGAGACTTTGAAAAAAATGCTAATAAGGACCTTCATTATTATTTTTTAACTTATCCTAATTAATAACTTCTTCTCATGGTATTTATGAGAAGTTAAATAACTCTTCCTCCAATTAAGTTGTAATATTCTCTTATTCCACCCTTTAATTTTATTTTTCTTTCAAACCAACACAATGATTCACTAAAGCACATTGTGACTCGTGTTTCTTCATAAATTTGAATGTGGAAGTTGCATACATTACTTCTATGGAAATGAGTGTCTAATGGTTTGGAGTGTCTAATGAAATGACTGTCTAATGGTTTGGACAAGCGGTTGCTAGGGCGATTGGGGAGGGCATGATACCTTTTAAAACGTGGAACGGAAATAATAAGTTAACCCTTGAGCATTGCTAATTTCGCCAACAATCGAATATATAATGGTTTGACTTTTTGGACAATACGATTCGTTTTATATTGACGGTCAAAACCATTTACTTATTGGAACAATGCAATTATTATTTAAAACATTAACTTCATCTGCTGTCCGTAATTGTCCTTTTGTATTTGAACGCATATATAACATTGGCACTTTTCCCTTGCTACTATCGAGTTTTCTGGCTGGAGCTTGCCAGGCCCAACACCGTGCTCTATGGTTATTCCAAGCTGCTGGCAAGAACGCGAGAAGGAAAAGTCATATTTCAATTTCACTTATCTTTCTTACTAGGTTGTAAACAAGGAAAGGCTGGACCCGACCCATGCATAACTTAATATATAATATATTTAATTTATCCACCACTCGAAGAATATTTTTCCAAGATGGACGAACCAACAAGGGTGGTGGCTCATACGAGATGTATGAAATGGTATTGGCCATCCTCTGGATTCTCATATCTTTTTTGTAATCGTCCACCAATGCGCGGAGGCGATATGATGTAACGCCGGATTCATGAAGGCCACGATAGATGAATTGAAATGTTATAGTACCATGCCCATATTGAGACAAGAATGAGAAGCTATAACTTAAATTATGGAAGGATGGAGCAAGGGAAAGAATATTTGATTCTAATTTTTGATATTTCATTGTATTGTGGTCAAGCAATAGAAGACGACCTTCAACGATTTTTAAAAACTGTGAGTTTACAACCAAGGTTATAAGTTGTGGGGAGGGAACGCCATTACAGGTTGCTACGTTTTGAAATCGGTGTTTGACTTTATTTTTCCCTCTATATTGGCAGTAAGGACGGATCAAATTCAGCTTTTTCCGCAGAACCTTCCAGTCCTCTTCCTTCTCTTCTTTTATCTCAGAAAAACAATCATAATGGGAACCCCATTTATTCAACCAATTTAAATGTCCTCCACTACCCCAATCATTTGCAAGGACATGCATTATTAGGAGTGTTGCTTTTTGGTATTCTGACCATTTCATTGTCGCTCCACCGATTGTAGCATGTTGTTGCAGGAGGTGTTTTTGAGCTTGTTGTTGGCCTGAGTGTTGTCTTTTTGCGAGATCTCCTTTTGCACACACAGTCGCATTACTATTTTTGAGCGTTTTATCTACCACAACCTTTTAGCACTGTTACACATGTCACCATTGCTTCCTCGCGACACTCTCGTCGGCTGTGGGGGCAGTCCCCACAGTTCGGTCCTTTAGACCCCACTCGTCACGCTCCCTTGAGATGCACATCTTCGTCATCGGATTTTCATACCGATGCCCCTTATTTCACATTTGATTCTGAGACAGATACACCTATACACACAGCTCCGTCTATCCCCATGGACGACATCAATCCCAACCCATTTTATGGCGAGATTGTCGGCAATGGATCCACCACTGTGATGGAAACAATGGCACACTGAGAGGGGGAGGTGGATCAATGGGCCAGCTCTTTAAACCAATTTTCAACTTCTTTTAACCCTAACATATATCATTTACATTTCCACTTTAACTCTTAGGCAGAGATCATCATTCACATCAATAATCATTAAACTAGTCATTCATATCATCAATCCACATCATTAGAGACACAACACAATATAATCTTTGTAATCTTTTTATATTTAATTCAATCGGCTACAACCGTTAAGTTTCATTAGCTACAACTGATTGAGAAGCACCATCTCCTATTCCAAGACTCAACTTGGTCTTTTTCTCAAATCCAACTAAGAAAAATAGTACAAGGCCCAGCTTGTATTTACATACAAATTCTTATCACATTACATCTCATCAATTTTCCCGTGTCAACACAGTCATGTCACATGTCATCACTGTCATCAACTAATCAATAATCTACTGCCAATTCTGTTGTACATACACATTATCATTCTGTCCATAATCACTTCAACATTCTGTCCATAAGCATGTCTTCAATCTGTCCATAGTCATGTCATTGACTTGTCCATAGTCAAGTCATTTTCCTGCCCACATACATGTCTTCAATTTTCCCATAGTCATGTCATCATGTTGTCCTTAAGCAAACCTATCATCAATTATCACTACAACCCTAAAGTATCATCAAATTGTCATTATATAAGCATGTCCACATTCATATCCTCAATCAAAAAATTGTTGCCTCAATGATGCTTGAAAATTATAAAGATAAAAGATTTCTTCACTTCTGCTCCTGCTGATCTACTGCTAACCCCCGAAATTTTCCTCAATCATCTCCTCACCGAAAATTAGAGCTCCACTCTTTCTCCACCAAAATCTATTCTTCACATAAAGATTTGTCCTCTTTATTTATACCTTTTTCTCCACAAATTCTGGAGGCCGACTAGTCAAGTTTATTTTATTTATATCATTAAATGATTAAATCAAATAATATTTATCATTTCCATATTATCCTCATCAAATATATATTTATTTATTTTTAACCTTCTTGGCCACATCATCATTGTGATTACTTTATCTTTTTCATGCCATATCATTTCCTTTTCATATGGCCTTCCAAAATGCCCACAATGCTCCAAATTTATGCCCTCAAGGATCCTTAGCAAATGTCCGAAATGACTCAAATAAATGCCCGCAAGGGGCTTCATCATGTGCCCGCAGGAGCTCCTTTCAATATGCCTGCAAGGGCTTTTATAAATGCTCGCATGGAACTTATGAAATGCTCGCAAGGGCTTTTATAAATGCCCGCAGGGAACTTATGAAATGCCCGCAAGGGAACTTTGAATGCCCTTAAATTATGCTCGTAGGTTGTCTCCCAAATGCCCGCCAAGGTGTCCTTGTCATCAATATTTTCAATGTCATCTATCTTGGACATATCATCAACCTTTGACTTGTTTGCCATGTCATGTTTACTTGCTTGCCATGTCACCAATGCCTTCACATATGCCTTGTCATCAATGCTTGTTTGTTTTGTCATCATCCCTTCAACCTTTGTCATGTCTTCATGTCATTTCCTTGTCCTTCATTGTCCTTGCCATGTCAACAACACTTGTCATGTTTGTCCATGCTTTCCAAGTCACCTTTGCCATGTCATCAACACTTGTCTCTCTTTTGTCCTTTTACTTTTGCCATGTCAAATCTTGGTCATGCTTTCCATGTCATCAATCATGTCATCTTGCTTGTCATTTCCTCCATGTCATTTTTCATGCTTGTTATGCTTTCCAAGTTCCTATTGCCATGTCATCAACACTTGCTTTTTTTTCATCATCTCATGCGTGCTTTCTATGTCATCGACCTTGTTATGTCTTCAGCACCATCATGTCTTTGTCATTGTCCTTTGTCCAGTCAAGTCTTTGTCCTCCATGTCATCAATTTAACCTTTGTCATTAATGTGTTGTCATCAATGACAACTATGCTCGTCAATCTCCCCCTTTGTCATTAATGGAAACCTCCTCAAAGTTTCTCTCCCCCTTTGACATTAATGACAACGGGCCAATCACTTAGCCATCAAAATCTTCACAATGCCCAAAATTGTATCATTGAATACTTCATGAAGTCATGCTAAATAGTTTGTTCACATGTCAACTATTTCATTTGTTGATCTCTCCCTTTGACTTTTCTGAGCTAATATTCCTTCTTTTAACACATCGAACTACGACCATAGATATTGATTCGTTCATGTGCACAAATATAAGAACAAAAGGATTCACAATGCCCAACAATTTTATTTATTTATTTTTATTCTGGAATACTTCTTGTTGAAGTGTTTGCTCCCATGTCAATTTATTATTGGTTGATTTCCTCTCTTGACTGAGCTTGGTATTGTTTCTTGGAGATCATCCCTGTATCTTTTCACTTGCCAGTTTACTTGCTGAGTGATGCTCCCCCTATCAAGTGTACTGTTGTAGCTACTTTGAACTTGCTCCCCCTTTCATTTATACTTCTTCATTTTATGTGGATGCTTCAGAAAATCCTTTCATCTGCGGGTCTTATTGCTGCGGATAGTAATTGATGCTCACAGAAATAAAATTTCTTTCAATCAGCCCATTGAATGTGTGCTCAACTTGTCTTGACATGACTTTCTTGTACCCTTGGTTTTGAGGATTATTCATGGATAATTTTCCGCTGCTTCCAACCTGTTGTCCTCAGAATGCCTTCTTGCTTGGATTCAACAACATGCTCATGCATGGATTCATACTCATGTAAGGAAATCTCTTTAGCAATACCCTAGGCATTAACTGTCTTTGCTTCATGTCTGTCATCAGCCTCACATTTCCCATATCATCTACTTCCTTCTCATTTTGATAACCTCTTGTTCTACAATACTGTTTTTATCGGACAATCCACTCAAGCGGATGTGAGCAGGATCTCCCTAGCTCAAAGTGAGTCTAGAACAAATAGAAATTACTACTAATGCATTTCCTAGATCTACTTAAGGATCGAGTATTAGATGTCTTACCTTTCACTTCGCAATCCTTTCTCTTGAATGCTGCTCCACGTCTCAAGGTCATCAGATCCAAGCTGCAAGACCTGTCAAGACAAGAAACAAGAGAAACAAGTAAAAAGCATCTATACAATAAGAGATCTAAGTGAACAGTTAAGCAGGTAAACTACTGAATATCATTACACACATGAACAATATTGGTGGAAAGCATTTGTATTACTGTAAAAAGAGGGAAGTACATAATAGAGATATAGAACTACAACCAAGGCTTAATGCTGCAACCCTTCTCCAACGAAGCCAATTGCCATATCCTTCCAAGGAAGTATGAGTTCTCCAATAGGTGAGTGGAGATGTTCCAAGGGTGATTTCACCAGCATGTAGATACCATAGACTTCCTCCCTTTGGGATGGGAGTGAGCTTCATTTAAATAGGACTAAGTGGATAGGATAGGTTGGGATATGATAGGAGAGGCTTAAGGGATCTCTCCAAAGTATTAGAAACCGAGTGCCAGCTCCTCCAAGAGGTCAGGGATAGGGTCTCAAGTCAGCAAGCTTCGAGAAGGACCTCGAAGAAGCTATTTTTTCCATCTAACTGACTTCATCGCACCCTGTAATGGGACAAGATGCAACATCGCATGTTGCTCATATGCAGCCTGTGATGACCTCTTAAAACCTAGCAAGCTCAAAGTGAGTCTAGAACAAATAGAACAGACTACTAATGTGTTTCCTAGATCTACTTAAGGATCGAGTATTAGATGTCTTACCTTTCACTTCACAATCCTTTCTCCTGAATGCTGCTCCACGTCTCATGGTCGTCAGATTCAAGCTGCAAGACCTGTCAAGACAAGAAACAAGAGAAACAAGTAAAAAGCATCTATACAATAAGAGATCTAAGTGAATAGTTAAGCAGGTAAACTACTCAATATCATTACACTCATGAACAATATTGGTGGAAAGCATTTGTATTACTGTAAAAAGAGGGAAGCACATAATAGAGATATAGAACTACAACCAAGGCTTAACACTGCAGCCCTTCTCCAACAAAGCCAATTGCCATATCCTTCCAAGGAAGTATGAGTTCTCCAATAGGTGAGTGGAGATGTTCCAAGGGTGATTTCACCAGCATGTAGATACCATAGACTTCCTCCCTTTGGGATGGGAGTGAGCTTCATTTAAATAGGACTAAATGGATACGATAGGTTGGGATATGATAGGAGAGGCTTAAGGAATCTCTCCAAAGTATTAGGAACCGAGTGCCAGCTCCTTCAAGAGGTCAGGGATAGGGTCTCAAGTCAGCAAGCTTCAAGAAGGACCTCGAAGAAGCTATTTTTCCATCTAACTGACTTCGTCGCACCCTGTAATGGGGTAAGATGCAACGTCGCATGTTGCTCATATGCAGCCTGCGACGACCTCTTAAAACCTAGCACAATTGAGTACAAATCCTCCCAAGGTGATTACTTAGTCAAGATATCTTCAGGGGTGTATACATTGAATCTTATGGTGGGTAGATTTTGGGGGTAACAACTATCCTCTACCAAATCATTCTCAAGCAAAGTAGTAACATCTGTATCCATGTTAGTGCAAATAGTATCTTCATTGCGAATATCCTCGTGTTTAGCCTCTTCAATTTCTTGGGTCTCCTTTTGGACACTATCCAATTGTTGTATGGAAATCCCAATATAACACATACAATCATATGTTAGTAACAAGTGTTTTTTTCAATCATGCTCAACGATCATCTAGTAAATTCATAAAAGGTAAGCATGTATCAATTTTCCACACATCTATGTGTTGATTCACTTCATTTTCTAACCATACTCCCCCTATCAATCATATCATCACTCAGAGTGTCATCATCAAACTTCTTTTCAAATCAGGCTGAATAATATTCTCTTCATTTTTACTCCTTCAAGCATGCTCCTCATTCTTTACAAACTTCATCCCTGCCTGAATTCCTTCTGTTAATGTTCGCAATCTGATCCTAGGACTTGTCTATTTGCTTGGAGCAGCCATTATTTCCCTTGAGTCCATTCTCCAAACTACATGGACTCAAGATGTGCTTAGGTCCTTGAAAGATCTCAAACATGGCTTTCCATATGGAATCCATCTTCTGTGCAATGATTAGCCTCTGTAGCGCTAAAGATACGGAAGCTTGATAAATATATGAAAATGTATAAATATATAAAAATGATATTGAATAAAAGATTAATGATAATTACAATGAGCTTCATGACGATGTATATATACACATTGACTGGTCACGAGATGAAGGGGTAGGTACCCATTGACTTTTCATTATTTACTAAATATAATTATTTTAATTATTAATTATTAATTATATTATTTATTATTATTACTATTATTATTTTATTTATTGTTGTTACATTTCCGACCTCTTTAAAAAAAGCTTTGTCTTCGAAGCATAAACATATTGTCAAACATAAACATCAACATACTTTTCCTTAATGTAATATTTCTTCTTCATGCTTACATAACTTTACTAAGTTATTGCGCCGAGAGGCGCTCTACAGCCCAGTATGAGGGAGATCTTGTAACATGTGAGGGTTTATCGAGTTTGCCGAGTAACAAAATAATACAAAGTAAACAAAAAAGAATAATACAAAGTAAAAAGTAATAAATATTATGTCGGCCATAAACAAAAAAGAATAATACAAAGTAAAAAGTAAATACGAGACTTTAGAACTTAGGATTATGTGGTAAATATTATGTCCGCTATAAACAAAAAAAGAATAATACAAAGTAAAAAGCAAATATGAGACTTAAACTAGAGACTTTAGAGCTTAGGATTAGGTAGAGACTTTAGAGCTTAGGATTAGGTGGTAAATATTATGTCAGCCATAAACAAAAAATAATAATACAAAGTAAAAAGTAAATATGAGACTTAAACTAGAGACTTTACTTTTTACTTTTAATATAAAGTAAAAAGTAAATATGAGACTTTAGATTGTTTGTCTAGTTTGTAGAGTAAGAAAATAATACAAAGTAAACAAAAAAGAATAATACAAAGTAAAAAGTAATAAATATTATGTCGGCCATAAACAAAAAAGAATAATACAAAGTAAAAAGTAAATATGAGACTTAAACTAGAGACTTTAGAGCTTAGGATTAGGTGGCTCAGGTATTGCACTCAAGGAGCTATTCAAGGAGAGGTTTGCACCTCGGGAAATTTGATCCCCCTCGGCGCTTGATAGAGCCCAAGATTTAGATCTACGCTGGTATAAGCTTTCACATGACTTCTCGAATCCTTCATAATGGTGACACTTTAACCTTCCTTTTTATTTTATTTTTATAACATAACACTTTTATCTTCACTCCACCAAAATATATAAATCTTTTGGAGACTTTGAAAAAAATGCTAATAAGGACCTTCATTATTATTTTTTAACTTATCCTAATTAATAACTTCTTCTCATGGTATTTATGAGAAGTTAAATAACTCTTCCTCCAATTAAGTTGTAATATTCTCTCATTCCACCCTTTAATTTTATTTTTCTTTTAAACCGACTCGTGTTTCTTCATAAATTTGAATGTGGAAGTTGCGTACATTACTTCTATGGAAATGAGTGTTTAATGGTTTGGAGTGTCTAATGAAATGAGTGTCTAATGGTTTGGACAAGCGGTTGCTAGGGCGATTGGGGAGGGCATGATACCTTTTAAAACGTGGAACAGAAATAATAAGGTAACCCTTGAGCATTGCTAATTTCGCCAACAATCGAATATATAATGGTTTGAATTTTTGGACAATACGATTCGTTTTATATTGACGGTCAAAACCATTACTTATTGGAACAATGCAATTATTATTTAAAACATCAACTTCATATGCTATACGTAATTGTCCTTTTGTATTTGAACGCATATATAACATTGGCACTTTTCCCTTGCTGCTATCGAGTTTTCAGGTTGGAGCTTGCCAGGCCCAACACCGTGCTTTATGGTTATTCCAAGCTGCTGGCAAGAACGCGAGAAGGAAAAGTCGTACTTCAATTTCACTTATCTTTCTTACTAGGTTGTAAACAAGGAAAGGCCGGACCCGACACCTGCATAACTTAATATATAATATATTTAATTTATCCACCACTTGAAGAATATTTTTCCAAGCTGGATGAACCAACAAGGGTGGTGGCTCATACGAGATGTATGAAATGTTATTGGCCATCCTCTGGATTCTCATATCTTTTTTGTAATCGTCCACCAATGCGTGGAGGCTATATGATGTAACGTCGGATTCATGAAGGCCAGGATAGATGAATTGAAATGTTACAGTGCCATGCCCAGATTGAGACAAGAATGAGAAGCTGTAACTTAAATTATGGAAGGATGGAGCAAGGGAAAGAATATTGGATTGTAATTTCTGATATTTCATTGTATTGTGGTCAAGCAATAGAAGACGACCTTCAACGATTTTTAAAAACTGTGAGTTTACAGCCAAGGTTATAAGTTGTGGGGAGGGAACGCCATTACAGGTTGCTACGTTTTGAAATCGGTGTTTGACTTTATTTTTCCCTCTGTATTGGCAGTAAGGACGGATCAAATTGAGCTTTTTCCGCAGAACCTTCCAGTCCTCTTCCTTCTCTTCTTTTATCTCAGAAAAAACAATCATAATGGGAACCCAATTTCTTTAGCCAATTTAAATGTCCTCCACTACCCCAATCATTTGCAAGGACATGCATTATTAGTGCTGTCATGCTTATACTAATCTGTCTTCTAACCCTCTTTGGATCTTTGCAAAACCTTTTCAACAAATTCTTATGTGAATCCTGTGATGATATAAAAGATGGAGGAAACTCCTCAAAATCATATGGTATCTTGAGAATGGAAGGGCGCATATGATTATGAAGAGTTGGACATATTCGACCGCTTATAGGATTATTGATCATGATACTGGAATGTTTAATGGAATTTGAACTTGCAGCGGGTAGATATTGGACGATATCACTTATTCCCTTCAGATAATCGTAATTGATAAGGTAGGCCTCCCTCTCATCTTCTAATTGTACAAACCATGGCTCCTCATCCTTTTCTTCAGAGTCGATTTCTTCTTCTAGGAGACTGGATTCGTAGTCTTCATCTTCTTCTTGTTTACATTCCCACTTCGATTCTGACTCAGATAGTGAACCTTCAACTTTGATTTTGGCTTCTATAGAATTCAAGTCAAGATTGGAGCACAAGTCTTTTGCTGCACTTTCTTCATTGTGAACCACCTCCCTAATTATGCTTCTTTCTAGTATTCTATTGATAACCCTTGTAACAGACTTCTCCATTTGATCAAGAACCCGAGTTTCAGAGTAATAATTCTCTGTAGAGATTTGGACTTTGTTCTATTCCAATTCCAGTGTCTGTGCACTAGCTCTCGGAATAGTTTCTTTCTCAATATCCCATTTTGAAAGAAGAGCCCTTCTATGTGTGGAAGGAGGGTGTCTTAGTACACTTCTAGAATCCTTTGATTTTAAATAGCTTGGAGCATCTTTCAATTCAGAATTTTTTAAAAATGGAACCTCACGAGTTTGACTAGGAAGGAGAGCAAAACAGAGTGATACTTGATTATTTTCCATCAATTCCCTTTCCTTGGAATCATATTCTTCCATATTCGTATTAGTTTTTTCATCATAATTCCTATTTTCTTTTAATTTGTCTATGTATGATACCTTGTCGGGAGGTTTTCGGTTAGCATTTATAATTGAATCTAGCTTTTCATTAATTGCTTCAAGCATTTCTGTGATGTCTAATGTGCAACACATGTTGTGGTTGTCGATATTTTAGCTCTGATAACATTGTAGCGCTAAAGATATGGAAGCTTGATAAATATACGAAAATGTATAAATATATAAATATGATATTGAATAAAAGATTAATGATAATTACAATGAGCTTCGTGACGATGTATGTATACACATTGACTGGTCACGAGATGAAGGGGTAGGTACCCATTGACTTTTCATTATTTACTAAATATAATTATTTTAATTATTAATTAATTAATTATACTATTTATTATTATTATTTTATTTATTGTTGTTACAACCTCATTTAGATTTAACAAAATATTCTTTCTCATCCATACCTGAGAATGTCCTTGGTTGTGATCATTTGTCCTTTGGTCTTCAAATATTTTTGTATTATTCTTCTTCCATGATTCATCTACTTTCCTTATTGATGTATATGAAGGAATTCTCATGGATTGTCTTCTTTGCCTTGCACATTCTTGGGCTTTATGGCCAACACCACCACAGGTGAAGCACCTCAAAGTGTGACAGTTAATAGCAGAATGTCCAATTCGGTCACATGTCCAGCATCTCATTTTGTCACTTTGACTTCCAGCACTTTTTTCTTCTTCTATGGAACGTACAATCCATACCCTTGTGACCAAAACCATTACAAGAATAACAATAACCATTAAAGCTGCTATCATACCTGAGTGCTTGGTTCCATCTTGGGGTTGTTTCTCTTCTTCTAAAGAATTTTCTTTGAGGAGTGGGACCAACTTCCTGATGCATTTCTGATCTTTTGAAATCTTATTTATGTTGTGCAGTTTCTTGCTGAGGAGTTTTGCTTTCACCTTTGAAGGATGTGGATCCAACTTCAGGAGTCTTGGGGGACCAAGTACCACCTTCAGATTTTTCTTCTTGCTTCTTGTATCCAAGACCAGATGTGTCAAATGGAGACCTTTGACAATTCAGTATTTTATCCAAGATAATTGAGCTGTTGTTGAACTTCACATGATTGTTTGATTTTTCGATCTTTTTTCTGAGACCAACAACTTCCATCTCAAGCCTCTGGTTTTTCTTCTCTTTTTCTTCCAGCTAAAGCTTCATGATCTCTTCTATTCTTTTGGCTTCCTCCAACTGAGTCTTCAAATTAATATTATCCCTTCTTGTCTCTTCAAGCTCTTTAGGGTCTTTATCAATTTCTTCTTGTTCTTTTGCTAATTCAGTCTTCAATCCTCTAACTTCATCGTTTTGATCTTCTAGCTCATCTTGCAAATATTTGTTCTTGAGTTTCAATCTCATGAGCAATGCCTTTGTCTCTTTTTTGTATTTTTCAAATGACCTCGAAATCTTCTTCTTAAGCTTCAGATTGAATTTGAGATCAATATCCAATAGGGTACATGCAAATGCATTATTGACTTTCAGCAAATCTTCCTTTTCATCTTTTGTAAGTGGAATTTCAATATCATCACATTCAGAATTATTACCAACATAAGAGTTCTTACCTTCACTTATATTTGAAGCTTGTACCTCATTTTATTCTTGCTTCTCATTCTCAGAGGTCTGGACTTTTGTTTCATTTTCTTTGTCATGACTCCTCCTTTGGAACTCTTCTTCCAATTTGAACCAAAGATCTTTAGCAGAGGTGTATTCTCTTACCCTTTCTTTGATAGGGCTTGGGATTCTATCCATTAGAAACTTCAAGGCAATATTATTGTCTTTCTCGGCTGCTACCTTTGTATTCTTATTGGGATGGACAGGTGGGTTAGCCACAATTTCCCAAATACCAAATTTCTTTAAGTAATCTTTCATTCTACTTCTCCAACCAAATTAATCTGATATCTCAAGGACTGGAACCTCATGATTGACTTTGTTGGTCCTTCCATTTTGTGTCCATGGACCCCTTCAAGCTTGCTAGGCTTGTGATGAAGGCCGACTCTGATACCAATTGATGGACACAATAGCACACTGAGAGGGGGGTGGATCAGTGGGCCAGCTCTTAAGAGCAATTTTCAACTTCTGTTAACCCTAACATATATCATTTACATTTCCACTTTAACACTTAGGCAGATATCATCATTCACATCAATAATCATTAAACTAGTAATTCATATCATCAATCCACATCATTAGAGACACAACACAATATAATCTTTGTAATATTTTTATATTTAATTCAAACGGCTACAACCGTTAGGTTTCATCAGCTACAACTGATTGAGAAGCACCAGCTCCTATTCCAAGACTCAGCTTGGTCTTTTTCTCAGATTCAATTAAGAAAAATAGTACAAGGCCCGGCTTGTATTTACATACAAATTCTTATCACATTACATCTCATCAATTTTCCCTTGTCAACACAGTCATGTCACATGTCATCACTGTCATCAACTAATCAATAACCTACTGCCAATTCTGTTGTACATACACATTACCATTCTGTCCATAATCATGTCTTCAATCTGTCCACAGTCATGTCATTAACTTGTCCATAGTCAAGTCATTTTCATGCCCACATACATGTCTTCAATTTTCCCATAGTCATGTCATCATGATGTCCTTAATCAAAACTGTCATCAATTATCACTGTTGCCCTAAAGTTTCATCAAACTGTCATCATATAAGCATGTCCAAAGTCATATCCTCAATCACAAAACTGTTGCCTCAATGATGCCTGAAAATTATAAAGATAAAATATTTCTTCCCTTATGCTCCTGCTGGTCTGTTGCTAACCCCCGAAATTTTCCGCAAGCATATCCTCACTGAAAATCAGAGCTCCACTCTTTCTCCACCGAAATCCATTTTTCACATAAAGATTTGTCCTCTTTATTTATACCTTTCTTCTCCACTAATTCTGGAGGCCGACATGTCAAGTTTATTTTATTTATATCATTAAATGATTAAATCAAATAATATTTATCATTTCCATATTATCCTCATCAAAATATATATATATATATATATATAACCTTCTTAACCACATCATCATCGTGAGTACTTTATCTTTTTCATGCCATGTCATTTCCTTTTCATATGGCCTTCTAGAATGTCTGCAATGCTCCAAAGTTATGCCCACAAGGATCTTTAGCAAATGCCCACAATGCCTCAAATAAATGCCCGCAAGGGGCTCCTAAGGATGCCCGCAAGGGCTCCAAATTATGCCCGCATTTGCACTTAAGGAATGCCCGCCAGGGCTTGAGAAAAATTCTTGCAAGGGGCTTCATCATATACCCGCAGGCTTCTATGAAATGCTCGCAAGGGGCCCAATAAAATGCCCGTAGGAGATCCTTTTAATATGCCCGCAAGAGATTTTATAAATTCTCGTAGGGCACTTATGAAATGCCTGCAAGAGCACTTTGAATGCCCTTAAATTATGCCCGCGGGTTGACTTCCAATTTCCCGCCAAGGTCTCCTTGTCATCAATCTTTGCCATTTCATCTATCTTGACCATATCATCAACCTTTGACTTGTTTTCCATGTCATGTTTACTTGCTTTCCATGTCACCAATGCCTTCACATATGCCTTGTCATCAATGCTTGTTTGCTTTGTCAACATCCCTTCAACCTTTGTCATGTCTTCATGTCATTGCCTTGTCTGTCATTGTCCTTTCCATGTCAACAACACTTGTCATGCTTGTCCATGCTTTCCAAGTCACCTTTTCCATGTCATCAACACTTGTCTCTCCTTTGTCCTTTTACTTTTGCCATGTCAAGTCTTTGTCATGCTTTCCATGTCATCAATCATGTCATGCTTGCTTGTCATGTCCTCCATGTCATTTGTCATGCTTGTTATGCTTTCCAAGTTCCTATTGCCATGTCATCAACACATGCTTGTTTTGTCAACATCTCATGCTTGCTTGCTATGTCATCAACCTTGTCACGTCTTCAGCACCATCATGTATTTGTCATTGTCCTTTGTCCAATCAAGTCTTTGTCCTCCATGTCATTTGTCTTTTGCCATGTCATCAACCTCTTGACCTTTTCCATGTCATCAATTTAACCTTTGTCATTTATGTGTTGTCATCAATGACAACTATGCTCGTCACACTGTCCCCGCTACCACTTCAACATCCATACCTGCTATGCCATCTACAGGTCCTACTCTTGGTATTACAGCTACTACCTCTATACCCATCGGTAGTGGATCTATTCCGACCACTTTCCCTTTGGTTACTAGCGGTACCCTTGGGGGAACTGACCCTTATTTTCAGATCCCTTCGCCCTTAACGGGTGGTTCCTCAATCCCCATCATGAATCACGCCACTGAACCACCGCTTGGCAGAGGTGGCCCCATGATTGCCACCATGGCCATCACACAGACTACCTCGACCATGTCACATCCTCCTACTAGTTTTCCATTCATGGTCAGTCTTAACCTACCTGATCTAGACTGATTGACCAACGACCCAATACGACATGATCCCACGTGGCCTCCCATGCCTACTAAACTCACTTCGGACATCCCAAAGTTTGAGGGGAAGGGTGGTGAGCATCCCCAAAACCATATCATGTCCTTTCACTTATGGTGTTCCTCCAACTCCATAGTGGATGACTTGATCCACCTACTCCTTTTACAACGGACACTCACTAGCACTGCAGCCAAGTGGTATATTGACCCGCCCCATGGGTCGCACTCCACTTTTGCATCCTTTGCTTCGACTTTCCTGTAGTTCTTCCAGCTTCTCGTCCATTATATGTTGGTGTTGAGATAATCCTATCTTGTAGACAGAACACGACTACCCACATCACTGACCATATCCATGAGTGGCGTCGTCGTCGTAGTTTGTGCTAGATCAAATTAGATGACCGTATCTTTTTAGATTGGTTCTTGAAGTCTCTCATACCAGCTATCGCCAAGTATGTGGCATTTGAACGAACTCAAGCTAAAGAAGAGGACATGCTTAAAGCCCAATAGTTTGACCTTATCTATGCATAGTTGGGATACCTTTACACCATTTTACCTAATGCTCCTCATGGTGATTCCTCGCGAAAGGACGCGCCATGGAAATTCCACGATGTCGATGGAATCATTGGACACGTTGCATCTACCAGTCAACCATATGTCCATATGCCTCTCACCCCTACCCCTGCTTATAGTCATATGCCCAGTTCCGCACCACCTACCATGAGCGGTGGTCCCGACCTTTCGCATGCCACGGCCTATTCGGGAGCAACACATTCATATATTCCCCCAACCCAATCCCCTCACATCCATGGACCTTCTTGTCTGGAACACTGCTACAGTCATACTCTGCCAACATACGCCCCCCCTACAACACCACCTGTCTACTACCCTCCTTCGGTTACACCCGCACCTGCAAAAACTTCAGCCCCTCCCGCTTATTATCCATCGTCGGCTTCCCCAACACCTACCCAACTTCAAAATCCTTTCGTTCCACAAGGGAAATTTTATGCCCAACAAAACCAATCGCAGAACCATCCTACCCAACGGAACCAACAAGGGAAACATAATAGGAGACATGGACGTAACCAGGGCACTAACCAGCCTCCCGATGGAGGCGGTCCACCACCGAACCCCCTGATAATAATGGCGTCGCATCGACTAACAAAAATCCGGATCGACCACCTCGACAAGGTAAAAACCCCAACTTATGTACGAACCACCCATGTTCTATTTGCGGGGTCTATAGCCATTACACGCACAATTGTTCCCATCTAGCGCGAGCTCGCCAATTCTGGAGTGAGGATGCCCAACTTCAAGGACATGTTGCACCACCAAACCCCCCGCAACCCCACACATAACCTATGGTGTTGCAGAACCCCCTACCCACGCAAGGGGTAGTATCCACCCAACCTTTGGCACCCCCTCAAGGGGTTTCCGCACCACAACAACCACTTACTTACGATGCTCCTGTTAGTCAACCCATTGGCTCAGGAACTCAACACCTTTTAATGATGTCTTCATCTGATATCCACCTTCAAACGCGTCGTAACCAATATGGCTCAACCACCGAGACTATTCCTATGGATAAGGACGCTAACACGACTCCCATAGATCGGTCGTTACGTCTACTCCCACCATCATTAGAGGGGGCCCCCAAATATCCTAGATTCTCTTTGTGCTGCATCAATAACAACCCCAATGCTTGTGCTGCCCCCAACTACAATATCATGGATGAATTAGCCCCATCCCCTGCTGCTATATCAGTCTTAGAAGTTTTAAATAACTACCCAACACATCGTAAAACACTGTTGTCTACCATAGGTGTGATCAACCCTTCTGACTCACAAATGATGGCATTCGACTTAGACCAGTCTAAACCTAGCATGCCTTCGTCCATAGCATTTCAAATCTCAGTTTCGATCTGAAACCTGGTTATACACCGATGCATCATCGATGAGGGCACTTCTACATGCGTTATGTCCACATTTGTGTGGCATAAGATCGGATCCCCTCCTTTGCATCCATGCATGACTGCCCTCAGAGCTTATGATGGCCGTTCAGCTCAGCCGGAAGGCCTTCTTACCAATGTTCCAGTCCAATTAGCTGGAAAACCGATTGACATTGAAGTCACCAACGCACATCTCAAATACAACCTACTCCTAGGACGAAGCTACATGTATGCCATGAAGGATGTTGCCTCATCTCTGTTCTGGCTTATGATGTTCTCCCATGAGGGACGAGTTGTCAAAATCAACCAGGTCACTTACTATGACCCTAATGCGCCTGCTACACCAGAGAATGTCCTCCCTATGGTTGACAAACCTGTATTTGGTGCCTCTACACCTTTAATCTCCCCCGTGGCGCCTGGACTTTATTCAGAGGCTCTAATGGTCTCCACATTTCATTCCTTACCCCCTCCTCCTTCGGTCGTTGAGATATCTGACTTGTACATACCATTTCGTCAATTCAATCGGTCCTTGTTATCACACAGCTTGTAGTTGCCCCTAGTGGTATCCCATCCGGGACAGTAGAGGAGACAGGCAACTAAAGAGGTGACCCAAGAGATGCCACGGTTCCCAATGCAAGGAGGGAGTCACGTCAACCGAGGCACTCTTCGCTTTAGGTCAAGGTGAATCAAAACCAAGGGGGAGACCCTATAACCAATCACAGATGATTGGACCCAAACAAAGGGTCCTAAGGATAAGTAGATGATGAGTTACAGAAACCAATGCAAGGTTGAGTGGACCTAAAAGTTAAAGTATGGTTGAAGGTGGTTTGAGAGATGGTTAGTGTTTCAACCAACGTATGATTTATGCCACATAATTAGGTATAATGACAGGGTATAGTACCATGTGCTACACAAGTGGGTCCTACCTTTCTTGGGATATGTGAAATGGTTTAAAGTAGACCCACTAGGTGAAGTTAAGGGATGCAATTGGCACTAGAGGATATGTAATGGGTAGATCTATGGATCTAAGTTGAATTTAGGGGTACCCATGTACCGGATCTAGGGTTTGACACAATTCCCAAGGAATGCGACTTGCTTTGAGGAGGACTAGTGCCTTGTTGGATGGGCTAATGGGGTCAAAAGGTATGTCAAAGTGTAGATCGGGACACCTAGGAGCCAAGTCAAGTGGGCTAATTGAGATAGAATGGTTGGATCTTGCTAGATCTAGGTTTTCATGAAATGACCCTAAGTGGACCACAATCCCTTGAAACAATGAATGCTACCCCCAAGGCAGATCGTCACAAAATGATACTCTAGACCTAGGTTTCAAGGTATGGCCATTCCAAATCCACAAAAATCTCAACCACCCACTTCCTCAAAGTGGACAAACTCATTCACCCAAGGGAGTGCGACCTTGCTCAAGGAGGGCTAAAAGAGGGGTTAAGTGGACCAAATAAAGTCCAATGGCCACCAAACTGTAGATCCAAGTAGCTTATGCACTGATCTATGTGGATCTATAAAATCATGTCAATCCAAGGGTTAGATCTTACTAGATCTGAGTTTTAAGGTTCCAAAAAAATTCAAAAGGGGGTTTTAATCCCTTAAAACGTGGAATGATGCCCACAAGGTAGAAATCACCAAAGTAACAATCTGGGGGTAGGTTATCAAGTGTATAGATTGCAAATCAAGTGGGATCTCACCTACCCATGTGCTAGATCAACAAGCCTCTCTTAAGGAAGTGCGATTTGGTTCAAGAGGGCTTTCTTGCCTTGAAAAGTGTGTAAATTTTAACCCAATCACCACCAAACTATAGATCCCACTAGGGGTGGATGCTATAGAGGTGGGTTCTTAATATCTCTTCAAAAGCAAGGCTAGATCTAAGTAGATCTAAGAAAAACCAAAAACAAGGGTTTTAATCAATTAGGGTTTTTATGATCTAGAAATTATGGATGATTCAAGGAAGAAGAAGATCATACCTTTGGAGCATACCTGGATGAAGAGATGAATGCTAGTTGAGAAGAGGATTACTTTTGCCAAAGATCAAATGGAGAATTGTTGAAGCCCTCTTGCCAAATCGATTTTTCCAAGCCACATATGAGTCCCTCTAACCTGTCAAAACCAAGGAGCAAAGCATCAATCAGTTTAACATGTTGAAGGTAGATACAAGCAAGAGAGAGATAAGCAAAGAATAGTTGGCACAAAGACAAAACTACTCCCTGTTTAACCAAAATGTCTTCCTCCAAGCTTGAAGGGCAAGCCTCCCCACCAATTTGCACTTGTCAAAAACGTCCTCTTAACCTGTAAAAAGATATGGCAAATATGCAAGATAGCTACAATAGATCCTCCAGTGCAATGGACAAAAGCATTTACAATCGAAACAACCAACATCCACTCCAATCCAAGCATGTACTCCAAAAGATAGAAATTTTATTCCAAGAGCCAAGAGCCAAAAATCTCTAGATGATTTTACAATGAGAGGCTCCCTCCTTAAATAGGATGGGGAGAGAGTACAATCCTAACCATTTTTTACATGAGTGCTAAGATTAAAAGATCAAAAGATCTAATCAACGGCTAATAATAAATCATAACAATACATCACATGGATCACCCAATATAATGATGATGCCCCCACTAAATGGTACAAAGGGAGGATGACGTCATCCACTAGAGGGATAAAGGTACAAAAATCTACCTCATAATGACTAGGACATGACAAAATAAGCACATGGTGGGGCTAGGAGGCATCAATCCTTACTAGCTCATCCCCAAGGCACAATAAAATAATAAAATATGTCCAAGATAATATAAATGATCAAATCTGTCCTCAAAATCTGTGACAGACAAGCAGTAAAAGACCTCCTGTGATCGATGTGGGCATACCCACATGGTGAAAACTGGCTGGAAGATAGTGAGATCACCCTGGAAGGCCTCTGTGAAGACCAAATGCCAAAAACTTGCCTCAATTTCCCAAATCAAATTCCTCAGTGACCACTTTATCCCATTTTTTAACTACCTCGGTAACTGTGAAAGTGCCAAAACTGCCTCCTAGGGCATCTGCGCTGTCCATCTGAGCCCACCAGGCTCTCCAAAAGGGTGGGTAAATGGTAAAAACAAGTTGTTGGACCACCCCCTCCACATACAGCGCCCTAGGTGAATTGGCCTCTCATGGCCCCTGCTGCTCAGACTGGGAAATCAGCCCCAAATCTGCTCAACAAGTGTAAAACTGCATCAATTACTGTCAGAAGTGCCCAAAACTGAAAGATAAGTGTCTCATTGGATCCAGAAGACCCAAATCCACTAGGAATGTGTACTCATACACCATGGGTTTCCCTAATGGGCTAGCTGTAGGGTCCACCATATATGGACAATGCATAATCTGCTGATCTGAAGTAGTAAATAAAACTGCTGAACTGCATCAATCATCATCTGCATCATATGTCCATCATATGATCTCATCATCAAGTATGTGGGACCATGAATCATCATCAACAAGCATATATATCTGGCCCACATCATCACGGATCCCAATAATATACAACCAAGGATAAATCACATCAGTAGACTAAGACATGCTTCTCTAATCATTCTCACAGCCAAGCTCAAAGTATAACATCCATTCAGTGGCATTAATCAAGTTAGGATATTCATTTTTTATATAAAATTACTTGCACAATAGTTCAAATGACAAACTCGCTCATTGGACATGGTCAAACTGCTAGTGAAGGATGAAGGCTAGGAACAAGGTTGGGCCAAGGGGTTGACTTGTCTAACTTAACTCAAAAATACTTTAGACTGGGAGAAGGGGGAAAGCTACAAACTCTGTGCTGGACAAAATAACACGGGGGGTGGCTGTGCCTCACAAATGGATAAGTTGTTCAGAGAGTGTTTATTCAACTTAGGCATCATGTCTACATTAAGTTGATCCAGGTTCATTAGGATCATTCAATTTCATTTCATGGCCTTTTTGGCCTACATAACCCTTCGGATCTCAGGTGTGCTGATAAGCACAACTAGTTGCAGCTTGCATCCAGGGCATGTTTTCAAATATATATAAGGTCAGCAATTGTTTAGATATAACTTTTAGGAACCATTGCTTTTTGGACCTTTCTTATACTCTTCGAGGAGTATTTTTAGTTGTTCATCGCTCTTGCCCTTTTTTTAGTTTCCATGGACGAATTTATAAGTTTTCATAGGTAGAACATGAGCTTTCAGTTTTAGACAACAACATCTCAAGTGACTAGGGGGAGTTCGATCCAATGCCAAACATCGGGACAACCGACCAGAATGATTTAGGCCTACAATCCAACTCACCAAAGGCAAGTTTTGTCACCAACTTAGAGCCGAGACACTGAACATACAGGGGTGCGGTCCAAACACAGAGGTAGAAAAATGGGGAAGTCCTCAGTATCAGAAAGTCAAATAAGACATGTCAAGGTTTAAAGTCAAATAGGAAAGTCATGCATGGATGGAGTCAAGTGAATATGGAGCCTACACTAGCAGACAATTGGTGTCAGGAAAGACCATATCTATGTAAGGTGGAAAACCAGTGGGTTTTGTTAAATGACCTAAATGTGCAAGCAATTGTCCATTTTATGATTTTTATAGTTCATTTTAAACAGTTTGCCACATCAGGAATAATATACCAAGCAGATGTTGTGAACATGACTAAATCAACAAGATAATAATCCACAGTCAGTGATAACATATCCATAGATAGTAATAATCATCATACACCATTTGAAACACTGCTGCAATACATCTCTAAGCACTGAACTGAAACTGTATGGGATAGAGGGTCACATCGGTCATCAAATCTGAACTCTCAAGGCTCAGCCTTGACATAAGTCTGAATAATATACTGCTTTGATCATGAGTGATACAAAATATATAGCCATGCTCTGGAAGCTCTGGAATGTGCAGATATCTGCTGAACAAGGATAGTAGCCCTACTACTATAGTGTGATAACATCTGGCTCCAGCTGGGACAAGTGCTCTAAGGGAGAGAGCACTTGAGAACCTCAGAATCTCTGGTCTCGATCTGCTCTGCATCAATCTTCAATCCATCACTGCACCATCCTTGCTTCCAGCTTTTATTTTGCACCTGTTCCTGCTCTCACAAACACTAGAATACCTCATGGAGCATGCATGGGACAAATATATAAAATAAAACTGAAAATGACTTCTATTCCAAAACAGAAACTGAAATGCGTAAAAGGAAAAAAAAAAATATAAACTAACATGGCATATATTATTTATTCATCATTCATTATTTTTATTACTGTGCAGGAGAAAAAGAAAACTTCTTTTAAACAGGCAATCTCAACTTGCACAGGCAGCCAGACATATAACAGGAAATTAAAATTCTTAATTGCATGCAGGAGAAGAGACAAGCTTAGGAAGGAGCAAGGCTCAACTCAATAAAGAAGAAAGACCAACAGACACTCCAAGCAGAAAAGCAAAGGGGCAATACTCATCACACAGAAAAAGAAAAAGCACACAAATCCTACTGCTCAAGTGAGCTTATTTGGTCCTACCTACTCTAAACAGGTACTACAAGGCAACATAAGGAAGATCATTCCAGGCTGATAGGTGGGAAGTAGTGTTTTAGTAACCTCCCATTTACAGGTAATTCCAACTCATCTCTATCTAAAGTCTCTAAATACACTATTCCTTTGCCAGCCATCTTGCTCACCCGATAAGGGCCCATCCATATCTTCTCAAATTTTTCATGATTTCCTGGTTTTTCTGTATGTTTATCCCATAACAAAACTATATCCCCAATTCCAAATATCACATCTCTACTCTTTTGTTCAAAGGTTCCCTTTATTCTTTCTTGCTCTAAAACCATTTTATTCCATGCTTCCCTTCTAGTCTCATCTAGTTCTACTAACCTGTCAATTCTTGCTTGCAAGGCCTCTTGATTAGAGGAGCACTGTTGTAACAACTCATACACAGGAATTTGAAGGTTGATTGGGAGCCTACAATTTTTCCCATATACTACTTCAAAGGGAGCTTTTCCAGTTATTCTTTTGACTATCGTTCTGTCTGCCCAGAGGGCATATTTCAGCTTTACATCCCAAGTCCTCTTGTTCTCACCAATCATTCTTTTTAAGAGTCTTATCAAATTCTTGTTGCTTGATTCTGCTAAACCATTTCCTTGTGGATAGTAGTTAGAAGAATGAGACAAATTGATCCCATGATCTGAACAAAAGGTAGACATCTCAATTTACGAAAAGATGGCGTATTATCAGTTGTAATCTTGCAGGGGCAACCGTATCTAGAGACTATATTCTCTTCTAAGAACTTGACCACAACCTCTGCAGTGCACTTTTTAGTAGGGATAGCTTCCACCCAGCAAGTGAAATAGTCTGTGCAAGTTAGTATGTATTTGTGTCCACTTGAAGAGCTAGGGTTTATAGGTCCTACAAAATCCATTCCCCATTGTTGAAAAGGTGCTTCTATAATGACTGGGATCAAAGGCAGGGCAGGTATCCTAGGTTTTCCAGAATAGAATTGACACTCCTGACATGCTCTAATAAAGGTGTGCACATATTTGAACAAGGATGGCCAATAATATCCAGCTCTCATGATCTTAGCAGCTGTGGTTCTAGGTGCATAATGTCCTCCACACAATCCGGAATGCATTTCTTTGATGATTCTTTGGGAGTCATCATGGTTTACACATTTGAGTATGATTCCATCCGGATTCTTCTAGCCCAAACCATCCTCTATCAAAACATACTTAAATGCCTTTAACCTTAAAGCTCTTCTCTGGTGGTCTACAAGGTGATCAGGGCATGTCATATGTCTGAGGTAGAAAATGATGTCTTTGTACCATTCATGATCTTCATCAATATAAAGAATCATGTTATTTTGCTGTAATTTGGAATCAGTTAGCAGTTGCGCCAACCCTTGGCCCTTCACTATCTTGACTGGCTTGATTTCAATATCATACTCTTGAATCCTAGAAATCCAGTTTCCCCTAACTCGTATGCCATCAGGCTGAGATAAGACATCTTTCACCGCCTCATAAGGGACATAGGCAATAATTTTGGAGTATCCGATATATGTCCTAAAATGTTTTAAAGACTTGACCAAAGCATAGGCTTGTTTTTCAGTGGTTGTGTAATTGAGTTCTGCGTCTCTATGGTTTTTACTCATAAAGGAAACAGGTTGCTCATGGTTTTCTTCATTCTTTTGTAACAACACACCTGCTATGGTGTCCTCGGATGCATAAGAATAAATCAAAAACTCCTTATTGTAGTTTGGGCTTACTAGGACAGGTGCAGAAGCAATGGCTTTCTTTAGAGACTCGAATGAGACATCACATTTCTTATCCCAAAGAAACTTCGCATCCTTCTTAAGCAAATTATTCAAGGGTTTGGCCAACTCAGCTAAGTTAGGGATGAATCTTCTTACGAAGTTTATTTTCCCGAAAAACGATCGTAATGAGATGACATCCTTTGGGGGAGTTATGGCTTGAATTCCTTGCACTCTTTCAAGATCAATTCTAATGCCTTCTTTGGAAACAATGTGACCCAACAACTTCCCTTCATCCACCCCGAAAGTAGACTTTTTAGGATTCAAAGATATTCCAAATTTTCGACATCTTTCAAAGATTCTCCTTAAGTGCTTTATGTGGTCTCCCCTGTCTTTAGAGAAAATAGTTAGATCATCTTGATAAATTGCAATGATTTTGCCAATTAAGCCTTCAAATGCATGATCCATTTCCCTTTGAAAGGTTGACCCTGCATTTAGAAGCCCAAATGGCATTCTTATATATTCGAATGTTCCCCACGGGGTGGTGAAGGTTGTCTTCCCACGATCTTCCTTCTTGATTTGGACTTGGTTGTAACCAGAAAAACCATCAAGTAAAGATAGCATGCCAGCCCCCATTACACTTTGCAACAGATTTTCCATGTTGGGCAATGGATAGTTATCTTTTAGAGATGCTTGATTCAGGTTCCTAAAGTCAATGCAAATTCTAATCTCCCCATTTTTCTTCCTTACGATTACGGGATTGGATACCCAGGTTGTATGCCTAACTGGTCTAATAATACATGTTGCCAACATCTTTTCCAATTCCTTTTTAATTAAGGGAGCTAACTTAGGGTTCATGTTTCGCAACTTTTGTCGATATGGTTTGGCTCCCTCTTTGAGAGGAATAGTGTGTTCTATAATGGACTGATCATAAGTTTTTAAATCATCATAGACCCATGCAAATACATCTTTATATTCTCTGATTAATTCTATAATTCTTCTTCTTTCTTCTTCCGAGGCATTTATCCCGATTCTAACCATTTTTGGGGAACAAGAAGAGCCTACATTTATTTCAATAACCCCATCTACAGGCTCAGATCTTCTACCTTTGTACTCATCATGCCTATTGAATTTTTTCTCAAGGGGGAAGGCGATTTCTGTGACATCCATTCCTTCAATTGAACCACCATCCATTTCATCTTCGAAGTTTACCATTGGGGTTTGGGAAGCAGTAAAAAATCGGATGACTTGGGCATCATTGTTAAAAACCTACCAATGGTCTTCATTATCAGGGACAGAGGGTCTGAATAAAACTTCAAGTTTGCAGTTTTGTTGTTTTAAAGACTCAGATGTTTGAAGAGTACTGGCCATCACAGACAGCTCATCAGCCAAAGTGTTTTGTTCACGGGGAACAGCCTTAATCCCGAAGGCATCAAAGCACTCAATGGTATCCCACACTGCATTTCTATAGTCTCTAAGTCTATTATTTTTAGCAGCGAATTCGTTTTTGACTTGGGACACAATGAGGTCAGAATCTCCTGTGACAGATAAATATTTGATGTTTCTTTCCCTGGCAATTTCCAAGCCTAAAATCAATGTTTCATACTCAGCCACATTATTAGTGCATTCAAACTCCAATCGAAAAGAGAACAAGCTCTTTTCTCCTGATGGTGACATTAAAACTATACCGGCTCCTGCACCATGCTGGGAACGGGCCCCGTCAAAGTGCATTTTCCAGACTTGCTCGTGCGAAAAGGGATGCTTTTTAACCTCCTCCCAATAATTTGCTAGAACCATGAAGTTTCCAATCTCATCACTTGAATACATTGCTTCAGTGAATAAGTGTTCAGGTGTCTCAACATGCTCTTGCATAGGTGGTTCATTAAACAGAGTTATGGATGACCCTTCCTTGGTTGGGATTGTGGCATACGTTAGATCCATTTGGATACTTCCCCCCAATCTTTCCGACCATTCCCTGGATAGCAACATTCCCCACACATCAGGGATATCTAAGACTAAAACACTCATTGAGAGCTCAATGTCAGAGCATGCAGCCAACCTAATAGGCAAATTTTCAATTATCCCAATAGATTTCATAGTTTTGGATTCCATTCCACACACGTTTCTATAGGGTCTTGATGGCACTAACTCAAGTTGTTCCATGACTCTTAAGGGCATGACACTTACTTCAGCTCCTGAGTCCAACATGCAATTATGCAATATCAAACCATTTACTTCCAATGCAATATAAAAGGGCGGGAAACTTCCGGAGTTGTCACCAGAGACACTTTGGATCATGACAGGGGAATCCTTAATCTCTGGAGAAGCTTTCTTAGGAGCTTGCTTCCTTGTTTGAATCCCAAGATGAGTAGTAGCTCTTTTGTGGAATGAAGGGATCTTGAAAATTTCATAGAAGGGAACAGGTACATTTACCTTTTCCAAGAAGCCTGTAACATCAATGTTCAGGTTGTAGGGGTTTTTCTTATCCCTTTCATTCATACCTAAACCCAGGAAATTCATGATGTCATACTTGACAGATGGGATCTTGATTAGGTCTTTTAAGGCCACCAAAGCAGACTAATTGGTTGGCTTACTAGGGATGTTTGTCCTTGGAAGGTCCTGATTTGGTTTTAACATTGTGGGAGGCTTTGGTTGCTTTCTCCAAAGGGTTGCTTTTGGAACATTAGTTTTAGGGGGAGGATCAATTTTTATCTCTTGATCTGCCTTTTTGTTTGTAGGAGGAGCTTGACTAGTGTTGGTCACAGCTTTACCCTTTGAGATGACCTCAGAAGAAGGCTTTGGAGCTTTCGGCAAGATTCTTCGGACAGGTTGGCGCACTGCCTTGCTAGGCTGTGGATCAGTCGGTTTGAGTTGCTGAGTCTTGGGAGGACTAACATTTGGAGGGATTGAATTGCTACAGATGGATTTTAACATTTCTTTGGTTTGTTGATCACGTCTTTTGAAATCCTCATCTTGATTCTTAAGATACATAGCAATGTTGGTGACCATTTCACACATGTTTGACATAAATTCCATGGTCATTTCGGGAGAGATGTTATTTTGAGTAGACATCTCTTTGTGGGTTTGATTCTTAGCGGAGTCACGAATAGGAGTCGCCAGGTAGACCTTTAAACTCTTCTACCAAGATGTATGTCATTTGAAATGCAGGGAGAGAATGAGACACAAAGGTATGATGAACCCAGGTAGGCCTCTACCTCCCCGGCAGTGGCGCCAAAAATGTTATCACACAGCTTGTAGTTGTCCCTAGTGGTATCCCATCCGGGACAGTAGAGGAGACAGGCAACTAAAGAGGTGACCCAAGAGATGCCACGGTTCCCAATGCAAGGAGGGAGTCACGTCAACCGAGGCACTCTTCGCTTTAGGTCAAGGTGAATCAAGACCAAGGGGGAGACCCTATAACCAATCACAGATGATTGGACCCAAACAAAGGTTCCTAAGGATAAGTAGATGATGAGTTACAGAAACCAATGCAAGGTTGAGTGGACCTAAAAGTTAAAGTATGGTTGAAGGTGGTTTGAGACATGGTTAGTGTTTCAACCAACGTATGATTTAGGCCACATAATTAGGTATAATGACAGGGTATAGTACCATGTGCTACACAAGTGGGTCCTACCTTTCTTGGGATATGTGAAATGGTTTAAAGTAGACCCACTAGGTGAAGTTAAGGGATGCAATTGGCACTAGAGGATATGTAATGGGTAGATCTATGGATCTAAGTTGAATTTAGGGGTACCCATGTACCGGATCTAGGGTTTGACACAATTCCCAAGGAGTGAGACTTGCTTTGAGGAGGACTAGTGCCTTGTTGGATGGGCTAATGGGGTCAAAAGGTATGTCAAAGTGTAGATCGGGACACCTAGGAGCCAAGTCAAGTGGGCTAATTGAGATAGAATGGTTGGATCTTGCTAGATCTAGGTTTTCATGAAATGACCTTAAGTGGACCACAATCCCTTGAAACAAGGAATGCTACCCCCAAGGCAGATCGTCACAAAATGATACTCTAGACCTAGGTTTCAAAGTATGGCCATTCCAAATCCACAAAAATCTCAACCACCCACTTCCTCAAAGTGGACAAACTCATTCACCCAAGGGACTGCGACCTTGCTCAAGGAGGGCTAAAAGAGGGGTTAAGTGGACCAAATAAAGTCCAATGGCCACCAAACTATAGATCCAAGTAGCTTATGCACTGATCTATGTGGATCTACAAAATCATGTCAATCCAAGGGTTAGATCTTACTAGATCTGAGTTTTAAGGTACCAAAAAATTCAAAAGGGGGTTTTAATCCCTTAAAATGTGGAATGATGCCCACAAGGTAGAAATCATCAAAGTAACAATCTGGGGGTAGGTTATCAAGTGTATAGATTGCAAATCAAGTGGGATCTCACCTACCCATGTGCTAGATCTAACCAAACAAGCCTCTCTTAAGGAAGTGCGATTTGGTTCAAGAGGGCTTTCTTGCCTTGAAAAGTGTGTAAATTTTAACCCAATCACCGCCAAACTATAGATCTCACTAGGGGTGGATGCTATAGAGGTGGGTTCTTAATATCTCTTCAAAAGCAAGGCTAGATCTAAGTAGATCTAAGAAAAACCAAAAACAAGGGTTTTAATCAATTAGGGTTTTTATGATCTAGAAATGATGGATGATTCAAGGAAGAAGAAGATCATACCTTTGGAGCATACCTGGATGAAGAGATGAATGCTAGTTGAGACGATGATTACTTTTTCCAAAGGTAAAATGGAGAATTGTTGAAGCCCTCTTGCCAAATCGATTTTTCGAAGCCACATATGAGTCCCTCTAACCTGTCAAAACCAAGGAGCAAAGCATCAATCAGTTTAACATGTTGAAGGTAGATACAAACAAGAGAGAGATAAGCAAAGAATAGTTGGCACAAAGACAAAACTATTCCCTGTTTAACCAAAACGTCTTCCTCCAAGCTTGAAGGGCAAGCCTCCCCACCAATTCGCACTTGTCAAAAACGTCCTCTTAACCTCTAAAAAGATATGGCAAATATGCAAGATAGCTACAATAGATCCTCCAGTGCAATGGACAAAAGCATTTACAATCGAAACAACCAACATCCACTCCAATCCAAGCATGTACTCCAAAAGATAGAAATTTTATTCCAAGAGCCAAGAGCCAAAAATCTCTAGATGATTTTACAATGAGAGGCTCCCTCCTTAAATAGGATGGGGAGAGAGTACAATCCTAACCACTTTTTACATGAGTGGCTAAGATTAAAAGATCAAAAGGTCTAATCAACAGCTAATAATAAATCATAACAATACATCACATGGATCACCCAATATAATGATGACGCCCCCACTAAATGGTACAAAGGGAGGATGATGTCATCCACTAGAGGGATAAAGGTACAAAAATCTACCTCATAATGACTAGGACATGACAAAATAAGCACATGGTGGGGCTAGGAGGCATCAATCCTTACTAGCTCATCCCCAATGCACAATAAAATAATAAAATATGTCCAAGATAATATAAATGATCAAATCTGTCCTCAAAATCTGTGACAGACAAGCAGTAAAAGACCTCCTGTGATCGATGTGGGCATACCCACATGGTGAAAACTGGCTGGAAGATAGTGAGATCACCCTGGAAGGCCTCTGTGAAGACCAAATGCCAAAACCTTGCCTCAATTGCCCAAATTGATTTCCTCAGTGACCACTTTATCCCATTTTTTAACTGCCTCGATAACTGTGAAAGTGCCAAAACTGCCTCCTAGGGAATCTGGGCTGTCCATCTGAGCCCACCAGGATCTCTAGAAAGGGGGGTAAATGGTAAAAACAAGTGGCTGGACCACCCCCTCCACATACAGTGCCCTAGGTGAATTGGCCTCTCATGGCCCCTGCTGCTCAGGCTGGGAAATCAGCCCCAAATCTGCTCAACAAGTGTAAAACTACATCAATCACTATCAGAAGTGCCCGGAACTGAAAGATAAGTGTCTCATTGGATCCAGAAGACCCAAATCCACTACGAATGTGTACTCATACACCATGGGTTTCCCTAATGGGCTAGCTGTAGGGTCCACCATATATGGACAATGCATAATCTGTTGATCTGAAGTAGTAAATAAAACTGTTGAACTGCATCAATCATCATCTGCATCATATGTCCATCATATGTTCTCATCATCAAGTATGTGGTACCATGAATCATCATCAACAAGCATATATATATGGCCCACATCATCACAGATCCCAATAATATACAACCAAGGATAAATCACATCAGTAGACTAAGACGTGCTTCTCTAATCATTCTCACAGCCAAGCTCAAAGTATAACATCCATTCAGTGGCATTAATCAAGTTAGGATATTCATTTTTTTATATAAAATTACTTGCCCAATAGTTCAAATGACAAACTCACTCATTGGACATGGTCAAACTGCTAGTGAAGGATGAAGGCTAGGAACAAGGTTGGGCCAAGGGGTTGACTTGTCTAACTTAACTCAAAAATACTTTGGACTGGGAGAAGGGAAAAAGCTACAAACTCTGTGCTGGACAAAATAACACGGGGGATGGCTGTGCCTCACAAATGGATAAGTTGTTCAGAGAGTGTTTATTCAACTTAGGCATCATGTCTACATTAAGTTGATCCAGGTTCATTAGGATCATTCAATTTCATTTCATGTCCTTTTTGGCCTACATAACCCTTCGGATCTCAGGTGTGCTGATAAGCACAACTAGTTGCAGCTTGCATCCAGGGCATGTTTTCAAATATATATAAGGTCAGCAATTGTTTAGATATAACTTTTAGGAACCATTGCTTTTTGGACCTTTCTTATACTCTTCGAGGAGTATTTTTAGCTGTTCATCGCTCTTGCCCTTTTTTTAGTTTCCATGGGCGAATTTATAAGTTTCCATAGGTAGAACATGAGCTTTCAGTTTTAGCCAACAACATCTCAAGTGACTAGGGGGAGTTCGAGCCAATGCCAAACATCGGGACAATCGACCAGAATGATTTAGGCCTACAATCCAACTCACCAAAGGCAAGTTTTGTCACCAACTTAGAGCCAAGACACTAAACATACAGGGGTGCGGTCCAAACACAGAGGTAGAAAAATGGGGAAGTCCTCAGTATCAGAAAGTCAAATGAGACATGTTAAGGTTTAAAGTCAAATAGGAAAGTCATGCATGGATGGAGTCAAGTGAATATGGAGCCTACACTAGCAGACAACTGGTGTCAGGAAAGACCATATCTATGTAAGGTGGAAAACCAGTGGGTTTTGTTAAATGACCTAAATGTGCAAGCAATTGTCCATTTTATGATTTATATAGTTCATTTTAAACAGTTTGCCACATCAGGAATAATATACCAAGCAGATGCTGTGAACATGACTAAATCAACAAGATAATAATCCACAGTCAGTGATAACATACCCATAGATAGTAATAATCATCATACACCATCTGAAACACTGCTGCAATACATCTCTAAGCACTGAACTGAAACTGTATGGGATAGAGGGTCACATTGGTCATCAAATCCGAACTCTCAAGGCTCAGCCTTGACATAAGTCTAAATAATATACTGCTCTGATCATGAGTGATCCAAAATATATAGCCATGCTCTGGAAGCTCTGGAATGTGCAGATATCTGCTGAACAAGGATAGTAGCCCTGCTACTATAGTGTGATAACAGTCCCTAACTCACAACCCACCACTTCATCGGCACCTCAACTGCCACCTACGTCTCAACCGCCATCGGTACCTAGCCACATGAGAGCCACACCGATTCACACAATCTATTTCTTATTTCCACCATCAAGGGTAGTAAGTATGCCAGTCATGGCCACACTAAATCTCCTGGGATTGACGTTAGCAATTCCCATATGGTATTTACCTTCCTCTAACCCCACTCCGACGCCACAAGTCATTCTTCAACCGATCCAACCAATCACCACCGCTAATCATCCACCTCCCGGTGTGTCGGAAATAACCACCTGCAACACTACCCCTCAGTCTTCCAAAAGGACTAGGGGGAAAACCAACCAAATCGACACTGCGGAAAGTGCGACTAAGGCCGTGATCCCTCCTGCAGCACTCACACCTCCCAAGTGTGCCTTGTGCGATGTTTTGGGTCACACAACCCACAATTGTCTGCACTTGCCCGACCTTCAAAAGCATATGAAGACATTGGAGGATGACCCTAATATATCGATTGTTGAATTACCAACCACCCCTCCACTGCGTAACAAATCATTGCGTACCAATCACTCCTACGCCATCTGTGGCATCTATGACCATTATTCCCACCACTGCCCCGACTTACTAGAGTACCAATTGGTACTCCATGAGTTGCGTCAACCATCCTTAGAGTTCTTGATTACTGTTATTGAGGAGATCCATCCCCCGGAATCCTTGTCGACTGAGGTAAACACCATTTCTACTATTTCAACCGTCGACACCACAGTCACATCATCAACTTCAACTGATCCCTCCGACCCACCTGTCCAACCTCTTCAAATCGATGAGGAAATCACATGTCCACGACATGGGGGCAGGCCCAAAAAATTGCTTACTCATCATCGTCATCATTCTCGTCGGCGATACTAGTGGCATCTACCTCGCAATGGGAATACCCCGTCATCATATCATCAATTCAATGTGCCACCATGGCCATTAGCCTCATGGTACACCCCCCTTCCAATAGTTGGTCGATGCCATGTTGATCCCTCTCTGAGACAACATCTACACCACATTGACACCTCTAGGCTAGGGGTCATAATAGATTACCTTGAACCTGGGATATGAGGCATTCTCAATCATTTTGACCTTGCCCCATCACATCTCTCTCAACACTTCAATGATCCCATTTTTCAATCCAACACATATGTGATCCACAATCACAAACCCCATGCACATAGCATGGGGGCAGGTCATTAACCCTGCTCACTTTTTCACATGCATGATCTCGACCATTTTCGAGGTCACATGTTACTTGTATATTTGGTTTGCTTTCTAAACATCTAGTAGTCCACCCCCGCGAGTCATCATTTCTCCCCACCACCACATCCTTGGCTCGGTGGGCTCACCTTTATTTATGGCACATTTTGACTCCTTTTTGTCTTTGACCTTTTCGGAGTCATCTGACCTTCGTTTTCTGTGTCGTTCGCACTGTCGGATGTAGATTTCCATGCATGTGATGATGCTTGAGATCATTTCTCGCTCTCACTTCCCATTTTTTTCGGTCATTTCTCCTGTGGTCCCTTGCCTCGATTTGCATGCCATCAGGTATGTTGGCAGCTCTTGATATATTTTTACCTTTTTTCCTTTGTGGCCCTATTCATGATTCCTTCACTCCCTCCATACTGCAATTATTGTGTTATTTTTCCACCATTCATCTACCCGCAACGATACCCCATCAGTGTTGCCCTTCACCTTCTTTGTTGGTTCATTCATAGTTGACCTTCCTTTGAACACTTCCTCCTTGCTTGACTTTCTCATATGTTCGGTATACTTTCATCCCTTTTTCGGGTTGAGTAGCTCCTTTATGAAAAATGCACTTAGGGAGTTTCTGTTAAGCTCTTTTTTTACTCCTTAAAGAATGAAAAGATTGTCGAGCAATCTTGCTTCCTTTCATGCTCGTTAAAGTATCTGAAAGGGCATCTATCTGGTATAAGTTTAACTCTTTTCCAGACTTGGTATGCTAATTACGAAAAATGAATACTTTAGTCACATCGGCCAGGAGAGTTTTCCATTGCATACTTTTATGCTTTTTCGGGATTTGGGGACTAACACACGAAAAAGAACCCCCTCGAAGTCTTCTTATTGCTTTCAAACTCTTTAAAGTTGAAAGCGACCACGAGCATTCACTGTTTTGGGCTCGTATAAATCCACACGACGATATCTTCTCACCATTCAAGAGTCTTCTTATCGCTTTCAAACTCCTTAAAATTGAAAGCACCCCACAAGCATCCACTGTCCTAGGCTCGTACAAATCCACACGATGGTATCATCTCGAGCACACTTCTATCTCTTATTCGAGCTCGTTAAACCATGAAGAAGACCCAAATGGTGCCTCTCGGTGCCCCGACAGATCACCTCTATTTCCCGCATTATGGCAGCATCCCCAGTATCGTCGCCTTTGTTCAGAGTATTCTGCGATGTGTCACCCTTGGAGTATCCTGATATCACTCATCAGTTTTCCCCCTGAGTCTCCCCCATTGTAGTCACAGTCCATGGTTCCTTAACCTATGAACCCCTTCCCTCGAAGTTCGTGTCATATGATGCCAGGTCAACCCTATCGTCATACTATGAACAAAGGAAGTTTGAGTCATCATTCCACGGCCCTCATATCCCCCCACAATGTCTCAGTCTCCCATCCAGTACTATCACCTCTTGGTTGTACACCTCGTGCTCCTATCAAGGAAACATCATTGCCTTGGTAGTTGCAGGTCTCCTTATGTCGACGCCATCACATCTATTCTAGAGGATAGACCTAGAGGTCCCTGTACCTTGGACTCATCTCCATTAGTGGTGAGTGCCTACGGACCATCTGATAAGAGTCCTTAGTACCTATTAGAATGGTTGTTTCTCACGTGCTCGACTTCAGCTCTATCATCGCACTGTTGATATTCGTACAGGGTATTGGTCCCTTTAGTGATTGGTCGAAGACCCCGAATTTCCCTTGACTCTTGGTGAGTCTATTTGGAACCCCCCAATTGTTTGTTCCCGCATATATCTGGGTTGCGTTGGCGACAGTGTTTGGAAACCCTTCAGCTATATGCTTCCTCCAGTATCCAGTTCAGATGCAGTTCAATGTACCTTTGAGATTCTGACTCTCAGTTGTTGAGTCCATATAGTTTTTGGACACCTTCAGATCTAGCAGAGCATCAGTTGGTATGGTATAGCATTCAGGATGGATGCCATTTTTTCCATGTATCAGTTCTTCAGATCAGTCATGGGTGGACCATGAGTATGTCCCAAATTTGTGTCCCCTTTGGACCATTAGGATGTACACAACAGTTCTCTATGTATTGTCCAGGTCCCCTTTGGGCCTCACCATTATTTGTATATCTTGATATGAGCATGGGTATGCCCATCTCATCCATATATTTGAGATTATATGTTCCTCATCCATTATTGAGGTGATGTATTTCCAATTCGAGCCCTTGCAGTTTGTATGCAACACGTGTTCCGATCTCCAACCAGTTTTTTCTCTCCGCCATCACATTGCTCACACCCCTGAAAAAAAGTCATAACTTATGATGTCTATTGGCCATACGATGAGCTCCTTCCCTCACACATTAGGGGGCAATCTGTTAACACCCAAAAATTGCTCACCTAGCTCATCCCCCTAGTCACATAACCCATTTATCCATTTTTCCTACATTTTTGGCCTCGAAAAACCCAAAAATCCCTAATTTGGTAATCAAATGGGCAAAAAATCATTATTTCCCTCATCAATTAATGAAAATCCTTCAAAAAAGGTTGAAATTCCACAAAAAATGGTCAAAATCCCCCCCAAAAAGAAATGGGAAATAGTCAAAATAAAATTAAAAAAAGGGAAAACATCAAATACCACTGGGAAATACTATTGGTTGCCCAATACCATGGGACACACCACCTAAAATTACTATATAAAGGTGGTGGAGGCCCCCCATTACACAACGACACACAACATTCACCCTATCTTACCGAAACACTGTAAAAATTCCTATTGAACCTCAACCTACCTTCCTGAGCTTTTGTTCCCACTTAGTTGAGTTTTGGCCACCATTTTGAGCATTTAGAGGAGAGAAAGGGACATTGGAGACCCGAAGCACCACCATTCGTATGGCTACAAGGGCCCCAATCTACTCATCACATTGAGTTAACCCACGTTGTAAACTCTTGTTTATAATATAAAGAAAAAACATTATTTCATTCATGGGTATCTTGTTTTACTTTTTACTTTTACTGCAGTAATCATTTGCACTCTTATTTTTATTTACACTGACACACTATCCATTCACGAGCTGCTACTAAGGGTTCCATAACCCTTAGCAGGTTCCCTTTTGCAATAGCTAGTGTGAAAACACTAGCTACAATACCTCTAACATGAGACAAGTCCATTCAAGTCAATGGACACCAATTCCTTATCTTTCATCATTGTGGCTATGACAATCAATTGACCTCACAACTTTGTGAGCTTGACCAGGTAGCTCACTTCGACATTTTCCTTGTTCATGTAGATGGTTGAAAGTTTGTTTTGCAATAGCATTTTACTAGAGACAAGAACTTTGAAATAAACCAACCAAAGCATCGAACATCTTGTTGAATGATTTGTACACAATGTTAAGCACCTAAGCAACTACAGTGTTCCAGCAAGGCTGAGGCTAGAGCAAGGGGCGAAATTTTTTTATTGTACAAGCCAAAGTGGGATTTATTGTATACATATTTGGTTTGGGGGTTGTTTACCCCTTGGATTGGGCATGGCCAACCCCCTTGGTTTCACTGTCAGAAGTACCTGCCTTAGTGGCTTTGCTGAATGCCCCTTCGATGTGATGATATCTCCACCATGTAGGGATTTATGCCCATGGGTTGGTGCTCTAGGGATTCTAGGGGTGATCCATTAGGGCACATGCCCATCCTGGTTAGTTGACTTGCATAGGTGATTGCGCTTTGTAAAGAACTGTTATCTCCTCATTGCGCACCTTTTTGCACCCACTTGGACCTATTTGAGCTTCCAGAGACCCCTCCTCTGATGTCTCCAGCCCAATGCACCCTTCTTCTAGTTGTTGCACACATGTCAATCCCACAAGGTCTTGGAGGGGGGGAAGGGGGCGGGGCCATTGAGGGGTTTTAACCATTTTTGGGTTAGATGGGACATGACACCCCCCCTGGATCACTACTTCATCAAGTGAATCCATCTCGCGGCTTATTTTAGCTTATTTTTATAATTTTTGCACTTTTGGGGGTAAAAATAATTTGTTGTGTATAATTTACCCTAAAATTAATATTATTTTATGTTTTAGACATGTAGGCTAAAATTGAAATATTCAAGAGAAAGGTATAAATAAACCTCCTCTTCACATTGTAAAATCATAAGACAAGGGTTTCTAATGTGAAATTATTTCTTTTTCTCCTACTCTTTGAGTCTCTTTGGTGATGCTCTCTTCTCTAGGGATGATCTTCTTTGCTTGATGGTGGATGGATGAATGATCCAAGGCTTCTTTCTTGCACATGCTATGGTTGATGCTAGACTTGTTGGAATAACACATGCACAAGTGTGTGACCTAAAGGTGTCTTATTTGCTCATCTCTTATTGAATGTTGGTGAATAATGTTACTATGTGGATCGAATGGTAGTTTTATGTTGCATTTTCTCTGAATTAGGGTTTTTTACCAATATTCTATCAAATTTGTATGAAGGAAACGTCTTGCATAACGGTTTCCTATTGCTTTTGGGGCCTTGGACTTATCCATTTGCCTTAGTTAGGCTCACCTACCGAACCCAGACGTTTCTAGGTGATGCCCTAGCTTGCAAGTATTAGAGGAACATCTTAAGAGAGGGACATTAACCATAGATATCTCAATGCCCTAGGGATTGAGACAAAAATCATATCCCCTTTCTTTTCATTTTTACTCTATTTTTTAGCATTTATTGTATTATATTGGTCGCTGCAATTTTATGTATAAAAATACCTAAAAAATTACAAAATTCGAAAACCCTAAAAATTTGAAAATTCACAACTCCAAAAATAGTTGTGTGTTTGTAATCCTGCTTCTCCCTACAAATTCACCCTAGTGGATTTATCCACGGATCCTAAAGGGTGTCCTCATTTTATGTATAAAAAATCTTTAAAATCATATATCGTCAAAAAACACATAAAAATTTACATAAATTCAAAAACATAAAAATATTCGGAATTCGCTAAATCTAGTCCACCCCTCAATTTCTCCGTAGGTGATTTATCCATAGATTCATAAGGGCGTCCTCATCCTCCAACCTACCTTGGGAAATGTGAAATTGTCATATCTTCAAAACCGTAGTTATTGTTTTGCATATGAGGCCATATGTGACCTCGCCTTGACCTCCTTGTCCATCTCCTCTTGAGGGTGCACTTTTCTGAGGTGTCCCTTGGGTTGTGTGAAATTCATTGGGAAACGTGAGATTGTGTTGCAAATCTTTGTTATCTATTGCGCTGGATAAGTAGTAGGTTGAATTAACTCCTCAGTAGATCTAGTAGTCTTCTTATCTCATTATTTGACTCCATATAAAAGCACCAATCTTTGTCATAAAGGTTGTACAAAGGTACCCATTTTTTGGTGATTGCAGGTATCTTGATATGGCTCTCCCTTGGGTTTAGGAGTTACCCGAAGTAGTTGAGAGACTAAGTTGAGGTGACATTGGGTTTAGATCTCTCCCATGCTTACCATTTGCTAGGTTATTGCACCACATTGAGCTACAAATCCTAGACTGCTAGTTTGAACGATAACATTTTTGGCATCGTTGCCGAGGACATCTTCAAGAAGATTGAAGTGGTTTATTCTGAGTCATTCATACCCTTGGCAAGAACAACACTTGGTGAGAACTCAAGGTTAGTTCTTCATTTCATGTTTTGAAATATATTGTGTTTAAGGACTACCTTGTGGTGCTTATTTGGTGATTCCATTAGCAAGTGCTTTCTTCATGTTCTTGTTTGGTACTTTGGTGAGATTTATTTGACAGATCTCTCCTGGCGACTCCCATTGAAGAAATTAAAAGAGGTACTCTACAAGAACGAGATCAAGGGGTAAGCATTGTTTTGTTCTTTGATACGATTTTTTTTAAAGGGTAACCCCAGGGTAACCACTAGAGAAAGCAAACTAAGTGCAATTCAAAACAAGCAGTCTCAGCTATTAATAAGAAGAAGATATGGGGATCCTCAATCCGATGGATTTCTCGAACATTCTGGGATATTCAAATAATTTGGACAAACCTGCTTGTCTTAAGTCTATCCAAATATTTTGTGAATGTGAATATATAGTGGCAAAGCATGTTACAGAGTTCAAAAAATTTCTTGTGGCATGGGGTATCACAGACGAGAGTAATCAGGATGCCGATGATTGGTATGATAAACTTACCCCTAAGGGGATATCTTCCCTCTTACAATTGGTTGAGGTATTCTGCAATAAATGGGATCCCAATGTTGACGAAGAAATCTAAGAAATCGTAACTTCCCTTCTTGAGAAGGAAGAACATGTGGATATCGTTGAGCATGACGTAGTCCTTGGTGAAGAAGTTGTTGATGAAGATTAAGCATCGAAAGGTTTGCTTGAAGAAAACATTGTTCAGGGTTTGGTTGATGACATCCTAAATCTTATGGCTAAAGACAAAGGCTCCTTTGCAAAATGAATATGATCATGATGCAAGAAATGAATACCAAGCCCTAGTTGAATAAATTGAAGAATGCAAGGAAATTGTAAGTTCTCATTACCATCATGTTGTAGTTTCTTATGATAATTTGAGCCCCTCGAAGGAAAATAACAATATTCTTGGAGACAATGACTATTGGAAGTTCATTGGTCCTCCAATATATGATCCTTCAAGACCTAGCGGTGTTGTTTCCAAGCTTTTCCTGCCATTTATTGAAGTAAAAGAAGTCAATATGGACCATTCCAAGCCAGGCTATTATACAGATTTGAAGCAAGATAAAGAAGTCTTATTCACCTCATGGAAGGACATGGAAGACATAATCAGTGAAAGCTCAGTCGACCAAAATATGGTTATCCCTTCTCCTCGTAGTATCAATGATGAAGCTTGGATCAATCCTTTTGCGCTTACGCTGGATGATGAAGTACCTACGGATGTGAGTCCTCTTGCTATTAAAGACAATCACAATATGCAGCTAATTCATGTAGGATTTGAAGACTTTGGAAGCTACATATCCGACGAGAGTTCTTTTGATTAAGTTCAGTCATGCCTACTCGGCATCAGGAAAGGAAGTATTGCAAAAGTTGATCAGTCGTTTCTATCCGCTACTAGTAATTTTTCAATAAAGCATTTCAACATAACAGAGACGGGTATGTGGGTAGGTGTAGTCTCTACTTCTCCTAACCATTGTATTTTTTATTTATCTTTTTGCTTAAAATTTGAAGGAATGAATTGTGTGGCTGACAATTTCAAAATTTTAAGATTTATTGGGGTTACTAACCTTATTATTACAAAGATGAACAATAGGCTTGTATGTCCAAAAGAATGCTTGAACAGGTGCAGGATCTTATTACAGTAACCTCTCAAAGACTCTCTAGAAATTTTCTATAGCTCATATGTGCAAGTACTCCCCCAAGTTCATAATTGAGTAGCCAATTCTATGAGAAAGAATTTCACAAAGCATATAAGTGATGAGGACAATGTATATTCAAGCTCGGTGCAGATATGGATAGATAAAACATACGAAAGTAATTGTTCTCCATGGCAAAAATTTCAAGGTTTCTAGGTTCCCACATTCATCCAACATTCCTCCTTCTTCTCGGCAAAGATATTGGCATGTACAAAACTTATTATTAATGTGATTCTGTCTTGGATAATCTGCAAAGAAAAATGAAGAAAATCAGGTACAAATCAAATACTCAGGTGGCTACACTAGTCCTATGATTTCACTCGACCGTTCTCTATTATCATAATTAATGAAGGTAGGTTAGTTTCATTTCATTTCAACAATTGAGTTACATATGCATTGCATTTTTTGTTCTTTCATTTTCGATTATTTATCTTCATTTTGAACAAGGACAGAAGTGTCTGCCTCTAATGCATTTCATGTCTTTGTTATTAGACATGTGTGCAATTCTATAGGTACCCAGGAGATTCAAGAGGTTCTCATGCACTCTCGAGAAGAGAACATGTCCCACAGTTAGAGCCAGTGTTATGCTCCTAATCAGCTACAGTGTTCCAACGAGGCCGAGGCTAGAGCAAGTGCCCAATTTTTTTTATTGTACAGGCCAAAGTGGGGTTTATTGTATAGATATTTGGTTTGGGGGTTGTTTACCCCCTATATTGGACATGGCCAACCCCCTTGGTTTCACTCTCAGAAGAACTTGGTTTAGTGGCTTTGCTGACTGCCCCTTCAATGTGATGATATCTCCAGCATGTAGGGCTTTATTCCCATGGGTTGGTGCTCTGGGGCTTCTGGGGGTGACCCACTAGGGATCATGCTCATCCTGGTTAGTTGACTTGCAGAGGTGATTTTTCTTTGTAAAGGACTATTATCTCCTCCTTGTACACCTTATTGCATCCACTTGGACCTCTTTCAGCTTCCAGAGACCCCTCCTTTGATGTCTCCATCCCAGTGGACCCTTCGTCCAGATGTTGCGCACTAGTCAATACTACAAGTTCTTGGAGGGGGGGCGTTGAGGGATTTTCACCATTTTGGGTTATATGGGGCATTATGTTCCCCTTAGCTCACTACTTCATCAAGTGAATCCATCTCATGGCTTATTTTTATCATTTTTTCACTTTTGGGGGTAAAAATCATTTGTTGTGTAGAATTTACCCTAAAAATAATATTATTTTATGTTTTAGACTTGTAGGCTAAAATTGAAATATTCAAGAGAGAAAGGTATAAATAAACCTCCTCTCCACTTTGTAAAATCATAAGACAAAGGGTTCTAATATGATTTTTTTTCTCCTACTCTTCGAGTCTCTTTGGTGATGCTCTCTTCTCTTGGGATGATCTTCTTTGCTTGATGGTGGATGGATGAATGATATAGGGCTTCTTTCTTACACATGTTATGGTTGATTCTAGAATTGTTTGAATAACACATGCACAAATGTGACCTAAAGGTGTCTTATTTGTTCATCTCTTGTTGAATGTTGGTGAATAATGTTCCTATGTGGATTGAATGGTAGTTTTATGTTGCATTTTATCTGAATCTTAGGGATATTTACCAATATTCTATCAACTTTGTATAAAGGAAACGTGTTGGATAAGGGTTTCCTATTGCTTTGGGGGCCTTGGACTTCTCAATTTTCCTTAGTTACGCTCACCTACCGAACCCTAGAGGTTGTTAGGTGATGCCCTAGCTTGCAAGTGCTAGAGGAACATCTTAAGAGAGGGACGTTAACCATAGATCTCTCAATTCCCTAGGGATTGAGACAAAAATCATATCCCTTTCTTGTCATTTTTACTATATTTTTCAGCATTTATTGTATTATATTTGTGGCTGCAATTTTATGCATAAGAAGACTTAAAAATATGAAAATTTCCAAAACCCTAAAAATAAGAAAATTCGTAACTCCAAAAATAGTCGTGAGTTTGTAATTCTACTTCTCCCTAGTGTATTTATCCATAGATCTTGAAGGGCATCCTCATTTTATGTATAAAAAATCTTAAAATTCATATATTGTAAAAAAAAAACCCTAAAAATTTACATAAATTCAAAAACCTAAAAATATTCGAAATTTGCTAAAACTGGTCCACCTCTCAATTTCTCCCTAGGTGATTTATCCATAGATTCAGAAGGGAATCCTCATCCTCCAACCTACCTTGGGAAATGTGAAATCGTCATATCTTCAAAACCCTACGTAGCATTTTGCATCTGAGGCCATCTATGACCTCGCCTTGACCTCCCTGTCCATCTCCTCTTGAGAGCGCACTTTTTTGAGGTGTCCCTTGGGTTGTTTGAAAATCCTTGAGAAACGTGAGATTTTGTTGCAAATCTTTGTTATCTATTGTGTTGGATAAATAGTAGGTTGAATTAACTCCTCATCAAATCTAGTAGTCTTCTTATCTCATTATTTGACTCCATACAAATGCACCGACCTCTATCATAAAGGTTGTAGAAAGGTACCCGTTTGTTGGTGATTGCAGGTATCTTGATAGGGCTCTCCCTTGGGTTTAGGAGTTACCTAAAGTAGTTGGTTTAAGAGTTACCTGAAGTAGTTGAGAGACTAAGTTGAGGTCACATTGGGTTTAGATCTCTTCCATGCTTACCATTCACTACTTTATTGCACCACATTGTGCTACAAATCCTAGACTGCTAGTTTGAACGGTAACACACAATATGAGGAATGGAGTGATCATTCATAGAATGAATAATGATTCTATTTTACTTTGCCTCCTTTTACATTAGTGGCCAACTTTTTTAAGTTTGTGGGGATGATGCTTTACTTATTTTTCTTAGAAAATGGGGCGCATAAACGAAATTAAATTTTTTTTATCAGCAGCGAGAAAGTGTTTAAATCCACCCAAAACTTATACTCAGCGGGTTCACCGCACTTTTATCGGAGCTTAGGTTATAAATATCTTCGTAATGAAAACTATTTGATACCATCGCGAATGTGAACTTTCAACGCAACTAAAAGTTCTTAATCGCATTGCAGACCAAACTTTATGTCATCGTCGCACTATCTTGCGAGGTCCATCGTAAAGATTCATTTGAATTAATTTGCAAACTATCATGACATTAAAGCATGCTAAATCGCATCAAGAGACATTGTTATGAATTGTTGTATCATGTTACAAGTTTAAAAATATGTCGATGAAATCTTTGAGCTATCTCACACCAAAGGCCTTTTATGTTATCGTTGGAAAGCCTTTGAATGAGGTGCAAATATTAGTTTTTTTTGGCCAAAGCATTTAACTTGGAGACTCTTATTTCAAGTTTTCTTGCCATTAGTTTGAAATTTTATTGGGTAAAAGGGAACATTTTACACAGTGTAAAGAGTTTATCCTTTTTCTATCCTTTTATTGCATTGCTCGGGTAAAAGATATTTCAATATTCGTTGTTGGAAATTTCTTTGAATGACACTTCAATGCAAAACAAAATTTTCACTTTTTCTCTAAAAGGTTTCTCGAATCTTAGCCCTATAATTTTCTACTCTATGACTGCTATAAATTAATGACCCTAAAATTCTCGACAATTCAAGGAGAAAAGAAACTAGATAGTACTATGGTTTTTCAACCCTCTAGGGAAACTTCTTAGGCATAAACCAAATTTGAAAACTCATCATAAACAACATATATAACAATAAACAAACCATAATGAGATCGTTGTGTTGTTGTTTTCAATATCAATGTTGAGTCCCTTAACAATTTCCTTCTTATGTGTGTCATATCAGAAATAACCATCCCAAAGAATCAAAACACATAAATCAAATATGTATTATAGAAAATATGTAGACAACATAAAGCCTCATATATAGAACTTAGTGATGAAATCCAAGTACATACCTAAGTTCAATATGAGCTAGCATACACCCAACAAGCTCTCCAACCTCAAACTAGGGAAACAATGAAAACCCTAGTTCCACCAAAAAATCCACAAGTTAAGGCCACTCTAGGAAGATTTAAGGTAAGTAATCCTCTTCTTCCCAAATACATCTTAGGGTTTGGTGAAACCCTAAGATGTATTTGGGAAGAAGTCTTCCCAAATACATCTTAGGGTTTCACCAAACCCTAAGATGTATTTGGGAAGAAGAGGATTACTTCCCATTCTTTCACCAAACCCTACTCTAATCCTTCTTTCTTGTATCTATCCCATTATTCTTCTTGAAGATTTTATTTCTACCATCTTTATCTTCTCGATGAGACTGATA